>CM052704.1:48918943-48932294 GCA_028551405.1 Uromys caudimaculatus | reverse complement strand
GCAGCAGGATTACGAGCATGCTCCACCATTGTCCAGATATATTTGGCCTGCCCTAGTTTGCTTCCTAGTGCTGTGTTAAAGACGATAAGCAAAAAGCAACTTGCGGGGTAGAGGAGTGGTTTATGTCCTGGTACCACAGTCTATTACTGAGGGAAGCCAAGGCAGGAACTCAAAGAGGGTAGTAACCTGGAAGCAAAAATGGAAGCAGAAACATGGAGAAACAATGCTTCCTGGCTCCCTTCACGGCATGCTCAGCACGCTTTCTGACCTGATCCACACCCACCTATCCAGGGGTGGCATCAAGGACAATGGGTTGGACTCTTTCACATGAATCACCAATGAAGGAAACACCTCACAGACTGTCCACGATTTCACGGGGGCATTTCTCAACTGAGGCTCTCTTTTTAGATAACTCCTACTTGTATCAAGTTGACCAAAAACTAAGAACAGGCAAGGATGCTGGGGCTCAGGCTTGCAAAACGAATATTTTACCAACTGAGCCTCTCTCCAATCCCAGAGGTATACTCTCTACAGACATGAGTCATCTCTCACACAGAGCAGAGAACTCTAAGCTAGACTAAAGGGGCGGGAGAGATGGCTCGGGGTTCAGGGCCCTTGCTGCTCTTGCAGAAGACCCACATTCTCTTCCCAGCGCCCACATCAGGCACTGCCCTGTAACTCCAGTTCCAGGGGATCTGATGCTGCCTTCTGGCCTCCACAGTTACCAGTACGTTCAAGTGGTGCACATACAGACATACACACACACACACACACACACACACACACACACACACACACACACGAAGTAAAAATTTAAAACTCTGAAGCCGGAGCTTTAATGGGCAATGTCAATCTGTTCACTACTGGGCGATGAGAGCAGATGAGAAAGCACGCTAAGCAGTCTTCAGGAAAGAAGCACTTAACAACAACAGTCAAGCACTTAACAACAACGACCATCAGTGGTGTTGGGGGGAGGACATACACACATGAAGCAGAGAAGAATAAACTTCTGACTAGTAGACAGTACAGACCAACTCCGGGGCTGAAGATGAAGGCTAAGAAGCTAAAGCATTGCCAGAGAACTGGAGACTCTTATTTGGTATCAATACTTTAATATAGTTTTCAAATCTGCATTTAAAAAACCTTACATGGGCCAGGAAGTTGGATCAATGAGTAAGAGCACTAGCTACAGAAGCATGTGGAACCTAAGATTAGATCCCTGGGACACATGTAAGTGCTAGGACCACCCACCAGTCCCTGCACCTCCAGAAGTGGACAGCAGTGGAGGGAGAGAGGGAAGTTTTCCCAGGACTTGTTAGCCAGGTAACATAACTGCAAAGTCAGCAAGCTCCAAGCTCTGTCATAGACTCTAACTCAAGGAAACAAGCGACAGCCGCAGACACCAGACACCTCCTCACACACACAAACACACACACAGAGAGAGAGAGAGAGAGAGAGAGAGAGAGAGAGAGAGAGAGAGAGAGAGAGAGAGATGTGTAGTGTTTAATGTGTAGTGTTTCACTTAAAATAAGACAGCTTATAATTTATGCTCATCATAAACTGACAAAACACTCAATGCTTGGAAATGTGTAAGGGGAAAGTAGAACCATAAAAGTCAGTAAAGTATTTAGTACTGGAAGTGTCTAGGAAAAGTCAGTAAGGGGATATACTGTGTGTCTATCAAAATTAGTTGACTGCCCTCCTGCGGGGTGACAATCTGTCTGATTTGTGTTTCTAAGAAAGCAACAACCTGTCTTCATTTTTCCTGTTAAGCAGACCTACCACTTGTAATAACTTGGAAGAAACATTAAAGCAAGAGGACTCTTTTTCCAATAGTGTTTGTAAAAGCAGATGGTCATTTTATTTCTGTTGCTACTTCTCTTGTCTGGTTTTCCTCACTGCTTTCCTGGATGCGATCATTTTGATCCATAATTGGTCCATAATTAAGACTTGTTTGTGGATTTAGCAGTATTATGATTTCAAAATCCCATGAGTGTGCATGCACGTATAGGTGCGTACACGTGTGTGGGTGCATGTACATGAGCATGCGTGTATGTGTATGGGTACATGCACACTCAGGGATGACCTGGGATGGAAGTAAAACTTGCTGTGAGTCTTCTGGGTAACAATGCCCACTAAACAGGACCCAAAGAAATGATTGGCTAGGGCTGGAGAGATGGCTCAGCGGTTAAGAGCACTGACTGCTCTTCCAGAGGTCCTGAGTTCAATTCCCAGCAACCACATGGTAGCTCACAACCATCTGTAACGGGATTCGATGCCCTCTTTTCTGGTGTGTCTGAAGACAGCTACAGTGTATTCATATATAATAAAATAAATCTTAAGAAAGAAAGAAAAAGAAATGATTGGCTATTTCAAATATGCAAACTGACCCTCTGCTAAAAACTCCCCTATCACTAAATCAAACCCCACCTGTCTTCACACAGCCTAGCCTTCCATGTATTACAGTAGTCACTTGTGCTCCGCTAATGTTGTCTCAGAATGTGAGGGTCAGCCAAGCCAGGCTCAGCCAGTCATCTAAGCTATTTAAAAGCCAAGTCAATAGTGAGAAGCAGGAGAACGAAACTTATTGAATGCACTCCATGGGTCAGGCACAGAGGGATCCAGTAAGCCCCCACATCTGTCCTCATCTTTGGGCTTCTGAAGTGAGATTTAAGTTCAAGCAGCAGGCCAGGGATATGCACTTGTAAGCAATCCGGTGTGCTCCTCCCCTACAACCCATCCTTGTCTGGGCTCCAGCCTCATCCTGTCAAGTGGTCTGAGAAGTTGTAAGAACTGTGTGAGATCTCCTTCCTAGAGAGTTTCCCTCTGACGAGTGTTTTCCCCTCTCAGAGCAGAATATTCTGGGGACACTCCCGTTTACGTGGGGTCCATTGTTCCAATCATCTGGCAATCACACAGGGAGACATAAGTGTCCTTTGAGAATATCTTTATTTCTGCCAGGTCAGTTGTAATAGTCGATCATATGCATTTTGCTAGCCCTTCAATGCCTGAATCAAAAGGGGCTAGTGTAAACATTCCAGAAGGTTCCAGGCAGCTGCATGAGGAAGTCATCTTCAACTTTGGTAAGGAAGGTTGGCTTGATGCTACTTTTTTTTTTTTTTTTTTTTTTTTAACATGCTTGGGGACAAAAGAATTTGGTTTTATTTATACTTTCAAAACCAAACTCTCACAAGCCCTTGGAATGTAGAATACCAGGAGCCACTCTTCATCATCTTCGTTTCCATCACCGTCATTATCATCACAGGAATAAGCGGAGTAAAGAGTAACAGCCCACAGAAGCCACATCCTAGTCCCTAACTGCTGTGAATACGATTCAGCACAGAGACAGGATACAGAAGATGTGATAAAACAAAAGATTCTCGTCCTGGGTCATCTAGATGGGCCCAAGGCACCCACGTGGGCCCAGGGCCCAAATACTCCAGAGCAAAAATTATGATGTTAGAACAGGCATAAACCTGTATTTATATTCCCACACCTATAATCCGAGTACTTGAGAGACTAAAGCAAGAGAATTCCAGGTTGCAAGCCAGCCTGGACTATATAACAACTTGCAGGCCAACCTGGGCTACATAAGAAGTTGCAAGCTGGCCTGGCCTATAAAGCAAGACAAACAACAAAACAAGACAAAAGGAATACCAACTTCAGAGAAATGGAAAAATAAACTGTAGCAATGTCATTGCTGAAGAAGGCCATGAGCCAAGGAGTGCAGGCAGCTTCTAAAAGCTGACAAGCGAGGAGTAAATTCTCTTCTAGAGCTTCCACAAGGATTACAATCACATTTTTGAGGGCCATTTTCAGAAGTGTGATCTGCAAAACTGTATGCAAAACGGTAACAATAAGCTTGTGGCATTTTAAGCCACTAATTTTTTGTAATTTGTTAAGTAACAATACGAACATTATAATCAATACAACAATACCAGTGGACATGGTAATAGAGGCCTGTCATCCCAGAACATGATGCTGAGACAGGAGGTCATCAGTATGAGACCAGCCTGGGTTAGGCTGCAAGACCTAGTCTCAAAAAATAAAATAAAGGAAAGAAGATCTCAGAAGGACGGAGGAAGCTCATTACATTTAAAACGGCTTTGAACATTTTCTATCTGTCCTAAAATACAGGCGATGCATTCCTTCATATACATGAGCACACAAAAGGGCAAGAAAGCAAAACGTCTGGGTGTATATGAAAGGGACTGACAGACAGATGAGAAAATTCCACAGAAGAACATAACCAGGGATTAGAAAGATGACTCTGTCAGGAAAGAGCTTGCTGTGTAAACATGAACATCTGAGTTTGATCCCCAAGACCTATGCTAAGCCACGAGAGCAACAAAACAAACAAACAGAGGCAAGGTGCCTTATGGGTGTGATCCCAGGGGGCAGAAGCACGAGGATCCCAGAGCATCCTGATTTGGCCAAAGGAGCCTCCTTGGCAAGCCCCAGACTAATGACAGATCCCATTTCAAAAACAACATAGGCTTCCTAAGGAACTACCCAAGGTTGTCCTGTACCCCTAAACACACACACGCACGCACACGCACGCTCACACACACAGACACACACTTAGGTGGAGAATGTAGGCTAGAGAGTTCAGGCCACAAGACCAATTCTGTCTCACCACTACAACAGCATTTATTGCTGTCGTCTGCAATTGTGTGTCTCGCAGCTGTCGTCTGGCGCTCGCAAGGCTTTCTCTGTAAGGTCCGGGACCATTCCTAGCTGAGACTGATATGGAAGAGTGAACCAGTGGTACCATATAAATGAATGGGGTCTGCACAGGAAAAGGACAGCTGCAAATAAGGCTCAAAAAACACATGGCCCAGTCATAAGACAAAAGGCAGGCGACGCCTGGGGTTTTATTTTGTATGTATGCGTGTCTGTCTGTCTTTATTTATTTATGGATGCTTTTCAAATCATGTTTGAAGACAGGCATTTCAGTAACACCTCTGAGTCACAGAATGTGACTTGGTTGATCTAACCAGCAACATACCCAAACAATTTCAGTTGCATACTAAAGCAGAATTCTGGGTTTTTATGTTAAGCCCATGGTCCTTTGCTGTTTATATTTATTCTTTGAGAATTTCCAACACTGTATTTCGATAATATTCACCCTGATAATATTTCTCCAGAGCCTTTCCTGCCTCCCTAACCTCCCAACTTCATGTCATTTTTCCCCTTTATTTAATAGCCTGCAACTCCCATTTGTGCTGTTCATATGCTCACAGATGTGAGGTCATCCTCTAGAGCACAGACCATCCACCAGGGGCCAGGCCACCAAAGAAAACTGACTCTCCCCCCACCCCCAGAAGGGAGCAGCTGGCCACAGCTCCTCCTGTGGTGCTAGATGCCTCGCCCCTCCATGCTGGAATGTTGAATGCATTCACCTTGTGCTGATCTTCTGCTGGCAGGCCATAACGGTGGTGGTCCTGTCAGGTCCAGAAGACACTGTCTTGCTCGGCCCTCCCCAACCTCTGGCTCTTAGAATCTTTCCTCTTCTTCCTCGACGGTCCCTAGAGGTCCTGTTTGTGGCTGAGCATGCCACAGACACCAACTGTCTGCATTGTACTCATTTCTGACACTGTGCTTAACATCACGTGCTGCACAGAGACTTTTTTGATGGAGGCTACAAGGCACACTAACCTATGGGCAGAGAGATGTGTCTCTAGGGTTTTATCAGTAATGGCTGAAGTCCTTAATTTTGCTCAGGGTAAAGATGTGACATGATGAATTTTAAGAAAAGTGCCTTGAGGCGTGGGGTGGCTCACATTTGAGGCCTACGCTGCCAGAACTCCCAAGAATGGAATTAGAAAACAAGAAAGCATGACCTTTCTGAAACATTTCTCTACTTTGCCTGGAAACAAAAGGCACTTTCAGACAGCTATGTAGTAGGGGTGGATTCAACCTCTTCCTCCAAAGTGCCAGAGACTTAAATATAAAACCTGGTGGCTTTCCTTTGCTGCTTTACGCTAAGAACAGGATAGAAAATATAAAATAAAATGTCAAAATACAGTTTTGGACAGAAGCTTCACAAAATAGTATTTGACAGCCAACTGTAAAAATGCTCTAATTCTATTATTGTAGAAGAAGAGGAGGAGAAAAAGAAGATGAAGATAAGAAAAAAGAGGAGGAAGAAGAGGAAGAGGAAGAGAAGGGGAGGAGGAGGAAGAAGAGGAGGAAGAGGAGGAGGAGGAAGAGAGGGAAGAGGAAGAGGAGGAGGGGGAGGAGGAGGAAGAGGGGGAGGGGGAGGAGGAGGGGGAGGAGGAGGGAGAAGGAGAAGGAGAAGGAGAAGGAGAAGGAGAAGGAGAAGGAGAAGGAGAAGGAGAAGGAGACGACGACGACATGGAGAAAGACACTACAATGAAAGAAGAAAACCCAGTGTCCCTAGCCCAGTCTTCAAGTCCTTTCATTTCAGAGCAGAAGGCGATGCCTTGGGAGCACCCAGGTGGGCACACCCTAACACTATCTTGTCATGAACACTATCGGTTTTACCTCTTTCCAGGATGGGGGAAACACTTTCCAATTAGGAATCCAAAGAGAATATGCAGAAACATGTCAAACAGCTCTTGCCCTTTGAGCAGACATTTTTTGAACCTCGGGGAAGCCTGGGCATGCATGCCTGAGGCAAATAAGAGGACCAAGGTATCCGGTGCTTTACCCTGCTGCTAGAGAGATCTCTCCCTGTAACCCAGCACCATGTGCCTGGCACACCAGCACCACCTGGCAAACCACGCAATCTGTTAGGGGCAACACAGATCTCCTGGGAACCTTTGTTGCAGTTGGTATGTGGGAGTTGTAGTTGGAAGTATTCATTTTTAATAGAGAAAGGTTAATTAAAGTTTGACAATGCATGCTCCTTTCTGAATACCATGAAAAGGGGGAAAACAGTGTAGGCCTCTATAAAAATGAAATCAGAAACAAATCTACCACAAATAACCTTTAGTTCCACAAACAATTTGTAAACATGGTCATAATGTATGTGGCTTATGGATCATGTCATTGACCATATTTCAATCCTGAATAAATTATTTTCAATTATGTCAAGAATTTAATTATTTTAAACATCTATTCAACATAGCTCAAATGTATCCAATTATACATTAGTTACTAGGTGTAAAAATAATGGTAAAATAATTTTAATATTTTATGGATTTTAATGTCTTTGGACTTTGACTGATATCAGCTAGAAATAACACTGGGATTGTGCTCTTTTTCAAGCCTACCATTTATTTATTTATTTATTTATTTATTTATTTATTTATTTATTTATTTATTTATTTATTTATTTATTCGGAGCTAAGGACCGAACCCAGATTGTGCCCTTTTTCAAGCCTACCATTTATTTATTTATTTATTTATTTATTTATTTATTTATTTGGAGCTAAGGACCGAACCCAGAGCTTTGTGCTTGCTAAGCAAGCGCTCTACCACTGAGCAAAATCTCCAACCCCTACCTTTTATTTAATAGTGCAATCACAGCACAAATAATCAAAATTAGGTTTGTTACTGAGAAATATAAAGGTCATGTTTTCATTTTCATCTTAATTTAAATTATGATTTTAGAATGGTATATTTTTAGTAAATATAGACTAGGTATACTGAACATATAATAAAGTTTAAGGACCATTAAAAAGGGATAAAAGTACCTGTAGTTAAGTGGATAGCAGTCCTCAAAAGGATCCATGCTATGCCCCAGAACCTATTACTATCACCCTTCGTGGGGAGAAGTGACTGAAGTAAGCCGCTAGGGAAAGAGAACCCATCCCCAATTATCTGAGTAGACCCCATGAACAACCAGACACCGTCCTGACAAAAGAAGACAGGGGTCAGAGTCAGGAGACCCCAGAAACTGAAGCAAGAATGTATGCTCACCTGGAAATTTCAAAGACAGCCAACCCCTTTGTTTCAGACATCTGGCCTCCAAAACCAGGAGAGAGTATATTTCTACTGTTTTATGCCTTTGAGTTTATGGTGATCTGTAACAGCAGCAACAGGAAACCAACGCAGTACCCTGACAAATATCTGTTTTCATTTAACTGAAGAAATAACACTGCTTCTGGTGAGCTCTAAAGGGCATACAATTTGGATAGTATTGTATTATAAACAGAATTCTGCAGTAAACTACCTGAAGTACACATGGCCAAATTTCTGTAGAATCCCACTGGAAAAGCACATGATGAAATCATTGTTGCTGCCTCCAGTCACTGGAGAGCTGGATCCCTTCCAGAGGCATCGTAAAGGGAATGAGCTGGGTAAGGACCTCCTTATTCAGCAGAGGAGTCTGCCTGCATTCCAGCCAAATGCTTCTTCAGAACCATGAGGTCAAGTAGAAATTAGCAAGCCACACAGTCCTGAATCAGTAACTGAAATGTGTAGGTTTTAAGAGAGAAGGGGAGCACATGTTTATTAAAGTAAAATAGTGCTTTTAGTGACTATTCTTCTTTGGTTTTAGGGAAGAATTATGACCCCATATCTCCCCCAAAATGGGTAGTGGTGGGTATTATGTTCTCGTAAGTCATGAGGCAGCACGAGGAAAACTCAGTTGCTCCTGTTGGCCTGGCTGCTCAGCTGCCTGCAATTCTCCAGCTCCTGACATCATCATTAACCGCACTGCTCCAAATGGTTTCTTATCAACAATTTCCTTGGGAGGAGGGATAATAGCAGGCAGCCTCCTTTATGAAGCACTAGTCGCGAACATTAAATTCAGAGTTCAATACATTCTAATCTTCATTTTCCCTGAAGACTGAAGCTGAATTACACTTGATGACTCTGAAAATGATTTTTATCTATAGAACAGATAGGATTTCTTCATCAGAGAGCTCTAATCATCTATCCCTTAAGTGGGGGAAAGGGCATGATGTTAAAAGCAACAATGTGGGCAGTTGAGAGCAAACCCAGGACTTTATTTGAAAGAGAATGTAAAGTCTTGGCTCAGAGTGCAAGCACCAGCAGAAATGGCCTGGGTGATAAGAGAGTCTTGGGGCAGCTGCACACCTTCCTCTTCCTTTCCACTTCCTGGTTTGCGCTTCCTTGCGGGTCTCCCTGATCTTTGGCCAATTCAATCCATGAAGGTAGAGGGTGCAGAGACTGCGAGCTTTGGGTACCAACTATGGGTCGCCTGACTCTCATAGATCTTTGGCTGAAGCTCTGTGAGTATATCAGGTGAATGAGCACACTGGGGCCAGTTCTCAGTAGGCAGATCAACTTAACTTAGGGTGATTCAAGGCTTCTAAATTCAAATTCAAGGGTTTTGGGGGACTGAGGGTGGGAACTTCCAGGATGGGCAAAGGTCATTGGCTAGGGCCTTGGGGTACCTGGAATTCATCATTAGCATGGGGAAGCATTTCAGGAATCTCAGGTGCTGGCTGAAATCGATTTTATCAGGAGAAAGGGAATTGATTCTATAATCTAAGTGAGGCTACGTGATATTCCTCAGGTAGAGGCATATGTGTGGGCTTAGAATTCCCCAGACAAGGTCAGAGAAGAAGCCCTGCTAACGAAGGGGGTCTCCCATATTGCACCAAGCCTAGAGGCTATCCGGTCATGGTGGACTTCGACCTTAATTAGCAGAGGTTTCCCACACTTCCTGGTTTGTCTTTTCATTCAAGGCTGGACCCCTTTCCCCACTGCCATCTAAGTTTCTTACTAGGCATGCATGCGGCCCAGTGCACTCTTTTTGCAAAAGTTCCCTTCTCTAAAATACACTTTGGCTCTTCCACTGGAGCATCCTGTTCAGACACTGAACAAAGGAGACGCTCTCAATATTTGACTAAGCTGTTCTTTTCAAAGATGAAATAGTTACTTCTTCCAGGAAGACCTCCATTCCTAAGGGATAAGTTACCTCAGTTTGGAAATTATTGTAAATTGGAATCTACTGGCAAAGGTAACTTCTTTTTCAAAAAAAGAACTCATTTAAATTACCTATTTTCACCATATCTGGCCTCAAGCTTGGACCTTGATTTTCAAGAAAAGAAGAGAATAAAGGCTTTGATGCCCCTTTTTAGCCCTAGATAGATAATCAAAAATGCATCTATACAAACAACTACAGATTAACCAGAGCAAACACTGCCTTTACTTTTTAATCATCTCTCAAGCTGCCCCTGTGTTTTTCTAAACAAGGGAATTCCATTATCCTATCCTCCAGTCTGCACACACACAAGCACACACACACACAAACTCACACACACACCTCCATACAGACCCCCCCACATAAACATACTCATACACTCACATTCTCTCTCTCTCTCTCTCTCTCTCTCTCTCTCTCTCTCTCTCTCTCTCTCTCTCTCTACAAAACAAGAGAAATTTAATCTCTATCTGTGTTCCAGGTGCAGATCTATGTCCTGAAGGCATCTTCTGAAATTGCCAGCTTCTTATGTCCCAAGACTCAGACCACCCAACTAGTAATAGAAATAGAGACCATTTATTAAGAAAGAAACCAACACACTCAAGACCGGGTATGGACTAGTGAGCAACAAAATGGCCCATGCTCTACAGCGGAAGGCCTCGAGCCTCATGACTGGTTGTTTGCACTGCATCGGCCTGGGTCCCAGGAATTGCTCAGGTTTGGCAACAAGAGCCTTTCCCCACTGAGGCATCATATGCGAATCTTGACATCACCTTGACATCCCTATTTTCTTGCCGCATTACAGCTGTACTACATCTCAGGTCCCCTGGGAGGAAGAGAATGCAATGACAAGTTGTGTGATGATGATAATCGCAGGTGTGTCGTGCATAGGACACAGACTACAAAGGCGAGCCCTTGCAGAAGTCACCGGGCACAGTTAGTCTCCCTGACCAGTAGATGGAGGGACCAAGAACAATAACAGAAACACCATTGCTTAAAGTAAGCATCTTCCTTCCATGGGTTCTGCAGTGACCTAGAGTCAGCTAAGGGTCAGCTCAACAGACCTGCTCCCTGTGGAGCCCGGGGGTGAGGGGGAATGATAACTGCAGCCCAGACATAGTAGGAACATGAGGAACTTACTTGCTCTCTGCCCCAGTTGCTGGGCACAAAGCTTCTAACCCCTTTGGAATCCCCAACAGTTATGAGCTTCTTTTGGTATGCTAATGAGATGACTGGTGGCTGAGGGGTCCTGCAGAGCCCCTGTAAGGGGGCTGGTTGTCAGGGCAACCAACCCTGATTGTCAAAACTGGGCCTTTCCCTCTTTGCTAGCTCCCAAAGTCAAGGGAGGTGGAGACAGAAGATGCTGGATGTTGACCTAACTGTTCTAGTTTGTTTCTGTTGCTGTGACCAAAAGCAACTTAAAGGAGAAAGGTTTTATTTGAATTTCAGTTCCAGGTTACAGTCTGTCACTTCAGGGATCTCAAGCTGCAACCCAAACAATATCTACAGTCAAGAGCAGAGAGAAACAGAGACATCCATGCTTGCTGCTAGCTTTGGCTCATCTAGCTTGCTCCTCTCCTCCATGACTTGGGGTCCATTGGGATTTCCTACATCAACTAACAATCTAGATGATTCCCCCCCAAACATGCCCACAGGGCAACCTGATATACACAATCCCTCCAGTTGGCCCACTTCCCATGTGACTCTGGGTTGTGGCAAGTTGACAGTTAAAGTCAACTGGTACAGTCACCAATAGCTAATGATTTAATACACCATGCCAAAATCCCCAAAGGACAGGGTTTAGAGAGCATGCGCACTGAAGAACACATGGAGATGCTGAAAAGGGAGTGTGCCTGGAAAGCGACCCCACCTACGAGCATCTTCATTTCTTAGGTTGTGTACTTCATAATAAATAATTAAACATGTAAAATGATCCCTTGAGTTCTGTGACCCATTGTAGTAAATAATTCACCTGAGGAAAGCCCATATGGACCTGTAATTTACACAGCCAGTCAGTCAGAAGCACAGTTGTCTGTCTGGATTTAGGATTGGTGTCATGAGAGCCGTCTATGAACTGACACCTTACTCTCTGAGATCTGAAGGTATCTGCAGGAAGACAGTGTCAGAACGGATCAACATTATAAGACATCTGACCGATGTCAGAGAGTTGGCTGCTGTGGAGAAAATACTGCATGCTCTGGTGACCAGGAGGGACTCAGAGGTCATAGCGGTGAGTATGAGTCTACAGACAAAGAGAAAGTTTGTTCTGTCATCTGCCCCTGATTCCAGTCCAAGTTTACTTCTGAGACAAGGCAGAAAATGTACATATATCATAACCTGTTACTCACAGGGCATCCTTACTATCAGAGAAGGACTGGAAAAAAGAATTCCTTTGTGTAACTCTAAAGAGGGCCCAAATCTTTCAGGGCATAAGGTAATCCAAACAACTCATGGATAACTCAGGCCAGTGGGATGCTATGAAGGAGTGATACAACCGTGTGTGTGTGTGTGTGTGTGTGTGTGTGTGTGTGTGTGTGTGTGTGTGTGTGTGTGTGTGTGTGTTTAAGAAAAACAATGGTTGTGCAAATGACAAGACTGGAAAGAAAAAGCAAGCTGATTTAACATTTGATACATACTTACATAAGTGGCAAGTCCTAAATTAGGAACCTGGGACTCCAAGTGAGGTGACTTAGTCATCTGCAACAAACAGGACTAAAGAAAGAAGGCAATGAGTTTGGAAAAATAGAATCAAGTGCAGAAAAGGTAGGGAAAAAAAATTAAGATCTCTGTGATAAATTTGATAGGAAGAAAGATCCTAGGATGGATTTCTAAACCTTCCAGTTAGGACCAGTTTCTTGCCTGAGAATTTTTACCTGAATAACCCTAAATACTGGTAATAAATCATGAATAAATTTATTTTTAAATAATTATTCAATTATATTTATTAAATATGAAATAAGTTTGCACACTAAAGATATGAATGCTCTTATTTATTCTTATATAAGGGATTAACTCTTGGCTTGACATTTGATACTGCATGATTTAGAGTATCTTCTATGTTTATCAGAGTAGATCAATATCTTAATTTCATAATAGTCAATCCTAAAGACACAATCTGCACAAACACACAGAACAAAGTGGAAGAGGTATGTTTAAGACCTTATCAGAAATAGTCTGTCCTAATCCCAAACCAAAATTCATTTGATGATTTTTTTTTTTTTTTAATGAAGGGCAAGTGTTGGGTTAAAGTGGGTAGGAGTCCAGCATCCGCCCCAGGCCTCTGGGAGGAGCGGGACGCAGGAAGCTTGACCGAGCTCACCCCACAGCACCTCTGGGTGGGTGTCAGGCTGTGAGAAGCTGCGGGACACGGCCCAGGGGTGGGGGAGCATGGCCTGGGGGTCCGGGGCTACACAGAGCCAGCTCCATCTGGTTCTCAGGCTCTTGGGCATCCCAGGCACTGCTGGATGCCCTGGACCTATCACAAAAGAG
>CM052704.1:48878787-48918843 GCA_028551405.1 Uromys caudimaculatus | reverse complement strand
TGGATTCACGTCAGCTCCGATTACCTGCAGTGCACAATGTATGTGTTGTGTGCTAAGATTCCAGACTACAGTAAAATTCCATGATGTCACACAAGTAGTCAAAGTTTAAAGCACCTTGGATTCATAGCACACTTGACTAAGTTTTGGACATGCCCATTCAGAACCCTTGTGCCATGGTAAAGTTTCTACAATCCACCATTCAGTTATGTGACCTAATATGGGGTTGTGTCCCAGAGTTTAAAAGGCTATGACCCAGAGAACTGACTTCCAGATAGATTGCTGGCTTCAGAAATTGAGCTGGCAAGAGATCAAAATAACAGAATTAAGTCAATAAATAGTTGCATGTGTAAAGTGGGTGACAGGGACTATTCTGGTATAGGGTCAAGGGGCAGCTGTCGTGGCTGAGAACCCACATAACCATGCTGTGTAGAGAAAGGCAGGACCTGAAAGGCCAAGATGCATGCTATCGAAGGAAGTCTGTGATGCGGTGCTGACGTAAGATGTTGAACTGTACCATTCCAGAAATGGGAGGAAAGAGCTTCAGAAATAGAAGGGTTATGATACTTTCAAATATAACAGAAAGGTCAAGAAAAACAGCAATGGGTAAAATGATCCCTGGATTTGGAGACTGGATCATTGGCTCAGTAGAGCAATTTCAGTATTCTGATGGGTATTAAATCCCATCTACAGAGTACTGAGAATAATACATAGCTACTACAACAAACCCTCCATTTACCCTGAAATAAGAAAAAAGGGACGGGGGGGGGGGGGTGTGAGAAAGAAGATGGGAGGGAGAGACATGAGTAAGAGGAGGAGGGAAGAAAATTCCCTTTGCTCAAATAAGTAAAATTATGTACTCTACACTATAGTCCACAAACTGTCACTCGGAAAAAGCATCCATGTGGTCAAGAAAACATCTGTTAAGTCTCTAATATGGTTCAGAAACAATACAAAGCACAGGGGTACAAAGATAGTAAGAGATAAGCCCTGAATCTGAGGAACTTACAGCTGTGGAGGAATACACATATATTACCACCTCTCTGTCTCTACCTCACCAGACACCTCATTACAGAATAAGGAGCTAAGGTCATCATAGCAACAAGGAGAGTCACAGCAGCAGGGACACCTGTACAGAAATCTCACACGAGCTGAGATATGATGGTGGGTGGGGTTGGAGACTGGCCTAGATTCATGAGAACCTTAGTGTCTCACAAAGGATTTATATGAACCTGTGGATTTGGAAGCAGGGTTCAGGGCTTCGTTGGGTTATTTTGTCTGCAAATTTCCTTTTGTCTTGTCCGTGACTATGTTTTGGTTTTATATGCCAGAACTTCATGCTCATTTTTAAAGCAGAATCACAATTAGACAAAAGAGAGGGAGGGAGTAGGGCTGGAGAGGTGGCTCAGGGCTTAAGAGCACAGCTCTTCTTCCAGAGGACCCTGGTTCTGTTCCCAGCACCTCGTGGCAGCTCACAACAGTCTGTAACTCCGGTTCCAGGGATTCTGATGCCCTCTTCTGGCTTCTGTGGGCACCAGGCATAAAGTGTACAAACATCCATGCAGATAATAAACACCCAGACACGTAAAATAATTTAAGTGGCAGAGGTGGGGCAGGTTAGGAGAAATAGAAAATTCATAGATCACATTTCTTACTGGCTGAGACTAAGCATTTATTTTAAGTCTTCTGGGACTAGCCATTCAAACGCTATATCCTAACCAGTATATGTCTATAACAACAATAAGAAGCTTTGAAATCAACATGCAATACTGTTTGGTCTTTATGCTTAGATAAAATTGATGTCATGCGAAATGTTTATTCCTCGTCACACTCCTTCAGATATACAACCTGCATGAGTCCCCTACTCTAATGTGGAGCATGGCTTCTAGTTGAAAAGAAACAAAGGATCTTCAAGAGGGAAGCAGAGGGATATAACTCATTTTCAGGAAAAGAAGTTGTAGGGGAAAACAGGTTATGCAGTTAGGAGAGTAGGCAGCACCAGACTCAGGTGTGGGGTAGAGAGTTTTCCCTTCTCACAAAATTATATTGGTGGCAGCTTGGGATGGTGTGGGGGTTGGTTCTGTTGTTTGTCTGTTTTTCTGACCAGGTCTTGATGTACAGACTTGGCAGACCTGGAACTTGCTTTGTAGACCAAGATAGCCTCAAACTTAGGAACCTCTAATTTCCAAGTGCGGAGCTTCCTGGCACACACACAACTGGCTCCTCCTAGCATCTTTGATCTCTGCATCATAGTGGCAGTCATGTAATTATTGGTTACAAGCTTCTTCACGTCTGTCTGGAAGTGTGCCATACACATACAAAGTGAACATAAATCAAAGGTGATCATTAAGTTCTGGAATGAGCAGTGTTCTGTGCATGATCTGTGCAGCTTTCTGAACACACTGAAAACCACTACACTGTACACCCTAAAGGTTGAATTACATGGTACACTGCACTGTGCATGAAAATTATAAAGGTATAGACCAGTCTTAGAAAAACTTTAAAGCACTATAAAACACTGTGTCCATCATCCAAATATATAACCTACTGATTTTACTGGAGACTCATCTGAAATGAAAATGGTGATTTTAAGTTACTTAGTGACTCTTGAAAACAGGAATTGTGGCTTTTTTTTCTATCCTTTTAATTGGTATGTGTGTGTGTGAGTGTGTGTGTGTGTGTGTGTGTGTACTCATGTGCACATGTGCCACAGCACACACACGCAGGTCAGAGAATCACATGCAGGAGCTGGTTCTCTTTTTCCATCATGTGGGACCCAGGGACTGAACTCAGGTGGACATCTTTGGCTGGGCCAATCTCCAGTCCTAATGTAGCATTTTAATAGATGTGTCACAATTGTTTTGAAAATGTTATCTTCAAAGTAAGCAAGGTAATGAGACATAATTTTAACACGACACAGGGAGGAATGGTGTGTCTGCAAGAATTAAGGCACAACAGTCCCCTGGCCTCTCAGGACAAAGGTTTGCTTAAAGCTGAACTGAACGCGGGAAATGTTACTCCAGGAAAACTCACGCTGCGCTTGAGCAGTGACCTAAGTCATAAGCACATGGAGTTCCAAAAAGATTAAAGTCATTAAAACATAACTGTTTAGAATCGGAGCTCGTTGTGTTCACTTGTAAATTTCGACCTTTTATAACAAAACATGTAGCCAGGCATTGGTGGCACACACAGCATTCAGAGGCAGAGGCAGGTGGATCTCCAGTTAAGCGGCCAGCCTGGCCTACACAGAGAAACCCTGTCTTGAAAAATCACCAATCAAACAAACTGACAAAAAGTGGTTTTATCTTCAAGGAGAAACTTTTTGTTTATTGCACGAATCCCATTAAATGCTAGTCTATTCAAAATCATCTAAGTGCTGTGAGACACCTTTATAGCAAGGATCATTTTGTTTCTTTTGTCTGTGGGTGCTGAGGACTGGGCCCAGGGTCTTACACCTGCTAAACACTGCCTCCTGAGCTACACAACCCACCCCAGGGGGGAAATGGTAATTTAGTTTTCAATAGTCTCTCCCCCTCCCCTTTGGCAAGAAGGGTTATTAGCTTTTTGAAACTAGGGAAATGAAGAGTTACTCATTCTTCCAAGCTGGGCTCTCTCTTTTGTGGTTATTTTTCTTTAAAAGCTAATAAAGTAGAAGATTGCTTCTCAAATGTAATTCCTCCCCAGAAGGAAAACTAGCACAAAGTCTAACTACTGCATCTGAGGCACTTAAATTTTTAACCTAAAAGTTTTTATTTAATTACTGGACTCGAGTTCAGCAAATTGTATTGACACTTCTGGCACTTTTTACGGAAACCAACTCAAAATGGATCACGGAATTAAATGTAAAGTGTAAAGCAATAAAATGTTGTGGGGTATAAAAAAATTCTTTATAATCGCATAAAAAAATCAGTTCAAAATGGATCACCAGTGTAGTGGTTTGAATGGGTTTGGCCCCTATGGACTCATGTGTTTGAATGTTTGGCTCACAGGAAGTGACATTATTGGGAGGCGTGTCCTTGTTAGAATAGGTGTGGCCTTGGAGGAAATGTGTCACTGTGGGGCTAGGCTTTGAGGTCCTATGCTTAAGGTTTGCCCAGGGTGGAAAGGAAGCCTCCTCCTGGCTACCTAACTCTCGACTCCTCCAGCACCACACCTGCAATAGCTGCCGTGCTCCCTGCCATGATGATACTGGACTGAGCCCCTGAGCCTGTAAGCCAGCGCGATTAAATGTTGTCCTTTATAAGAGTTGCCTTGGTCATGGTGTCTGTTCACAGGAATGGAAACCCTAACTAAGACCACAAGGCTCAATGTAAAACCAAAAAGTGCTTTTTAAAATAAATACTAGACCCTCGTGCAGGCACTGGCCTTGGGCTACGAGCTTATCCCCAAAACTCCCACAAGAAAACACTGAAATCAATTTGCAGCTGTAGGCTAGACAGTAACTTAGATATACCATCAAATGCACATAAACCAGAAATAATTCAATCAGTAAACAAATTGGGTCTACTGAAATTATAAATATTACAAATGTCAGTAACCAGAAATTGGAAAACACCTCAAGGAATGAGAAAAACAATGTTGGCAAAGAACAGATCTAACCAAAGATTTACATCCAGAATGTACTCTAAAAAACCCCTCTTACAACTCAACAATAAAGAGATTAAAAGTCAATTTAGGGCCAGGGGGTGGTTCATCGGGTAAAGGCCCAAACCTGCCAAGGTGAGTTGAATGTGGGGGTGGGAGACACATATCATGAGACAGGTAGGGGCAAGTACCTATAATCTCTGCAATTCCAAAATGGGAGGCAAAGACAGGAGAATCATACAGAAGCACATGAACAACCTGGCATACACGGTAAAGCAACAGAAACAAAACAGACCACGCCTCGTCAAGGGTAAAGGCAAGAACCATTTTCAGAAGCTGTACCCTGCCCCCACACATGCAAATTACACACCACATGGGTGAGAAAACACACACACACACACACACACACACACACACACACACACACACACACACACACACTGGCAGAATCTCAATAAGGGCTATGGGTTGTGCTGGAGCCACTCTCCTGATTCTATATGCTTATGAAAGATGCTTTCATCAGAAAAAATAGGAAGAGCACTTGGGATCTCTGTGTTATTTATCACAAATACATGTGAAGCTACAATTATATCAAAATGAATTTTCAAAAAGTGTAATTCAGGGTAAGGATCCAAACAAATGGTTTTTGTTTTGTTTTGTTTTGTTTTGTTTTTTAAATACATGTGAGAAATGTAGGCTTTTCCAACAGTGGGTTAGATATCCGAAGGGTATTTTTACATATGTGCTCACGGTCAGCTTGACTGAACTGAGGAATGCCTACCAGTAAGGTGCAAGCTGGGGCTGTGTCGTGATACTATCTCTATAGAGTGTGAGTTAAGGAACTGGCACCCGTTGGAGGAGGGCCCAGGGAAGGGAAAGAAGGAAGAATCCAGTAAATGTTAGCTTTTACTTCCTTCTGTTTCTTGTGTCTCTCCATCCTCCCTGCTATGATGCCCTGCCTCAGCAGACCCAGGGACACAGGAGCCAGGCAACCAGGGACTGAGCCCTCTGAACTGTGAGCCAAAATAAAATTTTTCCTCACTCTATTGTTATGGCACAATACCTGCCATATTGTGTCACAGCCATTAGAGAACCAACTACATGTACTATGAAAAGAAATTCAGTCTGGTGATACCAGACTGGATGATTATAAGCTAATCTTAATCTCTTTAACTGGGAAGGATATAAATGATTTACAATTCCTTCAAACTGGAGGTAAAATATGAAACACCAAGAAAATATTTAAGATGCCCACATATCCTTGAGGAAAGGTATCATGATTGAGTTTCCACAGGGTCACCAGCCTACATCACAGAATCATATTAAATGGCTTTGTAGAGACTATTGGTTAGCCATCAAATCTGATTTTCTTCTCTTCTATAGAGGAGACTATATTTTCCAGCCTCTAATACAGTCATGTGACTGAGCTGTAGCCAAGGGGATGACAAACAAGTAACCAGATGGCAGTTTCTAGGGACCCTATAATACACTTTATTTTAGGTTATTTTGTTGTCTGCTTCCTAACTTAAGAATCCTGGGCTCTGTGGAAAGGGGTTCTGATGCCCTACCCCATCCTGAGGAATGATAAAGCAATCAGTGGTTGCTGGGGAAAGGTCAGACACGTTCTTCAGTGGCAGAGTCACTGATGAGATGCGCGTGCCCTGCAAACAACCCTCACACATGCGCACATAGGCAACGTACTAAATCACTTGCTGCCAACAACTGTAACGATGAGGATAATTTAGAAATACACTAAAGTAGAGGGGGATTAGTTAGGACTAGTTAGGACTAGTTAGGAGGAACGTGGGGTCAGTGGGAGGTGACAAGACAGGGTAACATAGTGTAAATATGACCAAAATACATTATGTACTGGATATGTCAAAATAAAATCCAATATTGTTTTAATTAATATGCTAATAAAAACAATCTCTACTATGGTACAAAAAGAAATCCAGGACAGAAAGTAACATAACTTTTAAAAAAAAAATCCAAATTTTCCGCACCTAATAGCAACAACCACAATTTTCAGACTTCCTGGGAAAGGCCTGACGCTGTGCTCTACCTGTTTTTATATCCTTAACGATCCTGTGTGTAAATGTAATCGTCTAAATAGGAGAAAAGGAAGCCAATGCTCACACAAGGAAAGAGCCAAGGACCTGGGGCAACATCGTTCTCCACTCCTTTCTAACTTCTCTGTGCCTTAACAGGTCTCAGAAGGTCTGTAGACGAACGGATATCCTTAAAACGCTGTATGTAACTCTTTAAGATTTGTCCTACTTTAATTATGTGCACGTGACTAGAGTGTGTGCACGAGTGCAGTTCCTGCACAGGCTGGAGAAGTCAGGTCTCCCAGAGCTAAAGTTATAGGAAGTTGTGAGCTGCCCAAGGTGGGTGATGGGAACTGAACTTGGATTCTATGCAGAGGCAGCGGGCCCTCTTAACCGCCAAGAATCTCTGTAATCCCATCTACCTGGAAATTCACTAACATGAAGAGAACAAACACACTCTACATTCTACTCATGTACTCAAAGCATAACTGAGTAGTCCATAACACACTCGTGTCACTAAGGAGTAAGGGCAGAGGAAGCATTTGGAACCAGGCTCTCTGACCCTGAAGCTTGTACTATGTATGTTTTGTTTCTGTATATATACAACCCCTGCTACTACTAATCCAGACAGTGTTGCTTAGAACTTAGAGGTTCTGGGGCTTGGAGAGATGGCTCAGGGTTAGGAGCACTTGGTGCTCTTGAGAAGACCCCAGTTCATTCCCAGAACTTACATGAGATGGATCATAATCACCTGTCGTGATCCCACAACTCCAGCTTGAGGGATCCAGCGCCCTCTTCTAGACTCCAAGGGCACAAGTAGCATACACTCAGATGTGCACACATAAGTAAATAATAAATCCTTTTTAGAAGGTCTAAGTCATATCAAGAACTCATTTAGAAAATTAAGACCATTTTGATAACTTTATAAGATAGGAGGTAGAAATTTAAAACAAATTAAAAATACAGTGTCAGGTATTTGGAGAAATTCCTTTGTAGTCTGACTTTTTAAAAGTATGCAGTAAGACAAAAACTATTCAGAAAAAAAAAATTAGAAATGAGAGCAGAGGGATCCAGATATTCCTGGTGCTGAGTTATGTGTCTTTCGTGTCTAAAGGAGCCAGACAGGTAAGTATTTAAGCAAAGAGGAAAAACATACCTAGCTTTTATAGCTACCTGGTAAGTTAGAACTAGGCCACATCTCATTTCTATCCCAAAGTGCTTAATTTAGAACTCAACTTTAAAACAATCCTCCATAGGCCAGGTCTGGCCCTTCCAGTTGGCACCTGGACATCAAGCTTTTGTGACAATCTGGAACAAATGAAAATAGCTTTGGGTATTCAGACTCTCACTCAGTAAGAAAGGTCATCTTTGAATTAATGCATTTGGGAACTGAAGAAAACTCCAGTCTGAGAAGAGGAAAGGAGAGAGAAGTTGAAGAATGTATAATATAAGCAGTGAGCCACTCTCCAGAGCAGGGACAGAGTCTGCGTGAGTTCACTGCTCCATTACCATGCTTCCCCGGTACCAAGCTATGAGCTGCTTCCGCTCTAACTAAACCTCAAAGCCATTAAATTGTCTAATTATTCTTTGTCCAAGAACCACTGGACAATGATAATCCACTGACTACAGAAAACTGAAACTGGAATGGTCTTGTTTAGCATAATTTGACTATCAACTTAGGTCGTGATCTAGAATCACCTTGGAGACAAAGCTCCATCATATTTGAGGAGTTTCCCAGACTGGGTTAGCTGGGGTAGGATGACCCACTCTAAACGAGAGCAACACTGTTGGCTGGGCAAAGCTACTGGACGGAATAAACAGGAGACAGCTAGCTGAACACCAGCATTTATCTTGCTCTGCTTCCACACTACACGTGCCACGTGATTGGCTACCTGCTTCTCCCGACACCAGACTTTTCTCCCTTGATGGAAGTACTCTCCAACTGCAGCCAAAGTAAATCTTTCCTTCCTTCAGTTGCCTCTGTCAGGTTTTCTGTCACAGCAGAAAGAAAAGGAATACACTACATTGGTGGCTTTATTTCCTATTGTTCTTCCTCCTCCATTAGACTATTAGAGTCAAAAGAGCTCATGTGGAAAAACACATTCTGTTCTAGCCACCACAACTAATGCCACCAGCATTTCAATCTCCCATCTCCCCTAAGACCTTCCAATCTTGGGATCAGCCAAAGACTCCACTTCTGCAAGAGTAGAGTACAAGTATCTCAAGAAGCAAGAAAAGCCTCCCTCTCAGAAATCTCATGTCAGTTACACAGGATGCTAGGCCATGGTGTTAGCTTAGCATCTTTCATCGCGGTCACAAAATACCTGGTAAAAATCCCTTAAAAGAGAGATGCTTTAGTGTGGCTCCTGGTTCAGGAGATACATTTCATCTAGCTTTAAAGGTACGGTGGCTCCAGTGTGTCTGTATCATCACAATTGGGAAGCAGAGAGCTTAGCCAAACAGAGCTAGCCTATAACCTGCAAGCCCTGCCCTTTGGCCTACTTCTCCCAGCTAAGCCATATGCAGAAAGTTCCTGGACCTCCCAAATTACCTCCACCATCTGGAGACAAGGTGTGCTAGATATTTTGCTCTGAAACCTTAACAGCCTTTCATTATAACTCTCATACTAAATTCATTTCCATGTCTCTCCTGAAGTGGTTGAGTTCCCCAAGAGCAAGGACCTCCGCAGTCTTTACCCATGTACATGAAAAAAAAAAAAAAAAAAAAAAAAAAAAAACCCACCTGACCTGACAAATTAATGCTACGAGCTTCAGCTAACAACAGGATTTAAAAGCTCTCCCATGAGGATGCTGAATAAATGGCTGTGTGTAAGCCAAAGGGAGGTGGGATACATCCACAAAGAATTTGAACATTTTATTAATAAGACAAGAGCCTCTGTAATCCCATTAACCGAATACAAGAGGGGGGCGGATGTGTCGGCAGCCGGGAACTGTAACTACTGAAGACCGCACTATTTACACCTGCAGAAATCAGCAACAATAAGTTGAATAGCGGCGAGATTTCTTTGCTTGACTCTACATAAAACGTGACAGCGCTGCACCCTGCAGCCTGTGGAAGAAAAGAATTTCCAGAAAGCCCATTCAGAGACAAATCAATGTTTGGGCAGAAATTATTTCCCTGCTGTTGTAAAAATACTAATCAATGTTCCTCTCAATGCTGTCACTCTGCCCTGAGAATACCAAGTCGAGCTATGCAGGCAAACACTATTTTTTATTTGGAAACATAGTTCTGCATGTATCCTCTTTGTTCTCAAAGAAAATTGTGTGTTTATAAAGTCATATTACTCTATGCACTAACCTTTGATCTTCCACACAAAAAAATCTAAAATCTCTACAAAGATAAGGACTTGACCCCTGTGTTCACTGAGTCCTATCTATGTCATCCACTCCCTGTCCAGCAAGCTGGACGTAAGCCCACCATGCCTCTGCTTCAGCCTCTCAAGTTTTGGGATTTCAGGTGTGCACCATCACACAGAGCTTCCAATTTCCCTTTAAGGTGAGAAGTGAGATATCAGGAGGAAAGAATGCAGAGATAAAGGAAATCCTGGGTTCTGGCAATTGCAGACTCACAATAAGTAATCCAAATCAGCAAATGAAATTCCCGAAGTTCCATCTCTGCTTCTGCCTGGGCAGATTCGGGCTGAGCGATGGCTAACCCCCGGCATCAGCGTGACTGGACTAGTGTGCTCAGATAGCAGGTTAGAGCATGAGCACTCAGTATTCCTTCCATAGCATGTGAAGGAAAGATTCATATTACAATCAGTGGACCAAGAAACAGAAGAACCTCCTTCCCTCTATATGTAGATGTCATACAATTGGCTAAGGCTCCAGACAGAACAGAAACTCAGAGGATGATGACCCCATCTTCTGGAGTTATCACGTTCATCTGCTTTTCACAGAGGAACCCCAAGTTCTCCCACCCTTGGACTTCAGGATGTAAAAGAAAATACCTTCTCCTTCCCCAGATCCTTAGCCATCCGATGCAGCATGAGAAACACTGTTAGCTCCCCTGGCTCTCAGGCCTTTGGACTTGGACTGAGCCATGCTTGTCTTGTTCTCAAATTTACAGATGGTGTGCTCTTTGATTTCTCAGCCTCTGTAATCATGTAAGCCAGTTTCTTAATGAACCTAGCAATCCTAACAGTCTGTGTCTCTGGAGGAATCTGATGCACTAACTGTAGGGCCTGGCTTTCTTGTGGACTCAAGAACATTTCAGTACGTCTTATAAAACCCAAGGCAAACTGGGATTCAGCAAAGTCTTCCCAAGCTGGCTAACATAGCTCTCCCCAGGAGGCTGCCACAAACACCTCAACTGAATTCCTACCACAGACAGAGGTCTGGATTTATAAATACATCATAGCCCTTCTGCAAAGCATTAAGAAGAAACATTTTAAGGGTGCCATCAGCCAATGCAGTGAGGAATCCTCCTTACCACCGTAGTTCCAAACTAAAGAGCCTATCAAAGTCTTACAAAGAAATCAGTTTGCTTCCACCTAAGCCAGCTTTTCCCAAATCCTATTCCCACGGAAGTGTTCCTGACCCCTACATTACATGTCTCAGTTCTTGGGGTTACAGGTGGCACAGCTACATACACCCTTTAACATGGGTGTTGGGATCTAAACTCACACCCTAGTACCTATTATGTACCAAGCATTTAACACACTGGGCGTCTCCCCAACCCCACTCCTGCCACATAACCAAGTCTCGTCTCATCTGTCACATCTGCAATCTGAGTGATCGCATTGCTTCTGCCTGAGTCAGTGTGCCTACAACACCAAGGACAAGAAATCTCTTCTCTGACACAAAGGCTAGCCTTCCAGAGAAGACGTATGGCAGAACATTTCCGTCAGGCGGGAGCTATGACCTCAGGGCTACTCGACGAAGCAAGGGGCATTAAAAAAGAAAGTAGCAGAAGTATTTAAAGACCAGAGGGATATTGGTTGTTTAGATTTCCTTCTAAACACACACAGTTTCGCTTTGACAGCAACGGGGGCTTAGGGCCAAGGAAACTCATTCATTTGTCTTTCCAGACTCACGTTTCTACCCCGTTCATCACCTATCTACTACATACACTTGAAACGATGTCCTTTCTGTTTCTTGGCTTTCTTTTCATCCTCTCTTCTTCTCTCGGCATTCAATCAATCGATCTACGGGTCTCAAGGCTCCCCAGACGATACCACACAGGAGAAGGTTCAGTGGTACGAAGCAGCTTCTTTTTCTCTTCACAAGTACTTTGCTTTAAAATGAAGTGGTAACAAAATCTAGATCCACTTTAGCAGTTCAGTTACTAACTGTTAAAGTCTGAAGTAAAATTAAGACAATTTTAAGAAGATTATTAAGAAAATATGTCCCGAAAGGACTTCAAGCATGTTTCTGTATCAATTTCATGCAGAAATACTGCTTCTGGCTTTCAAGATAAAATAAACACTTTTGACTTTTTTTCTCCGAGGAAACTGGCATTTCTTTAACAAGCAGAATACCAACCTGCACTGGGGTTTTATAAAACAGTCTATAGCTTCCATAGTTTATATTACCTGAAACTGTTTTTTTCTTTGTAAACCACTAAAAGGACAAAGGCCTTTAAATGCTTAGCATGTCCATGGTAATGCAAAAGCAGTTGGTAACTACAGCTAGATTGGCACTTGTTAGCTACAGCTAGTTGGTGAGTCTACTCAGTAAACACAGATGGTACCCACCTATCCATGTACATAGTTAGACCATGTACAAGGTGAACAGGATGGGGACCCAGCTCAAGGAAGAGATGGAATACTCTGGATATGGGGGTCGGCTGTGTAGTGGGAGAACCATTGAGATTTTCTGCATCTGTGGACCAGACAGCAGAAGTTTTCAGTGTGAACACATTCAACACAGCCCATGCATCTCACAGATGACAATCAGGTACAGGCTTATTCAGGGCCATAAGGTTCTCAATGAAGAACCACAAGGCAGTCCCAGGGCAGACGGCAACTTGGTGCCCTTCCCAGCACTCAGGCGACTGCACTGGACCTTCATCTCTTTCCAAAGACAAGTAATACATTCAAGTGTAGCTTCCTGCTTCCTAAGAGCACATACGGAAGAACCCCCCAGGACTCGGTTTCCTTGGGGTGACTGCCTGTGGGCAAGCAACAGACTGCCTACCTGTAAGAATCAGAGCCAATTAGGTTTTCCTAAGCAATAAGCTATCAGGAGAGAGATGGGAGTCCTCAAGTGGTAGCTGCCCTAGAAAAAACAGACACATTGATTTCTGGCTCAAACAGAGAAGAGTAAGTCAAGGGATGCGCTTTAAAAAGCCAATTTGAGTTCTCCTCCACAGGCCCTCCCAGGCCGGTCTCACTGTGATTCAGAGTAAAGCCAGAAATGGTCCAATCAAGTGAATGTATGAAAGAGCCTGCCTCAGAAAAGGATTTGGGGTTATTTGGTTGGTTATTTTGTTTTGTTTTTCCTTCTCTTTACCTTGCTTGTTTTGAGGCAAAAATCTCACTGTGTAGTTGTGACTGGCCTGACCACCTGACCCGGCTGGTCTATACTTTGCTTCCGTCCTCTTGACTCTGCCTCCCTAGGGTTGGAAATGGAGCTGTGCACCTCCGTGCCTGGTTTATGCAAGTGCTGCAGGTAGAAGCCAGGGTTTTATGGACGTTAAGAAAGCACTCTGCCAACTCAACTACATCCCAGCCCCTAAAAGATGACCTAGAAAGAAATTCTAAACTCCTAACCAAGCCAGGTACAGTGGCCCACACCTTTCATATCAACACTCTGGAGTCAGAGGTATTTGGATCTCTGTGAGTTCAAAGCCAGCCTGGGCATTGAAACCCAGCCTCAAAAAGAAAAAAAAAGCAAAATTAAAGGGTTTCCAGATGGGTTGGTAGTTACATTTTTCTTTTGGTAGCGTACAAAATACCATCCTGTACCAAAGACACTAGAATATAAGGGTGAAGACTCTATTTAGGCACCAACTCAACTTCTCTAAGTTCAATAAGTTATATAGGTATATCTTCAGCAAAGGAGCCTTGCTGTCAGTTTGTGGAGAGCAACCCATACCTTTGACAGAACAACCAATCTATAGTCTGGGTTGTTTGAGGAATCCCATGGGAACATTTTGGCCAACAAGTCAATTAGATGTAACCATGTAACCCAATATTGGGGGCTGGGAGCTTCATTTGGTAACAAGAGATGGCCAGTTGGGTCTCTCTCTCTCTCTCTCTCTCTCTCTCTCTCTCTCTCTCTCTCTCTCTCTCTCTCTCTCATGTTTTGGCAATTTCATTAAGATCACCTACACAGGTGTAGATAGTTTCAGGAGCTTCTGCTGTATTAGGTTTCCGAACTACACCTCAAATGGCCCTTACTTTTAACTGTCTCTCCCCACGTTCCCTCCCTCCCTCTCCCACCTCCTTCCCCACAATCCTCCTTCCCCAGACCCCACTCATCCATAACTATCTATTCTATTTCACTTTCCTAACAAGATCTATCTGTACCCCTAGTTCCTTACTCTACACCTAACCTCTGTGTTCTACATTGTCATATGGCTATCATTGATTTAACAGCTAGTAGCCACATACAAGCAAATACTTAGCATATTTGGTCTAGGTCTGGGTTTCCTCACTTGGGATAATTTTTCTCTAGTTCCATCCATTCACCTGTGAATTTCATGAAGTCACTTTCCCCTCTTTGAGGAATACTCCATTGTGTAAATGTACTTCATTTTCTTTATCCATTCTTCTCTTGAGGGACATCTAGGTTGTTTCCAGTTTCTGGCTACTATGAATAGAGCAGCAATGAACATGGTTGATGAAATGTCTTTGTGGTAGGATGAAGCATCATTTTGTTCTAAAGCTTTCATTTATGCTATTATTAGTATGAGATCTCTCCAGCTTTTGTTGTTGTTGTTGCTGCTTTGTTTTGTTCTTGTTTTTGTTTTTATGTAGGCACTAATGCTATGAACTTGCCTCTTAGAACTGCCTTTATAAGTTTGGGTATGCTAAACATTCATTCAATTTTAGAAAATCTTTGTCTTGACCCATTTTTCATTCAGGGGTGACATGTTTAGTTTCCATGAGTTTGTAGGCTTTCTGTTGTTGAATTCCAGCTTTAATCAATGGCAGTCAGATAAAATGCAGGGTGTTATTTCAATGTTCTTGTATCTGTTGAGAATTAGTTTGTGTTCGAGTATGTGGTCAATTTTAGAGAAAGTTCTATGAGGTGCAGAGAAGGTATTTCCTTTTGTGGTTGGGTGAAATGTGCTGTAAATACCTATTAAGTCCATGTATAATGTCTGTTAGCTCTAGTATTTCCTGTTTAGTTTTTGTCTGGATGACCTGACTCTTGTTGAGACTGAGGTATTGATGTGATTTAAACCACAGTAGTGTTTTTACAAACTTGGGTGCCCTTGTATATTGTTCCACAGATGCTAAGAATTGAAATGCACTGTGGTGGATTTTTCCTGTGATGAGCATGTAGCATCCTTCCCACCTCTTCTGTTTAGTTTTGGTTTGAAGTCTCTTTTGTTAAATATTGAAATGGATAAACCACCTTGCCTCTTAGGTCCCTTTGCTTAGAATATCCTTTACCTTGAGTTAATGTCTATCCTTGATATTAAGGTATGTTTCTTGGATGCAATAGAAGGAGAGATCTTGTTTTTCATCCATTTTGTTACTATGTATCTTTTTATTAGAAAATTGAGACAACAGATATTGAATGTTATCATTAGGTAGTTAGCATTGATTCCTGTTATTTTGTTGTTGTGAACATATGCAGTGTGTGTGTGTTTGTGCATGTGCGTTTCCCTCTTTTGATTTCCTTGTCTAAGATAAATTATTCCCTGTTTTCTTGGATGTAGTTAACCTCTTTAGGTTGAAGTTTTCCTTCCAGCACCTTCTGTGGGGCTGGATTTGTAGACAGCTTTACTTAAATTTGGTTATATTATGAAATGTCTTATTTTCTCCACCTATTGTGATTGAATGTTTTGCTGGGTATAATAGTCTGGGCTGGCATCTGTGGTCTCTTAGACTCTGCAGCACATCTATGCTTCTGGTTTTAGTCTCCACTGAGAAGCCAGGTGTAATTCTAATAGATCTTCCTTCAGCTGTTACTTGGTCTTTTTCCATTGGAGTCTTTAATATTCTTTCTTTCTTCAGTATCTTTAGTGTTTTGATTATTATGTGATGAGGGGACTTCCTTTTCTGGTCCAGTCTATTTGGTGTTCTGTATGTTTCTTGTATCTTGGTGGGCATCTCTTTCGGTAGGTTAGAAAAGTTCTGTTCTGTGATTTTCTTTAAGATTTTTTCCTGTGCCTTTGACCTGGGTTTCTTTTCCTTTATCTATTTCTATTATTTTTAGATTTGGTCTTGTAATAGTGTCCCAGATTTCCTGGATGCTTTATGCCAGATGTTTTTTTTTTTTTTCATTAACATCTCCTTTGACCAGGTATCCATATCTTCTATTGTGTCTTCAATGCCTGAGATTCTCTCTTTCATCTGTTGGTGAGGCTTGCCTCTGTGGTACCTGTTCAAGTTCCTAAATTTCAATACTTCCCTCAGTTTGAGTTTTCTTTGTTGATTCTATTTCCATGTTCAGGTGTTGAACTATTTGATTCATTTCCTTCTACTGTTTGCTTGCGTTTTCCTGGATTTCTTTAAGGGATTTATTAATTTCCTCTTAAAGGACTTCTATCATATCCGTAAAGGTTGTCTTAAGGTCTTTTTCTTGTGCTTCAACTGTTTTGTTTTACAATGCTCAAAGTCTACTGTTGTAGGGTTGCTGGGCTCTAGAAGAGACATATTGTCTTAGGTACTTTTGATTGTGTTTTTATGCTGGTGTCTAATCATCTGGAATTGGGAAGAAGATAATTCTAGTTGCTAACAGCTGGTCTAGTCTTTGTTGGGTAGTGTTTTGGACCTTGTTTTCTGTTTCCTCTCTGGTTCTTAGAAGAGTGTGGTGGCTGTGTGTTGCCTAGTAAGACATTCTTCTGGGGTTCTGATAAGTGTGGGCACTGGGGGTTCCAGGTAAATGAGTTTGTAGGTATTGGGAGCTGACACTTCTGTAGAAGGTTGTGTTGGAGTGAGGCTGAGGTGGTCCACAGGAGGAAATCGGAGTGTTCCACCAGGATCTGCTTAGTCAGTCCCCTGGGAATGGGAACAGAGAGTGAGAAAAGGCCACTGCAGAAGGTCTGCTCCAAAGCTGGGATGACACTATGGGACTGGACTTGGAGGAAAGGAGAGAAAGGAGAAGCTCACTAGTTAGATGACCTGATTCCCTGGTGGGAGTGGCCAGTGAGCTCTCAGGGAGTATCTGCTGGAGTTGGGGGCTGATAAACCAATGACGGGGATGGGATAAGAGGGAGAAGATCTGTGTGATCAAGCAAGGGAGGAGGGGGGGCTTCAGAAATATTCTGCTGAAGAGCTGGGGAAGAGACTGGGGGACTGGATTTAGAGGAGAGGAGGGGGAGGCAAAGATCTGTAGTTAGTAGACCTGCTTCCCTGGTCAGCATCCTAAGTTACTTTGTAGTCATGGGTTCTCCAGAGCAGCATAAGGAACTCTTTTAAGCAAGAGCACTCGAATGTATCCCACAGTAAACCCTCTTGGGTGCTGTCCAAGGCAGGTCCAGGCTGCCGTAGGTCGTGTGTAGCTGAGTTCTGTGCCTAGTACCTAACAGTTGCAGTATGGAACAGGAATTCAGAAAGTGTTGATTTATAATCTATGCTAAATAGCATATTAGAAACCTGCTTCAAATGGCTCTTAAATACTCAAGTCTGCTGCTGCTACAGTCGTACGCATGCCTACGAGTGGGAAATTCAATGGCTATTTTTAAACTATTTAAAATAGCCTTAGAATTTCATGAGAAAAATGAAATATTTAACTCCGCCAAGGGCAGAGGGAAGGAAAAGAGGGAGAGAGAGATATAGGGAAGGAGGGAAGGAAGAAGGAAAGGAGGGAGGGAGGAAGAGGTGGAAGGCTTAGAACTCAATTTTAATGTCTAAAGTCCCCCACTACAGCACATGCAATTGTAGCCTAAGACAGACTCCGCCCTACTGTTTCATGAGGGTATCCATAACATTCACCAGTCAGTAGGAATTCCTTAGATTCTCATTTTTAGAGCAACAAAGTACAACTGTGACTTTGACTCATTGGTCTTCTATGTGAACCCAAGCTTCTCCAATCCATTTCAAAACCTACAAATTGGTCTGTGGATGTAGCTTAGTTTGTAGAGAATGTGCCCCTTGCACCACATAAGAAGGACATTGTGGCACAGGCCTATAATTCCAGCACTTAGGAGGTAGAGGGGATTGGAAGTTCAAGGTCATTTTAAACCACACAGATGATTTAGGTCAGCCTAAGATATATTAGGACTTGTCTTAAAAAAAAAAAAAAAAAAAGTTTTAAGCATCACAAACTACTCAGGGTGGGAACAGGAGAACACAAAGCACTGGCCTTTACAAATGACTCCCCTTCACAGGGTGATGCTACCCTCAAAGTTTAAGCTTCTGCTAGGAAATTTTTTTCTAAATTAGTTTAAGCAATCTCTTTCTTGGCACTAATACTAAGGGATTAAATGAACTGACAAACATAAAACGTAAGAACATAAATGTAAGATCGATGTGGCTTTCAGGAACAGCGGTATAATGACTTTAAGGCCACTAAGAATGTTGGTGGCAATGCCAGAAAATACTTAGGGTTTTTGTTTGTTTGTTTATTTTTTGTTTTTAAGTCAGGATAAGAGCCAAAATACATACCTAAAGCAAGTATGCTCCCAAAGCCAAGATTCACTCTGCCGGGCATTGGGGAGTTCTTGTTTACTCAACGGCCAGGGGGACTGTTCATGTGACAGGCCAACTCACTGTGTTTTCCCGGATGAGAAGCAGCTGCCACACTCTACCTACGTAGGCTAAGTTACAGTGTGTGTGAAGGAAGCTGATGATTGGGAAGGGGCAGGAAGGGCGTGCCAACGGGACCAAAGCTCTCCGCAATGAACAGGAAAATGTCTGTGTGTTCATCCTCTATCCTCACCCCCTGATCAACTAAAGCAGCTTCTCCCTTAATAACTCTGCCTCCAAACCCTTCCCAGTGCTCAACCGTATCTCTGCCAGGTGACAAGGCAAACTGTCAGGATACATCCGAAATCCTCGTCCAGTCTGTCCCTGTCCACCTGCGGGATGAGAAAGGAACTGGTGAGTCAAGAATAAAACAAAAAGCCCTGGAAGGTGGCAGGGTGGGGCAGGGGCCAGGGACAGCAGTTATTTAAGAAAAGCAGTGGATAGGAGGAGGTGAACTCTCTCTGTTGGTTCCTCAGACACGAAGAGAAGCCTCCTCTCCAGTGTGATGACTCGGATGTCTGGAGAGCATCTATGACACTTGCAGATGGGATGGAGCCTGGAAACGCCACTTCTCACAGAAAAGTGAAGGCGCTGTATGCCAGTTAGATTCCCCCCTTGCACCCTATTCATTTGGGTGTCACACATTCACTGATCATTTAGGGGTGCCAGACAGAGAGAGAAAAGCTTGGGGACTCCAGGATGACTACAGTGGCAATTTGATAAGTAAAAACGAGAAGGGGAAGGCAGTTCGGATCACAGAAGCCCAAACCACAGACAGGAGAAACCTCACAGGCAGCAGCAGGCAGCAAGGGCATACCGTGCTAGGAAACAGAATCCGGGGCCTTCCACTGCTTCTCTGTGAGTCCTGAATGGCATGCCTCCTGCTCCCAGCGTGACCTCTACGCTCTGGTGTTACTGCTTCTTCCTCACCATCACTATCCTTGCCTACATTAAAAATGACAAATTGTGCTGGGGGCAGGGAGATCCAGAATCGGCTCGCTTTACTTTGTTTGTTTACTTATTTATCTCTGTCAGGATCTTTGACTGCTCCTTGGTTGTGTCTGTTGATTTCAAGTGACCTACTACAACCAAAGGTCATTAGGATGTTTGGGTATTGTTTAGTTTTCAATGATTTTATCCACCCCTGTATACTAAACATTTCCTTTTTTAAAGTTCTGAGCAGGTTATAGAATCTAAGGAAACCATGCAGAAGACTCAAGAACTGCTATACAGCATGACTGTGCATCTCAGATAACAACATGGCTCACTCATCAGAAACTATGCTCTCCACTAAGAAACACTCGCTAACCCCTCTCCATGCTTTGTTTTCTTCCTAATACCCATCCTCATCAACCCTACCTGATCTGTCAATCATCTATTGTCTACCTGATCTGTCAATCATCCATTGTCTACCTGATCTGTCAATCATCCATTGTCTACCTGATCTGTCAATCATCCATTGTCTACCTGATCTGTCAATCATCCATTGTCTACCTGATCTGTCAATCATCCATTGTCTACCTGATCTGTCAATCATCTATTATCTATCTCCCCTATCTAGGGAACAAGAATTTCTTTTTAAGTTTTGTCACCATTGTTCCTCCCCATTTATAATAATGTCTGGCACACGGTAGGATTCTATAAGGGCTTTTAGAATTCATGCTGATGTATAAACTACAGGACATTGTTCCAAATCTAAATGTTCTGTTGTACTGTCCCCATAAATGTTCCCCTAATTAGATCACGTGTCATGGCTTACAGTCTCACAGCAAGGCTAATAGTCAAGCAAGGCATGGCATATGTGCACAGGTGGGCAAAACACCCTGCAGTGTGGAAGTCTAGGAGACACTGAGCACCACACTCACAGCAAGAAGCATTAACCCAACGGTTAGCTCTGCACACACACCCTTGACCATTTGTCAGTAGGATAGAGAGTGCAGAGGCCAATAAGAGAGCATGGTCTAATGGTCATCCTTTTGTCCACATGGAGACTTAATACACTTTCTGTGCAACCTTAAAAATATGGCTCCCGGGGTATGAAGGCACAGATTTTCCCCAGTGCTTCAACTCCTACCCTTGAGATGTAAAGGACAAAGAAGCCAGCTGTACTTAGAAGCTGAGAGCAAAGGACCACAACCCTGAGGCTAGCCTGGGCTACACTGGGATTTCCACACCAGCTTGAATGACATAGGGAGATCCTCTTTCAAAACCAACTAACCAATCAAAAATAATGACTCACACACAAATTTAAACCCTTATCTTAAAATTCTTTCTCAGTGTTCATTTTGTTTATCAAGACATGCACTTGCCTAAGCAGAGAGAGAAATAAAAGGAATAAGAAGGAATATTAGTAATGTATTCAGAGAAGCCTCTTTAAACATGTATCACACACACACACACACACACACCTAGACAATGAAAAAGTACTAGAATGGACAGCAGAGAGAATTCTAGAGGCCAGTGTGCAAAGGCGGACTACATTTGCAACAACTTCAGCAAAAGTAGTCTATGGTCAAGAAGCAAGATGGGAGGGAGAGGAGATAGAAGATGGGGAGGGAAGGCAGGCAAGTAAGAGAATGTGAGGGGGGACCAGGGGCTCCTCGTGAGAAGGCATGGTAAGCAGGCTAGCTTTGGAACTGCTGTGTCACTCACACTCACACACACACACACACACACACACACACCGTTCCTCTATGCACTCTCTCCTTCCCACTTCTTAGCTCTGCTCACTATGACTGTCATCTCTTGTGAGTTTTTCTAAATCATGATGTATTTGCTCAATTATCTGTAGACCTACAGGCTCTTCATCAAATTAGCTGATCTCTATTTATAGCTGATAATTCTGTACAGGAGATCTAATGAAAATTCCTGAGAGTGATAAAACTAAGCCAAATTATCCAATGCTGTTTCCCACCCAAGGACTGCTGCCATTACAGAATACATTTGTTTCAATGGATATTATAAATATACATTCTTTTAAAGTGATGCTTTTAAATTAAAAAAAAAAAAAAATCAGACTGAGTAGTGTCCAGAGATAATGTTTCTGTAGTGTGTTTGACATCCTTTCCCAAGATCTTATTACAAAACGGAGAACTCTGAGCAGCAAAAACAATAGAATAAATCTAAATTGACTTTGAATAATGATTCTATCAAAAGATAATTCATCTGTACCTAGTAAATGCAATCACATAAAGTGTGCTTATCTATTTTTAGCAATAACTACACAAAATTACCAAAGAAATTCATCCATAACTAAAACAAGCATAATTTTTTATTATTAATGCATCTCCATAGTCATTAATTTCACATCTTACTTCATTTACTATATTGAATTTACCAATTGTTTTGATGGCATATATATATATGTGTGCATATATACATATACATATATATATATACATATAAATAGAGAGAGACAGAGAAAGAATACTAAAAACAAAAAAAAGAGAGAGAAAAAATTAAAACAAATAGCATTATTCAGCCAGGATCAAAGACCCAAACCATATTTTGAAGTATGACAAAAAGCCATATTAAGGTCCAAAGCTCAAATCATCATTCTTTAAACAATTACAGTGCGAACATCCAATGACCATGCCCTGAAATGTCTAAGAGGCATTTGACTCATCAAAAAGGTAAAACTTTACCTATGATGGGGCCGTGCCTAAAAACTGATAGTCATTCCAAAGTATGGAGAGTGTGATGAGTCAAAAAGGGTAAACTAGCATCCACTTAGAGAGGTCTGGTGAGTGTCACAAGTCCAGGCAACGAGAAAGGAAACACATGAAAATGAGCAAACAGTTCTAAGTGTCCTTTGAGTCAAAAGTCAAAGCAGAAAGGCCTGTTCCCCAACAAAATTTGCCGGTTGCTAGATGCAACCAGAATAAGAACAGATAATATCTCTGTTCACACCATAGGAACCAGCAACACCCTGAACTATTTATAGCAATGGACAGTGACATTGAATGTTCACAAGTAGCAGCCAAAGCCAAAATCTTTGTACACTTCTCTTCTAGTGATAAGATGGCTTCAGTAAAGAAGTATGTCACAGGCCAGGTTTGACTCCAGGCAGCAAGGTGTGGTGTTGGTGATTGTGGTCACTGCTGAAAGCAGCTGATGGCAGTCAGCACTAAGAGGGCTGTTGGGGTGTCGGTCCCGAGAGCGACCAATGGTCGGTCCCGAGAGCTAGACTGGCTAATCATCTGTTCTCTGTTCTTACACTCATTCTAGGGTTATTTATTCTTTATTCGGAACCTTTCTATTTCATGGTGCACACCTAACACCTGTTATCATATCCCTAGATCACAAGATGGAGAAACTCAGGCCCAACCTGGAGTGAATGCTGTCTTTGATCATTCACTTGTGCTAAGCCGATTTTTCTCGCTGCTACGATACATGCTTGCAATGCATGAACACTGACTGTGGTCCTTTCTCTAACTTATGCTGCTCTTGTCATTCTGTGAGGAAGGGGCCATTTTATTCTTGACTTTATAAACTTTCTATCAACTATCCTATCATGCCAAGATTATATTAAGCTTAACTTCCTAAAATTACTTAAATCAGGACTTCTATAAAATCATTAATTCATCTAAGCAGTATTATCTCAAGAACTTCCAACCTCACGTTGATCTGCAGGAGTGGGCTATCACCCAGGAGGTAATCACACCAGGCCACAGGCAGTGAGGGTCTCCTGGTGTCCACTCAGACCAAGCCAAATAAATGAGTGTGACAGTGACAAACATGAGAAGCACATCAGTAGCAAGAAGCAGTCCTGGGATGAAGTCTCTGCGTCTGTGCCTTACAGAGCTCACCCATCCCAGTTGAACAAGGTGGTGGGCCGTCTCCAGAGAGCCCAGTGGGCCACTGCAGCTCTTCCTGCAAGGTGCCCACCACAAGTGACTTTAAAAAGTGTCATTAGTCCAGTGTTCCTCCTCCTCCTCCTCATCTTGTCCTTTTTTACTCACTTAACCAGCAGTGCCAGGCAAACATGAGAATTACACAGTAGATGGCTGTGCTGCTCTAAGTGCCAGCAGAAAAAAGTGTGTCTTCTCTGAGGTCTTCCATTCTCGTGAAGGAAGTAACAGTGTTCGCCTTGTGAGGCTAGAGATTGCAATAGTGCTTGAACTTATTGGCCACAGTCCTGGCACATGTAAACAAAGCAAGTGGGCTTCCAGTGTTATAAAGATTTTAAGTTAAAATATAAGAAAATAGCATTCTGTAAGTCATGCTGATTTAATGTTAGCAATTTCATAAAGTTCAACGTAAGATTTTTATCAACCATCCTGATCAACTTATTAACTCTGTAAGTAGCAATAGTATTATTTGCAGATTTATAAGCTTTAAACCATAGTTTTGGCTCCCAAATGATTTGATTTCAACTTGAAAATGCTAACAAGTACAAATCACTCCACTGTGAACACCTACATACTTCTCTGTCTATTGTGATCCTTCCTATAAAGTGTGTTTAAGGGGGCTATGGAGATGACTCAGTTGGCTAAAGCAAAGATCTGAGTTTGGATTCCCAGCACCCACACAAACGTCTGACACAACAGCACAGGTCCGCAAGCCCACTGCTGACAGGCAGGGATGGAGCCAGGCAGATGCCTGGAGCTCACTGGCAAACCATCCTAGTCAAAGCAGTGAGTTCCAGACTCAGAGCAAGACTAAGTCTCAAAAAAATAAAGTGGAGAGCAACTGAGGAAGACATCACACACTCATGTGTGCACATATACGCACACACACACATACAACACACACACACATGTACAACACACACACGCATACAACACACACACACATAGACCCACAAAAACATATACCACAAATAAATACTTAAAGATGTGTTAGAAATAAGGAAAGCCAACCTACAATATCAGGATACAAGAATATCATAAACAGAAGAGCTAACTATAAGGGGTGTGTGTGTTTGTATGTGTGTGTGTGTGTGTGTGCGCGCGCGCGCGCGCGCGCCATACAATTAACAAGCTGAGCCTTTACCATATTTAAGATGTTGCTCTAACTGTGGAACACAAAATGGAATTCCAAATGAAGGAAAGTTAAATTAAAATATGGATGTTTACACATTCCATAAAAAAGAGATTCAAAAATAAAAATGCTATACTTGAAATAAAATGAGTCTCAAAATAGGATGAAGAATATGAGATCACTCTTAAAGGCACAGGAAACAGAAGCAAAACTTGGCAAATGGGGTTACATCAAACTAAAGGGCTCCACACCACAAAGTCAATGCTGCAAAGGGCAGAGACAATCTGCAGAATGAGAGAAAACGATCATAGCACATAGATTCGGGGAGCTGCCCAAATATGCAAAGAACATCAAAATCTTAATAGCAAAAATTAAATAACCCAGTTACAAGATTGGCAAAATACCTAAGAAGACATTTCTCAAAAGAAGACATAGAAATACAAACAAGACTATGAAAAGAACCTTCTACACCACTAACTATCAGGGAAAGTCAAATCAAAACCACAGTGATACACGGCTAATGTTCAAAAGACTGAAGAGAAATGCCCTAGCTGGGCATAGTGGTGATGCCTTTAACCCCAGCACTCGGGAGGCAGAGACAGATCTCTGTGAGTTCACATAGTGAGTTCCAGGACATCCAGAGTTTCACAGTGAGACCCTGTCTCAAACAAACAAACAAACAAACAAACAAGAAAGATAACTGCTGGTGAGGATGTGGAGAAAGGGTACCCTTTCCACACTAGTGGTGGAAATAAAAATCAATGTAGCCATTGTGGAAAACTGTGGAATCCTCAAGAAATGTAAGGATCTGCTATAAGGCCCAGCTATCCTAGCACTGATCATATCCATGGGGAATGAAATACGTTTGGCAGAGTCAACTGCACTCCGATGTTTACAGCAGCACTACTCGCAATAGGAAGGAGAAATGGACCACGTGCCCATCAGCTGATATATACAGGATACATATAACACAATTCAGACATAAAAAATTAATAGAGTCCTGTCATTCATTTGTAGCAACACAGGCATAATCTGATATCATCACGTTAAAAGTAATGAGCCAACCACACAAAGCCAAGTAGCAAGTGACCTCCATCCTGGATAAAAAATTTTAAAAGTTGATCTCATGGAAGTTGAGAATTCTCACCGTAGGGCAATGGAGGAGCATGAGAAAGGGTGGTCGGGGGCACTAAGTTACAGTTAAAGGCACGTTCTGGTGTGACACTACAACATCAAGGTTGTCACTATAAAAAAAAGGTGAATGCTTAAGAGAACACATTACACAATGTGTACATATATTAGACATTATATGGTAACATGTATATGTCCAACTTTCATGCAACACTTATGAAAAAAAGGAAAAATATAAAAATACACACTTAAAATGTGAGCTAGACCTAGTCCTGAATCGGGCTAGTCTTAGCGCTAGAACAGAACCATCGAAGTGTTTGAGATGGCATCCAGGTCCCCACACATTAAGCAAACACTCTCCCACGAAGCTGTTCTCTCAGCCCTCTGTCCTCTTTGAAGCATGTGGCTCTATATGGAGCCACCCACCAGGCTTTCAGTGACGAGCCTGGTTTGAGGCCATGATCCCAGGGTGGAGTTACACTGGTCCAGCCACACTGTCTCATCTGGAACTCCAAATATCACAGGGTTCACTTTTGGCAGGTGGGGAGCAGAGTTTAAACTGGAAGGCTGGCCACAGAATGGACAAGCTGACTTGTATAGCACTCCGCCGATACACAGCCTTTTCCTCATAGAGAAATGTCTTAGCCGGGCAGTGGTGGCGCACGCCTTTAATCCCAGCACTCAGGAGACAGAGGCAGGTGGATTTCTGAGTACGAGGCCAGCCTGGTCTACAGAGTGAGATCCAGGACAGCGAGGGCTACACAGAGAAACCCTGTCTTGAAAAACTAAAAACAAGCAAATAAATAAATAAATAAATAAATAAATAAATAAATAAATAAATAAATAAATGTATGTCTTGGCTGGGGAGATGGCTCAGTCAGTTAGAGCTGGCCCCACAACCATGTAGACTGGAGTTCAATTCCTAAAAGTTACACAAAAAAGCTGGGCATCGTGGTATGATCTTGGGCTGGAAAGGCCAATGCAGACAGATCTCAGGTCTCACTGGCCAGCCATCTTAGCCTAATCAGTGAGCCCCAAGTCAAGGAGAGATCCTGCCTCAGAAAACAATCAGGCTGGAGCGAGAGCTCAGCAGCTGGGAGGCTGCTCCTCCAGGAGACCTTTGTTCGTCCCCAGCCTCTGCATGGTGGCTCACAACGATCTGTGACTGACGTCCTCTCTGGTTTCCACAGGCAGCAGATAGATGTGCACGTGGTACACAGACACACACGCAGCCAATATCCACACATATTTTTTAAAAAAGAGATCAACAAAACAGAAAAGGATTTGGTGGGTGGAGATGACAAGGAAGAGAGTAATCAGAATGTGTTATATCCATGTATGAGATTGTCAAAGAAGAAATTTAATAAAGAAGGGGGGGATGATACCCAATGTTGTCCTCTACTCTTGATACACACACACACACACACACACACACACACACACACACACACACACACACACACACACATATGGGTGGGGAGGGAGGAACTATTTCCGGTCCTAACACACTAATGATAATAAAAATAAATAAATTAAAAATACCATCAGCTATATGATCTGGAACTTTTAAATATTTTCTTAGTTTGCAGTTGCTCTATCAAATACCAGGAACTGAATAGCTCTTAAGACTAGAAATTTATTTCTTATTGTTCTAGAAAGTAAAAGACAAAGGGTGGGTACCAGCATGGTCAGGTTCTGGTTCTTTCATGTTGCATATGGCCTTTCTTTCCCTGAATTCTGCCACAGCACAAGAAGCTAATTAGCTCACTCAGCTCTCCCCCAAAGAGGACAATCCTGTTTATCGGGGTATCACCTTTACGACCTAATCATCTTCCAAGTCCAACACCCGGGCACAGGCCATTAAAGTGCAATCATTTATAATTTGCCTGGCGATCTAAGAGCCTGAACTTCATTTTGCATTACAAAACAACTAATTTTGAGAATTTCCCCATTGCTCCAGCCACCCATAATCAAAAACAACGTTAAGAAAAACCAAAGGAAGTAAGCAAGCAGAAGACAAAATAAGATTCATCGATATCTGGTGAATAAGAACTCCCATGAATTTCATCTTACCAAAAGCCTGCCTGGCAACCTTCCAGGAGCCCACTGCCCGCACAGATTATGCATGCTAATTTATGCAAAGCAGGTTCTCCTTTTCCCCTGGAGATAACAGAAGATGGTTCCCTCTTTATGAGTGTGACTTTTCACTTTGTCTTCTAAGATTTTTTTCTTGTTCGTTCTCTATCTCGTATTTTCCAATAGCGTCCCGCTTGATTTCTTTAAATACAGTACTCTTATCAGCAACAGACTTTATATACTATCACTATAATACAGCGATTTCTATCTCGCAGCCCTCTGAAATTGAAATATACCTTCTAATCTATACTACTCATGGATAATTACTATCAATATGCCCAATAAAGTTAGATAGCTTACTTAAAGTAGGTATATATTTTTAAAACACTAGCATTTGAAAGAACCTATAGCAGGCACGCTATTAAATACCAAATGCACAAATCAAAATTTGAAGATGCAAAAACGTTCTTTTTCTGTATCTATGGTTTTTTACTTTAATTACATAAAATATACGTAGAAGTTGAGCCACTGAGGACCCTAACCATGGCAGGTGTCCTGTGGGGCACAGCAATAGCAAAGGAGAGGGTATGAGGGAAAAAAACCTTAAAAATTGGTTTATTCAAATGATGGATCTCCTGAGTCTGTCTTTAGCATCAGAATCCTGAAATCTCATATTTTCATTTAAACAACACATTGTTTTTTGGTTTTTTTTGTTTTTTTAGAAGACAGAGAAATGACTTAGCAGTTAAAACCAGCGTCTGCTCTTCCAAAGGACTCACGTTTGATCTGCAGCACCCAAATAGTGGCTCGCAAGCATCTGTGAGACCAGCTCTAGGGGATCTTCTGGCCTCTGAGAGCATGAGGCATGAACATGGTGAAGACACACATGCAGGCAAAACACCCACACACATAAAACAAAACAGACACATTTTCTTTTAAGATAACATTTCTTCATACAAGGAACATCTTATTTGATTAGTTGCTTTCAGAAAGAGAATCCAAAAGAAACAGATTTCAAACAATGGCAACTGTGTTGGATGGTTTATCTTTAATTATAATTAGCTTATAATTAATAAACAGTGGTATAGAAAGTAAAATAAAATACATAACAATAGAATACTTCTCTTTTTGTTGTTGTTTGTTTTCTTTATTTCCTTTGTTCGTTAGTTGAGACAGCGTATCACTGAAACTGATCTCAGATTGGTGACCTCTGTCTGCTGAGTACTGGGACTGTAGGCACAGGCCACCATGTCCCTCTCAAATCACCCTTTATAAAACTCTGCAGGGCTATTGTACAGTGTGGGGAAGACAGGCTTTGCAGCCAGATGACATGGGTTCTGACACCGCCCTTGTCTCTAACTCCTAAGACCCTGAGAAAAGAAAGATATGAAACTATGTAGGTAATGTATTTATTGCAACACGTCACGAATGAGATCTCAATAGAGATCACATTGCTATTAATAGAAGGAATATTGAATACACATTTATCTTGTCATCTCCCAAAAACCTACCGAAATGCACTGAGATTCCAGAGAAACCCACAAACATAAGGAATAAAGGCTTGGAAAGCGGAAGACAGATGGAAGAGTCATAACTAAGCTGGCACGGCCGAGAAAGTGAAATCCCAGGTCCAGTACAGGACCCAGAGCTGCAATGTTGCAAACTAAAGTTTCCCAGAGGGACCTACTTATGTTTTGCAGTTTTATTTTCAAGCATCCCCATCTCTCAAATGACACAGGGCAATTTCTAATTACATATGAAATTGCAATTCATCGTTTCTGCTGATGCAGTCAGGATACTGTGGACAAGGGTTTCAGTATGTTGGGTTTTCTCTTTTACATTCCTATTTTTATTTGTTTGTTTTTAGCTGTAGCAATAAATAAAAATTAAGTGATTCAGACTGGGTAGAAGCAGTAACAAAACAAATCGAAGGGACGGTTGTAAGGCTTTCAGGAATAGCAATATGCCATTAAGCCAATGTACACTGACTGGTAGGTTCTCAAAGAACAAGCCAGGCTCACCAAGACTTCCATTGGCTAAGTTCCCTGGTTCAGTTCCCAGTACCACCAACATTTACATACCAAGGGATCAAAACTTAGAAAGGAACACTGGAAATGTCACCTCTCACACACTACCATGGTCCTGTGGAGAAGCACTAGCCCGAGAATTCTGATACCTGTAATACACTGCAATGGAATGATAATTTAATCAATGTGGAGAACAATTTAGTGATATCTAGTTAAGCTTAAAGTATCATATTACTGGCTGGTAACTTCATTTGTACAAATAAATCCTTTAAAAATCTCTTTCATTTATATACAAGAAGCCAATACAACAACACTCGCAGCAGCATCAGTTATAGCAACAAACATGAAAAATACTGACACATCCATTCTCAGCAAAACAGACATTTCCATCATGGTAAACCTAAAATAAAAGACTTGATATTTGAAATTCTCTAGCTGTGTATCACTTAATGTTAAAAGCATGAAAGAAAAAGATTATTTTGTAACCATGTCCTTTATCTAAATACATGTGAAGTGTCGATGAAGAACAGTCTGCCACATCGTTAATGTAGAACACAAACCCTTTACCTAGGTGCCTACAACCAGGAATAGTAATGAACCCTATGAATACCGTGTGTTGTCCTAAATATTCAAATGTATGAAGAAGCTTAATTTATAAATTAGGTTCAAAGATTGATAAGAACTTACAAAAATAATAGAATAGAATTGTTATTAAAATACCATAAAATTACTTTTAAATTTTAGATCACTATTTCTGAAATTTTTCCATTTAACACTTTTCAAACCACAGTTGAAAACAGTTAAGTGAAATCTCAAATAAGAAGATACTATTTTATACTTTCCCTGAAATCCAATGACAAAGTGAAGGTGGTGGTTCACACCCATAATGCTATCACGGACAGGCTGACGTAGACAAAAGTCATGTGCCCTTATACTCTTGTACAAGGCCATCTTGGGCCACATAGCAATTTCTAGGCTAACCTAGGCGCAGAATGAGACCCTGCCTTCAAAAGAAAACTAAATGAGCTAACAGAAAGACAAATGTAGCATGTCTGGAGACAGTGATGTTAATTTGTAACCGTGTAGAACAGAACTCAGCAGCCGCTCAAGAGGGCAGCAAGGAGAAACTATATTTGATAATGGGCACCAAGACAGAGGGGAAGAAAAACGTTGGTTAAAAGGAGCTCAATACCTCAGGGAAGGCATTTCAGTTAACTAGGATTTCTCAATACTACAAAAGGCTTTCAAACAAGTCGACTGTGCCATCTGACTGATATGCTAATCTTACACAAAACATGCCCGGGACTGTTCTTTTCATAGTTTACACGGTTTCGTATTCAATACTAACTCTTGCGATGCAGCTGTCTCTGCCATTATCTAACCTTTGCTTTGTGTCCAATGCTGCTCTTGAAATGTCCAAACTTCTTACCAAACCCAGTGTTCTTACTTCACTTTGTTGTCCTTCTAGCATCTGGTGCTATTAAACAAATATTTCCTCTTTGAGAATCCCTGGCATCTGCCTTTCTGCTCTTCCCATACGGTGATTCCTTCTTTCTTTAAATCTTTTTCTTTGACGCTCAAGAGATGGTTCCACAAGAGCACGCTGATCTTGCAGAGAACCCAAGTTCAGCCATCTATCTGTAACTACAGCTCTAAAAGGTCTGGTGCCCTCTTCTGGCCTCTGTGGCCACCTGCAATCACATGCACATACTCATTGCATAGACATAATTAAAAATAAAAAATATATCTTTCAAGCCCCATTTTTTTCCCATCTGCTAACTGCAGATCTATATAATACGGTAATGGATAACCATACTCTATGGTATTAACAGCTCGGCGATTCATTCTTGAGTCTCTACTTCTGTCTCTGCTTCTATCCATCTATTCCAGGCTTCAATCAAGAAATACTCACTGGTCATTATCTCTTCCACCAAAATATATCCACAAGTGAACTTCCATAAACCAACCAGCCACAGTCATATCCAACTCCTTCATCAGCTTCTGTCTCCCATCAGAGATTACCCAGTTATCTTAAAGTACTCAAGTAATTATGAGATCAAGAGATAAGAACCCAAAGCTCATCATAAACATACGTATGTGTGTATGTGTAGACACATATATACATATATATATTTAAATTCTTTCTCTTATAACAAGCCTTTCACCATTTTTTTTCTACCAGATTATGGTCTTTCTACATTTTTCTCTATGCCAATGTCACCAACAAGAACTTATAATCACTAGTAACTCTACTGATTTTGCTGACAAATATTCTAATATTATCAATTAAAAAAGACTCAGACATTATTGAATGGGGTTGAAAAAGGAAGAAAATCTAGCTGTGGAAGAACTGAGTAGCCAAGGTTCTCACTGAAGGTACAAAACAAGGTCAGAGCAAGGTCAAACCAGCTCTCAGATCGGATAATAGGGCCTCATAGAAGGACAAAGCTGCCTTCCCGCTGCCCACTGATGGGGCAATACAGAACCATGACATCCCCTGTGATGGCCCCCCAGCCCCACCTCTATTATCCCATACTCAGATTTGGAGCCTTGGATTTTCCTCCAGACAGAAAAGAACTCCGTCCTTGATATAAAATTAAAGAATTTGGGGACATTTTTAACGCAAACCAAAAATATCCCATCATTACAGAGCCTGTATTTAGTCATTCTAAAAAAAAAAAAAAAAAAAAAAAAAATAGATTCTGTGACTTCAAGTCTCACATTTTAACTATATTTTCTCAGGCTATATATATGTCTTTGAAAGAAAATGAGTTTTCTTTCACATTTCATTACATAGTTTTGTTTTGGTTTTTTTCTCCCCAAAGATAAATACGGTGTAGCAAATAATCCTCAGCTTCTCACAAAGACCTCACCTTTAACAGGCACCATCAAAATCGCTGTCGGTCACTGACATGCTCACACTTGCACACAGCTCATGCCCCATGGCCCAAGATTCGTGAGTCTTAAAAGACCCCAGAACTGGGGCAGCAGAGGCAGGAGAAGCTTATAGCACAGACCATCCTGAGCTGCCAAGCACGAAAGCCAAGTTGTTTTATGGAAATCTACATTTTTTACTTTTTTATTTTTTATTTTTTTTTGTATTTCGAGACAGGGTTTCTCTGTGTAGCCCTGGCTGTCTTGGAACTCACTCTGTAGACCAGGCTGGCCTCGAACTCAGAAATCCGCCTGCCTCTGCCTCCCAAGTGCTGGGATTTAAAGGCGTGTGCCACCACTGCCTGGATGTTTTAAAACAACTCCGTCTCTTCCTCTACTGCAGCGGATACTGGAAGCTCTATGCAAACCAGAGGCTATAAGTATTCTGACAGCATATTTTTGTGAGAACACAAAAAGCAGAGAAGGGATGTGGGAAAAATGATCTTGGCTACCTGAATAGTACGTATTTCCGTAAGATGTCTTATCCTTTCGGTTTGGGGCATCTGAGCCTAGAGAAAATAACTCAGAGCATTATGTTATCAGTGCCCTGGTCTCTATCCACAGAATTGACAGAGTGCCCTTATTCCGAACCCTGCCCTAGGCAAATGTCAAACATTTTAGCAAATGATAACTTTCTCTTTATTTCTTCTTCACATTTCCCGTTCTCTTGAGCTATATCCCAGAAGTCCAACACTCTGCCCAGGCTTCTGGGAAGAATTTCTCCCTGTGGAATGCCAGATATTTTGAGCCAATAGGAACAGTTATGCCCTGCAAGAGTATTAACTGAGCAAAAATGTTTTAGCACTGGATGAAGCAGGTTTCCCACAGCCTTTAACTTGCCAGTGAGGGCCTGGGGTTCTGAAAGTCAGCTGCAAGGAGCAGGCATTTCCCAGTCTTATTTGCCAGCAAAAAATGTAGGCTCCACCAAAAAAAAAAAAAAAAAAAAAGTTATACTTGGAAAACATCCTGCTGGAATAAAAGGAGGAGACATAAACTGATAGACGAGCATCTGAGTCAGATCCTTAGGGCTAAGTAACAAGACTGTGAAGAGGGGGGGTCTGCTGCTGTGTTAGGGCCTAGACAGTGCCTTCGGTCTCTCACATCATTCTCCTGTCTCACTGAAGCTGAAGCTAGTCCCCTGAGGCCTGTGTGCCTGGTTTGTGCAGAATCCACTGCTTGGACCCCAGCAGGACCCAGCTGCCCAGCTAGACATGAAGACATAGCCCTCCAGAGCGGAGCCCAGGAGATGAGGTCTAGGTGGGAGGAAAGGGGCAGCCTTTGGAGGGAGAAGGTTGAGCGCTGTCCAACAGCATCTGCTTTGGGTCACTGTTTTGTTTTGTTCTGCTTTTTCTGTGGCGCTGGGGCTCTAACTCAGAGCCCTGTGCACGTGGGACAACCTAGCAAGGCTCCTCTACTGAGCTATAATCACAGCCCCGTATCTTCCTTCTAAATGGCTCCTCTACTTTACCTTTGTGATCTGAGCAAGTTAAAACATGTTTCTAGTTGGTTTAGAAAATAATACTAATCTAATGCCCTTGAAAATTTCCCATTTGTCTATAAGTTCCTCAAGCATACAATGCACACTGCTACCCCTGGTCACTTGTTTGAGATTATACAGATGCAGGCAGGCAAGTTGTCAAGAGGAATGCTTCCCAGACAAAGGGGACATGCAGGGTATGCTGACCGACTGCTCCAGTGACTCCGGCTCACTCCCTCTGCTTCTTACTCTGAGGCAAAGGTTATTAGAACATAATATTTTGGGATTTGAAACTTAAATCTGTGGCTTAAATAGCCACATGAAGCTAAATCAATAGCTTGCTTTGTCCTAGATTTATGAGAGGATGCAGAATATTCTTTCTATGTTTGTAGAACAATGCTAAAATTGCATTTATTTTAGTTCATAAACAGAGTGACTGCCAAGACAACTGCTGTTTAATCATTTCTTTAAAGCTGCAAGTCTGTTGCTGGTCCATGATCTGGAGAGTATTTGTGGGTCAGTGAGATGTCTCAGTGGGTAAAGGTGCTTGCTGCCCACACTGAAGACCTAAGTTCAATCCCCAGAATCTACATGGTGGAAGGACACACACACACACACACACACACACACACACACACTGTGTAAAAAATATAGAATACCTAATCATGATGAAATATAGTAACATAAAACTTTGTCACCTTAGCATTTCGAAGTCTCAATGGCATTAATAAAAGAGATAACTCATATACAGAACCCTTCAGTTTATCAAACAATTCAGAAAAAAAATGCCATTTGGCTCATAAACAAGCAAGCTATTTATTAACAGTAGCTAAGAAGACAAAAACAATAACAAAAATAAAGCAAAACAGATCCTTATAGAACATGTAAATAACAAATTAATAGAGGCAAACTACCCTGCAAAGGAAGGTGCTCCAGAAATAAACATGATCTATACTTCCTCTCAACCCATCTGCATACCTTCTCAAAACCTCATTTATAACGCTGCTCTAAAGAAACAACTGGACCAGAGTAGTCCTTGAGAGGCCCGGCAGAGCATAACTACATAGAGAGAGGACTTCCTAACCACAGGTTTCTGGGTAGCAAATAGATGGCTTTTCCTGAAGCCACACCCACCCACAGCCTTCAACTCCACTGAAAAGAACCCAGAAGCTCTCATCCTGAATCCCAGGCATCTGAGACTTGTTGGTATGAAGCAGAAAGACTGGAATGTCACTATATACAGAAATAAAGGGGAGCATCCCTTAACCACACTACTTGAAAATGACAGTGACCGCCTAGGAGAGAGACTGTTGAAGATGACTCAAAGCTAGCAGAGCACAGGAGCTCACAGGAGGAATCAAAGCTCTCTGGGAAGCTAAGACAGGACTGCTTGAGTCCAATCAAAGCCAGCCTAGGCCAGACAGTGAGAGCCCACCCCTAAACAAAGGTCCGAGTTGTTTTTCACCTAATTAATTATGCACATGGTCTCTTAAAAATAAAGGGGGAAAGGCATGAAGACATAAGAGTTTTGACTCTTTTCACCATCAAAGGCCAAAATTCCTATATAACATTAGTGTAGACACCCAGTGTAAAGTGCAGACACGAGCAACTGCAGACACCTGAGGGAAACGAGGGGCATCTGGACAGTGATCAGAGAGACATGCCCCAGTCAAGGTCTGAGGCAGGCGCCAGCTTTGGAGGAAAAGCAGCAACACTGTTCGCTGAAACATGTTTGGGGTTTGAGACATTAGGACGATGGCCACTTAGTGCCATGCCAAGCCCCTAGCAAATGCCGGGGCTCAGAGAGGCCCACTCACTGACAGTCAGCTACAATCTTTCTACAGCTACCCATGAAGCGTGGGCTTTATAGGCAGCTTACTACTTTTTAAAATATATATATAGAGAGAGAGTTGGACACAATCCTGAACTTTGGTTCCTCCTGTCTTTACCTCCTAAATGCTGGGGTTAATTTTTATGTGGTTTTATGTGGTTCTGGGAACCAAATCCAGTGTTTTTTGTGCAGGCTAGGCAGGCATGTGACTTAACATAGATATCCACAGCCCTTGCTTACTAATTTTTAACTGAAAAATTTTTGCTCATACTAAGCACAAGTAACTGGGTCACAACAACCCTAAGGAAGCTGGCGTTTCAACGATGCATTTAATCCCCTGCATTCTCCGGAAGTCAGGGAGGCAGGGTGCAGGCGGCTCTGTCCAGCTCTGAACCCCACCACTACTCTGAACCCTTCCACTGGGCTGACCTTCCTAAACACGATTCAGAATGGTCAAATTAAGCTCAGAGGGAACTAGCACACACACAATATTCCGACACACCTTTTTTTTTTCTATAAAAGACAAAATACTAAATATTTGGGGCTTCCTTAAGTAACACGGACTTATTTTGTTGAATATCCAGTTTTCGTCCTTTAAAAACATAAAAACCACTCTTGGCTCCCAAGGCTGCATAAAAGCTGGCTGCAGGCCACAGCTCCCTGACCTTGGTGTTGGAAACACAATCCAAGCAAGGTTCAATGGTTCTGATCTGATGAGAACTGTAGTAATTCATTACACTGCTTCATACTTGGGGATGGGGATGGGAGCTCAGCATCTCAGCATCTCAGCAGGAGGGGAGCAGGGAGACCAGCCTTCCACATAAGACATTCAGTGTGCTGTTATTAAGTATGGTGTGAAGAACAGAGGCTGCCCCACACGGATCATTAGGATAGTTCTAGAAGCTATTGGCCACATCTTTTCTTTATTTCTATCCTTTGCATATTCCAACTTTGAATATTAATATTAATGTGTCACTAAAAATCAGTGGTTCCTTCAATCTAATTAAGACTACTATTTCAGAGGGCCATAACGTAATGAACAGAAACCCAGGGCAATTTAAGCCGACCAGAGGCTCTTTCAAGATGATCAAAAGCCTCCAGGGAGCTATTATTTAAAATCATAGAAATATTTTCCATTCACTTTATGACATTTGTAGAACTGTCTTTGAACACTCCCTGAAACTTTTGAGAACCATCAAGACCACCAGGAGATGTGGCAAACTGGATCCAAATTATCAATACCAAAGTGCTTATGAGATGCATTTTCAGTGACATTCAAATATTGCTTTGCAAGACCAAATCATCCACAATTTAGTATCTCCTTAATCTTTGGATCCTAAACCTGTACCCAGGATTTGCATGTGGACCATCCATAAGCAAATATTTGTCACGTGACCTGTCAGTTGGCTTGGTCTGGGCTAGCCAACTTTGGTGCAAAGTTTTAAGAGTCTCTGGTTAAAATATATGTGCCTCTGCTGATCTATACCTAGCCATTTCCCAGCTACATGGTGGAAGAAGATGGTGGCCCCCAGGGACCAATTTAACAGTAACAAATGTTATTTTCATTGCTGAGCTAAACAAATTGGAAACAGAAGACTGGATTCCAAAGGCCACAGACTTATTTCACAAGGCTATATGTGAAACCATATGGCCCAGAGGTCAATAAATACGGGCTGATTTTATTCACAAGAGCAGCTAGAAAATCGAAACAGAAGAACAATAGAAGCTATTATTGGATTTTGACCCTTTTGTCCAATATTAGAATCCTTTCTTGAAGAAACCTTGGACAGTTAAGAATGCCTGCCCTAACACTCACAAACATACATTAAAGAGAAACTGCAGAAAGTGACCAAATGCAAAAGCCAATTAAAAATGTATGGCTGAGCAAGGCAAGCTTTTTTTTTTTTCCTGTGTACAAAGGACATGGTGACCTCAGTCAAAATGTAAGAGACCAAGCAAAGAAAGGAATATGACCTGGACTTGGTCGTATGCTAGAGATGTTATATACAAGATCATATAATCATTACAAGCTTATCAACTGCTCGTAATGGCACCCTTATCTTACAGATAAAGAGCTAAGGCTCAAGTAAAACAACTTGCAAAAATCACACATGTAAGAAGTACCAGATCTAGCATCTGGTCCCAGGCAGTTTCAGATCAAGCCTGCCTTATTCACTCCATCGGGTTGTATCCTTCAACATTCAGGAGTCAGACAGACAGGCGGTGTTGGTAAGCTAAAGGACTCCAGGCTTAGACCAAGGCTCTCCTGTCTCCTGGAAGAGTGACCAGGCACAGACACCACAGCTGCTCCCATACATCAGCAAGAATCTTCAGGAAGGCAGCCCTCAACGTCTACTATTATCAATAGGATGCTAGACATCTGAACACACAGTAGGGCCTAGAGGGAGCTGAAGATGCCGTTTACAAGGCAGGAGTCTGTGACGTCAGCTGTCTAGAAAAGGATCTGGCTAGCACTGGTAAAAGCTGTTCAAATACTATTTGTTTGGATTCCAGATGGGCCTGAAAACTCTTGGCCCAGCCTTCAGGTGAGAAGCTCAGTGAGGGGAAGAGGGAATTAGAGGTCAGGGCTAGGAGATATGAGCTACATTCGTTTTTCACTACAGAGACATGACAAACACAGTCAACTCTTATTTCCAAGTCCTGTCTACCAACTGCAATCATAGCATTGGTGACGACCTTCACAGAAGATCAGATTTCTACAAGCATAAGAACAGATGGAATCAGAATAGCAATCCAAATAATTCCAGGAAAGAAAAAAAGGATCGTGCCACAATTAGATTGGAACTTTGTATTTCCAATCAGCAGCCTCGAGCAAGCAGAGATGAGAGCTGAGAGCAGATTGAGGGAAGAGGGTTGTGCCAGGCACGCTGACACTGGCAGCAGCCACCCCTCCCTCCTGCCAGCACTCTTCCCCGGTGCTGCTTCCTTACCTAGGTCATCTGATCATTTTAGGGGAAGGGAAGGAAGCGGGCAGCAGACGCAGGGAGCAAGGAAGCCAGTGTCCAGAAGGCTAGAAAGGCCCACTGTCAACCTTCCTCTGCAATCCAGGAAGGGGCTACTGTACAGCGCTGAGAGGGGAGCGGACATGCAAAACCAAGCCCTAATTTAGTAGGCTTGAAGAGAGAGCCAGCTGAGAGCACCAGGCTGCCTGATTAATCAAGTCCCTTCTCCACTCTGTGATAGAAGCCACCACCTTCAAAAGCCACACCATTGAGTATCCACAGGTGACTAACACCATTGAGTATCCACAGGTGACTAACAGTGACATCCAGGCCTGACAGAGATTCAAATCCGGCTCTTCTAGGCTGACTGCTTCTCCTTCCTGGTCAAGTGATGTCACTGAGTCCAGCCTGGGAATGAGCCAGATGGAGTCAGGGGCCACTAAAGGTACTTAGGGCTGAACTGAGAACTCCCTCCTTCTTATGAGGAAAACGCAGCTGAGAAAGGAAAGACTTAGCAGATGCCTCCCTCCTAGCTTCAGTTAGCACAGACGGGGAAATAAAACTAAGACAGTAGACAACTCTCAGAAATCTAAATCACAAGAGGCCACTGCGGCTGGATTTGATGTAACTAATACTCCTCCTGGATCGGGTGTAGATAGAGCAGTTTTATCGGTGAGACAAACAGACACTGTGAAAAAGATTAACTGGATGAGATTTTTCCAATCACAGAAATAAAAGAAATCTCAAGGAGTTTTCCAGTCATCAGCCTTCATAAAACTCAGGGAAAAATCACAGCTAATACTGCTACCCAACAGACTTTATGAATAAGAAACTATCCTTCGGTTTCAAATCTCTGAAACTTCATTTTAAACCAAATGCTCAGGGGAAACAAAATCAAGTTCCCACCCACAAAGGGGATGGGTAGGAAGAAGGCTAGACTTGTAACTCAGTAGGTAGAGTGTTTGCCCACTAGTGGAGAAACCAGCTCGATCGACAGCATCACATAAGCTGGGCACGAACTTCAAGGTCATCCTAGGCTATATTGACAAAATGCAAATTAGCCTGGACAATGGAGACCCTGGCAGTGAGAAGGAGAGGGAGAGGGGGACCAGATGGGGAGAGAGAGGGAGAGAGGGAGAGAGGGTGAGAGGGAGGAGGAAGGGGAGGGGGAGGGGAGGG
>CM052704.1:48827600-48878687 GCA_028551405.1 Uromys caudimaculatus | reverse complement strand
TTGTCCGTTGACGTCTGACCTCCACACACACCTTAGCTCACCTTCTCACCCCATGGAGCTGGGGGGGGGGGAAATACAGAACCTTTTCACCTCAGTCTACTTCAAAATAAAGACAATCCAGCTCATGAAAGCATTTTCAACTCTTTCATTGTCCCCCCCCACCCCCACCCCATCTCCAAGCCAATCATGAGGTTAGGACTGATCATTTATTAGACAGTATATCTGACAATAGCTTTCATCGAGTTAAAATGACTTTATCCCCAGTGTACTCCACGCCAGACACCAGTCGATGTATATTTTTATCCATCTTTTTAGTTTAACTAGCTGTCCCAATATCAAACAGAGAAGGATATGCACCTACACAAGAAAAGAGGTAATCAGTGTCAGAAAGTCAATAAGTGCCTTAGCTAATTTGTAGATGCCTGGAAGATAATCCACTTGAAATTTAAATCACAACGCAGAACAGCAGCCAGTGGCTGCACATCAGTAAGAGCTATGGAGGAGCAGTACATGCTCTGCTGACGCTCTCTGACCAATAGCGAGAGTGGAACCGACGGCTGCTGTGAAAGAGACGGAGCTCTTTAAGATATACGTCTACTTGTTCAAACACCCATGAGCTGCCAGGGGCAAGGAGGATGAGCATCCGAGGCAGGGTTTCCTAAACTAATAACCCAATGTTTTAATCCTTTTCTTATTTGCTGCACTGTTGGTGTGCTGAAACTGCCCAAAAGCAACTTGGGAAGGAAGCGTTTATTTGGCTTACAGTTTATAGTCCACCATCAAGGGAAAACTGTGTTAACTCCAGCCAGGAATCTGGCGGCAGAAACTATAAAAGAACACCGCCTCTGGCTTGCTTAGCTTCCTTCTGCAGCCGTCCTTCTACAAGCCAGCCCTCTCACCCCTTGGAATGGCACCACCAGTAGTGGCCTGGACCCTCCCATGTCAACTAGCAATCAAGAAAAAGGCCAATCTAAAGGAGTCAATTCTTCAAGTGAGGGTCCCTCTTCCCCAGTGTGACAAGTTGACAACCAAAGCTAACTATGACAAATCTTAAATCGTGGTCATTTAGCCAGATGAGGTAGCAAATGAAGGTGATCCTAGCATTTGAGAGGTAGATGAAGGAGGATCAGGAGTTCAAAGTCATCCTGGATCCACTACATAATTCGAGGCTAGCCTAGGCTACATAAGATCCTGTCTCAACAAAATGGAGCAAATAGAATAAGTTACAGACAATCACCTTTCTTTAGATTACTTAAATACTGTAGGTCAATGACTTCCAGCCTTGGGTACACAGTAGAATCCCTAGAGTTTTTTAAACTTCCAACTCCTAAGTTCTACCATCAAAGGGCACAATTCAACTGGCCCCAGCAGGTTCCCAGGTGATTCTCACATGTAGCGAAAGCAGAAAATTATTGCCTTCGGCAACATTAAAATACGTGAATCAAAATAATATATCTCAATCCTATTTTGTAGCAAGAATTGTGAGAATTTGCATAAATCAAAGTGTACAAAGGCAGGCCTTGTCTTCAAAGGTCCGAGATCCAAAGGGGAGAAGGACATGTAACTCAACTTGAGCTTGCAGCATGTGAAGAGCCAAAGCAGTGAAGGGTACTTAGCCAGGTTCATCTGACAGGACAGAGAAGAGAGGGAGAAGTGCCTCCCCAAGACAGTGATCAAATGGCCCAGGTAAGAGCCAGCCAGGAGGGACAGGTAGGGAAAGGAACTTCAAAAGGATTAGCAGGTAAGGTGAGAGTGAGCGTGTGGGAAAGGGGAAAGAGGGTGATCCGGGTTCGCAAGAGCTCAGAACGGTAACGGAAACTGGACAAGCCGGAAACTGGACAAGCCGGCTGAGCATAAGGCTTGCCCAAACTAAAGCAGTTTTAAGGGGTCAGGGGGGAGGGAGCGCAAGGGAGTAAGTGCAAGGGGTGGGGGGTGGGGCAGGGCTGCTGCCTGTTGCTTTCTTAGATCCAGCCAACAAAATGCTCAATACTGACAGATTTCCAAAGGATACTCAGAATCTAGTCCTTGAGTGAAATTACAGGTTTTAAAATCTGACCAAGGCTAATAAATGGGTCTTCCGGCCAGATTCTATCTGTAAGCTGCAGGTACAGGCTACACCTTTCCTAGAAAATTGCTTCAGGGCTTTATAGGCAAGCGAGGTGGTGTCCGATTTCAACATTAATACAATTTAAAGTGCATCACACTGCCGTGTTGCAGGCAGCAATCGGACAAGTACAAGGGTGGAGGCTTTTCCATGCTAGCGAAGAGATCACCTTTTTGAAACTAACCCCCTAATCTTTTATTTGCCAAACTTAATACAGAACCTTACTTCTAAAAATCGCAAATATTCAGATTGCAGGTAATGATCACACTTATTAGGCTCCAGCCTGATGTAAATTACAGTGAGTTCTGAATTACACATGCTTCTGGTTTACAGAGGTGGTAATCAAAATCCCAGATGATCTGCCAAGCAGGGCAAGAGCAATCCTCTGCTGGGAACACAGCCAAGAGTCCCCTAGGGCAGGCTGATAGCAAAGGGGGTAAGGGGGATGGAGGAGAACCCAGGTGTCACAAGAAAGTCACCCTGTACCCACAGAGGGCTTTGCCTCCCCCCCAAGTCCTGTGTGTTTCTTCCCCCCACCCCATCCCCAGTCAATTTGCCAAATGTGAAGGAAGAGCACCATGTTCTTTTCACATGACATAACTGCCAAATACTGCTGGGGCCAACTGTAAATGTGAATTTTTTTCACACTAGAAGTTGAGTGTGTTTTTAAAGTCACCAGGAAATAAATCTGGAGAGGTAAACAGAGCACTTGCAAGACACTCTAAAAAACAAGACAAAACAAAAAAACCTCTAAATATACACCTGTCTTAAACTTGACAAAGTCTATTTTGCAAACACAGCTATCTACATTCAAAATTGGGGGGTGAAATTATTTATGTGACTTTATAGATTTGATTAAAAAATAAAATTCAAAGTGTAAAACAATAAATCTCATCTATTTATTAAAAACATCAAAATTTGCATGATGGGAGATCCATCATAGATAACTGGCTACAAGTGATTCTCAAACCACGTAAGTAGACAGAAAGACTGCCAAAAAAAACAAAAAACAAAAAACAAACAAACAAACAAAAAAAGACAGACGTACAGTTTATTTAATAAAGAGCTAACTGCTTGAGGGTTTTTTTTTTTCCTTCAAGTTTTCTCAAAAAAAGAAAACATGTAATTACCGCGTCTGGTAAAACGCCTGCCTGCGGTCTCTGCTGTCATATCTAATTTTAGGTGTGGAAGTGGAATCTTCTCAGGCACTCTTGCTTTCAGCGCTTCACTGCTGAACTTTGGGTATCAAAATCTCTGGAAGCTTGAAATTATCCAATAACACTTATAATCCAATAGACACAATGGTCCTTTAGCAAGGAAGAGACTTTTAAAAACAACCTTCTAATACTTTTTAAAGATTAAATACTACCTAGGTGTACTGGCTGGTTTTGTGTCAACTTGACACAAGCTGGAGTTATTATAGAGAAAGGAGCCTCACTTGAGAAAATGCCTTCATGAGATCCAGCTGTAAGGCATTTTCTCAATTAGTGACCAAGGGGGGAGGGCCCCTTGTGAGTGGTACCATCTGTGGGCTGGTAGGCTTGGGCTCTATAAGAAAGTCAACTGAGCAAGCCAGGGGAAGCAAGCAAGCCAGTAAGCAACATTCCTCCATGGCCTCTGCATCAGCTCCTGCTTCCTGACCTGCTTGAGTTCCAGTCCTGACTTCCTTTAGTGATGAACAGCAACATGGAAGTATAAGTGAATAAACCCTTTCCTCCCCAACTTGCTTCTTGGTCATGATGTTTGTGCAGGAATAGAAACCCTGGCTAAGACAATAGGGAAAATTTTAAGACTGCTAAAGGCAGAGGAGGGGAAGTATATTTAAATATGAAAGGTCAAAGCCTAACATAGAATTTTTCTCCATCTATCAGTTGTTACACACAATCAAAGTGCTCAATAAAAAATAACAGTGGTAAAAATCACTTAGAAAGATTGTTGTCCGGCAGGGATACAGTCACCATGGAGCACATGCACGTATCAGCCCATCTAAATGCTAACGTTTCATTTTTCATTAGATCTTATTTAAACTTGCACGACAGATAATGGTAATTTTCTTTGTTTTCAGGGTTGACAAGGTCTCACTGTATGGCCCAAGTTCTCCTCAAACTCATGATCCTCCTGCCTCAGCTCTAGAATGATGTGAACACAGACTTGTGCCATTCTAGCATTTAATATTTTTTCTTGATGCAGACATTAGCATTTTTTTAAAAAAAATTATAGGCTGGGAGGTCAAGACGGGCATAAATCTGGTTAAACTATTAAATGGTCAGAAGCTAGAATGGAGTTGGCCTGCCAAGGAGCTGGATTAATGACGATACACCCGAAGGAAGTGCGTGCAGTGCAGAGCAATCCTCCCCCCGGCAGAGCCGCACCGAGTCCTCCGTGGTCCGATATTCTCAGGGTTCCCTTAACCACAGCCAGAACAGTTGACCATGTGTCACCAATCTCCCCTTCCCAGGGAACCCAGGAGTCTTACAGCAAATCCATACAGGGAATTTTCCCATTCTCCATCTTGAGGCTGTGCTTCTGTGCTCCTTTCAATGAGTCTGGATAACCCACACTAGTGGTATGAGTAGCTAGGGTTTTTAAAAAAAAAAAAAAAATTTAAAGTCAAGCATGGTAGTACATGCCTATTGATCCAGATAGGAAATTAAGGCAAGAAGATCATAAGTCTGAGGCTAGGCTGAGCAACATAGTGAGACTCTGATTTGCGTAATCCTTATACCTTACTATGTTTTATTTCCTTCTTTTAAAAAAAAAAAATTAACTTTACAAAAAATATGCTCTCTGGAGCTTGAGAAATGGCTCAGCAGTTAAGAGCACGTATTTCTCATCCAGAAGACGGGGGCTCTGTTCCCAGTACCGTGGTCAGGTGGCTCACTGGTACACTCCACTCTACACCACCTCTAAGTCCAGCTCCCAAGGGATCCAACAAATGTGCCCTCTGTGTGCACATGCTTACACACAGACATACACGTAATTAAAGATAATAAAAAATATAATGAGATCTTAAAAATAAAATACACTGCCTCAGGAGAACCACGGCTTTTGGCATAGCAAAAATATGGAAACGCAGATCTTTGTGACTTTCCGAAGTCCATGTTCCTTCCATCATACCAACTGTCTTCTGATGTGGCCTTACTGAAGATGTTTATGGTATAATACACAGGCGCCTCTGTGCTCATGCGTATGTTTTTCTCAACAGACCTGCTTGCCATGTACTTGCTCTACCACAGTAATGACCTGAGAGCTTAATAAGGAGATGAGTTTGCTGGACATGATAGAGCATTCCTCTAATCCCAGCATGCACTTGGCCGAGACGGATGGATCTCTGTTGAGTTCAAGGCCAGCATGGTCGGGAACATGTGCAAATATCAGAGCACATTTGAGACTAGCCAGTGCTTCACAGGGGGGGGGGGGATGGGGGAGACTAGAGAGAAGGAGAGAAGGAATAAATGTAAGGTGAGTGCCCAACTCAGGGCTCCACTGGCAAGCTAGTGCTCTTCCTAATGACCATATGAGAACCTCTTCCCTATTTTAAATAATCCTAATCCTAAAAACTCCTAATGCCAGTGTGGGGTCACCCCAGCATCCTGAAATCGCAGTTCTAAACAACAGCCTAGAGATTTCTACCACTTGTTCAGCCAGCATACCACAACTCAGCCGCATGGGGACTAGGCGCCTCCTTCCTAATCAGACAGGGACCACCACAGACACACACCCCCCACACTGGTGCTGGTGGCTGTGGTGCTGGTGGCTTTGCTGATGGTAGTGCCTGCTGGTGCTGGCAGTAAAGTTCAGAGGTGACAGCAGGAAAGGTAAACCCAGGAAGGGGTGGTTAAGAGAACACTCTAGCTTCCTGGAATACTGTGGGCTCTATCAGAGCAAGAAGAGGCTTTCCTTGTCACGTGACTCCACACAGGCTGCAGGTGTTAAATTGGCAGCCCTCTACTCCAGCTTGCCAGAAATAAAATATCACTATCTCTTGGCCCCTACAATTTGTAAAATACAGACAAAAAGGTTTTCTTTACTCCAAGTGCAAAAAGTCCTTCAAAGCAAAGGTCTAATGAGCATGCTCATTAAGGGCTGTTTAGCCCTGAAGTGTTATGTTCATATGTTTTAAAGAGCTATTTAACAAACACATGGGAACTTAGCAACCTACTTTTTTATTGCATATCCGCCGTACACAGTGATGCCCTCCAACACCGCATTCCCCTGGGCAGTCCATTTCTACTTTGACAAATATGAAGGAATGATTTCATGAATCCATAGAAAATCCAGGATCCGCAGATGAGAAATAAAAACAATGTTTGACTTTCTGTGTCTGACTTACTTCACGTGATATGATGCTCTCCATTTGTAGTCATTTTCCCTCAAATGACATAGTTTCATCAGTAATAGTCGCCGATGGAGGGAAAGAGCCCAGCACGAGACTGACTCACTTCTGAGCTCTACCTAAAGATAGCTGCGTTAGCTGTACTGCCGCAGGCCTCTGAGAGCAAAAACCAAAGCAAACAGCCAAGAGTGGCACACAATACCTACAATCTCTGTGCTCAGGAGGCTAAGGCAGGAGAATCAAAAGTCTGGAGCTCGTTTGGCCTAGACAGTGAGAGGTCATCTCAAAGCAGAAGGAGAAAGAGAAGAGTATGTGGACTAATGACATCAATTCGCCTTCAAGTATTCAAGTGCAGACAAGGAAAGAATTCTAAATGCATGCAAGAGACCAGCTTTATTTGAACACCAAAACCAGAGAAGGAAAGACAAAAAAGAAAACAACAGGCAGGTCTGCATTACTGATGAGCACAAAGGCAAAGTCCTCATCTAACTAATCCAAAAGTGCAGTAATTCTTATTATTAATTAATACTACTAATTATTGATTAATCACTAATGATTCACTGTGGTGAATATTGACAGTTCAACACATACAAATCAATCAATATCAACAACATCAAGTGAATAAAGATCAAATCATATGATCTTCCAAATGGATATAGAAAAGATATTTTTAGTCAGCTACTGAGAGGAGCCTCTCAGAGGACAGCCATGCTAGACTCCTGTCTTGTAAGCATAACAGAGTATCATTAACAGTGTCATGGATTGGTGCTTGTCTGTGGAATGGGTCCCTAGTTGGCCCAGTTGTTGATTGGCCATTCCCTCAATCTCTGCTTAATCTCCAGCCCCTATATTTCTTGTTGACAAGATAAATTTTGGATCAGACAGATGCAGAGACCCACAGTCAAACAGTGGATGTAGTCTGAGGACTTTTATGAAAGAGTTGGGGGAAGGACTGTGGGTCCCAACGGGATAGGAATTCCACAGGAAGACCAATAGAATCAACTAACCTGGACCCTTGGGGCTCTGAGAGACTGAACCACCAACCAAAGAGCATATGCGGCTGGACCTAGCCTGCCCACGTAGCAGATGTGTAGCTTGGTCTTCATGTGGGTCCTAAGAAATTGGAGCAGGAGCTATCCCAAAAGCTATTGCTTGTCTATGGGATAGGTTCTAGCTGGGCTGCCTTGTCTGGCCTCAGTGGGAGACACTGCACGTAGCCCCACAGAGACTTGATGTGCCAGGGTGCAGGGATACCCAGAGGTGCCCCCACCCTCTCAGAGGAGAAAGGGAGGAGGGAGGAGGGGAAGGATTGTGGGAGGGGGTAACTGGAGGGGGCAGTGATCAGGAGGTAAAGTAAATAGATAAATAAGATAAGATAAGGTATTTTAAAAATCCAGTATCTTTTTTTTATTTAAAAAAAGAACAAAATTGAACAAATTAGGTCTAAAATATGTATATAACTTAAAGTTGGAGAAGGAATATATATGAGCCAGCAGCTAACAAAATACTGAATAGAAGGAAGTTGCCGACCACTTTTCTTTTTAGATTTAGAATAAGATAAGGGTGCTAACTTTTAATTTTATTCAGTTTTGCCTTGGATCTCCTAGCCAAAGCAACAGGGCAAGAGAAGAAACGAAGTGTCTAACCTGGGGAAGAGGAAGACAAAGTGTTGCCATTTGCAAAACACACAGTTAACCTCAATGTGCAGGGAAAAAAAAAAAAAAAAACAACCTATTTGAGCTGACAAAATTATCAAAGTTGCAAGACACAGAAGCAACACATAGAAATCAAGAACTTTAAAAAACATATAGGCTAAGCTCGAACTGCCAGAACTACAAATCAACAACACATTTTCATTTACAGAAGCTACGAAACACATAAAGAACACATAGGAATAAAAATGAAAAAAAACAAAAGAACCCTACAATGAAAGTAAAGAATCATCATGGGAAAAATCTGAAGGCATAAACACATTAAAAAAAAAAAAGATATCTCATGTTCACAATTGAATCAATATAACTAAAGTGTCTATGTTGCCCAAAGTAATCAACAAATTTAATACAGTCCTATCAAATATCAGCGACATTCTCTACAGAATTAGAAAGCAATCGCTTACTATCAGAAAGGCCAGAGACAAAAGAGGACCACAGATGTGAGGAAAATGGGCCCTTGCACACTGACCATGGAGACACAAATCAGGGCGGCCATTATGCAAACAGTATGGAGGTTCACAAAAAACAAGTAGGTTGGAGAGATGGCTCATCAGCTAAGAGCTTGTGTAACTCTTGCAAAGGACTGGGGTTAACTTCTCAGCACCCACACGATAGTTCACAACCACCCAAAACGCTGGTTCCAGAGGCTCCCATGCCCTTTTCTAACCTCTGTGGGCACCAGGCATGCATGCATCACTGCCTGGAATTCACCAAGTAAGCCAGCTGGCTGACCAGTGCCTCAAGAATCCACCTCCCCAGGGATGTGCTTACAAGCACACTCCACCACAGAGCTTTTTAGGTATGGGTTCTGGGAATCTAACTCCGGCCTTCATGCCTGCAAAGCTTTTTACTGAGCTATCTCCCTCTTCCCTTGTTCTTAAGACTTCTTCAGCACTAAATTAAGCCAAGGGAACGCTGCCCCATAATCAGGTGAAGAACCTAAGACAGGCTAGAAGAGCATCTTAGGTTAGTACTTTAAAGATGTATTACAAGCCACCTGGCTAGCACAGTGTAACTTGTCATGGCAACTGCTAAAGTAAAAAACACTAGGGACCAGTAAGGTCAGCTAGCAAAGGTGCTTGCCTCCAAGCCTGAAAAATCCGAGTTCGATCCTCAGAACCCACATAGTAGAAGGAGAAAGACCAACTCCTGCAAGCTGTCTCACGACCTCATCCATACACCTAATAAGGCGCGCGCGCATGTGCACACACGCGCACACACACACCTCACACACACACACACTTGCTCCAGCTGTTTAGATGCTGAATGCTATTGTTTCCAAATAAAAATAATTTTAATTAAAAATGAAAATGGCATACACTTGGGAAGAGTAAGTTTCCCATGCCAGCCACCTGACAATCAGCTGTGAAATATACACTGAACTGTATTAGGCTACTGAGGAAATTTACCTAATGGATAAATAAGTAAACAAAACCTATTGTGCATTTCCAATTTCTCCATTGAGAAGGGTACCAGGGACTTTGACAATCAGCTGAAGGGCACAGAGAACTGATACAGATAGAGCCCAGGTATGTTTTCCCAATCCACCACGCAACAGTGACCCACAGGCAGGAATGCTAACGATGCAATTAAAAGCTCTCTAAAATTAAAACTGCATAAAGGAAAAAAGCGTCTGTAGAAACTGTATTTTCATAGAAAACACTAAAGACCAAAATGGTCACCTATAAAACAGTATTATCTGAGACTACTTAAATAATTATTTTTAAAATCCATATGTGCATCTTTTTCTTGAAAAAAACTCAAGGAAAATGTGACTAGCAAATAATTTCATTCATTAATGTACCTGGCCAGGGTTTCCTGAGTATCGAGGGCAAGCCAAGTGCTATCTAGACACTGAAGACATAGTAGCTAACCGAGCCCCTGTCCTGTCAGGTTCAGATGCTGGTATACAAAAAAAAAAAAAAAACACAGCGCACATAAATAATGGGCCGACAAGTCAGGTGGCATAGGGAAAGCAAAGTCATTGGATCAGGAGAATAAGAAAAGCCAGCAAGTAATGGGCAAACCCTACTGTGTATTCAGTGGTCAGGTGGCCTATCTGAAGGAGCAAGCCATGTGGACAGCTGCCTGAACCAGGCAAACAGGTCAGCATATGCAAAGTCCCAGAGCATGAACATGCTGAGATACTGCAAAAGGCAGTCCTCAGAGTGAGCCCGTGAAAGCCGTGGGAGAGGACCTCAGGGGTTACCCGTAGACTGTCCGTGCTTTTGCAACTTACTAGTGTTAGTGGGTGAACAGTAAGAAGAGCAGAGAGAGAAAGAATGGAAACTACCTTTCACGCAGCCAAGTACCCAGTAAAGAACACTATCTAATTTAATCACCCTCCATCCTAAAAAAAAAAATGGCAGGGGGTAACGTATATACTAACTCTTTTATGGATGAGGCACCCAGCCAGTAAAAGAGCAACACCAAATTTAAATGCACGTCCTTCCGACTCTAAAGTTCAAGGCGGCCTCTCCAAAAATGCCAGCTATAAAAAAAGAATATTTCCACACAGGAGGAATTCAAAAGACGGCAATGGAGGTGAGAGCTGTCCGCAGGACCCCTTAGGCTCACACCATTTTTACATGAAGGCAGAGACACCATACACCTTTGCCCTACGACCTACAGAAAACGTTCAAGGAAAGTAAGCACCCGGTTACACATTTCGGGGTTCCCAAGCCAGGGTTCTCCTATGTTCCCAGCGTAGAGTTGAGGGAGAGGATAAAAGCAGGTTTCCCTGCAGCTGGCTGGTTCCCTGCTTGGAAGAAAGCTACTCCCTTTCCCCAACTACCTCAGATCTGTGCCGCTTAGCAAGACTTCTCTGAGATCCAGGAACTGCAGATGAAACGCATGAGGGGAATCCTGTGAGGCTTAGAGGAGAGATAAGTGAGCAAATGTTTTCAATCCCCTAAAACTCTAAAGATAGGCCAGAATAAAATTAGGCAGTGCTGAGGTATTTAGCTTCAGTTTAACTTGTAAACTGTATAATACTGCACCAAGATAGATTGCTACATAGCCATTTGTTAGTGTGCTACTCTAGACCAGATGCAGAAATATGATAAAGGAACATAAATAATTACCCTGTTTTACAGCCAGGAAAAAACCTCACGACCCTGGTGGTGATGTATGCCAAGGCCAAGTTACAGTCAACACGGGGTCCTCCAGGCTGTGCTAACTCAAGACAAACCAGTGCTTCTGCCTGCCGCGCAACAAACTGGCTATGTCTGGAGCAGGTGAAAGGCACTACTGGAATCCAGTAGTCCAGGCCAGGGTTGTGCCTAAAACTCTACAGCACACAGGACAACCACACAATAAAGAACTAAAGGACTAGTCACAGGAGACACCTTGCCTAGCATGCACAGGCTCTAGGTTCTGTCCCCAATACCACAAAAGAGGAGAGGGAGGGAGGGGGAAGGGAGAGAGGAAAGAAAGAAAGGAAGGAAGGAGGGAGGGAGGGAGGGAAGGAGGGAGGGAGGGAGAGAGAGAGAGAAAGAGAGAGAGAGAGAGAGAGAGAGAGAGAAGAGAGCATCTACCCCAGTGTCAATAGTGTTAAGGAAACCCTAGTCTAGAGTTACTAAGAAAAAGAGTAATATCTCTGAAAATAAATAAACTGGTAAAGTCAGTGAGAAAAACATACAGACAGATTAGAATTGTAAAGAAAAACTAAGAAAATGCATTGCCTAAACTGTCCTGTAGGTGGTATGTTGCCATTTTTATCTGATTTTCAAGTCCACAAGTGATATTTCTGCCTCCATAAAAGTCTGTTTAACTGACAAGCGGGTGGATTCACCTGCGGTGCTGAACCAGTAAGCCTTTGTTTCCTTCCCGTGCACCCAGCAGAGCTAACCCAGCCTCATCTCCCACATCCCCCAGTGCCTGAGGTCAGGCTGTTCTCCGCACACTCCATCCACATCTCCCTTCTCACAGTGAAGAGTCCTGCTGCCAGGGCACGCAGCTTAGATTAACCAGCCCAACAAGAGCTTCAGACTTCACAATGAGGACAACAGGGCTAAGTGGTTTTAGATGTTACGAAGTCCCTGCTCGGAGCACTTGAAGGAATAGTAGTAAAAAAAAAAAAAAAAAAAAAAGATGGACCTAAGCCACCTTCCTTTCCCCTTATGCCAGCTGTTGTCCAGTAAATAACCAGACCAAGGTTTCAAAGATTTTGCATATGGCCATCATGTCCCACTGGTGCTGGGACAGCAGTCACCAGGTAAAGCTAACTCAGAATGCACTTATCCCCAGGGTGACTCTAGCTCAATGGAAAAATGTTTCCCTCACAGGCACAGGCCCTAGAGTCAATCCCTACTACCCAAAAGAGAGCACTGTCTCCCACTTACTAACTCTAAGATTAATACAGTGATTATATTTTCCCTAAGTCATTCCTCTGAGTATGTATGTCTATATATACACATGTTGTATATACATATATTATATATGTATACATATACAACATATATATTAAAACACTCTTCACATAAACCAAAAGCTGAATATTCTTGGGGGGGGGGGGGATTTCTAAAGTTCAGCTTTTAAGTGTCAATCCATGGAAGAATTACATTTTGCTCCAAAGAACATACAGAATTCTTCTGAACTGAATAAGTGAGCACATACATTCCGTCACACACAAAGGACTTCTCAGCACATATCCTCTTGAGGAAAAGGGCTTCTCTGCTTGTAACTTAAGGGATCACCATAAGTCAGTCACTTCCCAGGCCCCAGATCACAACAACCTGAGAGACAAAGGTAAATACACACACAGCCACACAGCGCTTTAGAAAAGCCCCACCCCCAACAGGAAGTTCTATCCGCCTCTAAGGACATGGCCCCTCCAGGTTCACTCATCTGAAAAGACGGTTCTAGGCTCTATGGTTCCATTTTTCTAATATCTAAAATTTTCAAATATTCGATTTTATTTTTCTAACAGTTTTTAAAATCCTTCCTGTTCCTCTCTATCCACAAATCTCTTTATCTAATCCAGGGATGCAGCTGAGTACAGATGCTTGTTTGACATGCAGAACGCCCTGGACTCACCCCACAGCACCTCAAAAGCAACAAAGAAAGAAAGAAAACACTTTCTGTTACTACACCCTCCAGAAGGTAGACTGTACCTCCCCACCCCTCCAGTACGGTCTGTGCATAGTGACTTCCTTCAAAATAACAACAGTCTGGGGCCAGTGAGATGGCTCAGCAGATTAAGGCACTTGCCACCAAGGCTGAAGATCTGATTGATTCCCCAGACCCATGAGTGGAAGGAGAGAACCAATTACCAAAAGGTATCCTTTGACCCTCCCCCCTATAGGCAGGCCATGCAAACCTTTGCCTACCCACAAATAAACACATAAATAAGTAAACTAAATAAATAATGTGACTGTAAAAATACTAACAGTGTGAGAGGGGGTACAGCTGAGGGCAACTTTACAGTGGAGAGAGGTACCAAGGACTGGCTCATCCAGGTGCCACGGTTATCACAGGTGTTCTTAGTCACCTTGGCCAAGCCGACACAATCCCAAACGGAGATGAATCTACAACAATCCTTCCTGGTCAGCAGACTTACAGGTAAGTGCTGGGAGGGTGATGCGTCCTTGGGGCACAGAAGCTGGATGCACAAGTTCTCCCCAACTCAGTCTGCACACCTCCCAGTTGTCTGGTCCTGATTCCCCGTGTTCCGGGTTACACAGGACCATAGAAGAAAAGACACCTAGTAGGGTGAATTTAGGCTTCTCAGGAGGAGGACGGATCAGCCTCTGTAGGACAGAACTCCAAACCGCCTTGCAGAAGTCCCTGATAGTTACACAAAAGGCACTTTAGCACATCAGTCTCTGAATACCAAAACCTCTTCTCTGATTTGGAGTTGTCAGAAGGAACCCTTACCTAAGCAATTCTCAGCTCTGGGAGACTTCCTGGTGTGCCAGGTACGTCTTGGGACTAAGTTATGAAAAGGTTCGGTGAATACTTCAAGAAGAGCAACTCCATAAATCTCGGATAACAATCACCGAATTCATGCTAGATACAATGGTTCTGCAAAAATTCCGCGACAGATTCGTATCCTATACACAAAGCTTTAAGCCTAAGTACAGTGCTTTCCCACTTCCAGTGAGTTATTCAAATGATTTACTGAACCAAATGGTTAGTAGAAACCCTATTTGAAACAGGTAACCTAGGAGCACCTAGGTGACCTAGATCACCTAGGAATGATTAAGAATTTGCAGCTGGTATCTGAAATGAGAAAAATCTTTTGGAAAACTGCCATCAACCTATAAAATCTGTATTAACACCAGGCAGTTAACATCAAAATTATATTGAAAGTATGGAGTTCTGCTTTAAAAATGCTGTATATATAATGGTTAATTAGTTTTGTTATGTATTAGGCACATTTGTATTTACATATATAATACATATACAAATATGCATTACAAATGCATAAGATATTAATAGGGAAATCTGGGTATACACTCCCATCAGAACTCTGCCATGTTTCTAACTCCTCTTCATATCCAATACTATTCTGAAATTAGAAGCAAGAGCCGGAAAGAGAGCTCAGAGGTTAAGAGCTGGTTCTTCTTCCCAGGGACTAGAGTTGGAGTGCCATAGCCCACAAGGCAGCTCACATCCTTCAGTAACTCAGTCCCAGGGATTCAATACCTTCTGATGTCTGAAGGCACCAGACACACAGTGCACAGAGACACATGCAAAACCAGCATCCATACACATGAAATAAATAAAATTATAAAATTAAAAAACTACTTTTTTACAAAATATACTTTTATCTTAATTCTAAGGTGCATCAAATGAGTAATATTTAGTAAAATCCTATTAGACTTTGCTTCGCATGCTATACTACAGTATTTGTAGAATTATCATAAACTAAATGGCACTAAGAAAAATAATTAAAAGTTAATTATATAAGCATATTACTCTAATTACCTCTCATTAGCTAACACAAAAATTAGTTATGTGCAGTAGGCCACCTAAACCTTGGATTTTAAGCCATTTGCTTCACTAAATGTTAAAATAAGGCTTTTACTTTCATCCTCTCTAAAGGATAGTGTAATGAGCGTTGTGGAGTGCACGCCAACACGAGAATATTACACAACAGTTCACAGTCATAGTGTGGAAGAACACAAACTCACACATCTTTCTCAGCATGAGACATTCCCAGCACAAGAACTTAATGCCGAACTGCAGAAGCTGACCCGTCCTTCTGTCTAGAATAAAGCAAGTTCACTGCATCACTGCACTAGCTGGCCCCTATGCCAGGAATATTCTTCCTCCAGATCCTAATAGAGCCAAGCTCCTATATCAAGAAGCCCTTCCTGTCTATGCAACTAAAAGACGCATACTCAAAGTCCTGTGCCTCCTATCTATATGTTCGATCACATTGCTAATCACCACTTGATATTTTCTAATAGAAAAAAAAATCTATTTTCCTACTGGAATGTAAATTTCATGGTCTGGGTATGGTGTGTGAACACCTATAATCCCAGTACTCAGAAGACTCAGGCAGGAGGATAGCTGGTTTCAGACTGGTTAAATGATGAGGCTGTGTCTCAAAAGAAACAAACAAAACCTAAAAATCAGGTCATGCCTACCATGGGGGCTACTCAATTCCAGCCCCTTGAACCGTGTCTGGCATAAAGTAGTGCTTAGTGAAGGGATCTGGAATGAGTGACCGAAAGGATGAATGATGGATGGATGGTTAGATGGTTGGATGGATGGATGGATGGATGGATGGTTAGATGGATGGATAGATGATGAATGGATGGATGATGGATGGATGGTTAGATGGTTGGATGATGGATGGATGGATGGTTAGATGGATGGATGATGGATGGATGATGAATGGATGGATGACGGATGGATGGATGGATGGATGATAGATGGATGGATGATGATGAAACAAAACTTAAAATTGTACAATAAGACTGAAATTCAATCTACTAAAGGAAATTTTAAGAGAAGAAACTGGCATGCTAGGTTGAACCAACATTAAGAAATCTGGTGAACTCTGGGAGGGGGCATGGAGGGGGCAACATCTGGAATTACATCTGGAATGTAAATAAATAATTATTTAAACAAAAAGAACTCTGGTAAGTCCTGACTATGTTCCAGGTAATTCATATACATTCATCTCATTTAAAACATCACAAAACTCTACAACATACTTATTATGTCTATTTATTATTCTCAGATGGGATTGGGAGAGATTTATAATTAGTTCAATGGCAAAAATTACATGGCTTACCTCCCACTGATGCTAAGACCATTCTTCTTCCACTCCTTTTACACATAATTCAATTACTTATTACAAACCACGCACACACGCACGCACGCGGGTGGTGGCTTCATTTTATTCTGTTGTTGTTACTGCTGTTTTGGTGGTACTGTGGCTTGAACCCAGAGCCCTTTTGTGCATGCTAGGCAAGCACTCTACCACTGAGCTACATCTCCAGCCGTCACGTGTTCATAGCATCACTCTTCAGGGACTGCGGTTTTGTTTATGTCTTGCCTTGGGTTGTAGAACCAGTGTTCTGTTTTGGTATGGGTTTTTGCAGTGCTGGCATCAAACGGGAAACACTGCTCTTGCTAGGCAACTGCTCTACACTGGGCTACACATGCAGCTCCATTCATTCATTTTATGACGGTCTTTAAATGATCTCAGGACAATTGGAAGTCTAGCAAAAGGCCAAAGCTGTGACTTTCGATGTGACTGTAGCCTAAATCAAATAATAAAGAAGTCCTGGAGATAGCAGTGCTGGAGATAATAGATAAAATGTTATTGGTGCCGGATGTCTAGGAAACTAGAGGACACAGAAGAAAGGGATCAAATCAGTTTTCTCATTCTGATGGCCACCCGTCAGTGACTGACGCTCAAAAATTTACACATAACCATCAAGGTCACCTAGAGAACGGCTGTAACCTCATTTCTAAGAAACGTCACAACTGAGACTGTAAGAATGTCTGTGAACTATGACCTGTGTTTAAGCAAGAACCCCTTTGATGGATGTTTTCAATGTCTTCTGGCGCTCCCTTTCTACCTGCAACCTGCACAAACCTTTAAAAAGCCTTTTCTCCAAGGAAAAGTTCACTAAATAAGAAAACTAAGTATAGCATCACAAAACTTCCCTAATATATAAACTTTGTTGCATATTATGTAGCTTTCAATTACATAGCTTTCAAGGCCGTTCCACTTACTGCTTCTAACACAGCACCTGGCTCTCCAGCTGTCTTGTCTCTCTGTTCAATCAATAAACTTACTAATCCTGCTTCCTCTGAGCTGAGGGAACTCTTTTCTATGACCTCTAGGCTCTGTGAAGACACCTCAGGCTGCTCTGCTGGCATATCCTACTGCCAGTGTCACACTGTCACCTGATGAGAATGCTTACAAGTTCAAGGCTCTTAAGCCCCTGTAGTGGCCAAAGCATTTAGTTCTAATGAAAATGAAAGAGGACTTCAAAGAAACTGCCTGCAGCCCTCTCTGAACATTCTACAAAGACTGCTTAAAAATAACTCAACAGAGCGGCTTCAACCTGAGGAACATCCTACACAACTTTCCTTCCAACACGGATGAGAAAATATGCAAGCTGTTATATATAGAAACCTAAACGCTGACCCTTGTGTGATCCAGATACAGCTGGTCTCCCGAGAATAGCTTCCAGCATTCCTGTGTCTTCCCTGCGTCTTGACTCTGCCACTCTAAAGCACAGAACCAACTCTACAGAACAGTCACCAGTAACAAAACCTCAGCAAGTTTTCCTTGTACCAAGACCTCTCGCCCTCACCCGCCACATCACAGACCCTCCCCCGTGTCTTCTTCCCTTCCAAGGAGGTCTGTACTCCCAGTGGTTCTCAACCTGGGGCTCACGACCCCTATGGGGACCACATATCAGAAAACCTTCACATCAGATATTTATTATGATTCATAACAGCAGCAAAATTAAAGTTATGAAGTAGCAATGAGAATAATTTCTTGGTGGGGGTGGGGGGGCACCACAATATGAGAACCTGTATTAAAGGGTCGCAGCATTAGGAAGGTTGACAACCACTGCCCTAATCTAACAGAGACCTCAAGTGCTCAGACCCCTGACACTAGCAGCTTCTCAACCAGGCCGATTCCCAACTTACTTCCTCTTGTTACATATTTACATTAAGCACATTTGCAAAGAACTGTGCTATATTTTTACTCAGCTAAGAGGTTTACCGGCTACAGTTAAAGAAGTATGCTTAATTTCTGTGGTGCTGAAAGAGATGAGAAGATTAATAAAACTCTGAATGCTAAAATTGATCATCTAAATTCATACAAACAAACGTAATGTCAAACGCGCAAACAGCACATGGCTCATGAGTGTAACTGTCATCAAAATACAGCGATAACAGCTGGCCATAATTAAACAGGCAGCAGAACTCTAGCTCACAAAGGGTCTTGCCCAGGAAGCTACACAGGTGGACACCACCTCCACTTTATGGAAATGGGCAGTTCCAATGGCTTTGAAATGCCTGGGAGTATGGAGATTTAAAATAGACGGCTTATGCCGGGTGCATGAAAAGCAGTACTCAGGAGACCTCCAGCTCCAAGCAATGGTGGGAAATCGAGCTCTTCAGGTAAACTAGGGAAATAAGACTAAACTATTGCACGCTCATATTTCTGATGGATCAAAGGTAAAAGTAATTAATGCATTTATAATACTAGAAGCATAACAGAGCGTTATCTCTAAATATGAGACTGCTTTCTAAATAAACCAGAAAATAATAAATTGCTAAATATGATGGCTTGAGTTTTAGCTACAAAGGAAAAACAAAAACAAAAGTTGAGGCCAAAATATGAATAACAAACATAAAATAATAGTAACACACACTATAGCAAAGAGTACGGTTTCTTTACATGGAAAGAATTCTAATAGCTTGATCAGGAAAACAACTATGCTATAGAAATAAATGTGGGTCCTACAGGCTGCTCACAGGATAGAAACACTAGCCAGTGACCTTGTAGTCTATAAGAAGATACTCGGACTCACAACTAAAAAAACAAAAATTAAAATAAGACCATTTACACTCCTCCAACCGGCAAAGACCAGAGTTAAAATGTACAGAGCTCTAACCAAGTATGCTGAGCTGTTCATTTCTAATACATAGGAGAAGCAGGAAGGTCAGCTATGTGGGAAACTCGAGGCCAGCCTTGACTATATGAGACTTGTCAGAACTGCAGTACTCTCAAGAAAGTGAGAAGGGAGCATCGGGAACTTCCTTTTCCAGTGCTGGTGACCGAACCTGGGGCCCTAAGCATTCAAGAAAAGCACCCCACCACGAAGCTAACTTAGGTACACCCCCCCAGACCTTTGTGTGTGTGTTTGTCTGTTTTTTGGGATGGGGTTTCACACACCTCATGCTGGCCTCAGAGTAAAGTAAGATATATAACCCAGACTGTCCTCAAACTCCACGACTTGGTATCATCTTTTTACTGAGACTTAAATCACAAGAGCTCGGCTATATTAAGATCTGGAGAGCCGGGCAGTGGTAGCACACGCCTTTAATGCCAGCACTTGGGAGGTAGAGGCAGGTGAATTTCTGAGTTCGAGGCCAGCCTGGTCTACAGAGTGAGTTCCAGGACAGCCAGGGCTACACAGAGAAACCCTGTCTCAAAAAACAAAAAAAGAAAAAGATCTGGAAGAAGAACACCCCTGGCATGGGGGTCAGGTAGTGCAGGGGTGCAATGAGCTTGTTTTATTCTAGACAGAGAAGGATGGGTCAGTTCTGGAGTTCGGCATTAAGTTCTTGTGTTTGAGAGCACTCTATCACCGAGCTGCATGCGCACATCTTTTGAGAGCAGCACTGGTGAAATATAAATTGGTCACCCTCCATGGAACTCCGTTTGGCAAGAAGCATCAAAATTGGAACCGTACATACTCTTTGACACATTAATTAAACTTCTGGGAATTTCTACTAGCAAGATCCATGTGGAAAAGGCCGAGCTAAAGAGTATTGAGTACGTAGGCCTGTCTGTAAAGGCAAAGACTGTGGGAAGTGTGGGTGTCCATCAGCAGTGAGTGGTTGAACAGCAGTTATCTGGGTAAGGAAATGCTGAACAGCCAGAAGCGGATCTGTCTGAATTAATCCTCAAACACTAAGTGAGAAACACGCGGCACGGAAGCTTCCACGCTGCTGTTTATTTAAAAGCAGATCTAGAATCAAGCAGGCATGTTTGCACACACTTAAAAAATCACTCAAGAGGTAAGTGAAAACTGGTGATGGTGGCCCCATAAGAAGGGAGGTTGGAGATCTGGAGTGAAAAATAATCATTTTTAGTATTTTTATTTTATGTTACAGGTATTCTGCCTGCATGCCTATCTATGCACCACTTCAGGAAGGCCAGAAGAGAGCATTGGATCCCCTGGAACTAGAGTTACAGACAGCTGTGAGCCGCCATGTGGGTGCTGGGACCTGAACCCAGATCCTCTGGAAGAGCAGCCAATGCTCTTAACAACTTAACTATCTCTCCAGCACCAAGAACTTAATTGTTTTATTGAGCATACTTACATGTTGTCTCAAATTTTTAGCTTTTAGTGGTTTGTATTATATAAAGGAATACACCTTTCACGTGACTGTCAGACTTACAAGGTTATGAAATAACAGACTTTTAAAATGGTTGTTTTCTTGGGCTTGGAAGATGGTTCCATGGGTCAAGAGCTTGCCACCCAAGTGTGAGGGCCTGCATTAGATGGCCAGAACCCAAATACAACAGGGTAAGATGGCACAGGTCTGGAATACCAGTCTCCTGAGGCAAGATGGGAAGCGGAGACAGGGAAGACGCTAGGATTTCACAGGCCAAGCAACCTGAGGTACCCAGCAGCGAACAAGAGAGCCTGTCCCCAACAAGATGGAAGACAAGAATGTGCATCCAAGGTTGTCTCTGACTTCCATATACGTGCCATGGCACATGCAAACGCCATGGCGCATGCTCACGGAGGTCACACATTCATGCACATGCCCACACACATAAATAAGCAGTACTTGTATACATAAAATAAGTACTCTTTTACAAATACATAAAATGATTATTCCTTATACAAATCTTAAAATTTTGCAGAACCTTCAAGGTGTTCTCAGTGTTTTTCTAAGTGTTTTTCCCTCTAAAACTGCAGCTAATTCAACCATTAATCACATGAGTTTAGCCACAGGCTTTAAATACTCAGGCTGCTAGAGGAGATGCACAGTGTTTAATCCTGGTGGGTGAGATGAAGAAGAGATGAACGCAGCACATTCCCCAGAACTAGGTGTTCAGATATAAGAAACAACTTAGCCAAAGGCCGTGAAAGTTTCCAGTGACAGTCAGAACAACCCCAGAGCCTGACAGACTGCTCAGAGGAGTTTCTTGATGGTCACTTTCCCAAACAATCAGCATTCTGTCTTTCCACTCCCAGCCTGTTAGTGAGCACACCCTTCCTTCACCCTCTCCATTCAGTGTCCAGGTGAGGCTTCTCAGAGGCAAACACACATTAGGACTACAACTTAAAAATGCTTATTTATGTGTGTGTAAGTGAGCATGCATGTGTGAGTCACAGTGAACATGGATGCATGCACCATGGCACGTATGTGGCCGTCAGAGGACAGCCTTGGATGTGTGTGCTTGCTTTCCACCTTGCTAGAGACAGCCTCTCAACCTGTCTCCAGACCCCAGATCTACACAAGCTGGTGTTTACCATAACAAGGTCCTGCTAGATAAACTAGTCAGGTGATTCTACACAAAAAATTGAGTTCACCCTTTTGAAAGCATATGGAAAAAAATATTAATTTTTAATTAAATAGTTGTTAGGTCCAACCTTTTGTGTGTGTGGTTTTTTTTTTTTTTGTTTTTTTTTTTTTTTTTTGAAAGGTTATATAGTCTAGACTACACTTTAGATTATACTATAGATATAATAAGCCAGGTTGGGACTCAGCGGATGTTAACCTGGCCTCTGTTTACACCATGTGGCCTTCTCATTACTGTTTTCTCTCTATGTGCTGTCTCGTATCTATTGTAGCTCCCCTACTTCTGAAAGTCACAGACATGAATTTAGAAGCCATTTGGTCTGGAGTCTTACAAAAGTTAGGAAGATAGCTCAGTGGCTAAGAGCACTTACTGTGCAAGGAAGAGGAGCTACGTTTGAGTCCTCAGCATCTACAGAAGAAGCCAGGCTAGCCCAGCTGCAGGAGACAGAGACAGGAGGATCACTGTGTCCTGCGGGCTGCCAGTCAGCTGGAGGTTCAGTGAGAGACCCTGTCTGAAGAGAATAAAGGCAAGGAGTGATAGAGAAACATGCTGGAGATTCTCCTCAGGCCTCAGATGGTATGCACGTGCATACCCGCGTGTGTGCGCACACAGACAGACAGACAGACACAAACACAACACACACACACACACACACACACACACACACGTAAGCACTGCTCTAACAGAAGAGACCCCCTTGGACTCATGTGCCTTCATTGATAAGAAGCCTAGCTCTTGAACAAAACACATTTACACCACTACCCAGAAGTTCCACTGACCCATATAGAAGCCACAGTGAGTTTTCAGAAAAGGTATTATTTATTCTCCACAACTGCTATTTTAGAAAGCAAAATATTTTAAACTTTCCATCAGTTATAGACAGGGTCATTTTTTTTATTTATTTATTTATTATTTTTTTGGTTTTTCGAGACAGGGTTTCTCTGTGTAGCCCTGGCTGTCCTGGAACTCACTCTGTAGACCAGGCTGGCCTCGAACTCAGAAATCCACCTGCCTCTGCCTCCCAAGTGCTGGGATTAAAGGTGTGTGCCACCCAGCTTATAGACATGGTTATATTACAGAATAACACAATTCAATAACCAAGCATTTCTGAAGTACACTTAAAAATTAAGTACAGGTTAAGCAAATTATTTAGAATGAGTTATAAAAACACTTACTCATGAATCAGAAGTTAAGGGCAGACAATGAGAAACACCAACAAGTCTTAGCTCTATGAGTTTGAAATTTTCTTCAAATAACATATGTTACTTTGAAATAATAAAAATACACATTCAAAAGCTTTTTAAAATCTAAGTATGGTTTGTTAAAAGCCAATAGTAACAGTTCATAAACAACTCTATGCTTTAGGAATCAATTAACTAATAGCATAGCTTATGTGTGTTTTTCTACAGCTAGTTTAACAGAGAAATAAGTATAAACCTTTTCCTACAGATCGCAGGGAGTCCACCTCTCAATCCTGAAACTCCATTAACATACATGCCTGCTCCGACCTTGGACACTGGTAACTTCTGTACTGGGAAAGACCTAGCTGTGACTAACAGTATCTTTACACGTCCTGTACAGTGGGTCTGTGATGGTGCTGAAGACATGCCCTCTAACTAATTTCAACATACAACTGATGGGACAAACCTCTCTGCAAACGGTCAGAACGGCTGCAACGACACTGAAACAAAGATGTCCATGAAGAAGACATGATAGAGCAGCACATATCTGGCAAATCCAACAAGCAGAGTGAGGGAAGTGCCTGCTCATGGGTACCAGCCTCCAACAGCAGAGTTTGTAGACCCATCCCCCAGACCCTGATTTTACGTGAGTGCTGGTCATGTGAACTCTGGTCTCACATTTGTAGAGCAGGTACTTCATCTCTGCCGTCTCCACAGCTGACAGTACCTCAGTTATGTGGAAAAATAACTATGCTACCGCAGAGTGCGCACATCAGTAATCCTGGTGCTCAGGAGGCTGAAGTGGGAGAATTATTCTGAGTTTGGGGCAGCTCGGATAACAGGATGAGTTTCAGACCAACCTAGCCTACACAATAAGATGCCATCTTGAGGGAAGGGGAGGAACCTCCTAGAAAAATAAAATAAGTCCTAATAAATAATAGCCCAAAAATGAGCAGTGGAATTCTGACATACACATGTGGAAATTTGGCACAGTCAAGCTGAGTACGGAAAGGTAAGAGACACACACAAGTGAGCACGTTTCCAGGGTTTTCAGAATCTATGTGTTCTCTGCTTTCATTCTGAAAGTCAAATATATAAAGGGCCTTGAATTCAACTCCCAATCCTTCTCCTTCTCCTGAGAAGCCGCCTTTTGAAAACCTTCCTCCAGTTTTCTGGACATGTCCAGACAGAAACTGGGTAAACACATGGCCGTCCCTGGCTTCTAGAAGGTGCCTGTGCTCGGCCTAATGACCTCCTTCCACGAAGGAGATGAGTCACCCAGCATTGTACAGCCTCCTCCACGGCCGCTTTCTCCTGTGTGCTGGGCTCCTTTGAATGTTAAATGCATTTACAGGGACAGCTAAGAAGCCTGTGCAGCTGGAGCAATTATTTCCCTTTGCTTTTAGTACAATAGACAACTCTGTGCTCAGTGGACTCCTGTAGCTCGGATAAATAAAAGCAGAGAGCACATCACCTATTTGCTGCTCAGCCTCTCCATGTCCAAACCTATCAGTCCCAGGAAATCCCTTCCCAAGAGACAAGAGAGCTTCCCAAGAGAGCTTTGAAAGCAAGAGAAAACAAACGGGTCTACTAAGGCCACTCTTAACTCCCCACCTGTCTGCCACAGCTGTTAAGGGCTTGCCCAAAGCATGAGGCGACGGTCCACACCAAAGGGAAATATTTTCCCCCCTAAAAAAGCAAAACATAGCTTGCAGAGAAGAACAAGGACGGAAGTTGGGGGTCGTGGTAATAATGGGTTGGTTCTTCCTTCCTTCCTTTCTTTCCTTTTCTTTTTTCTTTTTGTAAAGGTGAGGGAATTTACATTCATTCATTCATTCTTCTCTCACACTTTACCTCCTTTCCTCCCTCCACCCCTCCCTGTCACTCCCCCTGCCTTGCGCCTCCCTGCTCCCCTTGATCCAACCCTCCTCTGTCTCCCTTCAGAAGAGTCCCTGCCTCATCTTACTGTAGTGTGTTGTGTAATGTTGTGCTGTGTTCAGTTAATATTCTGTTTCCTGGGCTGAGTATTAAGTTTAGTGTGTAAAATGCATCAACCTGTAGAAGTTTCATAATTGCTTTTGGAATGTGTGAGGAGCTATAAAAAGTAAAGAGCTGAGTGTGATGGCTATGACTTTAATCTCAGCAGGCTGAGGCAGGCAGAGCTCTGTGAACTGGGGCCAGCCTGGGCTATACACTGAGACTTGGTCTCAGAAAAAAAAAAAAAAATGGTAGGCAGAAGGTGGGTTGGCAGGTGGGTTGGCGGCTGGGTCGTTAGGAGCACTGACTGCTCTTGTCAGGGGCCCAGGGTCAGTTCCCAGCACCACAAGGCAGCTCACAACCCTCATAACTCCAGTTCCACGTATCTGATGCTCTCTTCTGATCTCTGTGGGCACCAGGCATGCAAACGGTCTACACATCTACATGCAGGCAAGCACTCATACACATCAAATAAAAATAAAGCCCTTTAAAAATGTAAATAAATAAGTGGAATTTAAGTGTAAAACTGATGTCATTAGTTTCCTCACTAAACTAAAACAAATGTTAAGATGATAATTGCTTTTGTGATAAATGATATGATCATGGAGAGATGGCTCAGTGGTTACGAACATTTGCTGCTCTTGCAGAGGATCTGAGTTCACTTCCCAACATGCACAGGGTGGCTTACAACTGTCTGTAACTCCAGTTCCAGGGGGATCTGACTCTTCTGGACTTTAAGGGCATTTGGCTCAAAAACAGCACACATAAATCCATGTAGGCAAACACTCATATACATACATAAAAATAAATAAATCTTTAACTTTTTTAAAAAATGGCAGTGGTGGTGGTGATAGTGATGATGACAGCTAACACTATAGTAACAGAAAGTACTATGGTACCAGGCACTATACTGAAAACCTTTACATATACATTTCTTAAGATTACATAGTATGTCCTTATACTTCAAGACAGGACTAGACCATGTGTACTCTATAAATATGTCTGTCTATAGAGTGTGGTGACTCATTTCTAAAATCACAGCCCTTCGGTGACTGAGAAAGTATGGCTACACAGCAAGACTCAGTCGCAAAACAGAAAAGTCTGTCTCCATTCTGGTTACAGGCAGCCAGTACAATCAGAGATTGGGCTCTACACTGTTGCCTTGAGCTGAGTCTAGATCCTCTACACCGTCAAGAGGGAAAGAAAAGGTCCGAACCACAATGAGCTAGGAGCACAGCCAGAAAGCACATGCCTAACAAGCAAATACCCAGGTTTTGATCTCCAACTCTGAGAAACAGGAAAAGGGAGAAAGAAGATGGACAAGGGAAGGAGGGAAGGAGGGAAGGTGGAAGGGGGAGGGGGGGGGAAGGAAAAAGGACGAAGGCACTCAACAAGAATGAAGATGCTGAGTTCACAATGTATCAGCGAGTCTCCCAAGATTAGACAGCTGCGAATGGGCCTATATTCAAAACTAGGTCTCCGGACCTTCAAAGGCCATGCTGTCTCCAGACTCTTCCCGGGCTACAGGAATAAGTCATGGACCAGAATGAATACTTAGGCTCTCTACCGATACCTGAGGACTGAAAGGAAGCCACTAAGTCATCTTTACCCAAAACCACCTTTCTTCCTCTAGGCTTCCAGATCTTTCCTATAATAACGTTTAATTTTTTCAGAGGTTAGTGGGGCTTTTTTTTTTTTTTCAAGAAGAAAGTAGCAAAGAAGATAGTGTAATAACAGGAACACACCAGCTATAAATGACTGCACAAAATAAAACTAGGGAAGCTTTTTCAAGTACCTCATGACAGAAGATTCACATACGCAAAGAGGGTTAATTCAGTAGGTAGAGAGCTTGCCTAGCATGTATGAAGCTCTGGGTTCCTTTGCCAGCAACCCGTAGAGACAGAAGGATCAGCAATTCAAAGATATCCAAGGTTACATTGTGAGTCTGGGGCTAACTTGGGCTATATATAAGCTGTGTGTGTCACATACACGTGTGTCCAGGGAGGTCAAGCATTGATGATGCCATCCACCATGTTTGAAACAGGGTCTCTCTCTAGTCTGGAGCTCTCACCGTAGTCTAGACTGTGAGTCTGGGATTGGACGCAGATCCTCACGCATGCAGAACAAACACTTTACCAGCTAGGCTGTCTCCCCAGCCACCCTTGTAAGTCCTTCTAATGGGTATGAAGAACTTCCAGTTCCAGTGCCTTTAAGGAGCTCAAGACATGCTTCTTGCAACATCTAGCTCTGGTGAGAGGAAGATTTCTCAACCTCCACACTATTCAACTTTGGACCTGATACTCAGTCGTGTGTCTGTCCTGACCATGAAGAATATTCGAGCAGCATGGCAGTATCCCCCACAATCCCCACAGTTTTGACAATCAGTACCTTCCCAAGCATTGCCAAGAGAATCCAAGGCTGAAGCACACATTAAGAAGCACTGGAACGAGTCCCATTCCCAGTACACCACTCTCATTACCGTTGGCCTTCTCTCCCACTGTCTCGACTGTGCCGTCGTCAACTGCACTTGTTGCTTATGAGCAGTATTTGCTCCACATATACACAAGTGCTATGTCCTTATTTTTATCTCCGCCAAACCTCTGCTAATTCTCTGTATTGGATTGGCTCAACACAAGGTCAACCTAAAACGCACTCTAAGAAAACAGGGTTGATTCTGAATAAGGAGCACATGGGAGTTCACTATCCAGGCTGGACATCCCTAATCTGAACAGCCACAGCCCTAAAGCAGTAGCGCGATGCTCAGAAGTTTTAGATTTGAGACTTCAACATTAGCAAGGCTTCATTGGTAGAACCTGTATCAATCTCAAAATCGAGAAATCAGAAATACTTCTGTCTGAAGTATTCTGGATGAGGGATTTTCATCCTAAATACTTATATAACCTCTCTGTACATTTGAAATTATAATTTCAAAATTTAAGGTTATAAAAGATATGCTAGAAATATGAGAAATGTTTGCATTTTACTATTATACATGTGGCTAAACCCTAAAGTACAGAGAACCCTTAAAAGTCAACTATAAAAACAAATACCCCAACTTAAAAATGGGCAAGGAATGTCAGACATGGGGACACATGCCTTTAATGTCAGACATGGGGACACATGCCTTTAATCCCAGCATTTGAGAGGCAGGAAGATCAGGAGCTCAAAACCAGTCTGGACTACATGAGACCTTGCCTCCAAAAGAAAATGAAAATAAAAACAAGGCTGAGGGTATGGTTCAATGGGCAGAGCAGTCGTTTAGTGCATGAGGGCATGGCTTTGATCCCCAGCACTGCATGAATCCCAAACAGTGGTGTGATCTGTATGTCTGCAATCCCAGCACTCGGGAGGTAGGAGCATCCTGAGGAAGATGAGGAAGAGGTGAGCCGTGGCGGCATCGATGTCAAGAAGAGTGTTTACTCTGTTTTTATGATAACTCACAAGCCTTCCCCAAGTGGACATGACCATTTCTTAACCTGTAAGTTATACAAATTGCTCACTTTGAAAATCTCTAAATGCTATTCTCTTAACTCAAAAATGTACATGGCTGGGAGAAGACAGAGAGGGGTTAGGTAAAGGTGAGTTTTATTCTTTATAGGATATCCCACACTACCAGTAAACTGTTCTCTGTCCTATTGGGTATCTTCTCGAATGATTCTCTTTTTTGCATACAATTCAAAAATGTTGAAATTGAAGGGCAGCCTCAGAGGCAGCCAGCAGTAATCACAGAGCTCTCAGAAGGCTGAACAGGAGGCCTATACCCCATCTCTTGAGGCCAGGCTGGGTAGAAGTGCACAATGAGTGTTGCCAGCCAGCCAATAAACTGAGGTTCTGTCAAAAAATAAAAATAAGAAACAGTGAGTTCCAAATCTCAAGTGTATGAGTTAAAAATTAAAAAGTCAGATCCTTCAGACAGATCACAGATGATAACAGGGTAAAACAAAAAGGGCTTTCAAAACCCCAGGTTCAAATATCGGCACAAGACAAAAGGCACTTTGTTGGGTAGGAAGATAGCAGCACCGTGCACCAGTGTGTGAAACAGGCCACTGCCCAAGGGCAGCCTCACTTGGATCTTAACCTGGAACACCAGAAAACAGAGTTAAAAGAAACCAAACCTCCCATGGTTGTGGCCTTGATCTTCTCTACACACACACACACACACACACACACACACACACACACACACACACGCACCCCGTCTTCCACCTGACTGCTTAGTTCCCTTGCATACCCCTCTACCTCTGGGTCTCTCCTTTCCACAAGGCATGGCTATGGCTAGCACTGCTTTCCCTTAAAAAGCCAACACACCTACAGGACAACTCAAGCAGGCTACCAGAGAACACGGGAAGCATGTGCCCACACAAGGCTTTGTACATCCATGCCCACAACAAAGGCTTAGCTCAAAGGCCTAACGGGTGGACTTGTCTGTCTGCCTGTCTGTTTCTCGGAGACAAGGATTTCCCACATCACCCTGGCTGTCCTTGAACTTGCACTATAGACCAGACTGGCCTCAAACTCAGAGATCTGCCTTCCTCTACCTCAGAATGATGGGACTAAAGGCGTGAGCCACCACCACCCTTCATATTTTTAACAAAACCTGAAGTTCCATATATTAGAACACAACTTAGGGATAAACATGGATAAGCTGGGCTGGAGAGAGTTGGTCCAGTGATTAAGAGCACTTCCTGCCCTTGATGAAAGCCCAGCTTTGAACTCCCAGCACCAATGTGGTGGTCCACAACAATCTATATATAACTCCAGTTCCAGGCACCATGACACCTTCTTCTGACCTCCAAGGGCCCCAGACACATACATGGTGCACATGCATATAATACATACATACATATGTATGTACATACATACATACAGGCAAAAAATAAAAATAAATAAATCTTTTTAATTTTAATGATGAACTATAAACTAGAGCATCATTTTACAAGTGAGTGAATTACTGAGAGGTGTAACAACAGGGATCTCAAAATGGCTGTGCTGAGTACAGGAAAAGGAGAAAATACATACTGTGTGCTTACATGAACAGAAACTGTTCTAGAATACACACCAGTGAAAGGCAGGCTACTGGTTGCCCCATGATGGAGGGCAGCAGAGGAGGACAGAGGTCACCTGGCTGCAGCGATGGCTCCACAGTTCTGTACAAAGCTGATCAAACTGCATAATTAAATAAGGAACTCACTGTGAGTTGACCACGCCTCAGTGGAACCTGTCACGGCCGGATTGTGGACTCCGACTAAATGATATCAATGCTGATTTCTTTTTAATGAAGAGAACGATTGTCTGTATCCCTACTGCACTAGGAATAAGGACATCTCTCTGGCAAAGCCCAAACACTCTTATCCACTTTGTTTTTTTGAGACAGGGTTTCTCTATGCAGAGGAATCCTTTTTCAGAGGGGACAACAAAACACTATTTGTCTTTTCAAAGAATTTCCTCTTAAGCAATATTCCAAAATGCATGCTTGCCTGCGATTTTTCATGTCTAAATCTGTTTGCACTACAACAGCCTTGGGAATAAACAATTTCTGTCTCTATGCAGCACCAAGAACCACAGGAGGGCCTGTGACTCTAACAGGAGGGCACAGGGAGCAGGTCTCTGGCAGCTGGTAGGCTCCCTGGTCCTTGCCCTTAGGAGTTCCTTTGGATCCCTCTGTTAGAAACAGTAGTTTCCTTTTCCAGAATTACTAGTTGCCTTTTGAGTCCCACACTTGAACAAACCCAGAATAAGACTTTTACCAAAACAGGTTAGGCCTGAACTTACCATAGAGATGCTCACCAGAGTCACCAGGAAGGCAGACAGGAAGACTGCCTACTGCTCTCTCTTCTGAAAACACTGGAAAATAAAATCCCCCTGGGTCCTCGAGCCACAAGGAGGAAACATAGGCAAATATAAAGTTCTATGTACTATAAGTAAAAGTTACCAGCTTGTGTCTATCTCTGTACTCCCTTCTATATATCCTAAGTGATGCCTGGCACTAAGGTTAAAAAAAGTGCTTCTAATATAGCATTATCTTCCCAAAACTGACTTAAAACCATCAGGTAAATTCAACTTAATATTAACTCCAAAAGCTCCTATTTATTCTGCTTTGTATCTTTGAAACTTCCAGAATAAATTTCCACGAAGCGAGGATATACAGAAAGACATAAGACGTTCTTCTTTGTAAGAGAAAAAAAAATATGCCGATTGGTGTCTGAAACTCTCAGACTATAACTCATTTACTTGGTTATTATACTGAAGATACAGAATGACTGGAGAGATGGCTCAGCAGTTAAGAGCACCTACTGCTCTTCCAGAGGTCCTGAGTTCAACTCCTAGCAATCACACGGTGGCTCACAACCCTCTGTAATGGGATCTGATGCCCTCTTCTGGTGTGTCTGAAGACAGCTACAGTATGCTCATATAAATAACATCTTTTAAAAAAAAAAATACAGAAAAGTGGTAGTACTGTTCACCAACCTACAGAAGTTCAAGATACTCTTTATATCATCTAAAGCACTATAAAGTTATGGTTTTCATGCATATAGTTTATTCTTTAGTAGACATTACTTTGGATAATACACACTTATAACTATGTATTATATAAGCTATATATTATATAAATTATATATGCTGTTCTTTTATGAGCAATTTGACTAATCTTTCAAGAGAATTTGTTTTATTTTTGAGATAAGGTCTCTCTCACTCACTGTATAGCCTTCAAACTCAGAGATCTGCCAGCCTCTGCCTGCCAAATGGTAGGATCAAGGGGTGTACCATTACATCCAGTAACTAAAGGAACCATTTTTTTGTTTGTTTGGTTTTTTGGTTTTTTGAGACAGGGTTTCTCTGTGTAGCCTTGGCTGTCCTGGAGCTCACTCTGTAGACCAGGCTGGTCTCGAACTCAGAAATCCGCCTGCCTCTGCCTCCCAAGTACTGGTATTAAAGGTGTGCACCACCACTGCCCGGCTAAGGGAATCATTTTTTAAGCAGCAGGCTTCAGATTAACACCTTTGCTGTCTAAAAGTAATGTCGACTACAGTCTCCCCTATCATTAAGAGTAAAGTGACCTATTAAGATTTTATTGCTCACTGGCATTTATAATAGCCAAAATCTAGAAATGTTAACCCTGAAAAGCACATGCACACATGTGTTGATTCTCCTGCAGAGAAGCCATAGTTGTTCTGACTGGTCTCTGATCCAGCAATGGGGACGTGGATCATACAAAAGCCGGAAGCGAAGGGGACCAACATGAACAATGTGGTCCAGAAAGGACTGAACCTCGGAAGAAGCCAGTGAGTTTTCCGAGTCATCGTGGATTTGTAGAGACTAGCTGGGAGCAGATGGTTTTCATGCCATAGGAATATGGGAGCTCTCTAGCTGGTGCTGCTGTGCAGTGCAGGTGCCACACGCATGGCTCCCAAATAACCTTCAGAGCCCTGTGCCCAGTAACTCCTCTGTCCTCTGGGAACAGAGTCTCATTCTTAACATGCTCAACTACCAAAGTCCTCTATCATCCTTGAAACGCTAGAGGCTGCTAAGCTTTCATTCAATTGGCTTCTATTTCCAAGGCAGAGAAATGGAAAAATACTGTTCTGGTTAGGTCTCTATCACTGTGCTAACACGCCATGAGCAAAAGCAAGCTGGGGAAGTTTGTTCAGCGTGCAGTTTATAATCAACAAGTTTGTTTCAGCTTATAGTTCATAGTCAGACATGGAGGGAGGGCAGGGCAAGAATCTGAATGCAGAAACAGAAGCAGAGGCCATGGAGGAGTGCTCCTGCTCCTGGCTTGTTCAGTTGGCTTTCTTATCTACCTGGTTACCTGCCCAGGGCTGGCCCCTCCCACAGTGGGCTGACCCCTCCCACACCAATCATTTCTCAAGAAAACGCCCCCCCCCACAGTGGGCTGCCCCCCCAATCATTTCTCAAGAAAACGTCTTCCCCCCTCCCCCAGCTCTCTACTAGCCAATCAGATGAAGGAAAACATCACCTCACTGGAAGTTTCCTCTTTCCAGATGGCCCTAGCTTGTGTCAAGTTGACAGAAACAAACAAAAGTCAGCACAAATATAAAATATTATCAGAAAAAGTCTTTGAGATTCATTCACTTTAAGTAGAATATTATCTCTTCATATCTCAAACCCAACTTTGTCACAGCACAGACCTCTACTTCATGGAAAACATATCAGTTTATCAATATGCATAATTTTAACCTCCATGAATATTTAAAAAATGTTTTGTGCTTTGCCAAGGAGAAAAGCGATGCAAAGTGTTCTGGCTAATGCTTTTATTATTTTTGTGTGAGATGGTGTCTTAGTCAGGGTTTCTATTCCTGCACAAACATCATGACCACGATGCAAATTGGGGAGGAAAGGGTTTATTCAGCTTACACTTCCATGCTGCTGTTCATCAGGAAAGGAAGTCAGGACTGGAACTCAAGCAGGTCAGGGATCAGGAGCTGATGCAGAGGCCATGGAGGGGTGTTCCTTACTGGCTTGCTTGTTCTGGCTTGCTCAGCTGGCTTTCTCATAGAACTCAAGACTACCAGCCCACAGATGGTACCACTCACAAGGGGCCCTCCCCCCTTGATCACTAATTGAGAAAATGCCTTACAGCTGGATCTCATGGAGGCATTTTCTCAACTGAAACTCCTTTCTCTGTGATAACTCCAGCTTGTGTCAAGTTGACACACAAAACTAGCCAGTATAATTGACCCCTTGTCAACTTGACACACAAATACATCACTATTAAGCCTCAACCCTTACTTTCTTATTCATCCCCAAGATCTAAATAACTTTAAAAGTCCCACAGTCTTTGCAAATTCTTACTATTAAAATGTCAATCCCTTTAAAGATACCCAACCTCTTAAAATTCAAAATCTTTTTACCATCAAAAGTCTCTTAACTGTGGGCTCCACTAAAATACCTTCTTCCTTCAGGAGGGAAAATATATCAGGGCACAGTCACAATCAAAATCAAAATCAAACTCTAACCGTCCAATGTCTGGGATCTACTCACGATCTTCTGGATTCCTCCAAGGGCTTGAGTCACTTCTCCAGCTCTGCCCTTTGTAGCACACACCTTGTCTTTTAGGCTCCAGATGCCTGTACTCCACTGCTGCTGCTGTTCTTGGTGGTCATCTCATGGTACTGGCATCTCCAAAACACTGCTGTCTTCCGCTGCAACTAGGCTTTACCAATAGCCTCTCATAGGCTCTCTTCATGGTGCCAAGCTTCAACTCCTTTGCATGACTCCTTCAGTTCTGGGCCATCAATTGCAACTGAGGCTGCACCTTCACCAGTGGCCTTCCATGGCCTCTCACAGTGCCCAGGCCTCAGATGCTCTTCATGACTCCTTCATGCCTTCAAAACCAGTACCACCTGGGTGACTCTTACACATTACCAAGTCCAGCCACAGCACAAGGTACAACCTTGGCTATCTCTGGAATGCAGCCTCTGTGCTCTCAGAAAAACACTTCTCAGAAGATTTCACCTCATTGATGGTGGCCTCTTCCCAATCACCGCCAATTTCCCAGCTCCAGCTAACCAGCATCAACAGTTCCAGCAATGCAATGGTTTTGCTTTAGTAGTTCTGGTATCTTGTTAATCACAGCTGATTTCTTCAGCCCCAGCTAACCAAAACCATCGAATCTTAAATCAAACTAACAATAGCCCTGATAAGAGTCTTTAATCTTCCCTCTGAAATTTCACAAGCCAGGCCTCCATCTTCTGCACTGTTCTCAACATTATCTTCCAAGCTCCTACACAATATCCCACAAAGCTCTTAACACTGAATGGATCTTCTAGCCAAAAGTTCCAAAGTTCTTCCACAGTCCTCCCCAAAACATGATCAGGTTGTCACAGGAATACCCCACTATGCTGGTACCAATTTGTCTTAGTCAGGGTTTCTATTCCTGCACAAACATCATGACCAAGATGCAAATTGGGGAGGAAAGGGTTTATTGAGCTTACACTTCCATGCTGCTGTTCATCACCAAAGGAAGTCAGGACTGGAACTCAAGCAGGTCAGGAAGCAGGAGCTGATGCAGAGGCCATGGAGGGATGTAACATACTGGTCTGCTTGCTTCTCCTGGCTTGCTCATCTGGCTTTCTTATAGAGCCCAAGACTACCAGCCCACAGATGGTACCACTCACAAGGGGCCCTCCCCCCTTGATCACTAATTGAGAAAATGCCTTACCGCTGGATCACATTAAGGCATTTTCTCAAATGAAGCTCCTTTCTCTGTGATAACTGCAGCTTGTGTCAAGTTGACACACAAAACTAGCCAGTACAGATGGAAAGTGTACATGCTGAGGTCAGCACACAACTTTGCCATGTCAAGACTCTCCCTACTCAAAGACTGAGACTGGTTTTAAGGATTTATGATAAATAAGCCAGAATATGGCTTAATGTTGACTAAGAGGAAAATGTATTCAAATCTTTTTGGAATGGAAACACAAAGCAAGCATCTTATCAAACCAAGCATGCCACTGTATTACAACAAATAAGAAAATGATATTTTGCTGTTTAAAGTGAACAAGAAAATATGGACTGTTTTGGTCTTCCAAAAGGAAAATAATAAACTATGAGTACACTGGTACCCGGAGAAACTATGCAATCATTTACAAATCCTATATTTATCCTAAAGCCTATAGTATTCCCAAGGAGATAAAACCTAAATCTCCCTTGCTGTCATGACTGCCTGTACCAATGCCCTCATAACTGCCCAGCAAGGAGGGGTTCTCTATAATGTGACACAGACTGTGCTAGCAATAAATGGGGTGTCTCTGAACCTGCTTGAATATGTCGCTCACTTGCTGACTTCAGACACTATTACTTCCATAACAAGGGGACTCTTACCTAACGAAGATTCATCTACCGAGGTTTGCAAAAACACATATCACAGAAACACCACAGTCACGGGAGAAATCTGGAGTCCTACTGAGCAAAGTAAGAAAATAAAGGCGGGGCTGGAGAGATGGCTCAGAAGTTAAGAGCACCTACTGCTCTTCCAAAGGTCCTGAGTTCAATTCCCAGCGACCACATGGTGGCTCACAACCATCTGTAACGGGATCTGATGCCCTCTTCTGGTGTGTCTGAAGACAGCAACAGTGTACTCATATACATAAAAGAATAAATAAATCTTTAAAAGAAAAAGAAAGGCAATGATGTCTATACACCAACAACTGTCTATGTTTTACCGTGCTATAGTGCTTCAAACAGAAACTAATATCACAGCTTTGGGGATAGAGATAGAGATAGAGATAGAGATAGAGATATATCAGTAGCAAGTTCCCTTACCCACTGAGCATCTCTCCTGCCCAAAGAGACACAAAAGTCTGAATCTCAGCTTCATATTCTAGCTTTACCACTTAAGGGCTATGAGGAACTGAGTAAATTCATTTCTTACTGCCTTAATTTGTACTTCTATAAAATGGGAGTAATTTACTATCTGACACACTCTCTTAAAAACTAAAATTAGGTAACATGCAAAAGTACTTTGAGCACCACTATCCTGGTTTGCTTTCTGTTGCTGTGATAAATCACTGACCAAAAGCAACGCAGGGTAGGAACGGATTTACTTGATTTATAGGTCACAATCCATCATTGAAGAAAACCAAGTTGGGGACTCAAGGCAGAAAGCACTTGGAGCAGAAAGCACTGAGTCACCCGGCTTACTGCCTCAGTCCCTGGCTTACTCAGCTCTTCCTCACACCTCCTCATTAAATGGTGCCGGGGAAACTGGATATCCACATGCAGAAAAACAAAACTAGACCCTCTGCCTCTCTCCGACAAAATCAATTGAAATTGATAAAAGCCCTTAATAGATGTCCTGAAATACTGAAATCACTAAAAGAAGACATTACAAGATATAAGCAGAGACTTCCTGCAAGCACTTTAATAGTTCTGAAAAGCATACCAAGAACTGAGAAATGAGATAGATTTCACGTGAAGATAAAAAGCATCTACATAGAGAGATGGCTCACAGATTGGGAGAAAAAGATTTACTGGTTACACATCCAGTGGTAACTTAACATCCAGAATATATGAAGAACTTCAAAAGAAAAAAAGAGCTAAATATTCAATCAATAAATGAGCTAATGAAATGACCAAGATTCAAAAGATAAAGTACAATGTCTAATAAAGACATTAAAAAGTATTGAACAGTTATAGTCATCAGGGCAATAAAGATTAAAACTATACTTACAGTCTATCTAAAAGAATGGCCACCATAAAGAGAAAAAAAATTCAGACAAATATTACCAATGATGCAAAGTGAAGGACTCCTTACATATTGCCTGTGGGAATGTAAACTGTGTACAGCCATTGTGGAGGCTTCTCAAAAAATAAAATCAGAACGACCGTGGGCTCAGTCATCCTAAGCGGGTTTACACTTCTGGGTTTACAGCTGAGGGGCTCTCAACATCTCAGCCACACCTGCACGTTCTGCTGCGAGAGAGCAGCACTATTGCTAACGGTCAAGCTTCAGAATCAGCTTAGGTATCCATCAAGAGATGAACATAGCATACATGCATAACGAAGTTTTATACTGCCATAAGAGTGAAAGCACATCATTGGCTAGGAAAGGAAATGCATCTAGAGACCTTCATCTTAAATGAAATAAACTAAACTCAGAAAGACAAATAATGTATGTCATTAATTGTTTGTTACCCCAGATTTTGTGTGGATACCTAAAACCAGACATACACACACACACACACACACACACACACACACACACACACACACACATCATACATGGCTATAGAGATCAAATATCATATGTAAATATATATTAAACAAATATATATATGGAATACATATATCATGTGAAAGCCAAAAAGAGACTAGAGTAAGAAAGGAATTCATGTCTCAAGGGAAGAGGGAAAAAGGAAGTGTATGGGGAGTAATATAGTCAAAGTACATGATATACATGAAGTTATCCCTTTCTCTTTATTTAATTTTATGTGTATGTATGTACACCACATGCATGCAGGAACCCTAGAGATCAAAAAAACAATCAGGACTCCTAGAACTGGAGTTATAGAGGGCTGTGAGCCACCATGTGGGTGCTGGGAACTGAACCTGGGTCCTCTGCAATAGCAGTAAGCACTTTTTTTTTTTTTTTTTTTTTTTTTTGGTTTTCCCAGACAGGGTTTCTCTGTGTAGCCCTGGCTGTCCTGGAACTCACTCTGTAGACCAGGCTGGCCTCGAACTCAGAAATCCGCCTGCCTCTGACTCCCAAGTGGCAGTAAGCACTTTTAACAACCAAACCATCACTTCAGTCTGAAAATAAACACCAATAAAGATAACAGAAAACCAAAAAAAAAAAAAAAAAAAAAAATCTTAAAAATAAACAAATTCCAAAGCATAGTAGAAGCACTAAAATATTTATTACATTAATTACAATGTTGGAAAGTTAGGGTAAACTAAATGTATCAGGAAACAGCTGTGTAATTTAACATATATCAATTAGTAAAATATTACCCTATCACTAAACACTGTTAGACATAAAAACATAGGGGCCAGCAACATGGGTAAAGGTGCTTGCTGCCAAACCTCATGATCTGAGTTCAGTCCCCAGGACCCACATGGTAGAAGGACAGAATCATTTACTGTAAGTTGTCTTCTGACTTCCACAGGTATGATGCTCTCATATAGCAACATATTATAACAAATAAATAAGAAATAAAAATAGAAAGAATTATAGTGCAAAATGGCAGCATGTTTAGTGTGTTTACAGATAGCATAAAGTAATGTAAGATGGAAGACTGTATGTACACTGTAATGTAAAACTGTATGCACACTGACATAACTATGCAAAATCATATTTGAAAGGCCTGCCAAGGCCAACAAGCCGCACACTAATATGGCAAGAGTAAATGTGCAAGGCTGAGCCCTGAAGTGGCTTTTTCTCTACACTATCATGTGATTATATTATTATACTCTCATAATTTCAAAATCAAGTTGTTTTTAAATATATTTCTTGCAGCTTTGTTTTAATATTTCATGTTACTTAATATTTATATTAATATTTAATATTAAGAACATTGCAATATTATAAGCTAGAGCACTTAGTAAAGCAACATTAAAATTAAAGCACAAAAGTATATCCTTAAAATAGCTAAAGATCAAAATGGAAATTAAGAATAAAAAAAATCAGGTATTAACTTCAAGTTAAAAACATGATTTTTTTTTTTTTCAGAACTGAGTCCCTAACCCCAGGATCACTTATGAGATCAAATGATCAGGACCAATAAAACTTAAATCACTTTTAAAAAACTAAGGACATCTAGGTATGGTGGAGCACACCTCTAATCGCAGCACTTGGGAAGCAGAGGCATGCAGCTCTCCTTTGAGTATGAGACCAGCCTGGGCCACCTAGGGCATTCCAGTGCTTGCCACATAGGCCTGTGGACCTGAATATGGATCCCCAGCACCTAGGAGGTGTCGTGGCCCACCTGTAATCCCAGTACTTGGGAGGCAGAGACAGGCAGTGCTAGAGGCAAGCTGGCTAGCTATATTAGCCAAAGCGGCAAGGTCTGGGATCAGTGAGAGACCCTACCTCAGTGGAGAATGGTCCACGTGGCATCAATTCTAGCCTTCAGATGCATATACACACATATGCAAGTACATACACTTGAAAGTATACACGCACACGTGCACACACACACACACACACACACACACACACACACGCACACACACGCGCGCGCGCGCGCACACACACACACACACACATGCTTCCTCAGGGCAGAGGATGCACTGACTCATCTTTGGACAGCACCCACTTTAACCCTGTCTCCACAAGTGGCACACCACACAGATAACAGCTGTTGGCGCCATTTAGCTGGCTTTCCTACCCATTTGTTAAAAGATGCCAGCCTCCTACATTCACTTGCCAAAGATGTTCCCAAGAACAAGAGAGAAGAAGGAAAAACAAGAAAGAAAGAAAGAAAGAAAGAAAGAAAGAAAGAAAGAAAGAAAGAAAGGAAGGAAGGAAGGAAGGAAGGAAGGAAGGAAGGAAGGAAGGAAGGAAGGAAGGAAGGAAGGAAGGAGGGGGGAGACCTTTTTTACTTTTTTTTTTTTTTGGAGAAATGTTAATGTACCATTTTAAACAAAAATAATTTATTTTCTCTTAAGTCATAAAGTATTTCTCCTCAGTAAACCTCTAGGTCTCTTGTTCACTATACTGTGAGAGTTAATCATTTACTAACCTCAGTTGGAATGTCTGAAAAGCAGACCGCTGGCTTGTAATTTATTTAGTTAGAACTGTACCTTATTTCAGAGAGAGCCAATGAAATGTCCATAAATACATATTATACCACAAGATAAAAGACGTACACAAAGAGAGAAAGAGGAAAGGGGGACAAAGGGGAACTGAAGGTAGAAAAGATGAGCTATCCTGGGAGGGGGTTAACATGCTGAATGGACGTATCCTAGGACACTCTACGCATTTACAGAGGGTTAGCTCTCAGCACTTCTAGCAGCAAAAAAACCCACAGTATGACTCACTTGTATGATTCGACAGCCTTAAGATAAAAACAGAAACATATTAGGGAAGTAGCTCTCCCTTGGTCTTCATGAAAAGCATTCTATGTACGCTAGGTACGCTAGGTACGCTAGATATGCTAGGTACGCTAGGTACGCTATGTACGTTAGGTACGCTATGTACGCCAGGTACGCCATGTACGCCATGTACGCCATATACGCTATGTACGCTATGTATGCTATGTACACTATGTATGCTATGTATGCACCAAAATCCCCAATAATGTCTTTGCAGTCCATTTGTCAGGGTTCAGAAGACCATTCCCCAGAACATCCTCACAGGCAAAACAACATCGCACAGAGACAGGCATCCATGCTGGAGGAGAAGGTCCAGGAAGACACCCAGGTATGGAGCTCCTTTGGGTCTAGATCTCCTTCTAAACTAACCTAAAACAGAGGCTTCATACACCACTTACCTTTGACAACAAACCAAATCTCATGTTCCTGTCTGGTTTTCCTGGAGTATATGTCTGTGCTTTTGTAACATTCTCAGAGGAAAGCCTGGCTCAAAGCAGGTGTATCACTGCTCAGAGTTAGGAACCTGTGCGCCTGGATCCTGCAGGCAGGCCTCCACATGGCGTCACATCTGGTCCTCGAGACTGAAAGTCCCAACAAGCACCTGAAGTAGGCTCTTCTCTGATATGAAATACGAACTTTCAAAACTATATATTAAGATACACATGACCTTTAATACAGGAATGCCTCTTAGCGTGTGAACATTAAAAAAAAGAAATCTAGTCACCTAGACAGATGTCAGCCAAAACTGCATCAAAGGATTAGTGATTTTTCTCCTGTACAGTATTTAAATAAATAAATAAACAAATGACAAAATGCCTTTTGCCTATGGGTAAATTATAGGTGCCAACCATTTTCCTAGATGATATTGGAGGGGGGCAGGTTGTTTATTTGTTTGGTTTAACTTGTTGTGACAGGGTCTCACTATATAGTTCTGGCTGTCCTGAAACTATCTATGTAGACCAGATTGGTTTTGAACTCACAGAGATCCACCTGTCTTTGCCTCCTATGTGCTTGAGAGTAAAGACTTGGGCCACCAAGCCCAGCCCCTTAGCTGATATTTTTGAAGTTTAAAAAGAGCAACCTTTCTATCTCTATTGCTACAATCTGAGTTTCGTTTATAACCTTTGATTGTCTTGATCTTATGTTACATAAGAAAATCACTGCCAAAGCTTTAGATACTCACACAGGCAGTCAACCATCTGCCCATAATGTGGTGGGTAGGATGTTTAAAGGGTCCCAAAGAATCAAAGAAAGAACCTGGTCTACTGGATTACAGAGAGGAAGCTTATACATCTAAATAAAGTCACGGTCATCCAGTCTAGTCTTAGCACAAGTCCAGAGATGTGTTTGTGAGGAGGGAAAAAAACCACCTGCTGAATATGCTAACTCAATTCATAGGAGGCTGAAGCACAAATCAGAATATCTACCAATTTATTAATTAAACACAGAGAATATTCCTTTTCAGTAATGAGAAAGCACGAGCCTGATACCAGAGTGCTACTTTCTCGATGTCCCTAGAACCCTTAGCTAATAATCAGAAGTTTACCAGATGTTAGAAAGAAGACGCAGAGAATTTGGGGTGTAAGTTAGTCATGGGTGCCCCACAAACGTCTTTCTAATGACGAAAGCTGAAACTCCCACAGGTTGGTAAACCATCCCCCCCCTCCCTGTTGGTTACCACCGCCATAACATGGCAGACTTCCAGCTGCTTGAGCGGTCTTCGGGAACTTTCTCTCCACTGAGTCCTTCCAACACGGTACGGCTGAAGGGGAGTCACCTCACTTTCATCATTATCCCCCCTCTTTTTTTCTTTTTTTTTTAGATAAACTGCTCCCAGATAAAGCTGTTTAAGCAAATGGCCCAAGGTCACTGCTGATATCACAGAGGTTCAAAGCCAGAACCTAAGTCAAGGCACACACTTTTTTCGGGGCACCATGTGGCACATGCCTCTAAGCACAGCACCGGGCAGATTAAAGCAGGAGGATTTCGAGCTCGTGCCAGCCTACGCTCCACAGCCAGACCCTATTTTTAACCACAAATAGGCACGCAAAGCCTTTCCCCTTCATCTTACAGTCAATGGTGCCTTCGTGGTGTTCCACCTCACAGACCTCTCAGCCTTGTTTAAATGACTGTTCTTGTGTTCACGGATCACCATAAGCACACGGCGCCATCACTTTTGGTCTAACAGTCACTCTTATTAGACCAAAACTTCTCTGAAGGGCAGAAGTTATGTTCAGTCACCTTTGTATCCCCAGAGTGCTATGGATCTAGGTAAATATGCAAGCCTATTACCCAGTGAAAAGATCAACAAACCAAAAGCCTCAGACTCGCCAGATAGCCTTAAGGGCACAATCTCGCTAGCTATCTGTACCTCATCTAAAAAATGGGATGAAATCAATAAATAAGGATGAAATATACATGCACAAATAAAATTCCCTTCTGAATCTAAACAGCACTTGTATGGCTTATTTTATCAGTATGAATTATCATGAATAAAATTCAACTCATTTAACCTCTGTGTTGTGTATGGCCGTGTGTGCACGTATATACAGAAAAGGCACCTTTTCTGAGAGGCTGTAACTACCAACCAAAAAAATCACACAGTGGCACCCTCCTCTGGTGAACACTAAAGGAGCCAAGACACAAAGGACAGGAACTAGATGCTGAGATTGTCTTAAAATGATGGAGAAAAATAATAATATAAAAAGCAAGAGAGAAGTCACTCAGCAGTGTCTGTTACTATCACCATCCCGACAGCTCATTTATAGCGCTCCTGATTTTTCTTTCTTCAGGTAAAACAAAGGCAAAGAGACTTACCTGACTGCACCTGATAGGAAGTGAAACAACAATTACTCCATTTTTGTGAGAAAAAAATTACTCCATTTTTGCAAACAGCAAGCATTTGACCATTAGGCACCGTAAAAGGCATTTCGCAGTTTGGCTAACAGTGGTCCCCTTTTCATTTAGTACTTGTTTAGATGTGCATAGTGAAAGTGGGGTGCACGAAAAATACTTTGAATTAGGAAAGCGTCCATCACATCCTTTCCGGGGTGATGCATTTACCCAGATACTGCTAGAAACTTTTCATTGGAAACTTTTGGCTCTGAGGACAAATTTAATCATCCAATCACAAGTGCAAGGCCAAAGCATGCCAATATGTCACATTTAGACGCCACTGCCCAGTGTTCTACAACACTAATATTTCACCAGAACTTCTAAAGGTGTGCTTTCAAAACCCAGAATCAGATTATCAACAACTGTTCTGCAGATTTATCATAAATATAAGTTTGTTAAATTATTTACAGGGGAGAGACTCACAGTTTGCTTCACCCCTACTGAGTCAGTCCAGGCATATAAAATGACATTATAACTCATTCATTATGTCATTAAACAACCACCCATGGTTGTTGGTATCTTTTTGCTCACTATGCAGTGTCTCCTATCTCACTTAGCCTCTTGTCTTTCAGTTACCCTGTGGCCAAGGGGAGGAGAACTCCAAACCACCCTGAAACGACAAAAGTACAATGAATGAGAAACTTTCATTCTGAAGGACACATTATAAACCGGCAAAAGGGGTGAAAAAATTTTTTGTATAAAGACTAATTCCAGTCTTATAACCTAAGTTTTCCAAATGTTTGGTATTCTCTGCAAGGTTGGCAGGGAGGCGCTGTACCTGGACAACATTTGCAAATGGTGAGTGGAGAGTGCAGATAAAATAACCAACTGAAAGCTTCCTCAGACCAGGAACAAGCAAACCCAGTGCCCTGGAGCCCACCCAAAGGAGGAAGAAGGGTAAGAACGTGAAGGAAAGAGGAAGCGGAAGAGAGGGTAATGCTGGAAAGGAATGCTGCCAAGAAAGGTGGGGAAGCACGAAGCAATGTTAACAGTTACAAGTGTGCAACTGAGGCAGATGTCAGGACTTGCTCTGGAGCCACATTTTAACACTCACTATGTCTAGGCGCAGAGCCAAGGGTAGGACCTCCAAGAAACCTGAGACTCCACACGCCCAGGGTGTCAAATGTCACAGAAATAAGCTAGAAAGACCTATAGCGGGCTTTAGCCTATTTCCTGCTCCCAGATAAACCCCAAACAAAGGCTTATAGAAGGAAGAGGACATCAGTATCCCCAAGCTGGCCACTGTATAGAGGTCAAGTGTGGCTACCGCCGACTCTGCGCGCCCAGCCAAAGACCAGATAGCCAAAACCCACCACCAGCGAGGCACCCTGTTCCCTGTCCTATGGCTCTAGCAAAGTTGGCAGAGTTGGGAAGAAGCGAAGCGGTGCAGCTGGGAGTCCTTCCCTAGCACGAAGGGAATAGAAGTCGCAGCTTCCTTCACCTTCACCCAGTCTATCCAACTGAAGCAGGCTTCTTCCTTTCGGAGTACACACCGAAGACACTATCTTCCTTAGCTGTCTCGAACTCTAGAATCGGGACACTGAGGCCTGGTGACAAAGTTCACTGCATATGCTATTCATTCTCCCCAGAAAACTAGCAGTTATTAACTGGCTTCTGACCTTGGGAACTTTATATTAAAATGGCATGGAATATCCAGTACGTGTCTCTCGGCTAACGCGAACGCGATCTCGTACCCAAGATCTCCTTGGCAGGGTCTTGGGGAACTTGACTCACCTCTGTCATCACCAAGTCGTCACCACGCCCCTCTCACCCAGATCCGACCCCGCTACGCACGAGACGCCCGGTTATTTACACACACATAGACCCAGAGAACTCCTACCTCGCCGCCGTGCCCATCAAAGATTCCGAAGATAGAAGGGTGCGTCTTGTTGGCCAGATCCGTGAGAACTTCGAAGCGATCTTCCATGTGATCTCTCCGGCCCTGGATGGAGTACACCGCCACGTTATGGCTCTTGAATTCCCAGGTCTTGGAAAACTCGGCCTCCAGCACATCAAGTCCTCCAAGACGATCGTTCTGCATAATCTCGGCCACCTTGCCCTTCACCATCTTCACCGCGTCCCGGCTGGACTTGACGATGGTCTTGACTTCGTCCGTGTGGAAGAAGTAACTCCACAGAGCCAAGCTGATGCACAGCAGGAAAAGCGTCTCGGGTCTCAGTAAGAAGTAGCGCATGATGCGACCCAGCAGAGACAGCAAAGTCATTGTATCCTCTATCATTTATTATCCTTAGAGCCCGGACCAGCAGCAGCGACGCGCGCCCCGCAGCTCGCGGGGTCCGAGTACTGCGGGCACAGCCCGCGGGGACCAAGGCGGAGAGGCAGCCCGGGCCGACAGGGTGAACCCACGGCGGCTCGGAACAGTCGTGCAGAACGATGGCAGTTTTCCTTTTGTCTGGGCAGCTCGGAGGCCCGTGCCCGCCGCCCGCGCCGCCTTCCTTCCCCGCGCTCTTTGTGAGACCGCAGCGGCGGCGGCGGCGGCGACCGCCGCGGGAGCCCCGGGTGGGCGACAGGAATCAAGTTAAAGTTGCGCCGAGCCGTCCCGCAACGGTGAACAGGATTTCGGGGCGCCGATGCCCGCGCGGTCCCTTTGGGGGTCCCCCCTCGCGGTTCCCAGGAGCGAGCGGCAGGTGAGGAAGCGCAGGGCGCAAGAGCCCGGCGGCGAGGGTTGCACGTTCCCTCGATCGCCGCTGCAGGCGAGCTTGGGGACGAGACAGCGGAGCGTTGCGATTTCGTCACACATCCAGGGGGGGTATCCCCGAGACAATAAAAGTTTTGCCGGTGCCTGGGCAAAGGCAGGGGGACACCGAACCGGGAAACGCAGCACGATGGGTGCGGAGCGGCGGGCAGGCTCTGCCTGCCTCTCCCCGGCACCTCGCAGCTCGGCTCGGCTCCGCTCGGCTCCGCTCGGCAGCTCCCGGCTCCGCTAGCGCTCGCCCCGCCCCGCACACGCTCGCCCCGCCCCGCCCCAGGAGTGGTGCTTCCTACGGCGTAGCGCTCTCACCCGGCTGGGGGCCCGAAGGAGCTCGCCCGGGCGGACGCACGTGGGCAGCAGGCGGGTCGGAGGAAGAACCGCGGGGGTGAGCGGCGAATTCAGCCGCCCATCTCTAGCTAATTGTCGATTCTGCCTTAGAGGCCAGCTTCCGGGGACAATGTGATAGTGACGTGAGTACACTGAACGTTGGTTTCTTGGGTGGCACGGCTGCTTGCTGGGGAGCAGGGAGCTGTACCTGAGCGCTCCCCCTCCGGCACGCTACATAATGGTACAGTCCACGCCAGTCTCTTCGTAGGGCTAGCGAGATGGGACACATTTCTCCCGGCTCGAAAATCGAAAGTGAGTGGTTAGTTTGGCCACCGAGGCAGTCGCCACGGAGACCCGCTGGGATCTCCCAAGAGGCAGGACTTGTACCCGGACCCCAACAGCTATGTCTGTCCAACCGCAGAACCTGGGATCTCAGAATCGGAGGCTAGACTTGTAATGGCAAACTCGGGAGGTCCAGGAAGGGCTGACCTCTGAAGACTGGGACTGTGCTGGTGACCACTCTTCCACAAGGAGACATGGAGTGTCCCTTAGCGAGCAACTCTGCCTATGGTTCAGGTTGGAAGTCCTCTGGAGGCTTGGAAGTGACAACCACGTCCTCAGTCCTCGCCGAAGATGAGGGCGGGAGTTTGAGTAAGCAAAGGTGGACCTCCTCAGGATAACTTGAAGTGGGGGGGCAAGGACTGGTCGCCTAGACTATGAAACAAGTGATCTTTAAAGGAACTTTTCATTCTCTCTACCCCTGTCCACGAAGGACGGTGCTGATCCACTGGACTGAAGTTCAGGCCTCCTGGTACCCTCCCAGCCAATGTGTCCCCCAAACACTTCTGACTTCTTTTGATCCCAATTATGTTTTAAGACATAAAATATAATTACTGCAATGAAATATAGCAAAATGTTCACAGTTGGCAACTAAAGTAACTATCAGAAATTTACATTTTCTTCAGACTTTTGTCTATTTTCCATAACTTCTAAAGTTTGTACAAAAACCTAGACTTCCCCCTAACAAAACAACAAAAGAAGCGTGCTTAAGTATTTTAATAATCTGACCCCAACAATCTAAACATCAATAGGAATGATGGGAAAGGAATATGAGCAACTGTTAAGAGTATATTTTTGAAAACTAGGATATGGTCTTCAATATATAATTATGGCTATGGCTTTCAATATTGTCCACCTGATGGAGGAAATATGAATTTTAAAACAAACTGGGTCGTTTCATTCAACATTCAAGAGGTTCCAAAAATAGATAATAAATGAAAAATCCTCTAAGAACTGTAGCTAGAGGGGATGTCCTGGGTGGTGTTAGGAAAACAAATGATTTCATACTGTAATAATTTAGCAGATTTGAGGTGCATTCATAGTTGTATCCGTACAACTATGTCTCCTCCAACAAACACACTGTAGATAAACTAATAAGGATTCCAGAACTACTAGTCTGACCTCCCAAGAAGTCACTAGCAGTAAAATTCTAAGCCCAAAGGTCCTCTGGGGCCTCTGCCTGGACTCAGCATTCCAAGTACTAGGATTAGAGAAGACACACCTAGGTTTGCAATTTGTTCCCCCAAAGCTAAGCAAGTATGGTTACTATAATGGCTTGACTTGATGAATTAAGTAGTAAACTTAGACATCTTTAAATTCTATGATGTTATGCTGTGACATTGACATCCAAGTGGTTGATCTGTGTAAAAATCAAGAACATTTTTTTTTTAAAAGACCCCTAGGCATTTTCCTATTTCTTTTTTTTTTTTTTTTTTCTTTTTTTGGTTTTTTGAGACAGAGTTTCTGTAGCCCTGGCTGTCCTGGAACTTACTCTGTAGACCAGGCTGGCCTCAAACTCAGAAATCCGCCTGCCTCTGCCTCCCAAGTGCTGGGATTAAAGGCGTGCGCCACCACTGCCCGGCGCATTTTCCCATTTCTGTTGAGAAATTTCATGTAATTTACAATTTGTAATGTCTAAATAAGCATTTTGTTATAATTTACTGCAAGTTGAATATGCTGGAAAAATAATAAAACCCTTTCAACTAATGCCGAATTCACTTTTGCTTATTCTGATTTACAAATATTTTGTTTTGTTGTCTTTTGGAGACAAGGCCTTTCTATGTAGCCTTAGCTGGCCTGGAACTCAATATATAGACTAAGCTATCCTTGAACCCATAGATCCTTCTGCCTTCCCCTCCCGACTGCTGGGACGAAAGGTGTGTTCTACCACACCTGGCTGCAAAGGGTTTTAGTTCTACATGCATTTGTTTCCATCCATACAATTCCCTAATGAAGACAGAGCTATTATCTGTGTTTATGATATGAGAAGGTTAAGACCCAAAGACAATGAATATCACAATATAGCCAAGAAGAAATTGAAGCCTATTCTGATCGTGCAATACTCTAATATCCACTGATTCCCAGGGACCTGGAGATGGTTGGTATAATTTTATATTTATCTAATAAGATTTCAGTCAATCTTGTTTACAGAAATCTCAACAGAAACAAAAATTACATGGATGCTTATGACACAGATTTGGTACAAACTGCTATCAGTATCTGACACAAATACAAATAAATTGTACTCTACCTAAAAACCCTATTGCTTAAGTGAATTTTTTTTTCTAAATTTCACAGGAAAGAAAGAGGCAGTGTAAAATGCATGTTGTATAAGTACTTAATCTGTATAGTACAAAAAACTCAGTGATAAACACTGAGCTAAAGGCAGTCCTAAGTTTTTATCACATAGGAGAAAAGTGACAATTACTCAGCAAGGACCGGAAAGATGGCTCTATTGGTCATGTGCCTGCTGCTCAAACCCACTCAAGCATGACAACATGAGTTCAGATCCTGTCATAGGGTTTGCTGTGAAGAGACACCATGGCCATGACAACTCTTAGAAAGAAAATAATTTAACAGGGAGATTCTTGCATACACTTTAGAGGTTTAGTCCGTTGTCATTATGGCAGAGAGCATAAAGGCATGCAGGCAGACAAGGTGCTGGAGAGGTAGCTGAGAGTTGTATATCAGTAACCACAGGCAGCAGAGAGAGTGACACTGGGCCTGGCTTGGGCTTCTGAAACCTCAAAGTCTACCCTCAATCAAAGCCACACCTACTCCAACAGGGCCACACATTCAAGATGCCACTCTCTGTGAGTTTATGGGAGCCATTTTCATTCAAACTACCACAGAACCCAAGCACCTGTGCCAAAAGCTGGGCATGCACCTATGATCCCATTGTTGGGGAACTGGAGACAGGGGGATGGATCCCTGGAACCTGCAGACCAGATAAATGGTAAGCTCCAAATTTAGTATGAGACTTTGTCTCAAAAAATAACCATGAAGCAAATATGATCTCTGGTATGACGCTTCATTATATCCTCGTCTATTTTGGCGTTTACTGCCTTGTAGGAAGTTATAAACATCTAATGTGGTTTATCTTATAAGCCTTTGGCTGACTGAATGTGATAAAACCTTTGAAGTAGAGGCTGAGAGATGGATCAGTGGTTAAGAACACTTGTTGCTCTTGCAGAGGACCCAGGTTCACTTGCCAGCACCTACACAATAACTCACACCTATCCATAACTCCAGTTTCAGGAAATTTGATACCCATTTCTGACCTCCAAGGACAGCAGGCATGCACATGGTGCACATACATGCATGCAGCCAAAACACTCAGACCCATAAAAGTAAATAAATCTAAAAACAAGCTTTTAAATGAAAACCTCTGAAGGAAATTTCAAATCATTTAGAAATCCTCTGCACATCTTAAGCTTGTCAGTTATCAGTTAAAAATGACATGCTCAGTCCACAGCCAACGAGCGCCAGGAGAAAGCTACCCTCCCAAGAGCGTGGAAAAGCTGTGAGTGGGGTTAAGGGGAGCAACACTGCTCACCAGGACCCGCCTGGAACCGTGGGATACAGGGCCTGAGGAGAACTCTGGGAGAGGGAACCTCTGAACCTTCCTGTTTCCATCTGTGGGTGGAGACCTCTGCCTGGGCCACCAGGGGTCTGCGCCTGGGGACCTCAGCCTGGGCCACAGGGCTCCAGGAGAGAGCAGGTATCCCAGGAGTGCTGACACATCTTTGAGCACAGGCAAAACCACCACTTCTGTTCAAACTCACTGGATCAAGAGGGACCCTTGCAGAGCCATCAGGACACAGGAACCAAAGGATAGCTGGGGAAAAGATCCTTCTGGTTTCTGTCTGTAACCCAGAGCTGACCCTGTGCCACAGCTCTCCAAACACAAACACCTCTCAGAGAGAGCTTGTCTTCAAGGAGTATTGACACAGAGGGGCAAGGCACAACCAGACAGAGTAAGACCAGCTAACATCAGAGTTAACAAGATGGCAAAAGGCAAGGGTAAGAACATAAGGAACAGAAACCAAGGCTACTTGGCATCATCAGAACCCAGCTCTCCCACCACAGCACGTCCTGGTTACCCCAACACAACAGAAAAGCAAGACTCAGATTTAAGATCATTTCTCATGATGATGATAGAAGACTTTAAGAAAGAAATGAATAACACCCTTAAAGA
>CM052704.1:48811534-48827100 GCA_028551405.1 Uromys caudimaculatus | reverse complement strand
CAGGCTTGGTGTACTTGTGAGTGCCTGATGTAGGTCTATGCATCATGTACCTGCAGTGCTGTCAGCAGACAAAAGGGATTGTTATGTCCCCTGGAACTCCAACTTCTGGCAAACAGCTGTGAATGCCATGTAGTGCTGGAAACGTAACCGCGGTGTCGTGGAAGAACTGCCAGCGCTCTTAAATGTTGAGCCATCTCTCCATCCCGATTGGAAAGTGACTTTTAAAGATGGGCTTGGATTTATACTCTGTACTTTCAACAGGATGTAGGATGGGATAACCAATGCTATTAGGGCCATAGGGCCATTAAAACACAGGATTTGGCGAACCGTTTGGGAAGTGAAGACAGACATAGTTATCAGAGAGCCTTTGCGAAATCATAGCAGGAGCATTTGTGAGACAAGACTTCTGTTTATTTCTAGAACGACACATCAAGACAATCAATAGTGATTTAGAGCAGCTGCTTCGGGAGAAATGTCAAACTCTTTGCTCTTTAAAAAATGTTAATGGGAAATTTTGAAATCCCGGAACTCTTTTCAACACCTTCACTCTTCTGAAATCCAAATTGCTAGGATAAAAAAAGAAGGCAAGGCAATTCAGTCAAATTCGTAGACACTCACTGGCACATCTGCTGTTTGCATCAGAAAATGAAGCAAAATTGGCAGGAAACACAACTAGCTATTTGCAAAGGCAATTCAAAGTCCACAGCCGGTGTTTGCACAGAGTCCTAGCACACAGTGCTTGGTGGCAAACAATGGTCATCTGAGAGCCTGGCCTCCGTACTCATCGCCCTGGAAGTCTGAAGTTTATTTCACACCTGCATTCGAAACCTGGAAAACCTGCCAAGTGGTTTCCCAGATGGACTTGGCAAAAATTCCAGGGTGCTATACATTGTAATCAGACAAAACCCATCTCGCCAACTCATTAGCTATCCGGAATCAGTAAAAAAGGAAAATGTAAAGTGATGCTTACTTTAAAAGGGCCTCTGGTGCCCCCGGAGGTCATTGTCATTTTGACTAGACCAGCACACACTAAGAATGAAACTGGGCAGAGGCAGGGGGCGCACGCCTTTAACCTCAGCACTCAGGTGGCAGAGGCAGGATCTCTGAGTTCGAGGCTAGCCTGGTCTACAGAGGGAGTTCCAGGACAGCCAGGGCTACACAGAGAAACTCTGTTTCAAAAACAAAAAACAAATAGGCAAACAAAAAAATCAACAAAACCTAACTGAGAATGAGAACTATGTAGTGCTGGGGTGTGGCTGCCGGGGTGTGGCTGCTCTGGGGTCTGTCTCTCTCAGGAACACTCCCAGACAGGTGAGGCCATGCTTGTCCCAAGCTAAGGGGACTTAGCTGCTCTCTCCTGGAAACATTTACAAGCTAATTGCTTGTATTATGAAAATGCATCCCCTGAACCGCTAGGGTGATTCTGCAGATTCAGTGGAGGGCAACCTGTGTATAAAAAGCTGCTTAGTTAGGGAGAAAGAAGTGGCAGCCAATGATAAGCCCTTGCTGGTGCTTTAAGATTGTCTATGACTTAAGCAATTAACCTTCTCTAGAAACTTTAGAAAGGGCAATTTGGGTGTTTCAAGTAACCAGAGCAATGCAATACACCCATGTTAAGTAGAATGTACAAGAAGTGGAACATATTGATATTTCCTGACTTTAACAGCTTTCCCTTCCTGCGGATGAAAGGGTCTGTAGAAGGTAGTTAAACGTTTGGATGGAGGCCAGGCTGCCAGAATCCTGGGGCTGAGTACTGGTGCTGTCTTTGGTTAACTGGGTAACCTTGTGCAGATGACAAACTTTCTCTGCATTGGCTTTTTTATCTGGAAGACAGGGGTAATAACTGTGCCGTCGGGCTATTAGAGGCTGGAGTGAATTAACATAGAAGGAGCATTTAGAGCAGTAAGCACAAATTAGGCATTAGTGTAATTATTTATGGCATTTCAAATACACTTACTGAAGGAAATTCTACTAGAACACAAAGATAACAAAATCAATATGCACTTCCAAACTATATGTCTGTAGACAAAGTGTGTGTTGAAAATTCATTTAGGGTCTGGCAAGATGGTCGGGACATAAAAGCACTTTGTGACCAAGCCTGATGACTTGAATTGGATCCCCAGAACTCATGGAAGAAAGAGGGAGCTGATTCCCTTGAGTTGATCTCTGAAGTCTGACTACATGCTGCAGCACACTTTTATATGCCCCTTACACCTATGAAGTAAGATAAATAGGAGAAAAAAAAAAAAGAGTAGAGAAAAGAAAAGAAAAATCTTCCCTCTGGGCACAGTGTTACATTTGTTTAATCTCAGCACTCAGGAGGGTAAGGCGAAGGGATAAGGAGTTTGAGGCCAGTCTGTTTGATTAGACATTGTTCTATTGCAGTGAAGAGACAATGGCCAACTCTTATAAAGCATTTAATTGGCGCTGGCTCCTAGTTGCAGAGGCTTAGTCCATTATTGTCATGGCAGAGAGCATGACAGGACACAGGCAGACACAGTGCTGTGACACACTTCCTCCAACCAGGCCACACCTCCTAATCCTTCTAATCCTCTCAAAGAGTTCCACTCCCTGGTCATTCCTATTCAAACCACCACACTGGCCTACATAGTGAGGCCTTGGATGAGAATGAGGACTAAGCACACTATTGAAGTAATTCAGGATGTCATAGAGGATGTAGCTTAATTTTATACAAATGTTCCAAAATGCATATTGCTTGAAGGGTCTGAAGATTATTGAACAAATAGTTACTGAATACCTGTCTTGTGTAGGGCACTGTTCTAGCATGGACTTTGTGTGTATTTGTGTGTATGCGTGTGTGTACATGGAACTAATAATTTTTAGGAGGATACAGAAAGCAAATCAAATAATAAATAATATATCACATGGTGATAAGCTTTATGAAGAAATGCAGTGAAGAAGAATTGGGGTGGAACTAGTGGGCTACATCTATAGAGAAGGCCTCTGACAAGTTCACGCTTGAGAGTGAACTAAAGAAGAAGACAGATGCACTTGGGAGGGAGGAATATTTACCAAAGGGGAGGGAGCGTGAGTCCTTAGGCTCCAGGATGCGGCGCTGTTTGCTGTTTAAGGCGTAGCCGTATCCGCAGAGCTCGTATTCCATATTCACGCACTGCCATCTGCATGTTCCTATACAAACCCGCTGCCTGAGATAGGAAAATTACATGAAAACATGATCATCACAGTCAAGCATACATTACACAGGCTCTGTGTTATGTTGGCTCACATATGGATTCCAAAGAATCTGTGCACAAAAAATTTGACTTTCTCCTTTCTAAAGAAGTTCAGAGTAGGAAGCAAAATATAGCAAATTAAAGCAGCAACTGGGAAGTCCTCAAACAGACTAGAAAGACCGTTAGGAGTAGGACAGATAGGTCAGTGGTTAGGGGCTCTGGTTGTTCTTGCAGAGGATACAGGTTCAATTCCCAGCCTCCACATGGCAGCTCACAGCTGCCTGTCAGCTCCAGGTACAGATACCTTCTCATCTCCACCTCAGCTGCATGCACACAGCACATGCCATCTTACAGGCTCACACACATACATATAAGGTAATTTTTTTTTTTTTAAAAAAAAGAAAGGCTGTTAGCTTAAGGTTTTTGTATAAAATGATGTGTAAGAGTTTTGCATGCCATTGTCTTTTTGTGGTGGGTACCTGGGTCCTACCTGACCTGTTGTGGCAGTGAACACAGCTGTAGAACCTAGAAATAGTTTTAGTTTTGTTTAAAAAAAAAGCAAAGCCAGAAAAAATAAAGAGATCGGTGGCTGCTGCCACCTTCAGAGGAACTCTGAGAAGTCTGAGAGGCCCAAGGAGGCCCCCAATGGTAACAGAGCACAGCCCAAAGTAGCTCCTGATTGGCCAAAAATAAAATAAAATAAAAAATAAAATTAGAAGAAGAGGAAGAAGAAGAAGAAGAGGAGGAGGAGGAGGAGGAGGAGGAGGAGGAGGAGGAGGAGAAAGAAAGAAAGAAAGAAAGAAAGAAAGAAAGAAAGAAAGAAAGAAAGAAAGAAAGAAAGAAAGAAAGAAAGAAAGAAAGAAAGAGTGAGTGAGTCAAGTCTATGGGGAGATGCTTTTAAAGTGAAATTGGAAAGAGAGATGGTGGAACAGAGCTGTGCTCAGCAGAAAATGAGGAATTTATACCTTTCTCTGCCATGTCTCAGCCAGCAGGCTGCAAACACAAAGACCAAACCCTGCCAGCAAGCCTTGGGCAGCAAATACTGAGGACCGGGAGGTATGTAGCAGCCAGGAGCTCCCACAGAACCTATTCCCAGATGCCCTGCCCAGCCACAACATCCCTCTGGCTCTGGGCAACAGCAGGGTGTCCAAGACTAGTCTTGATGAGGGTCCCGTATTTGTTGTGCTTCAGAAACCGGAAACCTTGAACCAGACCAACCTTGCAATGAATATTTTCATGTAAAGCTGTTTGGGCAAAAAATACTCTATTTGACACAGTGCAGTTTCCAATGCCACCATGATGAATGAATATGCAATGGAGAGGTGAGAAAGATGGAGGAACAGAGTGGTGAGTGCTCGGTGGAGAGAGAGGAAACTAGAGACATGGCAGCGTGCAGGTGTGAGAGAAGGCTGTAGTGGATGGAGGCATGTTATTGCTGAGTAGGACCGATAAGATGGTGTGCAGTGTACGGAGCTCATACAGACTCAGCCCGGGAACACACCTCGCACACCCGATCACTCTGATTCTGAGTAACAGAATGTCCAAGATGAAGAACGTTTTATTTTCTGGATTGGACTGCCTTGGAAGACCTCTCTGGTTGCTGCCTCTGGAGGCCATGTTGGTACCCCATGATCTACTGCCTCAGACCATATTGAAGTCTGAAGTTCATGTCCATGGTCTGGACTGCCATTGGAGGTTCTTGTTACTGCCTGAGGCCAGTGGATGTCTGTGGTCTGTGCTATCTCCTGAAGCCTTGTGGATGTCTGTGGGCCGTGCTGCTGCTGAGGGCCAAGTCTGGGTCTGTGGTCCTGCTGCAGTCAGGAGACATGTTGATGTCCACACCATCGAAGGCCATGCAGATGTTTGTGGTCTGTGCTGCCACCTGAAGCCATGTTAATGTCTGTGGTCTGTATTGCTGGGGAGACTGTGTTGACGTCCTTGATCTATACCGCCACTGAGGGCTGTGATGGGTGGCCCGTGCTGCAGCAGGGGGCTGTGTTGATGTCAGTGGTCTGTACTATAACCAGAGACCATGCAGAGGTCCTTGGCAGAAGTCAGGATCTGTGTTCCTGCTGACTTTAAAGGGCAAGGAAGATACTTTTGCACTGATATTGATGACTGCAAATTCACAGCTGAGAAAGGGGGACATAAAAAGCTTCTGTGACAAACCCTACCCCCACCCCCACCCAAAAAACCTAATAGCCTAGATAGGAAACTATTGAAAAGAACTCTCAAAAAATGTGGTAAGGTTGGTGTGGGTAGGGAAGGAGCCAGTTTTCTTTAAGGGGCCACTGGGAGCTTTCTTCTTCTTCTTCTTCTTCTTCTTCTTCTTCTTCTTCTTCTTCTTCTTCTTCTTCTTCTTCTTCTTCTTCTTCTTCTTCTTCTTCTTCTCCTTCTCCTTCTCCTTCTCCTTCTCCTTCTCCTTCTCCTTCTCCTTCTCCTTCTCCTTCTCCTTCTTCTTCCTCCTCCTCCTCTTCCCCCTCCTCCTCCCTCTCCTCCCCCTCCTCCTTCTCCCTCTTCCTCTCCCTCCTCTCTTCTTCCTTCTCCTCCTTCTCCTCCTCCTCCTCCTCCTCCTCCTCCTCCTCCTCCTCCTTCTCCTCCTCTTCTTCCACCTCCTCTTCTTTTGAGGGGAGGTCACAAGAGTGGGAGGCAGACCTGGGAGGACTGGGAAGTGAGTGTGATCGCTGTACATGATGTGAAATTCTCAAAAAATTCAATAAAAATATTACATTGGAAAAAATAAAATAAGCAAACCCCTCAATTAGGCAAAAATGCAACAGAAAAACAAGTCTTTTCCAGTCCTCATTGGAAAGGGGGGGGTATAGAAGAAACCAATTGCTTTATTTAAAAAGGATGTTGTGAGTGCTGCAGAGAGAAATTCCTGGTTAGTTGAATCAAGGCTGAGAGGCTAATGTGGCAGAGCTTATTTGAAGCTGGCTGTAAAAAGTGCTGGCACGTCATTGAAAAGCAACCGCCTGGCTGGGGACTTTTCCGAAGATCACACACAACTGTTTCAGACTTTCTATTTCTGGGGCAGTGCCAAGCAATCCGAGAATCAGTGGTTCTTAACTTAGTGTCTTATTTTGGCTCTCAGAAAGTCAGCTGCTCAATGTGGAAGGATTTTTATTAGGGGAAACACCTGCATGAGAGAAACCCAGCAGGCAGGCAGGCAGGCAGGCAGGCAGACAGACAGACGGGCAGAACTGTCAAACTGCCACCCAGCCTAACTCAGAATAGGGAAGGTGGGAAGGATGGAGAAGGACAAACCACCCAGATCACCCAGCATCTAAGGACCCCTGTCAGAAAGTCCCCCAGCCAAAGTCATGTGCTGGTAGCCTATGTCTCTGGGACTGGTCCTGTCTTTGTACTTGGTGTCCCTGCAGAACTTGGCTAATGGCCATGAGTAGCAAGCCTGACCTCAGCCCAAACTTGGAGATGGATTGCAGCGTGGGCCCTCTGCCAATTGTGTCATCAAACAGAATTACTGAAGGAGCTGTCTCTCTACATCCGCCAGTGCCAGTTCCTCCTCCCAGACACAGATGCCATCAGATGTCAGCAGCCTGCTACTTAGAGAAGCCTGGCAGCCAGAGCCTGGTGGGGATGTGTCATGCCTCTTATATGTGCTGACCATAGCAAAGGGGCTTCAGACTAGAGAAAGTAGGAATATATCTTCTGCTTTAATGTTTATCAGTGAGTTTCATAAATGGCTTACTGATGTACTTGGCAGCTATGTCTGTTATTTTGACTTCTTCTTAAAATGAAAGGGGGCTAAAGTTGTTCAATAAAGAGCTCCCTGGTTCCAGGGACACAGCTCAGCCAGAAAAGACAGGTGTAAAGGCCTGCTGATGGATAGCTCAGCAAAGGTCTCATGGACTACCATCCAAAGATGCCCCACCCCCACCCCTTCTACCACTTGGTACACATGATGGCTGTTTTTCTGCTGGGGGATCTGACCTCACAACAGCACGTGAGCACATGGTGTCCATCTGAACACGAGTGGTCTGGTACTGAAAGTGATATTACAAGCACCACTGACTGGCTCCCATTTGCCATCATTTTAAGTAGAAAATAAATCTGTGATGTCTATTGGCAAATGCCTAAACATTCTCTAAAGGTGTTGTCAAAGGGTGAAATTTAAATACAGGAAACAGTACATACATGATAGAATGTAAGTTGGTTAAACCATCACTTTCTGATCATCAGAACAGTCAACATGATTATCATTGTTTGTGTTAAGTAATATGAACAGTTTGCATGTCCTTTGAACTAGACACAAATTTTAGTATTTAAAATACTCTACCAAACAGAGCACACAGGTGTGCACTATTCATCCCAGCACTTGGGAAGTGGAGACAAGTGAATCTCTGAGTCTGAGGACAGTGTGGTCTTCATAGTGAGTGCCAGGCAAATCAGTTACACAGTGAGATCCTGTCTCAACAACGACAATGACAACAACAACAACCAACTCCATCAAATTTGAAAATGGTGAGTTCAAAATGATGTTCATAATATGCCCATTTCTCACAGAGATTAGAACCAAGCATCAAAGCTAAGTGAATTACACATAGAAAATAATCACAAGAGGCTGGAGAGACGGCTCAGCTGTGAAGAGCACTTGCTGCCCAGGCAGTGGCTCTGTGTTTGGATCATAGCACGCACATGGCTAATCACAACCATCTATGACTCCAGTCCCAGGGATTCTGGAGCCCTCTTTGGCCTCCACGGGTACTGCATGGACACAGGCAAAATACACACACACATAAACAAAATCTTGAGCCTAGAGAGATGGTCCAGTGTCTGCTCTTCCAGAGAGCCTGAGTCCAGTTCCCAGCTTCCACACGATAGCTCACAGCTGTCTGTAGCTACAGTTACAGGAGACCAGATGACCTATTCTGGCCTCCCTGGGCACCAGGTACAAACATATATGTTCAGGTAAAACATCCACACACATAAAAGTTTTAAAAAATAAAAGATGAATAAATCTTTAAGCAGGGGGTGGTAGCACATGCTTTTAATCCCAGCACTCAGGAGCAGACAAAGAGGGATCTCTGTGAGTTTCAGGCTAGCCTGTTTTACATAGCAAGCATAGAGTGGTATCCTGCCTCAAAAAAAAATTATAAAAGTTTACACAAGTAAAATCATACAAGCATACTCATGTGATCTAAGGTAGGCTTCCTAAGGCTCAGTACTTGGGAAGTTTAAATGGCAGTGTTGACCAGGGACATAGGGAATCCTCTCCTTGAAGCCATCAGTGGCCTTTCCTATGAGAAACAAGTATTGCATGTGTAGCTTTGTATCTTGGCTGTTCACACTTAGATGTACTGTACAAACACTGGGTTTGGACACTAGAGTCTGACCTGGGTTCCCAAGGTCATGATTGGGGTAATGGTTCTTCACAAATTCATCTATCCCTTCTTTGCCTCTTGGTCTTTCTAACCCAAGAAGCCCTTTTCCCCCCAATAGACCTTCCATAACAAAGAAAGGTGATCTCTTCGTAAGCCTCAATACCACTGAGCAAGCTCTCAGTGCCCTCCTGGGAAAAGGGACCCTAGCTGTCCAGAGTGGGGAAATCCTGCTAATTAAGGTCGCAGTCTACCACGACCCGGTAGCGCCTCTGAGCTCATTGCAGAATGAAGAACTCCCTTTACCAGCAGGGCTTCCCCTTCTCTGACCTTGTCTAGGGACCTCAATTCCCCACACCCTTTACCTGGAGAAGGTCGAGTAGTCCTTGGCAGACCTACAAGTTCAACTTCCTCTCTACTCCATAAAAAACCCTCCCAGCAAGTACCTGGGATTCCTGGATTGCCTCTCATACAAATGAGACATTCACAGAACTTTTAACTCTAGCCAGAGATTTTCACCTACCCAGAAAACCCTTTCCCATTCTTCAAAGTCTATATAGCTCAGTAAAGTGTATTTGTACAAGCTCATCCCAAATATAGGTATGCACACAAGCTAAGATCATCTAAGAGAGCTGTTTCATAGAAGACCATCAGAGAAGACCTTTCCCTGCCGCGCCATGCACGGTTACTCTCCGCCAAAGTGGGATCCTGCAGAAAACCATCCATTCTGGGCTCTGCTTCATCCTTCCAGCCCAGTGTGCAGCAGCTTCTGGCACCCTGAGAGGGAGGAAGCAGAGGACTCAGAATGGCAGCTGGACCCTCAAAACACAAACCACAATCCAGAGCCCAACTTAGAGGGGATTGCTGTCAGAGGTGAGCAAGATTATGTTTTCGTGTGTGTGTGTGTGTGTGTGTGTGTGTGCGCGCGTGTTGAAGCTACAAGATTAACAGACTAAAAATTAAAAATAAAAACAAAACCATATAGATTGATCTCTGTTTTACACAACACATTACATTTTTAAAAAGAAAAAAAAAAGAGTTAGAAACATGCTTTATTAAATCACACTTCTGATCTAGTTTTCAGAGATGCACTTCATTTTCCTCCCCTGAGAACTGTCTGTGGCAGTCAGGAAGCTTTATTATCTACTGAGTGTTAATCTTTGGGATGGATGCCAAATAAGACTGTTCTCCTCTTCTCCTAAGCTCCCAGCCACAGCACAGAATTTTGTTGTAAAGGTACAGTTTTAAAAACTAGAAGCAGACACATCACAAAAATTGGGCCTCCACTTCAGCTTCTGGCTGGGTCCCATGTGGAAGCCCTAGGTTCTTATTCAGAGACGCTTTGGTAGGGAAGTGAGTATGGGCAGTTACATCAGAGTGATGTTATTCTATGGTTGCCTACAAATCTCTCTTTCCCAGGAGCATACACAGAAATGTCCGCATCTGTCTCAGACGGAGTTTCGTTATATTAGATGCCCGACCTCTGAGACGCACTATTTCATAGTTTTGTAGACGCTCTGGTGCTAAACTTGCATTGATTTGAGCTTTAATTTTTACAGTATTGTAACTCTGCTGCCTGGAATTACAGACAGGATCAGCCAATTCCAAGGAAAGACTGTACAAAAAATGAGTGTGATGTTGTCAGGATGTGAATGACACATCTTTCAGGAAGAACCCCAAAATTAGTTAATTAGTGTGAAATATCCTGGAAACCTCTGGTGTAATTTATTTTAATTAATTATTAATGCTATTACTTTGCCCGCGTGTTAGTGGATTTGTGCCACAGCACCCGGGTGGAGGTCAGACTTGCAGGAGTTTCTTCTCTTTTTCTGTTGTGTGGGTTCTGGAGATGGAGCTCAGGTCAGCCAGCTTGGAGACAGACACTCTTACCTGAGCTACGGCAGTAGCCCAGAAGTCTATCCCTTTGACTCCAAATTGTTTTTACTGTACTTCAAAATCTTCCCATGCCCCAAGCCTCACATAAACATTTTCTGATCTGTTCAGCCACATAATTTCTTCCTTTAAACATCTCCATAGAGTTTCACGTGTGTACTTTTGCACAAATATTTTTAGGCCACACTTAACAGTTTAATAAAACAGAAAAAGAATTTTCTTATATATGCCCTCCACCCTATACACACACAGCATCCTGCTTTGTTATAATCAATGAACTCACGTTGACACTTTGCTCACAAAGATGGCTGACATTAGAGCTCACTTTCGGTGTCTATATTCTGTGGGTTTCCACACAGACACATTCATAGTAGCATGCATCTGCCATGATTGTATTGTACAATAGTTTTACTGGCTTGGAAATCTGTGGTCAACTGTTTATCTCTCCCTCATTGCAAATTCTTGCTAGCTGTGGATCTTCTCAGTTCCTGCTTTGCCTTTTCCAGAGTTATTTTTGGGAATCATACAGAGTGTCGCGTGTTCGGTTGGCTTCTTTCACTTAGTAATATGTACTTTGGTTTCCTCCATGACTTTTCATGGTTTCATAGTTAATTTCTTAATAAAGTAAAATAAAAAAATAAAATAAATAAAATAAAAATAATTAAATCTGAAAAAGAGATGTCTTGCTTGCTTCCAAGATTTGAAAATTATGAATTAAACATCTATAAACATTGGGGATTTTTTGTGATGGAAATCGCTCTGCATCTCCTCCAGCATTTGTTTTGTTTGTTTTTTTTCATCTTGGACATTCTGATAGGCATGCAGTTTGCTTGGAGTGGGGAGGTGAATGCCAGTTGTGATTCTGGGATGGAAGAACAAGAGAACAGGGTGGAGGCAGTGATGTGCATTCAAAGAACAAAAACCAAATGGCAGCCTCTACCACTGAAGGGCTGCTGACTACTTAGCAGATTCCACAATTGGGCGACCTGGAAACAGTCACTACACAAACTGTACTCTGCGTGCCTGCATGCTAACAGCATTGGTCAGCGTGCAGTGGTAGACTCAGAAGTGATTATACCTCAAAGGCTTACCGTTCTCAGTACAAACCCTGTGCAGATAAGGCAGTGGGTCCAGTTTGTTTAGTTCCTAGCACAGTGCCTGACATTTTTGTACAGAATGACCAGTAAATTTGTTAACAGCCGAAGTAATGACTAAACAGCCTATAACCTGCAGTATCTTCAGGAGGGTGGCAAAAAGTAGCTGGAGAAATAACCACTCTAAAAATCAAATCAAACGAAATTGGTTCTATTTCAGAGTATCATAAACAACACACAGGTAAGTGCATGTTATAAAAGTCTGAAGAGAAAAGGGATGGAAAGTAAGTAGGGAAGAAGAACACAGGCCCCAGCAAGTGCTGTGCTTTCTCAATGTCTGGTCATAGAGTCTCCTCTCCCACTCTGCATTGTCACCCTGGGCATCTCTATTCTTGACCAACTAGGACATGGATGATGGACACACACTTGAAAAGTCTTTTGTTCTTGCAAAGCACTTGTCTAAGTCTGAAGTGGTGTTTGAACACCAGTGTAAGAAGTTTTCTTTCCCTCTGGAGACAGGGTCTCACTATGTAGCCCTGAATGTTCTGGAACTTGGTATATGGACCTAGCCTCAAACTCTCAGAGATCTGTCTGCTTTTGCCTTCAAGTGCTGTGATTGAAGTCATGTGCCACCGTGGCTGGAAACTGTAAGAAAACTAAAGCTAATGACTTGTACTGCCTTGATTTCTGTTAGCTAGTAAAATCAAATTTCAAATACCCATGGATGCCTTCTTCTTTGCCTCTCCTTTTCATTGCTGTCTGTGACTTGCTGTCATTACTCTCACCTACTACTCAAAGCTGTAGACTCTGAGTGGACTCAAAGAGTGATTTCAGAATAGCCACACTCATTCTTTCATGAATGTGTATTATTCATAGTATGCCTAGGATATGCCAGGATTCTGCCCGTGTTGACTTACACTGGAAAAAGGAACAAACATAATCCCTGACCTCATGGCAAATAAACTGGGAGAGTGGGGGAAACAGACATTCATTTTAAAATTGGAGCTGGCTATGGTGTTCCACACCTGTATTCCTAGCACTTGCAGACAGAGGCCGACAATCATCACTTATAAGCCTGGGCTATATAGTCAGGCCTTGTATCAAGTAAAATAAAATGAACCAAATTCAACCGTATAAATGCCATATATAACAGATGTGGTGGGGTTTCCTCCTCTGGTGAGCACTGTGAGATGCAAGCTGTCTGAGGGGCTATTTGAGAGCTTCAATCAAGATGGTTACAGAATGGATTCATAATCCCAGGAGCAGCCAGACATTTCCAGGTTTCTTTTTATTTCACAATTTCACACCCATGGTTCCCCTCCATCAGTTATCTCCTCTGGATGCTAAAATCTGAGTGGATTGGTCAAGGAGGAGACTGATAATAGACAGTCGGAAGGTCACAGCTGTTGTCTGGGGTGCAATGATGGTTGACTGGAAGAGTTACCATGGAAGAGCAGAAAGTAATGTATATGTGTGTGCACGGTCAACAGGCTTTGATCGTTTGGGTATGTGGGATGGACCGGGGATGAGGAAGCCTGGAGCAGAGGGAACATGAACCTGGACTGAATATGCTGAGTTGGAGGGAGGTGATTTTAGTAGAAATGCTTAGTTAAGTAGTTAGGCACTGACACTTAAGAATAGAGCTCTGCAGGCCCTGTGTCTCCCCTGGGCAGCACAGGAGAGCTGGCCCTGGGGGCATGCTTGCAGGAAAGCTGATGGGCTGACCCAGGCCCAGATCTCCAGGGCTCTGAGTGGGTGCACCCTCAACGTCCACCCCATCTATGAACTGCTGGAGCACGTGAAGGGGTCAGTCCTGCAGATCCAAAGCTGAAGGATTTCTATGACACAAGGCAACAACAGGTTATTTGAGAGGAGTCCTTGTGAGGATCCAGTATTATAGTGTAGCAGGAGCCAAAGGCCCTGAGCCAGACCAATGACTCACTGCAGTGAGCATCTGCAAGATGTGGACAAGAGGGTAAACTGTGTGACACACCACGGCACACCACAGCTTCCCCAGTGAGATGGTTTGTTTGTTTGTTTGTTTGTTTGTTTGTTTGTTTGTTTGTTTTTTGGAGGGAGAGAGGTTACAAGGTTGAAGGATATGAAGGGACAGGAAGATGAATGAGATTGGGGTACATGATGTAGAATTCACAAAGAATCAGTAAAAAAGAGAAGCCCTGAGCCACGTGTGGTGGCTCATGCTTGCAATGCTAGCACTTGGAAAGTAGAGGTATAGGCAGGAGCAACACAGGTTGGTCTACACAGTAAGTTCCAGGACAGCCAGGGCTGTACAGTGAGACCTATCTTTAAAAAAAAAAAAAAAGTAAAAGAAAATGTTAAATTTTGTTTTCACAGTTTAGTTAATTTCTCTATTTTTTTTCCTGGTTTTCTCTTATTTCTATAAGTTCATATTTCCACCCATTTCCTTGAAGAGAGGTATTTTCATCTCTGATGTGAATTTTACCTAAAAATTAAGCCATTCCTTTTTGGGTTAAGATAGTTAAATAAATTCTCTTTGGCTCTTTTTTTATTTGCTTAGATTTGATTCCAGTGGTTGAAATAAAACAAATCAATACAACAATCTGCAGGAGAGGGGAGAAGAGGCTGTAGCTGCTCATCTATGGGCTGCTTTATGTACTGCATCGCTTCAGAGACTCCATTATTCTCCAAACAGACATTGTGAGAGACAGTGAACATGCTGAGCCTTCACAGGGTCTACCATAGGAAGACACAGACAATAACAACTCACTGTGAACAAGTGGATCAACAGCCACAGAGAACTGAGAAGTGACATGGGAAAACGTAGGAACAAAAATAGAAAGATTTCACCCACAAGATGAGGCCTTTGTTTTTTTTTTTTAAACAGACAAAATTTCTCAGGAGAAAAACCTGTTTGTCTTAGTCACTGTTCTGTTGCTGTGGAGATACCATGACCGAGGCAACTCTTATTAAAAAAAAAAAAAAAAAAAAAGCAATTAACTTGGGAATTGCCTACAGTTTCAGAGGGCTAGTTGTTCATTATCATCATGGCAGGAAGCACGGCGGCAGGCATGGTTGAGAGCTACATCCTCAAAGAAATGTGACTGCTTTTTTCCCTGGTTCTGAAAATCTGCCCAAGGCAAAACTGAAAAGTTTTGAATTGGTAGAGTAGATTTCAAGACAGCCTAGCATTGACTGCATCATATGGTTGTTACATCATAAGGTCACTCTTATGCAGATCTATAGTGAAAAGGAACAAGCTGAATAGGAAGAATTACAAAATGTACAGTTTTAGGGGAAAGGAGCTCTAGGAAAGGTGATGTTGGAGCCAAGTTCAGTGTTCAATGAGATAAAGAGTTTAAAAGAAAGCCAGGCAGTAAATAGAATAAAGGGAGTGGTAACATTAGAGTAAGATCTCACCCTCCTAAATTTCCAACTGTAAAAGAAAACTAAGGAAAAGCTTAAGCAGTAAAGGAAACCATCAACAACAGAAAGTTGATGCAAATGTATTTGAACCAAGGCTTCCAGACCTAGCAAGCCACAGATTTTAGTAGCTTCTGTCATGTGATTCTGGCTTTAGCTACAAGAACACAAGAAAGCTGTTGTGGAACCTCCCTCCAAGGCTAAGGAAAGTTGATGAAGTCGGACATGTTTCAGGGGTGCCCCTACATAGAGGCTCAGAGAGGACATTGTGTGAAATTGTGAAGGTGAACCTGGAGAACCCAGGATGTTGGAGTGTTGTGGGTTATCCACCAGAGAAGACTTGCTGAACATGGGTTTAAGTCAATAGAAAGTCTTTATTAGCTGGCTGGTGACTACACTGGGTGTTAGGATCCCAGTGCAGCACTGAAAATTTCTCAGGTTCAGCTTTTAGCCACAGAAACCATATTGTGGTTCAGCATACTTCAGTTTAGCAAGAACAGTTAGCCAGAAGCAGAACTTCAGAAGCCAAAAGACAAGGTTAGTACATTTAGAGACGTCTCCAGAACTATAGAGGATTGAAGAATTAGGTCCTTTTTTCTTTTCCTTTCCTTTCTTTCTTCCCTTTCCCCCCCATGTTTGCA
>CM052704.1:48771153-48811034 GCA_028551405.1 Uromys caudimaculatus | reverse complement strand
CACAGATACGGACACGGACACGGACACGGGCACGGGCACAGATACGGACACGGACACGGACACGGGCACGGGCACAGATACGGACACGGACACGGACACGGGCACGGGCACAGATACGGACACGGACACGGACACGGACACGGGCACGGGCACGGGCACGGGCACGGACACGGACACAGACACGGACACGGACACAGACACAGACACAGAAATAAACGGTTTGAAGACTCAAGGCAAGTGTATCCTAAGCTGGGGAAGCAGGAAGTTCGAGGGCCCTGGAGCAGTCATGAGCTGGAAGTGACAAGCAAACGTGAAGGCAGGTATGGAAAGAATTAAAAAGCAGGAGTGGATAAGAGGTCCAGTAAATAAACAGAGGCAGTTAAATAAGAGAAAGAGATCTGATTCTCAGTCTTAGAAAACCCTCTGGGCAGAATTCTTGTGCAGACTAGAGTTACCTAGTTGGGAATGGATGGGGTCTGTAGTAATGGTGGGAAAGAAGTGTTCAGAGGACGAGAGGTTTGAATGTAGATTGATACTATCTGCTGATGGATGTGGGGGTTGGGGGGGAAGAAGCTATCTTCTAGGTTTGGGGCCAAAAAGGTTCATGGACTGTAGTCCCATTTGGACTGTAGAACCACATTAAATGGCAAAATCTTTATGTGCTACATATTGCTTAACTCATAATACTTAACAACTATCCTTTATTAAAAGATTGGAAGCCATAGGACTAGGGTGGGTAGCTACTCCATCAGTCAGTCTCCTTGTGTGCTTAATACTGTGGGTAATAGTTGTTATGTTCCTGTGAGGGCTTTCTGTGCCAACTCCACCTTTTTTCTTCCTTTCTCTCTTTCTCTTTCTTTCTTTCTTTCTTTCTTTCTTTCTTTCTTTCTTTCTTTCTTTCTTTCTATCTTTCTTTCTTTCTTTTCTTTTAGGGAAGTTTTCATGTAGCCTAAGATAGATTCAAACTCACTGTGTAGCCAAGGATGGCCTTGAACTCTTGGTTCTCCTGACTTCACACCCAAGTGCTGGGGTTACAGGGACGCACCACGGTACCAGCAGTATGCAGTGCTGGGGAGCAAAGGCAGCCCTTCAGATTGCTACACAAGTACTGCACCAAACATGCCCTGCACCTGATTGGATACAGGCCTTCACATAGCCCGAGTTTACTTCTGACTCCACCCCTCTAGTTTGGGAATTACGGAGCTCACGTTCAGCACCTCTCCCCGTCTATGGGGACTGAACCTAGGACTTCACAAATAGTGGTTAAATTAAGTACCATTATGTACATCCCCAACTGGTCCCCATATGAATTTTGAGAAAACAAAATGAATAAAGTTTGTGAAAATGCTACCTTTATATTTAAGTCATCTAATAACTGCCTTTATACTTGCATGCTTTCTCATGTTTGATGTACTTAACCCAACAGTATTAACATTTAATATAAATATTAACATAATTCTTTTTTGGGTTTTTTTGTTTTTTTTTTTTGAGACAGGGTTTCTCTGTGTAGCCCTGGCTGTCCTGGAACTCACTCTGTAGACCAGCAGGCTGGCCTCAAACTCAGAAATCCACCAGCCTCTGCCTTCCAAGTGCTGGGATTAAAGGCGTGCGCCACCACAGTCTGGCAACATAATTCTTAATATTTAATACTATGTTAACACTGCTGGACTGAAATCCCTATGACATTATTAGATTATATTTTTGTTCTATATACCCAGTAGCACTGCCAAAGGAAATGTCTCTCAGCTGTTTCGTTCAATCTTTCTGGACAGAGACAAGTTAAAGTTTAATATAAGTTAGTCAAGCAGGTTGTGATGGTGCACACATATAATCCCAGAAATCAAGAGGTAGAGTCAGAGGATCAAGAGTTTGAGTCCAGCCTTGGATACATTTAAGGCCAGCCTGGGCTACAGAAGACACTGTTTCAGAAAGTACTGTATTTCTAGACTCACAGACTTCCAGACCTCTGCTCAAAAGCTGCCTTGTGTGGTAGGTCAATTCTTTTCTTTCCTGTCCACCCCCCCCCCCATGCTCCCATCTCCACCCTCCCTGTGGTTGTCTCCAAACTGACATGCCTAGGTCCAGTGGCCTTCAGGGGCACTGATGGAACGCCCCTTCCCACTACCTGCTGCCATCTGCCCATCTCTGTACCCACAGGCCTACTCCAGTTGAACATCATATCCACCAGCAGTTTCTGCGTGACCCAATCTAAAGAAATCCAGGTCATCACCCACAACCAAAGAAAGTCCACAAGCCCTGGCCAAATCACAAAATCCAAACCCACATAAACGGCAAGACATGTCTCCCACCAAAGTCACTGGTCCACAGAAGCGTTCTCTCTGAGGAGAGTGGCCTAGGTGAATCCCAGGACACAGAATCATGAAAAAGTCATACATTTTATTGAATAATTCAAGGAATTTAAAGAGGACACAAACAAACACGTCACTGGACTCCACGAGGATAAAGAAACACTTAGTGATGTCCTAGGTAATACAAACACTGGGCAAATAAATGGATGAAAAAGTGAGTGTGGTTGGTTTAGCTATTTATCATTCTTTACTATGCCCTGGAATAATTATTTTTACTTAGAATATGTAGAAGAGAAAAGGGAAACATTTAACTGTTATTTACCTATATCTGAAAAGTGTGAGAATTATGCTTCGGTTCTTCAACCCTGGCGACTTTCTGCAGTGGGGACTTTCCCAGAACCGCCAGGTCCACAGCAGCATTCTGTTAGCTCTGCCTCAGTAGACAGCAGGGACAGGAGGAAAGCTAAATGCTGTTTAGGGTTTCTGCTCATAAGTAGGGTCTGGCTGCTTTTGTCTCAGAAGTAACTATGTGAGATAATAATTTGCTACACTATAGAAACCATTTCATAATTTCCATGTCACCTAGAGCATCATGCAGTAAACCTCAGAAAGACACAATAAAATGTACTCAGGCATAAAAAATAAGAATGTGCAGATGAGATGCCTAAAAGAATGCATTAGGTAGAACAAATTAAAGAACTTGGCAGTGGGAGGGGCACACCCTACCAGCTCAGTGGCAGAGCATCCACCTAGCGTGTACGAAGCCCTGGCTTCACCCTCGAGCACCAGTCACACAAAAAATAAATAAATATGTGTAGAAGAAAATACATAAGACATATAGTAATAAACATCAAGATATGAGTGCGCACAGCCTCTTCCATCTACTAGGGAATATTTTACTATTGTCTATAGCTTATCTACTACTCTTCCCTTATTGTATCAGGGGAAGTGTGTTCAGGGGATACACATGTGTGTGGGGGGGTATGTATGTGTGAACACACATGGTGTGTACATGTGTATGTATATTGCACACATATAGTATATGTGTGCGCACACATATGATATCTGTATATGTGCACACATATATAGTATGTATGTGGTGTAATATATATGGTGTGTGTGCGCACATATAGTGTGTGTGCGTGCGTGTGTGTGCGTGCGTGTGTGTGCGTGCGTGTGTGTGTGTGTGTGTGTGTGTGTGTGTGTGTGTGTGTGTGTACCAATTCATTCACCCACGTTGTTGGGCAGAGAAGAGAAAGCCAGGAGAGAGAGCAGGAAAGGGAATGTTGAGGGGAAGACTGGTGAACATTAGACATTAAACAGCTAGTAACTGGTGGGAACTGGATCCCGGGTAAAGCATGGCCAACCTTGTACATTTCTGGAGAACATAGACACAGATTTTGAGGAACACTTGCTGTTAAGGGGAGAGTTTCTAACAACAGGAAAATACCACATTATAAATTTGCCATACCTTAAGAATGTGTGTGCCTACTACACCAAGCACAGATACCCCAAGCTTCTAGTATTTTCAATATTTAGATATATTGCATTGAAATAAATGACTCTTAATTTTAAGATTAAAATGAACACAAATTATAAGGGAAGATATGTATGAGGCTTCGGTCATTTTGTGAAACTTAGAAAGAATTCTGCTCTGAACTTTTGATGTCACCATCCCAGAGCTCCCTGAAATCATAAACAGATCTTTCTACATGTTTCTTACATTGTTTACTATGCTTATCTAGTATACGAGGCCTTTTCTTCCTAAAAGTTTTCTTGTAATAGACTCCATATTACCGAGGGTTTTCCCACCCTAGCCACTCTACCAGTGAGTTATAGGCCCCGCCAGCCCTAGCTCTTGTGTGTTGGAAGTTCACTGCAGACAGAGAGGATACATTTGTCTCTAAAACAACACGGTAACAAACAGCAGACACACCTGAGTTCCAGTCTTGACTCTGCCAATTTCTCAGTTAAAATTAATGAAAAAAAGAGAGGAAGAATTTGAAAAAGAGCAAGGAATGGTATATGGGAGAATTTGGAAGGAGGAAAAATAAGGGAGTAATGATGTAATTATATTATCATCTCAAAAACAAAAGAAAGGAAAAGCCATAGTAGTTGGCTGAAGAGAGGTCCTAACCAGTAAAGTCACTTGCTGCCAAGCCTGTGACCTCAGTTCAGTTCCCAAAACTCACATGGTGGAAGGAACTGACTCCTCAAAGTTGTCTTGTGACTCCCCCACCCCCAATACCCTGATGTAATACATTTTATTTATTTATTTATTTATTTATTTATTTATTTATTTATTTATTTATTTATTTATTTTTGTTTTGTTTTGTTTTGTTTTTCGAGACAGGGTTTCTCTGTGTAGCCCTGGCTGTCCTGGAACTCACTCTGTAGACCAGGCTGGCCTCGAACTCAGAAATCCACCTACCTCTGCCTCCCAAGTGCTGGGATTAAAGGCATGCGCCACCACTGCCCAGCAATGTAATACATTTTAAAAATGGCTTCTGTGTGTATGTGTATGCAAGATTTAAGGTCACCTTGTTCAGCCTCAACACTCACATCTGTAAACCAGAATAGCAACGCCTAACTTTTTTCCCCCCCTCAGAGCAGTTGTAGACACTAAGTGAGAAGATCTGGGAAGCTGTTTATCCCAAAGACTGCTCTACACAACTTCAACCCAAGTTGCCATCGTTATGTGTCTTCTTCACTCGGGTCATACTATGAAGCACAGAAGGGTCTTTGCTGAGCAAATAATAGCTACGGGGAGAAAGAAAAATGTAAAAGCAATCTGGGGGGCCTTCACCCTTGCCTTGTTTTCTTTTAAGATTTATTTTCATTTTTTATGTATATGTAAGTGTGTGCCATGTACGTGCTGGTACCTAGAAAAGGGTGTCAGATCTTCCGGAACTAGGATTACATGTGGTAAACTGTGAGGCACACATTACTAGTCAGGAACCCAGTGCAAGTCTGCAGGAAGAGCAGCATGTGCTCTTCACCACTGAGCCGTCTTTCCAACCCACACTAAACTTACTACACCTTTATTTCCGCCTGTCATCTTAAGATTGCAGCCACTGGGGCTGCTATGGGGCTCAGTGACTTTATTCTACACCACAGAGGCTGGCTGGAGTGGCGGCGAAGAGGAAAGCGTTAGTTACAGCGCCTCTCTACGAGCTCTGCTCCTCTCTCCTGGAGATCTCAGCTCCATGCTCAGTTCCTTTGCGGCTCACCCACCCACCCACTCCGTCTCTTGGTTATGATGGCTTTGGAGATTCATCCAACTATGGGGAATTTTCTTGACTAGTGTACACCTGTGTTGGCTCCTTGGTAATTAGATACCCTCCTTCAATTCCGTCTCTCTAAGAAGTGTTTCCTGTTTCCCTGGATGTCTCTCATGTGATAACATTTGTCATCTACTGCGGTGCTCCAGCTACCTGCTTCATGTCACTTCACCCAGCGAACTGCGAGACTCTGAGAACAAAGTCTGGCCTGGCTTCCTGCTTGGTGGGTACCAAGAGCACCCGTGGTCCTGGGTAATGGCGTTGCTAAGCTGAGTTCCTCTGAAGCAGATCCTGGGGCCCGCAGCATAAAGTGGAACAATAGACTCAGAGTTTACCCTGCAGGACAATATTTCCTCTGGGCCCCTGATCTGAAGTTCTTTGTTTAAGGCAGGGGTGTGTGTGTGTGTGTGTGTGTGTGTGTGTGTGTGTGTGTGTGTGTGTTTTCAATACACATTGTATGAAATGCTCAAAGAATTAATTAAAAAAATATATATTTTAAAAGATAAAGGAAGTTACCAGCAATAGATTTCAAAAAGCTGACAGCATTTGGTGGGTGGTGGTGGTGAATGTCTGTTTACAAAACAAAGATTTTTCAAAAGGTTAACACCACAATATAAGCTTCTTTGTGTTGTTTTCTCAACACTCAATTACTACCCAAGAACAGGGTAGAAATTCAATGCCTGTAACAGCTGGGAACTGTATGAAAAAATCCTGACAGCTATTTACACTTTAGTGGTCATACAAAATTAATAAACATTTATCTGACTCTAAATATGACTTTCAAATCATCCGACACTTTAACCGTTACAAAATATAAATTCTTCCTTTTCAATGATCATTAACCCATAGTTTGCTTATAAAGTTCCTTTTTCAGCTGAGCAGGGGAGGGGGGAGGAGGAAACCCTCCGGAAAAGTTTGCTGACTCAGCAAATTTTTTTTTTTTTTTTTCCCTTCCCACTTTACACGGGAAATAAACCAGAATTCCCATTTCCACTTCATCATTGTCTCATTTCTGTTTGAAGAATGCTAAGGTCTCTCTTGTCTTCAGGTGGTTTTTCACAAACTCAGTTAATTTCCTGAACCCGTCATCCAGCCCTTCTCCGGTGACTGCACAGCAAGGTTGCACATACCAGTTCCGGTCGCTGCACAGCTTCTTCACCTTGAACATCCTGGTGATGTCTTCGGCACTCAGAGCTCCCGGCAAGTCTTGCTTGTTGGCTAATATGACGACCGGCGTGTTTTTGATGTGTTCATTCATCAAAATGTGCTTGAACTCTTTGCGAGAGTCCTCCAGTCGCCTTTTGCCCTCGGAACAGTCCACCACGTACACCAGCCCGTGTGCGTTCTCACAGTAGCAGTCCCAGAGGGTCCGCATCTTCTCCTGTCCTCCAACATCCCACACCGTGAGTGTAAGACTCTGCAGCTGGACCATTTCCACGTTGAAGCCGATGGTTGGGATGGTTGTAAGAGTCTCGGCAAACTTTAACCTGTATAGCAGGGTAGATTTCCCAGCTGAGTCGAGTCCCAGCAGAAGAATGTGGGCTTGCTTGCTTTTGGGGCTTTTAGAATTCAGCAGACCCATTTTAGGCTTTTTTCTTCCTTAAAGATCTTTTCTTTTGGCCGGAGACAAAGTGTTCTTTCCAGGTCTTGCATGTAAACGTTTAGGAAAAGAGTAAAGCGCCACAGTTGTCGCCTGGGAACAGGTGCCTGTCTTCGTTTATATTGTAGCTTATCAACTTGATTATAGGCAAACAGTGTTTTATTTGCAGTTCCAGCCAATCCTGAAGAATCTGTGGGAGTAACCAGCAGGTATCGCAGTGGCTCAAAGGGAACATTCTTTGTGAGTGAATAGGATTAGGAGTGGCCAGGTAATGCTTTATTCATTCAGTCTAACAGTTCGGAGGAAATCGAAGAGTAAGGCGTGCAAAGGAACGCCGCTGCAGAAAGAACACAACTTTTATTTTAACCAACTTTAAGTGAACTTTTTGTAGATCTATCTTATGCAGTTGTTAATAAGTGTCAGGGCTACCTAAATGCTTAGAGAGTTTATCTCCCTCTTGGTATCTAAGTGCTTCCTGTTACCAGATTACTCAGTAGAAACTTTGAGCCCTTCCGGGTTATCATAACCATGGTCTCAGAAGCAGAGCATCACTTCTGAATCTTCCCGGCAGGGAACTTACATGACTGACAAGACCAGATTTCCCCCAGGGAATTTTTTACCCAAATACTTTTCAATAAAACAGACTGCTCAAAGACGGCAAACACGCAGTATTTATCTCATCTACAAAGTCATCAGAGAGTCCATCAGAGGGCAAGTTTTGACAAATATTCTAGAAGACTGAAAATATACCTACTGGGATAGAACTGAGGCTGGGGCAGAGGAGGGGTGTGCTGGAATGGGAAGAGCAGAAAATAAATATATTCCTAAAACAAGAAGCAGGTAATATAAAAGGGAACTCAGAAAACAAAGACAAACTCTGAGAACTTATTTTTTAAAATAGACATTTTAAAGCCAGGCATTTATGCATGCCTTTAATGCTAGCACTCAAGAGACAGAGGCAGGCAGATCTCTGTGAGTTCAAGGCTAGCCTGGTCTACAGAGTAAGTTCCAGGACAGCCAGAGCTACACAGAGAAACCTTGTCTCGGGGAAGGGGTGAAGTAGATATTTTAAAAGCTCTATGATAGGTTAAAGGCAAACATTGAAGGAACGCATCAGAAGACAGAGAATGAGAAAAAAGAAGTTACCTGAGTCATATCTCAATGACAGAAATTATTCCTCAGAAGATAGAAAGCATGCCAGCAAAACACGGAAGAGGAATTTTAATCCAGCAACGTGACTGCTCTGGCAAGGGATCAAAGACCTTCTAGGTCTGTGTGATACAGACATGCTCTGGATTACTGTGATCTGGCTGGATTATAAACATGCCCTTAATACACATCTTTAACCCCTAACAATGAAGATGAGGTTAGTTGGTAGAAGGAAACACCCGTGTTTGAAATGACATCTAATTGTGGGGCAGACAAAGTGATGAATGAGAGATAGATTTGACAGAATGAGTCAGAGATAGGATACGTCCAACTCACAAGAGAACAGACAGGAAAGAGTTGCAGTTTAAGAGTTAAGAGCAGAGCAGAGAAAGAAAGGGGTGGTGAGGGCTGTGTGTGTGTGTGTGTGTGTGTGTGTGTGTGTGTGTGTGTGTGTGTGTGTGTGTGTCCAAAACATAAGTTGTTTTAAAAAGTTTTAAAATAAAGAATTGAAATCTCTAGATGGGAAGACTACCTTCAATGCTTAACAATATGACTTTAATGAAAGAGCTTGAAGCATATGACAATACATGTTTTATTTTTACTGAAAATTTAAAAAAAGAAAAAGTTTTCAGGTAGATTACTATATGGAAAAAATATACACATATAAAGAAATTAGAATCTGAAGAGATGGCCCAGCATTTAAGAAGACTGGCTGCTCTTGCAAAGCAATGGAGTTTTGTTCCTAACACTTCCTGGGACACCTGACAGCTACTTATAACATCAGCTGTCGAGTATCTGGCATCTTCTGGCCCCCTCCAGCACCCATACACTGACATACACATATACTCTCACAAAAATTAAAATAAAAAAATTATAAAGTGGTTTTAAATTTTAAATTTTTAACCAACTCCCTATGTCTCAGAAATAAAAGAAATTCATACTCATTCCACTAGCCAGCCAGCCAGCAGATAGATATGTAGGCAGATACGTTATTGATAAATAGATTGCCTACTCTGTGAACCATGGTTTGCTAGATGCCAACCGATAAAGACAAGTTAGATCAGCCTTTAAACGGCTTTCATTGAGGAGAAGATGGAAGATATACAAACACTGAAAGTAACATAAATGGGAAAATGATACATTCCATAGGAGAAATTAAACTTAATGTCTGCACCTTCCAGGATTGTTTCAGGGTGGAAAGCAACAGGGAACTGCGAGGTGAATCTCAAATTGGGAAAAACACTGGGATAGAGGTGGAAAAACAACATCGTATGCCCAGGTGGTTGTTGTTGTTCTAAATGTCACAAGTTAACTAGCTAAATCTAACTTCTTAGACATGAAGTAAGATAACAAGCACATGTCTGTAACACCAACCCTTGGGAGTGCGAGAAACTGGGTGTGGGGACTCAGTGGCCTCCGCTCTATCTGGAATAGTAATCTTCACATTCAGTGAAAGATTATCTTGGAAAATAATATGGCAAGCAATAAAGGGAGATACCCAAAATCAATCTCTGGCCTGTGTGTGTGCTCATTGGTTATCAATGATAAACTTCTTGAGGGCAATGGTGGAATTGTGGCTATGAAATAAGACATCCTTGTTCCGAGAACATATTCGATAAGAGTGATAGCACCAATTGAGTTAACAGGTCCGCCATTGATATGCATCTATGTAAGAGGGTGTGTGTAAATATGGCCACAGTTTGCAGCTGGCAGGGTTAGGTGAGTGGGACTGGGTTCTTTGTACTGTTGTTGAAGGTTTTATTTTTCCCTCCTACTTCCTTCTAGGCTTGAAAGTTTTCAGAATGACTTACTGAAAGGAGCTGAATTGGAGTGAGCTGATTAAATCAGGCTGTCTTCACAGATATAGTTCAAGTTCCAGAAGTGAGTAGACTTCTCCTAAAGGTGAACTTGGAGACTCTGAATACCACTTGAGCTCTCTCTGTTTCATATTCTGAATAAGTTAAACATAACAGAAAGTTAGACATCTACTTTATATTAAACTCACTGATGTGTCCACTGTGGTGTTAGGGCATCTTTCATTTATTGAATATAAAAGTGTCACATCTCAGATGCTTACTGTTGAATAAGCTCACCCTTTCTACTTCTTTCTGAACTTTGGCTGGCTGATTCAACTCAGCTGTTCTAGCTCAAACTTCTCTCCAAACTGATTTCAATCTGGCTTCTCTCAGCTTCTCATGGAATTGTTCTGCTTGGCCTCTGGAAATTTGTTCCATTCTTCTGTCTCCTTCTCATTCTCTGGCTTCAGTTGCCTCTGCTGACCTGTACTAAACTGTGTGAACTCATGAACAAACTCAACTGCACAGCACTGCACTCATCACACCGACTCTGACTGCCTTTGCATTGCTCATAATGAGAGTTGGGCATATGCTATCTCTGACTCATTCTGTCAAATCTTTCTCTGATTCATCACTTTGTCTGCCCCTCACTTAGAGTTCACTTTCTAACATGGCTGCTTCCTTCTACAAACTAATTTTACCTTAAAGTTGTATACTAAGGGTGTGACTCTATTCCAGTCAGAGGGGTCAAAGCCGGATCACACAGACCTAGGTCTTTGTATGTGATCCCTTGCTTCTCTGTAGCCTGTTGCTGGATTAAAATTCTTCCACAGATGAGGATGCTGCTATGTCCAAGCCTTTACACGCATTCACATCAAGCACAGACCCTTTTTAGTGTGATTAAAGAAAAAGCAATAAGTTGGGTGAATGTCACAGTTCAATGAACACACGACTTTCTCTTCTATACCAGGGAATAGAGCAATTTCTGTTTATTATCCTACAAATGTTTCAACATCTTTTGATCTTTTCTCAAAACACATATGAATTCTCTTGACCCAGATAAACCCAAGGGAAAGCAAGCAATTTGGTTATTTGTAAGTCATTTTTAGATTATGCAAATAAATGGAGGATTGTGAATGAATCAGTGGCCCACTTTGTACTGTCAGAAATCTGGGGACCCATGAGATGGCTAAGAGGGTAAAGGCATTTCTGTCTTCAGTCCCTGCAATCCAAATGATAAGAACTCTCGAAAGTTGTCCCCTGACCTCTAGGCACACGCCCACGTAAACACACAAAATAAATAAGTAAATAAAAGTATTTTTAAATGTTTGATTAAATGTGGGCATAAAAAACCCAAACATTTAAAAGTTTTTCTTACCTTGGAGAGGAGAAACAAAGGTCCTAAGCTGGAAGGTCTCTTGGTGCTATGCGCACTGGGTGGGCTGACCAAATGAAAGAACTCCCTTCTTGGAAGAAAATGGCCACTTCCCTGTTATCTTTTCCCCACACAGATAAATAATGCATATCTACATGCGTTGGCTTTTGTAGACTTAGAACATATTGTGTTTATAAAATATAAAAAGAGGGCTGCAGAGATGGCTCAGTGGTTAAGAGCACTAACTGCTCTTCCAAAGGTCCTGGGTTCAATTCCCAGCAACCACATGGTGGCTCACAACCATCTGTAATGGGATCTGATGCCCTCTTCTGGTGTGTCTGAAGACAGCTATAGTGTACTCTCACATATATAAAATAAATGAGTAAATCTTTTTTTAAAAAAAGAAAGAAAAGAAAATACAGGGTTTTTTTTAAAGATAAAAAGGAGGGATATGTTCTATGGAGGTGTGGCGAGGTGTGGGGGAAGTGGGTGCCTCAGCGGGCCCATGCTGAAGCATTCCCCCCCCCCCCCGACCAGCCACACGAAGGTATAGTATAGAATAGAGTTTATTTAGGGCACGGGGAGGGGAGTCAAGATGGTAGGAGAGACAGAGAAAGGGAGAGAGAGTAGAGAAATAGAGGAGAAGGGGCCAGCCATGAGCACATTGGGAGGGGGGAGAAGGGAAGCAGGGAAAGAGCAAGAGAGGGGGGGCAAGCAGCCCCTTTTATAGTGAGTCAGGCATACCTGGCTATTGCCAGGTAACTGTGGGGCGGAGCTTAGACAGAATGCTAACAGAATATTGCCTGCTTTTTCTTCTTCTCCTTTGAAAAATGTCTTAAAGAAAGAAGTGATCCTCCTGAGGACAGCTCAGTAAATCCTCACAGTTGAAAATGTTCATTATCTTCAGTCTCTGCTCCATCTCTGCATTGCTTTTAGACAGGACAAATTTTGGGTTGAAAGTTTTGTGGGTGGGCTAGTGGCCTTGTCCTTCCTCTGGGTTCCTGGCTACAGGAGGTAGCCTCTTCAGGTTCCATCTCCCCACTGTTAGGCATCTGGACTAAGGTCACCCACATTGACTCCTGGGAGCCTCCCCTACCTCGGGTCTCTTGGACTTCCTAGAGATTCCCCCTCCTCCCAATCCCACTCCCTGCTTCCTCCCCCACCCCAGCAGCTACACATTTCCATTCATTCTCCTGGCCCTCTAGGTCTCTCTCCTGTCTCTCCCTGCAACTAATCCTGCCTCCCCACTCCCCTCCCCTCCCCTGTCACCTTCCCTCCCTCTCTCTACCTACTACGACTATTTTGTTTCCCCTGCTAAGTGAGATTCAAGCATCCTTGCTTGGTTTTTCCTTCTTGTTGAACTTCTTTGGGTCTGTGGGGTGTATCGTGGGTATCTGTACTTTATGGCTAATATCCACTTATCAGTGAGTACATACCATGCATGCCTGTTTTGGGTCTGCGTTCCATCCATTGCCTGCAAAATTCATGACTTCCTTGTTTTTAGTAGCTGAAAAGTATTACATTGTATAAATGAACCACATTTTCTGTATCCATTCTTCAGCCAGGATGTGCTGTCCCTTTTTGACCTTAGCCATTTGGATCGATCAGTGTAAGGTGGAATCTCAGGGTCATTTTGATTTGCATTTCCCTGATGACTAAGGATGCTGAGCATTAAAGTGCTTTTTGGTCATTCGAGATTCCCCTGTTGAGAATTCTCTGTTTAGTTCTGCCCCCCATTTTTAAATTGGGTTATTTGATTTGTTGGAGTTTAACTTATTTGAAACCTATCCCATGGGCAAGCACCAATCCCTGACACTATTAATGATACTCTGTTATGCTTGTAAGACAGGAGCCTAGCATAACTGTCCTCTGAGAGGCTCTCCCAGCAGCATACTGAAATAGATGCAGAGACCCACAGCCAAACATTAGCAGGAAGTCAGGGACACTTATGGAAGAGTTGGGGGAAGTCTTGAAAGCCCTGACGGGGACGGGAACCTCACAGGAAGACCAATAGAGTCAATAAACGTAGACCCCTGAGAGCTCTCAAAGTCTGAGCCACCAACCAAGGATCATACATTCGCTGGAACAAGGCCTCTGGTGCCTATGTAGCTGACAGGCAACTCAGTCTTCATGGCTGCCCTGTCTGGTTTCAGCGGGAGAGGACATGCCTAACCTGGCAGAGACTTGATTGCGGGGGGGGGGGGGGGCCCCAACCTCTCAGAGGAGAAGGAGAGAGGGAATGGGGGAAGGACTCTGTGAGAAAGGGACTGGGAGGGGGAGCAGTGATTAGGATGTTAACAAATAAATGAATAAATTAATAAAAAGAAAAAATATCCACGACCTGCTGCTAAGAGCAGCATCCTTTGTAGTCTCCATTTTGTTGAGCTTATTTACTTAAGTTTCTTTATTGTTTCTTTCTGAGACAAAAGTTCCATGTGACTCAGGGTAGCTTCAGATTTGCTGTGTAACTGAAGATGTCCTTGAATTATTCTTTTGTTTGTTTGTTTGTTTGTTTGTTTGACACAGGATCTCACTATGTTGTCCTGGCTGGCCTGAAACTTATTTAGAGTAGGCTGGTCTCAGACTCACAGCGATATGCCTACTTCAGCCTCCCAAGAGCTGGGATTGGTGATTTTATGTGGTGCTGAGTGGAGCCCATAGGTTCCTGAAGGCCAAGCAAGCACTCTACTGACCAAGTCACCTCCTTAACTCCAATCCCCTCCCCCTTGGGGTCTTGAAACAGGATCTCATTTTGTGGCCCAGGCTGTCTGAAACTCACTATGTAGCTCAGGCTATCTGGAATCCTCCGTGGTCCTCCTTCTTTAGCCTCCCAAGTGCTGGAATTACAGGTATGAGCCCCTACCACTGACTAATTCAAGTTCCCATTTTATGGAAAGCAAACTTTTCCCCCATCAAGTGGTTTTTTACACCTGGTTCTCAGAAGTGCACTCTGGTTCAGAACAACAGGCACTCAGGACTCCGTGAAGAATGGCAAAGTCCACTCTGTGAACTTTCTTCTCAGCGCCATGTCCTCTGACAGAACTAACCCTTTCACTACCACCCATATCCCTAAAGGTCCATATGGGTAGACTGGAGATTCTAAGTTCAAGTCTGCCTCTTGCACTCAGCAAGCAATGCATGGTGTAAACAGAGGGGTGCCAAGATAATGACTTTACATTAAACAAATGTGAAAAGATTCTCTATAGAGCCTGCCATATAGTTGGTATGTTTCCCCCTCATTTATGATGTGATTTTTAATGTTAGCAAACATTTAAAAATACCTAAGGGGTGCCCCCATGCAACATAACCTGGGAGAAGGAGGACATCCAGAGACCTGCCGGAGACATGCCATGTGGCATGAGCCAGGAGGCAGGAGCCACATGAGCCAGGAGCCACATGAGCCAGGAAGCAAAGTGCATGTACGGGACAAGGTAGACAGATGGGAGAAAAAAAGAAGTGTAGCCGTTTAAGCGTTATGAAGAGAGAGCACGGGAGACGAGAGGGTGAAGAGAATAGCCTGTTGTGAGTAGGAGCCAGCTCTGCCACCTGAGGCCATGGTGAAGTGCCAGTCCATGCTGCCACTGAGGGCCATGTCTGGGTCCCTACAACAGCAGGCATCTATATCAATGTCAGTGGCTCAGATTAGCACCGAAGACCCTGGTCTGGGCAGCGCCTGGGACCAAGTAGATGTCAAAGGCTGTGCAGAACTGGCCTTGACTCTCACTGGCTGAATCAGGAGAGCTGGTCCCACCTCTCAACAGCTGTAGCATTGGGGAGAACAGGCCCTGCATCTTACCTGGGCAGCATAGTAGAGGTGGTCGTGGGGGGGGGGGTGGAGAAGAGGGAGACAGGGAGAGCTCAGCTTAGTGGTATAGATAAGGGAGAACTGGTAAGCTGACCAAATCAGGCCCACCCAGGCCCACAACCAGGGCGTTGAGTTGGCCCATGCCAAAATCTACCTCATCTATTAACTGTTGGGGCATAAGAAGGGGCCAGTCCTGCCAATCCAAAGCTGCAGGATCTCTGTGGCACAGGGCAACCGGATAACCAAGAGGTGTCCAATATTGATGGTGGAACAGAAGCCAGAGGCCTTGACCCAGACCAGTGACTCATTGCAATGAACATCTGCAAGAAAAGATGTGTGGACAAAAGAGTGACACACTGTGACACACCGCGACACACCGCAGCTTTCACGAGGAGATGTTTTCTATGCTTTGTTTTTATAATTCTTGGGGTTTTTTGGGGGGGGGTGAGGCTGGTTGCAAGGGCAGATACAAAGGAATGGGGAGCTGAGTGGGCCCAGGGTCATGATGTGAAACTCATGAAGAATCAATAAAACATTTAAAATAACACCTGAGATGCTGGAGAGATGGCTCAGCAGGTAAGAGCACCATAGTGCTCTTCCCGGGGACCACAGTTCTAGTCCCAGCACCCACATCAGGGGCTCACAGTCACCTGTAACTCCAGCTGTGACATGAAAACCCAGCTCCTCTGGCCCCTTCCAGTAGCTGTGCTCACTTTCACAGCCTCACACACATAATTAAAAAACAATAAACACAAGCCAGGAATGATGGGACATGTCTTTAATCCCAGCACTCAGGAGGCACAGGCAGGCAGATCTCTGAGTTCCAGGCTAGCCTGGTCTAATGTTTAAAAACTCCAGGATAGCCAGGGCTACACAGAGAAACCCTGTCTCTGCAGCAACAACAAAATACATAGGAATCATTTTGAAGATAACTAAAAAATAACACTGATTTTTAGCCTTTTCCAATCGAGGGACAATGTGATGGTTGCCAGGCAAGCCTGTCATTCCTGAGAAATTGAGTCCCTTACGCTGGCTCTTTCTCTTGCCGATTCGTCTGCCCTTCCAATAATGTTAAAATGAACAGGAGGAAAATACAGCAGGAGAGCAGAGTCTGGAGTCTATGATTGACCCCTTATCCTGATGAAGATCAAAGATTTATTTAAGAACGGTGATTCAGGCACCTCTGACTCCAGCAATACATAAAGCAGCCAGTATTCTCTATAAGTCTGGCTAGCCAGCAAGCAGCAGGGGGCAAAACAAAAGAAAACACAAACACACACACAAACAAACAGACCACCAACAACAATAAAGCAAACAAACAAAATAACAAAACAGGACTCTGTAACCCAGACCACCAGTAACCTAACTGGTTCCCTTTCGGCTTCAGTGATAAAACCGTGGCAGCTCTGGTTTCCATTGCTGTTCATCTCTATTATAATAGTTAACTCTGTGACAAGCACCAGCTAACTACCGTTTGCCAAATAGGTAAAAGTCCACCCTTCAAGAAGTAACGGAAGGCAGAACTGTTGTTGTTGGGTTTTTTGCTCTAAAAGTGGAATCTTCAGGTGCTTGTATACGTGTGGCACACACTCACACACATACACACAAACAAAAACAACAAGTATTTAAAACCTTTACATTTTACTTTTTAAAAAAATTAATTTATGTATTTACATTTCAGCTGTCGCTCCCCCTCCTGGTCCCCTCTCCCACAGTTCCTCATCCCATTCTTCCTCCCACTTGCCTCTGAGAAGGTGCTCCCCCCAGGACTCCCCCTTCCCTGGGGCCTCAAGTCTCTTGATGATTAAGCACATGTTCTCCGGCTAAGGCTAGACCAGGCAGTCCTCTGCTGTCTATGTGTCAGGGCCTCGGACCAGCCCATGTATGCTCCTGGTTGGTGGCTCAGTCTCTGGGTAAGTTGAGACGGCTGAAATTCCTAAGGGGCTCACTTTCCCCTTCAGTTTCTTCAGTCCTTCCCCTAATTCAACCATAGGGGTCCCTGACTTAAGTCCAATGGTTGGCTGTAAGTATCTGCATCTACTCAGTCAGCTGCTGGCAGGGCCTCTCAGAGGACAGCCATGCTAGGCTCCTGTCTGTAAGCACATCATAGCATCAGTAATAGTGTCAGTCCTTGGTGCCCCCCACCTCCACACCTCCCATGAGATGGATCCCAAGTTCAGGAGGTCATTGGACCGCCTTTCCTTCAGTCTCTTCTCCATTTTTGTCCCTGCAGTTCTTTTAGACAGGAAGAATTCTGGGTCAGAAATTTTCACTGTGGGTTGGCAACCCTGTCCCTCCACTTGAGACCTATCTACTGGAGGTAGTTCCCTCTCCCCATTGTTGCGCGTTTTGACTAAGGTCATTCTCATTAAGTCCTGGGAGTCTCTCACCTCCCGGGTCTCTGGTACTTTCTAGAGGGTCCCCACCTCCCACTCCCCGTGGGCTGCATATTCCCGTTCATTCTCTCGGCCCTGCCCTCTCTGCTTACCATACCTGATCCTGTTCCCCTTTTCCACTCCCTTGCCTCCTCCACCCAAGCCCTTCCTCCCTCTGCCTCCTGTGATTATTTTCTTTCCCCTTTGAAAAGTGGAAGGCGGGGCTGGAGAGATGGCTCAGCGGTTAAGAGCACTGACTGCTCTTCCAGAGGTCCTGAGTTCAATTCCCAGCAACCATATGGTGGCCATCTGATGCCCTCTTCTGGTGTGTCTGAAGACAATGTACTATATATAAATAAATAAAAATTTAAGAAAAGTGGGAGGCATGCTAAAAGTGAGCGTCAGGAAACAAGTCTAAGGGAACTGACCAGGAAAATGGCTACATGGTCTCTTAAGTGAAGATCATGTGACACTAACCTGGCGTGGGAGGAAGCCAGAGCAAGATTCAGGATGAAAGCTCAGTCAAAGAGCAAGCTTTGTGTCAACGGCTGTTTGTATTCTTAGCTCCTCCAGAGGAAGGGTGGTGAGAGAGCAGAGTGAGATGACCGACCGCTGGTGCTGGGTGAACTGCAAAGGCTCACGGTAGCTCCACAGAGGTATCATGGTGAAGGTAAGGTCAAGGCTGTTGATTATGGTGAAGGGTAAGATCAAGGCTGTAGACTGCTTTCACTTTCCTGGGCACCCCACACCCTTGCTTTTCTCCTTTCCCTTCTCACTTTTGATTTCTCTCTTTCTCTTCTTTCCAGCTGAGGTTATATGACAAGTGGCCAGGGATATTATTATTATTTTTTTATTATTAAAAACATAATAACATAATAATAATTCTTAAACATTGGATTGCTAGACTATATTACAGGATAAATTAATATGGTTTTCTCAGCCAGGTGGAGGTGGCGCACACCTTTATTCCCAGCACTTGGGAGGCAGAGGCAGGCTGAAGCCTAGTCTACAGAGCAAGTTCTAAGACAGGCTACCCAGAGAAACCCTGTCTTGAAAAAATTAAAACAAAACAAAACAAAAAATGACAACAACAATTGTACTGGCTGGTTTTGTGTCAACTTGACACAAGCTGAAGTTATCACAGAAAAAGGAGCTTCAGGTGAGAAAATGCCTCCATGAGATCCAGGGGTAAGGCATTTTTCTCAATTAGTGATCAAGGAGGGAGGGCCCCTTGTGGGTGGTGCCATCCCTGGGCTGGTAGTCTTGGGGTCTGTAAGAAAGCAAGCTGAGCAAGCCAGGAGAAGCAAACCAGTAAAAAACATCCCTCCATGGCCTCTACATCAGCTCCTGCTTCCTGACCTGCTTGAGTTCCAGTCCTGACTTCCTTTGGTGATGAATAGCAATGTGGAAGAGTAAGCTGAATAAACCCTTTCCTCCCCAACTTGTTTCTTGGTCATGATGCTTGTGCAGGAAGAGAAACCCTGACTAAGCCAAATTGGTACCAGCATAGTGGGGTATTCCTGTGACAACCTGACCAGGACTGTGGAAGGACTTTGGAACTTTGGGCTAGAAGATCCATTCGGTGTTAAGAGCTCTGTGGGATGTTGTGTAAGAGCTTGGAAGATAATGTTGAGAACAGTGCAGAAGATGGAGGCCTGGCTTATGAAATTTCAGAGGGAAGATTAAAGACTCTTATCAGGGCCGTTGCTATTTTGATTGTGAAGATGCTGTAGTTTTGGTTAGCTGGAGCTGAAGAATCAGCTGTGATTAACAAGATACCTGAATTACTAAAGCAAATACTTTGCATAACTGGGACTATTGATGCTGGTTAGCTAGAGCTAAGAAATTAGCGGTGATTAAGAAAAGACCAGCATCATTGATGTAAAATCTTCTGAGAGGTGTTTTCCGAGAGGGAGGAGGCTGTGTTCCAGAGATAGCCAAGGTTGTACCTTGTGCTATGGCTGGACTTGGTAATGTGTAAGAGTCACCGAGGTGGTACTGGTTTTGAAGGCATGAAGGAGTCATGAAAAGCAGCTGAGGCTTGGCACTATGAGAGGATGCAGAAGGCCATTGGTGAAGGTGCAGCCTCAGTTACAGTTGATGGCCCTGGACTGAAGGGTCAGGCAAAGGATTTGAGGCTTGGCACCATGAAGAGAGCCTATGAGAGGCTGTTGGTAAACCTAGTTGCAGTGGAAGACAGCAGTGTTTTGGAGATGCCAGTACCATGAGATGACCACCAGAACAGCAGCAGCAGTGGAGTACAGGCAGCTGGAGCTCAGAAGAAATAACTCCCAGGTTGTCTTGAAACATCTATATGGCCAGCAGAGTTAATTTTTAAATTCTTGTTTGAGTAGAACAGCAAACTTAGTGGCGACAACTTGTTTGTCCAATTGAAGGTGACCCTGGACTTTTCTTTCCCATTTTTGAACTGTACATTTGATCAGATCATTAGTGTTTTCTATTTTATTTCTTTTGAGAAACTTTGAATTAAAGAAATCTAAAACCAGTTGCTATCCATCTGAATCTCAGTGTTCCATCATGAAAGATGAAATGAAGTATTCGTTCCTATGATCACGCCTGAGAACCTCACCCTCGGCCATTTTTAATGTATTGTAACTAAATTATCTAAAAATATTAAATAAAGGTAACTATATCTGAGTGAAAGTTAGAACTTACAGAAGCAAAGACATGATTATTCTCTTACCCTCTTCTTTACCTTCAAAAATTCCTATGAGACACATGAAAGTAACAATAATAGCCATAAAAAAGATTAACATGATTAATAGTCCTGAAAGTCCATAAAGAATATACCAAAGTACACAACCAAGTTAAACATTTATGTAAACAATTGCCTATGTACACCCAGAGTACAGTTTCTGTCTGATAAGACATTTCAACGGGAATTTAAAACTGACTGGAGTTACGGCAGCGTGTAGTGGAAGAGCAAGTGTTATTGCATTAAAGAGACACTGACTCAGTAAGTCAGACCACCCAGGCTGTGTGGGGCTGGAAGGATGGATCAGTGGTCAGAAGAGCATTTCCCAGCATCTACATAGCACAGCTTACAGGACCTGTAACTCCAGCTGAAGGGATCCACTGCCCTCTTCTGGCCTCCAAGAGCACCCACAGACTTAGACACAGCCGAACTGAAGCATGAGAACTTTTCAGAGTTCTGATCAAATACTTTGAAAATAAACGAGACCAGCAGATTCTATTTTTTTTAGAATTTTTTATTTACTTTATGTATATGAGCACACTGTAGCTGTCTTCAGATACACCAGAAGAAGGCATCGGATCCCATTCCAGATGGTTGTGAGCCACCATGTGGTTGCTGGGAATTGAACTCAGGACCTCTGGAATTGCAGTCAGTGCTCTTAACCACTGAGCTATCTCTCCAGTCTGAGAGTAGTAGCAAATTCATTGTGAAGAAGCACAAGATGTTTCTGGCTTAAGCCCAGCACAGACTTCACACTGGGTCCTGGTTTCTAGTAACAACTGTATCCTTTTCTTTATGCATGAATCTGCACAAGTTACTTAATCTGCCTGCCCTAGGGTTATAATTAGGAATAAGTGAGACCTGAAACAGCCAAGTATATGTCATGTCAATAAATAGTCAGAGGGAGAGCAGATAGGTTCATATTTTCTGCAGAGATGAGATTTATTGGCAGAGGCTGTTTTGAGAGTCTAAAGTTATCTCAGTTCGACAGGGCCCAGACCTGATCCCAAGGAAGAGGATTTATTCGGTATTACGGTTTCAGGGTATCTCAGTCTATTAAGGTAGAGAAGAGAGTAGCTCAGTCTGTGTCAGCAGGAGTGTGATGCAGCCTAAGATCCCAAGCCTGTAATCCCCCCTCCCCATAGTTGAGGCCAATTTCTCCTTTTTAATTTTTTTCTTTTGATTTTAGAGACAGGGTTTCACTGTGTAGCCCTGACTGTGCTGCAACTTACTCTGTTACCCAGACGGGCCTTGAACTCACAGAGATCAACCTGCCTCTGCCTCCATAGCGTTGGAATTAAAGACATGCACTACCACTGCCCAGCTTCTTTTTAATGCTTAATCTTCTTTATAAACATCTGAGAAGACAAGCAATTAAGCAGCTCCAATATTGAAGACCTAATCCCAACCATAAATCCAACATAATGAGTTGACAGGGTCTCCCTATGTAGTTGTGGCTATCCTGGAACTCATGGCTGGCCTTGAACTGAATTCAGAGTCCTCCTTCCTCCACCTCTCATGGGTTGAGGATTACACCACAGCCACCTGGCTGAAGGGGCAAACATTTAGAAGGAAGATCTAAAGTTCATAAAAAGTTTGTATCATAGGTCTGTCTCTCTCTATTCCATTTTTGACACTTTTACCTTTTTAGTTCCAAGGTTTGACAGAAATCACTATGTATTCAGAAAATACCTTTATGCCAGAAATTAGACAAATATTTATTAATTGCCATGAGCCAGGACCTAGAAGGATAGTGGTCACTGTGCCTAAGAAAGTCTCATGGAGAATCCGTGACTCAGTCTCAGGTTGGGGAATACTTTCCTGGAAGTTGTTTCAGTGCTAAGTTTAAGGCCAGCAAACTATGCAGAGGAGAGGCCCAGGGAAATTCAACACCTCTGTGATTATTTGGACCTTGGTGGAGGCTTCATGGAGCCCACAGCTCTCCTTACCAGGAGAGCATTCTTCTTGAGAAGCAGTGCCTCCTTGGGGATTTGAACAGAAAGGACCCTGAAGGGGTCTTGACACCTGCTGTTCTGGCTGGATTCTCAACTCTGGGTAGAGGGTGTCCTCTGCTCCCTGGATTATATGCAGGAATCAGGATGGCGGCCCAGCCATGATTCTCCTCAGCCTGGACAGTTAGCTCATTCCACGTCCTAATATTCTTACCAATGACTGCTTTCTTACTCATCTACAAATGGTCTCTAGAATTCTACCCTCTGGATTCCTAGTGACCAGGAGCCAACTCTGACGAAGCCTACTCAAACATCAGATGTGATTTTCACAAAGGAAAGGAAAGAGACTCATCTGCCCAGCTATAAGCCAGAACATCAAACAATCACAGATTTTAAAAGTTTATTTTACTTTTAATGCTGTGTGTGTGTGTGTGTGTGTGTGTGGCTTTGTGAGGGCACGTGTCCATGAATGCAGAAGACAGAGAGCTGTCAGATCCCTGCAGCTGGTTGGTTTGGCTGAGAACCAAACCTGGGTCCTCTGAAAATGTAGTGCATGCTTTTATCTGCTGAGCTGTCCTTCCAGGCCCATATAAACAAAATTTAATATTAAAATGCCACTAATATACTATTTCCACTAAATGTAATAATACCCACTGAGCCCAAAAATGTAAGGGACTCACCAAAAAGTCCTATGTCAAATGGACTAAAAAAAAATTACAAATGTCATATTTATTTAGAAAACCCAGAGACTGGGATGACAGGTTTGCATTGTAGCTAGCCACACCCATCAGTATAGACAGTAGCTTTCCTCTTAGCCAATAATAACAGAGAAAGATGCTCATTCAAAGTAGTGATAATAACTGTAAATCATCTAGACACTTTCTCACTAATACATGCAGAGAATCTATATGAAGAAAATATCACATCTTTATAGCTGTTCACAAAAATAACTGAGTAGTTGGCATGGCAAAAAAAAAAAAAATACCAGCTCACTGCTAATTTATGAGTTAAATTCAGTCCTAATAAGAAAATAATTGCTTGCAAATATTTATAGAGCATTTAATCATACAAGTTACCAAGCTCTGGAGATTTGGGGAGGACTGTCTCTCATGGGCAAGCAGGAAGCAGGAGAGGAAATAGACAAACCATATAATATCTGATAATCGACAATGCTGTGGGGGAGAAATAGGTGACTAAAAATAGTAGGCAGGAGACGGGACTCTCCTGTAACTAGGCTGATGGGCGTCAGCCTCACAGAAGGGGTGGCACAAGCTATGACAGACAACAGAAGTGAGATCAGAACTCTAATGCTGCACTGGTCAGAGCCAGCTAGGAGCCGGAAGCACTGGGCTGAGCTGGAACCTTGTCAGAAAGGGGAATTCTGGGGAAGATGAGACAGCGTTTTTTTAGGAAGGTCAGGAATTGTACAGAAATTGTAGGCCACAGGGAGGGGCTTGGAGTTTACTCTAGATTCTTCTGGGAAGCCACTGGACAGATGAGCAGGGACACGCCTTGTGAGGACTATCCTGGCTGCTGTGTAGCAAGCCAGTAGTGAGGGCAGGCAGTGTGGAAGCAGGGGGTCTGGGTAGACGACTCTCAAAGCCGTCCTCTTTGGAGATGATGCTGGAGATGAGGACATCCCAGACTAGGGGACAGGGAGGAGAGAATCAAATCAGATCAGGCTCAAGATGTAAATTGAGGGACCCTGGGGAGGGGGACTTCCTGGATATGGGTGAAAGATGGAGGCTTCAGATAGCCCTTGGGTTTGTTTTGATTTTTATCTAAAGAACAGGGAAAAGATATTGCTATTTACTGAGAGAATGGGAGAGGAGGCTTAAGAAGAGTAACCAGGGCTAAAATACTAGGTCTTTATAAAAACTCGGCAAGCAGACCGAAGAGACCGTGAACAAAGAGAAACAAATACAACCGTGGAAAATAGGCAGTACTTTTTAAAAAATCAAGCCAGGTAGGAAATATACCTGCCTTTTATTAATTATTTGACAAATAAAACACATGACACATGCATGCACTCTCTCTCTCTCTCTCTCTCTCTCTCTCTCTCTCTCTCTCACACACACACACACACACACACACACACACACACACACATACACACACACAAACTTTTCATGAAAATATTTACAGAAAGTTTAGAGAAACAATTATAGAGACACAGATTCAGACACAAACTATATATGCCGCTATGGTAATGTGTTCTTAAAAATTATTTTGTCTCCAATTTTCCTTTGAGGGTAGAGGTGGTTACATAGTAAGTAATGGTTGCAGCAGGCACCGGAGGCTGGGAGTTTGATGTCCTGACAGGTGCCATCTCTAGTCTGCCTCCCTCCCTGTAGTTTCTTCACATGAGAAGGAGTAGAAACCCTGGTGTGTGTGGTCTGCTTTCACAATGTTGGTCTGTATTGATGGTCTGTATTGAATTCTTTTTTTTTCTTTCTTTCTTTTTTTTTTTTTAAGATTGTGTGTGTGTGTGTGTGTGTGTGTGTGTGTGTGTGTGTGTGTGTGTGTTGTGTTGTATTTCTTGAGGGTGGTGGTGCCCTCAGAGGCCAGAAGAATGTGTTGGATTCCTGCGAGCTGAAGTTACAGGTGGCTGTGAGCTGCCCAGTGGGGGTGCTGGGAACCCAACTTACATCCTCTGAGAGAGGAGCATGGACTTTTTTTTTTTTAGATTTATTCATTTATTTTATGTATGTGAGTTGCTCTCTCCAGACACCCCAGAAGGGGGCGGAAGATCCCATTACAGATGGTTGTGAGCCACCATGTGGTTGCTGGGAATTGAACTCACAACCTCTGGAAGAGCTCTTAACTACTGAGCCATCTCTCCTGCCCGAGCATGGACTTTTAAGGTCTGAGCCATCTCTCCCGTCTCATGTATCCCAAGGTGGGCTGGAACTTCCTATGTAGCCGAAAATGAGCACAAACATTTGATTTTCCTGCCTCCGTTGATTCAGTGTTAGGACTGAAGGCACGCACCACCACACCCAGTTTATGCTGTGCTTGAAATCAAACTCTGGACTTTGTGTATACAGTACACACTCTGCCAGCTGAGCTATATCTATCTGACCCACCACATTGAATTCTTAACAAAACAGGAGACTTCTCAGTCTTTAGTGTTAGCAAACTTCTACCATATATTTGGGAGCCAGACACACCATGGGGTGGAGTGAGGAAAAACAGTAGATCTACACCTAAGAAAGGTCAATGATAAAAGCAGACCAGGCTGGAGGAAAGGCTCAGGAGGTTAAGAGCACTGGTTTTTCTTCCTAGAGGACCTAAGTTCAATTCCCGGCACTCACACAAGTGCAGCTCACAGGTGTTTTGGTACTCTCTTCAAGTCTCCACAGACTGTTGCATGTGCATGCACATACCATATGCATATATGTGCAGTTAAAATAAAAAATGTTTTTAAAGAAAGAGGGGAGCATCATATTGTCAATGCGGTAGGGAAGCCATTAGCGCCATTACCCAAACGGACCTGGTTTGCTCCCTCTGGGCCACCGAAAGGATCTGCTTCCCACCTCCTAGTGCTTAAATTAGGACCATGCCGCTGGCTCTGGTCAGTGAGCTGTGAATGGAAGTGGAGGGGGGAGCTTCTGACTCAGAACACGTAAGTGCCTGGTTAAGACACTTTAGCTCTTTCCCCTAAGTCACAGTGACTAGTAATGTTTGTTGTAGTGGCCGTTGCATCCAGGTGAGACCTGGAGGCTGTAAACACAGTTCAGACCATCCAGTCAGCTCACAAGGAGCAGGCTGCATAAAGATGAATATTTAAGTTTTTGCGACAAGCTACCAAGAATCTAACTTTGTATTACGTGACCTCCCTTCTGCCTGATGGGAACTGTCAAGTAAAATAATGGTACCTAATCACATTTATTTGGTTTTTTTTTCTTTGCTTTGTCTGTGTTTTGGGATTTTGTAACTTAAAAACAAAAAACGGTTGCCAGTCATGGTGGTAAGTACCTTTAATCTCAGCACTTGGAAGGCAGAGGCAGGCAGATCGCTATGGGTTTGAAGCCAGCTTGGTAAACACAGTAAGTTCTCGAGAGCTGGAGCTATATAGAGAATCTCTGTCTTAACCATCCTCCCACCATGTATGTAAGAAAATTGCAGATGTGTGGATACATTTTAAGAATAGAAAATTCCACTAAAAATGTAAATGATCCCAAATTATATGTGTGTGTTGGATTAGCCATCCTTCTGTCTTGTGATAAAATATCATGACAAAGAGCAACTTGTAGTAGAGAGTGATTTTGGCTGAAGTTCCAGAGGGTTAGAGTCCATACCGGTGGGACAGCAGAGCTGCAGGCAGCAGGAGCAGGAAACTGGCTGTCCATATTGTTCATCCACACACAGGAAGCTGAGAGAATAAGCAGGAAGCAGGGCAAAGCTATAAACCCTCAAAGCCCACCCCCAGCGAGGACTTCTCCAGCAAGGTTGCTTCTCCAGAAGAATCCATTGCTTCCCAAACAGCACTGCCCACTGGAGACCAAGTTTCCAATACATGAGCCTATGGAGACAAGTACAATGTGTGTGTGTGTGTGTGTGTGTGTGTGTGTGTGTGTGTGTGTGTGTAATACATATCGACCAGAAAAAAAAAGCATTACTAATACCACCACCACCACTGATGTGGCCACCATGCCTTCCGTTCTCCCAGATGCCTATGACTAAGCAGAAGCCAACCAGAAGTGTTGCTCATTCCTTCTTTAAGGTTTTAGTTTTTCTTCTCCCCCACCCCACCTTGGTTTTTGTTTGTTTGTTTGTTTGTTTTGTTTTGTTCTTTGAGATAGAGTCTCTCTATTATATAGCTATGGCTGTCATGAAACTCAGTCTGTAGTGCAGGCTGGCTTCGAACTCACAGAGATCTACCTGCCTCTGCCTCCCAAGTGCTAGAGCTAAACATGCCCAGTTAGTTCTGCAGAAATTAAAAACTTAACTGTGATCTATAACATATATATGATTTATACTATATATATGATTTATAATATATATATGTATTTTTTGTGTGACTTCCTTGCCTACTTACTTTAGTGTCTTAACCTTAACTTTTTCCTAAGTGTTACTGTCTTAGTTAGGGTTTACTGCTGTGAACAGACACCGTGACCAAGGCAACTCTTATAAGGACAACATTTAATTGGGGCTGGTTTACAGGTTCAGAGTTTCAGTTTGTTATCATCAAGGCAGGAGCATGGCAGCATCCAGGCAGGTATGGTGTGGGCAGAGCTGAGAGTTCTACATCTTCATCTGAAGGCTGCTAAGAGAAGACTGGCACCCAGGCAGCTAGGAAGAAGATATTAAAGCCTACGCCCACAGTGACACACCTACTCCAACAAGGCCACACCCACTTCAACAAGGCCACACCTACAAAGGCCACACACTCCCTGGGCTAGGCATACTCAAACCACCATATTGCACTCCGTGGCCCCCATAGGCTTGTTTAAACACATGAGTCTCTGGGGGCCATACCTAACATAGCATAATGCAAAATACATTTAGGCCAACTTCAAAAGTCCCCATAATCTAAAGCAGTCTCAACATTGTTAAAAGTCTAAAGTTCAAAGTCTCTTCTGAGATTCATCTAATCACTTAACTGAAATCCCCCAAAGCAACACAGGAAAACAGCTGGGCAAACTCCAAACTCTGCATCTCCTTGTCTGATATCAAAGCAGTCTTCAGATCTCCAACTCCTTTTTCATCTTTGTTGACTGCAACAGACTTCTTTCTCCTGGGCTGGTTCCACTCTCTGTTGACAGCCTTCCTCAGCAGGTGCCCATGGTTCTGACATCTCTAACATCATGGGGTCCCCAAGGCAACTTCAGCTTCACAGCTCCTTGTTCCAGTGTCTGGGATCCACACATGATCTTCTGGGCTTCTCAAAAAGGCTTGGGTCACTTCAGCTCTGCCCTCGGTAGCACTCTAGGCTCTGGTTGACTCCACTGCACTGTGACTGCTGTTCCTGGTGGTCTTCCCATGGTACTGGTATCTCTAACATGCTGGGGTTTCTTGCCACAACTAGGCTTCACCAACAGCCTCTCATAGACTCCCTTTATAGTGCTAAGCCTCAACTTCTCTGCATGGCTTCTTCAGTCCTGGGCCATCAACTGCAACTGAGGCTGCACCTTTACCAACAGCCTTCCATGGCCTCTCACAGTGACAATTTTCTTATTTTTCTTATCCCTTTTTAAAAACTTCAGCTGGCTTGGAGGTTGAATAACCTAATTCTAGTTTTTAAGTAATCACTGTTGTTGTTGGGTGGAAGTGGTGGCGGTGGTGGCAGTGATGGCGCTGGTGGTGGCAGCGGTGGCGGAGACAGCTGTGAACCGATGCCTTTAATCCCAGCACTGGAGAGGCAGAAGCAGGCATATCTCTGGTGTAGGGAGAAAGTTCTAAGACAGTCAGGGCTACCAGAGAAATCTTGTCTCAGAAAATGAAAAGAAAGATTTTTTTTTTTAGTGTAGTAGACAGAACTTTAAGTAGCCTCTAAAATTATCTTCTTGGCCAGCAAGATAACTCAGTGGGTAAAACCTCGTGCTGCTTTTACTTGAGAATTTGAGTGTGAGCCCTGGGAATCCACACAGTTGAAGGAGAGTACTTATTCTTCTGGCCTCCACATGCCCAGGCAAATTAAAAAGCAAATAAGTAAAATGATGTTTCTGCCATCAGATTGTTGATTGACTCATTTCTTGGCAGAGGCTGTGCACAGAAAGCAGTCACTGGACTGGAGGCCTGGAATGGCTGAGTCCAGACTCTGGACCTTGTGCTAATGAGTCACCTGATGGTCTGTGTATCAGGGCCACACCCATAAAATGTTACCATGGGGTTTTCAAGTTTAGTGGTCTGGGAAGGGCATTTCCAAAGTGTTTACAGAATGTGATGGAGGTTCAACATCCGAGGCAGACAGATATATAATATATAATATTTTAATTATATAATTATGTAAAATTTTAATTATATAATATTTAGTTATATACTTATGTACTGGCTAGTTTTGTGTGTCAACTTGACACAAGCTGGAGTTATCACAGAGAAAGGAGCTTCAGGTGAGGAAATGCCTCCATGAGATCCAGCTGTAAGGCATCTTCTCAATTAGTGATCAAGGGGGGAGGGCCCCTGTGGGTGGTACTATCCCTGGGCTGGTAGTCTTGGGTTCTATAAGAAAGCAAGCTGAGCAAACCAGGAGAAACAAGCCAGTAAATAACATCCTTCCATGGCCTCTGCATTAGCTCCTGCTTCCTGACCTGCTTGAATTCCAGTCCTGACTTCCTTTGGTGATGAACAGCAGTGTGGAAGTACAAACTGAATAAACCCTTTCCTCCCCAATTTGCTTCTTCGTCATGATGTTTGTGCAGGAATAGAAACCCTAACTAGGACAAATTATTTTATATAATATAAAGTGATTTAAAAAAAAGCTGCCCTCCCATCAGATTCTTTGAATGGATTTCTTAGGACAGGGAATTAGTTATATACAGAGCCCGTGTGCTGGTCTTCAGGAGAGAAGCTATCGCTGTACCCTGGAGCACAGTAGCATGCTAAGCCCCATCTCCTTGCATATAGCCTATGTGACTGCTTATTTCAACTCTTTGGATGTTTTATAATTATATTTATTTGGCTCTGTCTGCAGATTTCATAGTTTAATTTCATACAGTTTATCTTAGATTGCTTTTGGTCCCTTCGAGTCTTTAAGAGACTTACTTGAACTTAGTCACAGAAACACACAGGATTTTACTCCGGGTTTTTAGCTGACGTGGTTACAGTTCTCCCAAAACACATGACTGTCATGGAAATGGCTTCTCTTTTCTAAGCCATCATTACAGATGTCTTCATTAATGTCCCGAGTTTCTCCAAAGTAAGACAAACACAGCAAAGAATAAATGCAAAGCCTTAAAATCTTGAAAATTAGCAGCACATAAAATTGTATAATCACTGGGGCTGGAGAAATGGCTCAGTTGCTAAGAGCACTGGCTGCTCTTCCAGAAGATCCAAGTTCAATCCCCAGCATCTACATGACAGCTCAGAACCATTTGTCAGACCACTCCCAGGGAACCCAACACTGTCTCTGGTCTCCTCAGGCACTAGCCTCACAAGTGTGATATGTTTGTGGAGAACTGTCTTGATTGATGTGGAAGGCCCAGTCCCTAGGTAGGGTTTCTGGGCTGTATAAACATAACCTTAGAAAAGCCAGAGAATGAACCAAGAAGCAGCATTCCTCCACTGCTCCTGCTGACTTCCCTCAGTGATGGCAGTAGCCAAACAAGCTGTTTTCTCCCCTGTATTGCTTTTGGTTGGCAACAGAATGAAACTACAGAAATCTGAAATGCCACATAGTTCTAAAACAATAACAAACCAGCTTTCCTGGCAGCTTCCTTGTCTGTGGATCTGGTGATGGTAACCAGGGTTGTCCAGTTCCCTGGTGATGTCCACAACATTCTGTGGGCATGTTACACTGAGAGGTAACAAGCTTACTTCAGTGACAGCCAGAGGAGGTCCCCTGGATGCTAGAAAGCTCCATGCCTCGGCTTGGGTGAGCACTTTAAAGGGACCTTGGTCCGCACTTTAAAGATACTCTCTCTCACATACACACACACACACAGAGAGAGAGAGAGAGAGAGAGAGAGAGAGAGAGAGAGAGATACACATATAGACAGACAGAGACAGAGGCACAGAGCAACAGAGACATACATACATACATACATACATACATACATACAGGCAAAAAGAGACAGAGACAGAGACAGACACATGCATTCACAGAGACATACACACAGAGAGAAACAGAAACAGAGGCACAGAGAGACAGAGACAGACAGACACACATTCACACACAGACAGACAGAGGCACAAAGAGACAGAGACAGACACATGCATTCACAGAGACATACACACAGAGAGAAACAGAAACAGAGGCACAGAGAGACAGAGACAGACAGACACACATTCACACACAGACAGAGAGAGGCACAAAGAGACAGACACAGAAAAAGAGAAAATGCAGAAAGATAGAAACACACACACAAGAGGGAGGGTGCAGAAAGAGTGCCTTTAATTTAAAATTTGCTTCCCAGGAATGCCAGCCTTGGATTATTAGTAGGGTTTGTGCCTGAAAGCAGGCAACCAGCCTCAGAACCCAGAAATTTTGGAAGAAAGAGTTTGAGGAGGAACAGTGAACCAGATCACATGAAGACTTTGAGAAGCCTGTCTTCGCTGTGTGGACTGTTTCTAACTAGCACATTAAATCCAGCAGTTTCACAGCTCAGACAGGTTCCTTACCTTTTCCCAGTCCCAGAGCTCTCAGAGGAGCCATCCTAGGCAGGATGGAAACAGCAGGGGAGGAGCAAGGCACCTAGGGTGCACAAGTTCAGACTGTGACTTCAGTGCACAGTCTAGAGCTGCTCAGATTCCTGGCGGGCCTCCTCTCCTCAGGTAAACACTGCTGGGAACTGCCCCATAGAAACACCCAGAGCTGTATGTTTCCGTGAAGATTCTAAATCACATCAGGTTGACAAGCAAGATTAATTCTCACATAATTCACAGCCCCTAGTCTGCACACCAGGAAGCAAGGCCTCACCAGAAACCATCCCGGCAGACACCTTGATCTTGGACTCTCGGGCTTCAAAAAGCATGAGAAATTTCATTTCTGTCATCTAGGCTGCCCAGTCTGTTGTGTTCTGTATCAGCAAACCCAGTAGACTGTTACAGGAAAGGGAATTCATATATTCTCATGAAAAAAAATGTTTATGCCATTAATTTAAGCATACATTGTGTGGAAGTCAGAGGGGAAGTTTAGGAGTCAGTTCTCTCTTTCCTGCTGCTTATGGGGTCTGGGAACCAGACTCAGGCTGGCAGTAGTGCATGCACCCCTTGAGCTACCTTGCTGGCCCCTAATTTTAGCTCTTGATCCTCAGTAACCCAGTCTTTGAGTCTATGGTTTGTGCAGGAATTATACAAAGCCATTTTGAAACTTGCAATGGTTGACTTGGTTGCTCTGTTGCTTGTTGTGGAAACAACCACCTTCTGTAATTGGTGGATCAGGGAATTAGGCATCGGGGTCAGCACAGAGAGCAGTGCAGAAGAGAAAAAAAAAATGCTGCTTTTCTCAGCTGAGGAGACAGAGTCAGATAGCTACTCCCCTTCTCTCTTCCAAGCTCATAGCTAAAGTGAGGAGTGGCAGTCGGCCTTGGGATTCCTTTCCCTGTTTTTGCTACAAATAATCCAGAAGAGTTCAGGAACACAGTCTGGAGACCCTCCAGTGCCGTCTGTCTTGGTATGACCAGGGCCAGAAGATGTGCACTTGGTCTTGCCTCCTAGAGACGCAGGGCAAAGGTGTTGGGGAGCCGGCCTGTTCCTCTCCTGTGCATCTTCCTCTTCCGAATGTTCCAGTCCCTCGTAGAAGTCTCCTGATTCAAGCAGGCCCATCCAGGTCATTTTCCTTTTGTTTGGCTCAAAGCTACCAAATGTGGGCCTTTACATCTTAAAAAATCCCCCACTTTTGTCAAATAATTTAGTCAGGAATGCGGCACATATCCCATTCATAGTCCCACCCCATACCTGTGAGCTGGTAGGAAAAAAATATAATACAAGGAGAAATAATTTTATTACATTAAAAAATTGTGCGTGCGTGTGTGTGTGTGTGTGTGTGTGTGTGTGTACACGTGTAAGTGCAGTGTACCAGCTATCCCTGGAGCTGGAGTTACAGGTGACTGTGAGTCACTTGAAAGGGTGCTGAGAATCCAACTTGGATTCTCTACAAGGCAGCACATGCTCTTTACCTCTCTAGCCTTGATAAAAGAAAATTTTAAAAGATCCATCCAGTTGTGAACTCACAACTACAACTCAGTAAGCAGGAGCCTGATATAGGAGGATGGCCTAGAGGTCCAGAGCTACATAGCAATAGATAAACAAATAAATAAACACACATAAAGGACAGTTCAGAACACTGCCTCAGGGGAAGCTGCCACTCTTTGACGAATAAAATAAGTACCTGTCTCCTGGAGTTCCTAAATTATATTTCAGAGAAATTAATAAACGTGCCATCTGTAAAATTACCATAAATTAATCAGGCTGTTTATTCAAACTTTACCTAATAAAACACATGCATGCTTCTATTATTGGATTTTTCCTTTTCTGATTATAAATGATTGTCGATCATTTATGATGGCCTGACACAGCTTGTTGAGTAGATTCTGCTACAGTTTGTTCCATTTCCTTCAGGGCTATTCAAAATGCTTGTCAAATTACATTTTGACCTAACAGAAAATTCTAAACAAAGTTGGCGTTTCATTTATAGGACACTGGAGAGTCTGTGTTTCAACTGCAAATCCAGAGCATTAAGAGATTGAATATGGGATTGTAAAATCTTATTTATTAGCCACGCAGCAAAGATTCACAACCCCCTTTTAGCTACATGGTTACTCTCCAAACCAAAGGCAAGTTTGGCTTAGTCATCAGGAAGGCCAAAAGACTGAAGCTGCGATTGCCAGGAGTGAGCAGAAAAATAAATCAAAAAGTATTAACTTGACACCAGGAGCCTGTGTTCTGCCGAGTCTGCCTTGAAGTCTGCCTGAGCATCAGTTTACGAGAAAGAGCAACCGCTCCCCGGGGCTGTTTCTTACCAGGAGTCAAGTTCATTAAAAATGATCAAGTCGAGATGGAAGCAAGGCAGGCTGTGGAATATGCAACAACACTGCATGTCTCAGTTTAAAAATTTTAATTTATTATTAGTGTGATATGGTGCATGTGTAGGTGTATATATGCCACAATGCTTGTGTGAAGCGATCTATCCTGTATTTATAGGGTCAGTAGAGAAAAAATATGGATCAGTACACCTGTTAAACATTTTATCGACCATAGAACAGAGTTTCTGGCCTAATAACCCAAGATTACTTCAAGTCTTCCTTGGCTGTGTTTGCACAAAGTCACAACAGTCCACTAAACTAATGCATCTCCTCCCTGTTCTGCTCTTCTGTAAATGTTGGTCTCCCATCTGCTAGGCATTCAAAGAATTTGCTGGATAATAATCATAAAAGGCTTTTATTATTAGAGAGCCTAATGGACTTATTAGTTTGTATGCTACGTTACGATTTAAAATGAGATATTATTGAAAGAAGCAGAAACTACTTTGGGATCCATTTGAGGGTTTCCAGAAGAAAGCTTGTATTCAGTGGAGCAGTTAGGCATTCAGAGGGAAGAGTCCTTCTGCATCTCAGTCTAGAGAGAGCATGGGAAAGAGCAAACCAAGTGGAAAATGGCTGTGCCCTAAATAATGGCAACCTCTCCTTGTACCAGTCACATCTTAGTAAGATGCTTTCCACTAATAGAGCCTAAAAATAAAGCTCTGCACAAAATTCCAAACAATTTAATTAAAATGCTTTAATTATTTTAAAGATCAACTCAACTCCCTACAGGATTTTAATAGTTGGCCACACCCAAAATGTAATAGCTACATTATCTCAGATAAGATAGGTTGTCATGGTAAGAGGAAAAATCAATATTAGAAGCACAGAGAAGTCTACAAAACAGGCTGTGGTGGATAAAATTAGGCTCTTGAATCAGATGGACCCAGGTTGGGAAACTGGGTCTTCTCCTTGTTGATGCTATGGCTTTCAGCAAATTATCTAACCCTTGAGTTTCAGTTTCTTTGTCTATAAACAAGATAACATACCACTCTAACCACTCTCCATGACTCCCTAATGCAATGTTTCTCTACTACCTTTGAATAAAACGTAAGTCCAATATACTACTGCTTTAAGAAGAAAATTCGGATGAGATTTTGCACATTTCCTTGTGTGGGATCATACTCTCCATGTTCGTACTCACAGAGAACCTAGAGGAGTTCTCTGATATAGGGGGATGCTCATAACAGACATTTGCAATGAATGAATTTTTCTCAACATTTTCCTCCTTTTTCTTTCTTTCTTTTTTGTTATTAGTTGACAAAATTTGATTTTACTTTCTGTTTCATATCATGATCAGAAACCACATTTCAGTTTGTGAGTGGAATGTAAAGATTTTGTTTTGGTTCTTACACAGTGATCACCCTAAATTTTCATGCTCCTTTTGCTAGTTACAATCAGTGTTGGTTTATGTTTCTAGAAAGCCACATATTCTGGGGAAAACTGGAAAATAAGGTAACCATAAAAATGTTGGGTTAATTACAAATAAATGAGAGTAAAAATTATATTTCTAATCTGAGAGGTTGTACCTACTGACTTCCACCACAACACTTACGTAGTAACTAAATTCCAACTGTCACAGCACTGCACAGATACTGGAATTCAACATGAGAAAATGGTTATATCCTAATAACTTACTAGGAAATATGTATCTTTATATAACTTTATATAAAAATTTTGCAGACAATGGGACAAAAAGAAAATATACAAATGATCAAAATGCATTATATTTAAATCCTCTAAGAATTAACAAAAATATTATCTTAGAAAACAGAAAATACACACAAATAATAATAGTAGCTGTGCTAGGACTCAAGATGGTTAATTTTAATCATCTGGGCATGCCTGTAGAGGATTATCTGCATTAAGTTGAGATGGGAATACCTGCCCACTGTGGGTGACAATATTCCCTAGGACCCTGGATTAGATAAAAAGGAAGAAGTGAGCTAAGCACAAGTGTTCATTGCCAGCTTCTTTCTGATTGCAGATGTAATGTGACCAGCAGTTTCAAGATCCCACTGATGTGGTTTCCCTGCCTTGATTGACTATGAATCAAAATAAGCCCATTCTTCCTTAAGTTGTGTTTGACAGGGTGTTTTAGTTGACAATATAAGCACCTCCCCCTCTTACTCTAGTTGTATTCTTTCTTAACAGAGAAGAAGTTTATCAGTTAAAGTAAAATGAGTTCTACAAAAGAACATTGTGCTGGTTAGTTTTAATTGTCTACTTGACACAGCATAGAATCACCTCAGAAAAGAGTCTTCACCAGGAATTATCTAGATCAGGTTGGGCTAGTTCATGATTTTCTGTGGGAGAAGGCACCATTGTCAATTGATGTAGCCAGTCCCAGCCCATTGTTGGTAGTATCATTCTCCAGACAGAGGTCATGAACAGCACAAGAGAAAGAAACCCAGCTAAGAGCAAGCAAGCAAAGACACAGATTTTCCCTCTTTGCTCTTGACTATGGATGTAATGTGACCTGCACAAAGTTATCAACTGTAACTTGTAACTGGATATCAGATGATCCCCCTCCCCAACATGTTTTATCCCAGCAACAGAAATGAAACTGGGACAAAAGCATCCTGAGAGTTGTTTAGTCATGGCGGTCCTTTGTCTTCTGAAAGATAACTTGACATGTTGACAGTAGCTTGACTTCCCAAAATAAATTTAAAAACTTAACATTTCCCAACTTTTCGAGCCCCTACTGGCCTTTATAAGTACCTATAAGGTTCCAAAACTGCTGCACCTGGTCACAAACTACGTGATGAGCAGAAACCACCCCACAGCTGCCTTGGCTGAAGTACTTTCAGTTCATGGTTCAGGGCTCATGAATGAGCACGGCAGCTTCTGCGCTGGAACAGAGGCAGCTTGTTTCTGGGGGCGCTGGTGGTTCCATCTAGAACCTTTCCATTATCAGCCGAGCTTTCTAACCCCTGCTGAGTCCTCTCCTGTTTGACAGCTGCAGTTGAGTTTTGGTCTCCAAGTGCTGTGAAGACTATCAGCAGTGGAGTTGACTGAGAGAAGGTGGATGAGGTGTGCCTGTGTCATAATGAAAGAACAAATGATTCAACCAAGAAGCTTCTGGATTCACTGACACTGAGACCTCGAAGTATCTTAACAGTGAGATAGAATAAAAGAATTCTGGTTGAATGAATGACGTGAAGGTCACATTTGAGACAAAGCATTTCAGTGCTCTCTTCTGCTGAAGCCACCATGATGGCCTAACATTCCAGTGAATGTAACTTATCAGAAGACAGTTCAATTCAGGTCCTAGAGAGAGGCAGAGATTCTCACACTGGTGCAAAATCTATGTCAGGCAAAAGAAGTAAGCCTCTCATAACGTTAGAGAAGCAATGAGATCTAGGGGTTGGTTTGTTATGTCACAGTCTACATTGTCTGACCAACACAAAGTAGAACCTAAAATGCAGAGTGTTGGAGCTGGAGAAGTGTGTCAGTAGTTACAGGCACGTACTGCTCTTCCAGAGGACCTGAGTTCAGATTCCAGCAGCCATATTGGATATCTCACAACCATGTGAAACACCAGCTTTGGGGGGGGGGGTCAGACTCCCTCTTTTGACCTCTGAGAGCACCTCTATTCTGCATTCATGTGTACATACATACATACATACATACATATGTACATATAGACATACATGTGTGCGCATGTGCACACATGTACACACACACACACACACACACACACACACTTAAAAATAAATCTTTAAACAACAGAAGTCGCAGGCAGGTGGTCCAGCCTGAAATCCCAGCCATTGGGAGGTAGGAGTAGGAGGGGTCAGTAATTTAAGGTCACCCTTAGTTAAAAAGCAAGTTGGAGGCCACATGAAACTGCCTCGAAGCAAAGCAAAAACTAAGTTATGCATTTCAGTTCTCCCACCTATAAAACAATTCATGGTCCTGCATATTAGTTTCAATAAAGTAACTCCACAACAATGAAATGCAATATAAAAACTTTTATTTCCAAAAATAATTTAGCAATAAAAAATATTGTGGAATTGTTTGTCTGCAAAGAAAAGTATGAAAACTTTGATAGCAGAATGTGTTGAAATTGGGGCCAGAGAGACAGCTCGGGATGAAGGTGCTTGCTGCCAAGCCTGGTGACCTGAGTGCATGTCCAGAATTCAAGTAGGAGAGAACCAACTGGTGTAAGCTGTCCCTTGATGCCGCTGGTGCACGCCACACACAAAGAAAGAAAGAAAGAAATGTAGCTTAAACATAGAATTTATCAAAATTGTTTCTGAGAAGACTGCAGGAGACATGAACGGAATACTCACTTGAACACACACATCGGTGCCTGCCTGCTTTTATTGCCCCTTTTCCTCCTAAAATGCCTACTTTGGCCTGGACAATATTAGGGGCCTTTTTTTCCTGCTCTTTCTTTCATAGTGTGTAAAATTCTTTCACCTGCAATGGCTACTGACAAGATTATTCTCCATTTGTCCATTATAAGCCACACTACGCTGTCTGCAGAGAACCATCTCGATCGCTAGGCCAACAATGGCAGAGGAAACCATCCTCACAGTTCTGTGATCAGCATAACCTCGGTGTTCAAATGCCCTAGTAAATGGTCGGAAACCACCTGAAAGGGCATGCAGGTTTTCAGACGCTCATTTTACTGCTTCCGGGTATGATAGCTTTCATGCTGCACCAAAAAGAGCCTTTTACTGGGATTGCTGGTGCTCACCAAGACAGAGACAACATCAGTGCCTTAACTGTGTGTCACTGTTTGCACTACTATTACAAAACACCTGACAAAAGCAACTCATGCAAAGGAGGGTTTGCTTTGGGTCACAGGTTAAGACAGGACAGAGTCCACAATGATGGGAAAGGCGTAGACTTGGGGGCTTTAGGTAGCTGGTCAGGTTGCACCTGCATTCAGGAAGCAGCAGAAGAGAAGCAGAGCCAGGCTATGAAATCTGAAATCTGTCCTCAGTGGCCTACTCCCACTAGTGAGGCTCTACCTTCTAAAAGTCTCCAAGCTTCCAAAACAGCACCACAGGCTGGCAACCAAGGAGTCTATGGAAGAAATGTGCATGCAAACCAAAACAGCTGTAAGGAGTTCTTAGAACAGCTGGGTTTGTTTGCTCTATAGCACAGACAGTTCAGTAAGAGAGACTAGGAGGAAAGTAGGAGAGAGGCCTTCTGCATATAAAGATCTTCCAAGCTTCCAGAATGAAAGAATACTGAAATTGGAGACTGGTGGTGGAGGTGCATGCCTGTAATTCCAGCACTTGGGAGGCAGAGGCAGGTAGATCTCTGAGTTCAAGACCAGCCTGGTCTACAGAGTAAGTTCCAGGACAACCAGGGCTACACAGAGAAACCCTGTCTCAAAAATGAGAGAGGGGGGGATAATTAATTTGATTATTGAGAGAATAACCATCTTTTTGCCAGACATGTTAAAAGAAAGGCTGGTCAAAGGTTGCTGTATGGCCCTTCCTGATGTTGTGGTTTTATACTTGGAAAATAAATACCACATGTTTGCCTGAGTGTGTGTGTGTGTGTATGTGTGTGTGTGTGTGTGTGTGTGTAACCTCTGTGCCTAGTGCCTGAGCAGTCCAGATGAGAGTTTGAGATCCCTGGAACTGGAACAACAGATGGCCATGAGCCACCATATGGATGCTGAGAACCCAGGTCCTCTGGGAAAGCAACAATTGCTCTTAACCCCAGAGCCTCTCTGGTTCATCAAGGAACTCTTAATAAACTATTCCCAGAGACAGACTGCAAACACTATGGACCCAGCATTAGACAGAAGCGCACCATTGACCTGCCGGTCACACTGCCTCATCTCTGAGGATTTATGAGCAGAGGCCACCCTGATGAG
>CM052704.1:48758038-48771053 GCA_028551405.1 Uromys caudimaculatus | reverse complement strand
GGGGGGGAGCCTTACACATTCTTTCTTCAGCCTTACTCCTATTGATGAGTAAGAGGAGATGAGAAGTCTGCATCGAGAAGGTAGGTAAGCGGCCAGAAGAGATACAGGAATGTCCAGGTGTCTTTGGAGCCTTTCTCAAAGAGCTAGGGTCTCAGAAACTCAGTGGCCACCAAAGATGCCCCAGGCCAGTGGCTTATCTGACCAATTCCAAAAGTAAAGTTCTTGGAGCACAGAGGGCGTGTTTTGGAGAGTTTATTCTAGATTCGTAGATTGGAGCCTAAGAGAGAGGAAGACCTATAATATCAGTTTATATTAAGATGGAGATCAGCCACAGAGTGCATACAGCTTCAGACTACAGGGTAGGGAGGGGAACTTTACAGAAAGACTGAATAGAGCCTCAAGTACCAGGAAAAAAAAAAAAAAAGCTTATGTTCTGGCCAGCACTCAACGAACAACAAAAGAGAAGAAAAAGGAAAACTTACACCTTTTCTGAGGCAGGACTCTGAGCATCAGGCAGACCCAACAGAACGTCATGGCAGCTTGAAGGGACTGTGCTAGGGCAGGGCAGGGAGGAATTCTGGGAAGGGAAAGCATGCTACCTCATTAAAGGGATAATTATCCCTCCTATCTTTTTTATTTAATAGTATTTTTATCTAATACTATTTTCTATTTAATATTATGTTTTAGTACTGTTTAAGGTGAACCTGCCTTCCTGAGGGTGTTCCTTGGCCTGCTGATTGACTGGCCCAACTCTTAGGGAGTGGACAGTGGTGTGTCTCTCCCCAGAGGCAGATTCAATTCTTGACAGTAGTTTTCCCTTTATGGGCCTGCAATGCTAATGTAACAGGAGACATGGCCTAGACCATCTTTTCTTTTGCTTTTGTGTCCTCCTCTGCTTTGTCTAGAGCACTGACCACTTCAGACGTCTTGCCCCAGAGAGCTCATCTCTACTGACAGCTCTCAATGGAATGTTCTATATATGTCATATTCTTCCTGCCCCTCTGGCCTGTACACCAATTAGCACTGCTTTCCCCTCAACCTTGGGCCTTTTTGTGAAGTAGTCTTAGCACTAGTCACTGTACTCTACTGAGGGTTGAAAAAAGATAGCCTCACCCACACACAGTTGCCACAGGTCCACACAATGGCTATGGCTTATGATCTAAATCTAGCCCTTTGCCTGTTTCATAAGCAGAGTTTTCCCAGACCCCAACTGTGCTCACTTTTCAACTGACAACCTCTGCCTTTGTTCAAAGCAAATTTGCGTTGTTGCAATAGTGACCCTGTGGGCTGGTTCCTCACAGGAGAAGTTTGCTAACCCCTCATTCAGCTTTCCCTGCCTATGATCAAGGCCACCTCAACCCGGAGGACCATCCTAGCTCCTGCTCTACTGTCTCACATGCAAGAGACCTGGGCTCTAACTAAGCTCCTCTTGTCATTTCTCTTTCCTGAAACCTGCATGCCTGTATTGAGGATAGAGCTGTCTGACTGAAGATGGCAGGATCTAGAAAAAGGAACACTTTTATAGAACTGGTCTATATATGGGCAAGTCCGTACACTGGAAACCTCGGCACCTCTCCTGACTCACCATCTATATCCTCGTAAGCATATCCAACTGGTCATGGACTTTTAATATCTGCCTCCTGGTGGCCAACCCCCTTCACTATACGAAGCAGTCTATTTAAATCCACTCCTTTTTTTTTTTAATTTATTTTTATTTTTTGATTCTTTATTTACATTTCCAATGTTTTCCCCTTTCTAGGTCTCCTCTTTGGAAACCCCCCATCTCCTCCCCCTCCCCGCCTCTATGAGGGTATTTCACCTCCCACCCACCCGCCCGCCCACTCCCATATTCCCACCTTGACATTCCCCTTTACTGGGGCCTCTCCTCCCCCTGATGGCCAACAAGGCCCTCCTCTGCCACATATGTGGTCCGAGCCATGGGTCCCTCCATGTGTATTCTTTGGTTGGTGATCCAGCCTCCAGGAGGACCGGGGGGGGGGGGGGGGGTCAGGCCTGTTGACACTGTTGCTCTCTTCATGGGGCTGCAAACTCCCTCAGCTCCTTCAGTCCCTTCTCCAACTCCTCCATCTGGGACCTCACTCTCAGTCCAGCGGTTACTGTAAAGTGAAACTTGGGCATTCCGAACTTACCAGTGAACTCTGCCTGACTCTCTCTCTGGCCATCCCACCCCCAGTGAACCATTCGCCCCGGCACAGGCTCCTCCGAGGTAGGTGCATCTCCATCCTCAGAGTCAGGGCTCCCGCACCACTGACTAATAGCAGCAGCAGATCACTCAAGACAAAGTTTAGAATCATCTTTGCCATTTTTCCTTCAAATCTCACACTCTACTTAAGCAGCGAGTCCTGTCAGCTCCACTTACAAAAGCTAAGAGAGGAGCCAGGGCGGTGGCACATGCCTGTGATCTCAGCATATAGTGGTACATGCAGGAGGGCCAAGAGTTCAAGGCTAGCCTTGTCTGAATAGGCAGTTCTTGGTCAGCCTGACCTCCATGAGACCCTAATGAAGAGGAGGATTAATAATAATAAACAGTAGATTTAGCCCACTTGGTGATGCTTATGTCCCCACTCCGAGTTAAGAACCAACTGAAAACAAATGAAAAGATAAATGAAATAAAATATTACTTTTAACAACACATTACCTGAAAACAGAGCTGGTATCCACACCCTATTCTTCTACCTGAAGGTAAGAAAGCATCCTACTTCTGAGTACCCACAGCTATTCAGGCTTCAGTTTGGCCCCAGGCAGCATGGGCCACCATGGGCATCCTTGTATAGCCGAGCCCCACTTCTATCTCTTTTGGCTAGAAAAATGCTCAAGGCTATAAACTTTATCTACAGAAGAGACATTTCCCTGGTTGTCATATTTGATCCAGTTGAAAATCGAAGCAGCAGGCATCTTTACCCACACCACCATATTCATATTTTAACATTGTTATTTGAAACATCTCCAAACAAAAGAAACCTATCTCTGTGAAGGCAGCCTGGACAACGTATGTTCTTCATTGTACTGCAATTCCTTTTTTTTTTTAATTTAAATTTTATTTTCATTATGTTATATGAATGGGTGTTTTGTTTGCATGTATGTCTGTGAGTGCCTGGTACCCACCGAGACCAAAAGAGGTGGCAGACACAGATCTGGAACATACAGCTGCTAGGGAGCTGCTTTGTGGGTTTGGGAAAGAGAACCCAGGTCCTTGGGAAGACCATTTAACCACTGAACTGTCTCTCCAGGTCCCATGTTGTAATTCTTGATTTTAGCTGGTGAGAGGCTTCGACCAGGCTTCTTTCCTCCCCAACCCTCGTAATTTTCCATGTCTTTCTACACTGCCCCACTTTTATCTCTTCTGTCTAAAATTCCTCAAGGTTGTAAGCTTCATCTAGAGAAGAGACTTTACTCCTGGTTGTCATAATTGATCCACTTGAAAAATAAAGTTTACAGGAGTCCTGAACTCAATTCCTGTTGACGACTCCAAAATGTGCTTTCTTTTTTATATTATTTATTTATGTGTGTATGTTGTGTGTACATGCTGGGGAGTCAAGATACAATTTTCAGAAGTCAGTTCTCTCCTTCTACCATATGGGTCCCAGGGATTGAACTCTCGCTGTCAGGCTTGGTGGAGAGCACGTTTGGTCGGCCTGAAGCTTGTGTTTGTGGAGATCTGTGGGAGTCAGATCCTCTCCAACTGGCTTCTCACCTTTCTCTTCCCTCCACCTTTGTTCTCCATGAGTGAAAACTGAGTTCCTGTCCCCAGAGCTTCATTCCCTCTGCCATAACCCTGTTCCTTCCAGAGTTGAGCTTCCAGAATTTACTCTACGTGTTCATTGGCTCCTTTGCTTTTCTAACACATGCTGGCTCCAGGTAAATCCTTAATATCCTCCATGCTGTCTGGTCCAGAAAATTTTGTTTTGTTTTGTTTTGTTTTTGTTTGATTGATTGTATTGTTATAGCTTTGATAGAGTAGACCATCTTAAAGAGAAATACAAAAATCAACAAATTTTAGTGCTACTGAAGGCTATTTTGTTTAAGTAGGAACTTCGCCCTGGTACCCATGCTGGAAACAGTCACAGGAGAGGAGTTGTATCAAACCAGTAGACTTGCCTGAGTATTGTTCCATCCATTCTCCACTTAACTTTTCCTATCTGTCATGCCTTCTCTTAGTAGTAACAGCTCCATAAATATCTGACATAAGTGTTGAAGGTACAGCCAAAATGAGATTGCTGGCAGCATCACGGGTCCTAGATTTAACTCATTCTGTAACTGGTGGAGTGTTTTCCATGTGTCTAGCTCCTCTTTCTGTCTTGAATATGTTCAAACACTTTGTTAAAGGTTGTTAATACTGACCCATCATTAGAAGCTTGCTCAAGGTTTCGAGCTGTGGGATGGATCTTCAAGAGCACAGCTCACATGGGCCCGGTGAATGACTGAATCAGGCTTCTTGTTGGTAGAGGGTAGGAATAATTCCTGTAAGAAATCATAGTCACTTTGTTTTGTTTTAATTAGTACAGTTACTACTTCTAAATCAAGGGAAGCCAAAACATCAGCATTTATAATCCTCCTCTGACAAACAAAAAGGCCTGGTCCCACCAGCACCTTCTGCGTTTCTGCATTTCTAATCCTAACCCTAACCACTAACTCAAACCGTAACCCTAACCCTAACCCCTAACCCTAACCACTAACTCAAACCGTAACCCTAACCCTAACCCCTAACCCTAACCCAAACCCTAATCTCTAATACAAACCCTAACCCTAACCCTAACCCCTAATCCTAACCACTAACTCAAACCCTAACCCTAACCCTAACCCTAACCCTAACCCTAACCCTAACCCTAACCCTAACCCTAACCCTAATGCACCCAATCACCTTATCTTCTTTTATTTTGTTTTTTTTCTTTACTTCTTCTGTTCCTGTAAACAAACTGAAATACTTTCCTGTTTTCCTAAGAAAACCTTGAATTCCTAAGAAAATATCATTGCCACCCTTCTGGACAAGTCCAGAGCTGATGGCATGATAGGACCGATGGTCTGTCCACAGGCAAATTGCATCGACACAGCTGTGTCACAATTTCGTTCTTGGGATCACAGTTCTCTGAATCATAACATTATTTCAGCAGCTGACATGACACTGACTACCTATCATTGAAATCCAGCCTTTTCTCCCACAAGTCTCTGCTAGCCATGGCTTGGATCATTGCAATAGTTTCTAACGTGTCTCCTTGCCACCATACCAACAGTGGCTCATCTACATATCTGCAAGAGTGATCTTTAAAACAAATTTACACAATTTGGGTATGGTGGTTCACGTCTGTAATGCCAGCACCCAGAAGCCTGAGCCAGGAGGATGACCCTGGGGTGGAAGTGTTTCCTATCAGAAATCAAACCACCTTTCTTTTGTGTGACAGGTTTAGAGAAAACCAAACTACATAACACACCTTTGTCTCAGATAGGAACAAGAAACTTAGATAATGTCAAATGACACTATGCTTATATACAACAGCTTATAAACTACAGAAATTATTTTTCTACTGGGCAGAGTGGGTGCACGCCTTTAATCCCAGCACTCCAGAAGCAGGGGCAGGTAGAGCTCTGAGAGTTCAAGGCCAGTCTGGTCTTTATAAGGAGTTTGAGGACAGACAAATCTACATAGATTAAACCCTGGTTTTTTTAAAAGAATTAATTTTTAATAATAATATATCTGGGTGGCTGGAGAGATGGCTCAGCGGTTAAGAGCACTGACTGCTCTTCCAAAGGTCCTGAGTTCAATTCCCAGCAACCACGTGGTAGCTCACAACCATCTGTAATGGTGTTTGGTGCCCTCTCCTGGTGTGTCTGAAGACAGCAATAGTGTACTCATAAAATAAATAAATAAATAAATAATATATATATATATATATATACATATATAGAGATCTATATATATACATATATATGATATATATATATATATATCATATATATGATAAGAGCCAAGAACCTTAAATATACAAAGAACTTTTGTAACTCAACGGCAAAAGATAATTTTTTTTTCAAATTTTAAGTCAGGCAAATGACTGGAAATTTTTTAGAAGCGATGCACCAGTAGCCTTTGAGCCTAGGAAATGATGGCATGGTTAGTCACTGGAGAAATGTAAGTGCTCCTTATGTTGCTGTGATAATCATGGCCAAAAGCAGCTTGGAGAAGGAAAAGGTTTACATGGCCTGCTGCTCACAGTTAACCACAGAAGGAAGCCACGGCAGGAAACAAAGACAGGAACTGAAGCAGGGACCATGGGAGACACACTGCTTACTGGCTTGTCGCTGTCAGCTTGCTTAGCTACCTTTCTTATACAGCCCAGGTCCAGCTGCCTAGGGATGGCACTGCCCACAGTAGGCTGGAGCCTCTGAGGACAATCATTAATCAAGAAAACATTCCGTGGACACGCCCACAGGCCAATCTAATGGACCCAGCTCCTCAGCTGAGATTCCTTTTTCCCAGATGACTCCAGCTTGAGTCAAATTGATTCAAACTGACTCTGACAGTAAGCTCAAATATCAATGACCTGCTCTTTCCAACCCATTGGAATGGCTACATGTCGAAAAACTAGAAAACGATGTATCAGGATGTTGGAATCTTTATCGTTGTTTTGTGGGAATATAGAATGATATAGCCATTTTTTGGAAAAGAGACCAACAGTTGCTCAAAAAGTTAAATGTACAGTTACCATACGTAATCTATTAATTACCCCTAGTTACAAAAGAAATGAAGATCATATCAGAATGTTCGTGGTCATATTCACAACAGCCCAAGTTCTCATAAGCTGATCAATGGAGAAATAAAATTTAATATATGAATAATACATTAAAATATTACTCTGCCCTAAAGGAGAACAAAGTATTACTACATGCTATGACTTAGACGAGCCTTTAAAATGTTATGCTCAGGGCTGAAGACATAGTTCCATGACTCCATGGTTAAGAACATTGACTGCTCTCTCAGAGAAACCAGGTTTCATTCCAAGCACCAACATCACAACTCACAACTGTCTGAAACTCCATCATGGGAACCAGCACCATAGGCGTGCAAGCGGTGCACAGACATGCATACAGGCAAAACACTCATGTATGTGAAACTAAACTTTCTGCTTAGTGAAAGAGATTAGACTCAGTAGGCCATGCCAGTTAGTTTTTGTCAGCTTGACACAAACCTACACACTCCCGCGGAGAGGGAACCTCAGTTGAGGGGTGGCCTCCATCATATTGGCCTGAGGGCATGTCTATGGGGGTATTTTCCTGATTAATAATTGATGTGGGATGGTGTCACTCTCAGCAGGTAGTCCTGAACTGTATAAGAAAGCAGGCTGAGAAGCCATGGAGAGCAAGCCAAAAGCAGCGCTCCTCCGGGGTCTCTACATCAGCTCCTGCCTCTAGGTTCTTGCCTTGGTTTCCCTTGATGATAGAGTGTAACCTATAAGCCAAATAAATCCTTTCCTCCCCGAAGTTGGTTTGGGTCAGTGTTTATAGCAGTAACATAGAAACAAACTAGAACAGGCTCCATGTTTCATTTACCTGAAATACTCAGGACATGCAGGTCCACACAGACAGGCAGTAACTAGAGGCTGCCAGGGGCTCAAAGGAAGCAAGGGAACGACCATCAACAGGGGCCAGGTTTCTCATGGAAATGTCCTGGAATTTGTGTTTGTGACTGCACCCGTGATAAAACGCTAGAGCAAGATCCAACAAAAAAATTAAAAAAAAAAAAAAAAAGGAATGAAGATGGTAGATTATGTTATGTGAATTATATCTCTATTTTTAAAAAAATCAATAAGAGGGATCTGGAAAGATGGCTCAGTGATTAAGAGCACTGTGCTCTTGCAGAGGCCTGAGGTCTGGTTCCCAGAATCCACAAGACTGCCCATAACTGTCTGTATTTCCAGTTTCAGTGGATCATATTCCCTACCCTCTTCTGACCTCTGTGGGTATGGCACACACTGGGCATACTTACATGCATGCATGCAACCCTCATACACATAAACTAAAAATAAATACTTCCTTTAAAAATAGCAAACAATATTCTTAGTTTAAAAAAAGTAGATCAAGGACTATGAAAATGGCTTAGTAGGTAAAGTGCTCATCGCCCAAGTTTAAGGACTTAAATTCAGATTTCTAGCACTGGTATAAAAAGCTGTCTGTAACCCAGCCTCTAAGAAGGCAGAAACAGGAAGATGCTTGCTGGTCAGCCAATCTAACCAAATCAGTGAACTTCAAGCTCAGTGAGAGAACCTGTCTCAGCAAAATAAGGAAGGAAGCAATGGAGGAAGACACCTGACCTCAGCTTCTGGTCTTCTCACATGCACTCACGTATACAGACCTACACAATATGAACGCATTCACACACACACACACACACACACACACACACACACACACACACACACACTCATAGTTAGGGTTAGTTAGTTAGGGTTAGTAAGTTAGGGTTAGTTAGTTAGGGTTAGTTAGGGTTTCATTGCTGTGAAGAGACACCATGACCAAGGCAACTCATATAAAGGACGACATTTAATTGGGGCTGGCTTACAGTGTCAGAGGTTCAGTCCATTATCATCATGGCGGGAAGCAAGGCATCGTGCAGGTAGACGTGGTGCTAGTGGAGCTGAGAGTTCTACATCTTGATCCAAAGGCAAGCAGGAGGGGACTTTCTTCCCCAGGCAGCCAGAAGGAGGGTCTCCCCTGCACTGGGTAGAGCTTGAACATAGAACCCCAAAACCCACCTCCCAGACTGACACACCTACTCACACCAACAAGGCCACACCTCCTAATGGTGCCCCTTTCCATGGCCAAGCATATTCAAATCACCACAATATTTTACACTGGATCATAGTTCTCCGCTGGTTGGGCTTTTTAGTGGCTTCCTGTAGCACTCAGCGCACAGTCTTCTTTTCTAACGGTCCTGTATAAATGACCCCTATTGACATCTCATATCTTCCTCCTCTGGCTTTCACTTTCAGCTCACGGCTTCACACTTAGTATTCCTGCTCCTGCCTGAAGCACTGGCTACCCCAGGCTCCTTATGGCTCCCCTCCTTCACACCCACTTTCCAGAGTCTTCTCTAAATGCTCCCAGCACTGTCTTTCATGCTACCTGTATTTCTTTCTGTGTAGCTGTGATGCTTAGTCTTGACTGTCAATTTGATTGGATTGAAAGACGCCCAGGAGTTTAGTAAAGCACACCCTGGGTGAGAGACTGTGTCTCCAGAGACAGTTGGCATGGGCACAAACTGGAGGGGATGGACAGCATCTGTGTGGCTGCCATCATCCAATAGGCTGAAGGCTGGTGGACGGGAGGTGAGGAAGGACAAAGTTAGCTAGCATATGCAAGCTGTGTTCTTCCTGAGCGATGGGTCAGCTCATGCTCTGCCCCTGGCAGACAGACAAACTCTTCAGCTTCAACTCAGGACTGTGTCACTGGTTGTGTTTCTTCTGAGACTCTCCAGCATGCAGATGGCCCCTGAGGGAATCATTCTGCCTCTAATCATATAAGCCAATATAATAAACCTCCTTTTGTGATTATAAACACATCCTTCCTATTCATTCTGTTTCCCTGGGGAGCCCTAATTAATACAATAGCAATTATCAGTCTCTGAAATTGTATGTTTGCTGATTTGCTTTCTCATCTGTGAGCACATACAGAATGCTTGAGCTTCAGTCTGCCTTGTTCACTGCTCTAATCCAAGTGCTTACAGCATTGTTTGGCACCGAGCATGTGATCAGAAGCGTTTTCAATGAATCGAGAGAACGTCACTGGTGTATTTTGAATGCTTTGGTATTTTGATGGTATTTGATGCTGACGACTCATGTGTTGGAATAAAGACCCCGGAAACCACAGTCCCGAACACATTAGGCCACTGTGGGGAGGTGAGAAACAAAAGGACCAGGGAAAGGTTCCTGCCGTCATTTCCAAATTTCTGAAAAACTTGTAGAAACTGTTAAATCTGCCCAAAGTTTATAAAACCAGCTAGAGGGAGGGAGGGAGAAACATTTCATTGAGGGAAAGTTGCCCAGGCTTTTGTAAATAACTTCTCACCCATGCTCAAGTAGGCGACACTAGTTAAACTCATTAAGAAAAGCACACACTGATGAATATATGCACTCATGCACACTCAGGCACACACACTGATGAATTCACACTCATGCACACACACTCAGGAATGCACACACTCATACACACTAATGCACACACACTGATGAATTCACACACTCATGCACACACTCACGAATGCATGCACTCATGCATACGCTTGCACACACACACAATGCAGGAAGAAGAGAATCGGTGGGAGTGGGAGGGCAAAAGGCAAATATAAAAATGTATTACATACATGTCTGAAAATGTCAAAAGTATTAAAAGTAAGTTAATCATCGAGATAAATAATGCAGGGTGATGCGAGGTTCTGTTTGTTCCCCTGAGAGTCAGTTGCTTGATTTGTGGCACCAGGAAGAGATCAAAGAGAGGGGCTATGGCAGCGCAATGGGTGTTCCTGTGATCTGCTGAGATCAGCCTCTGGGCTCCAGCTTTGTTCTTGGAGATGAGCAATACTAAAGAACAAAACACCCATAAACCCCAGAGCACAAGCACGTCTGCTTTGTGGCTAAGGAGGAGGGCAAGCAGAGAGACAAGGGCAGGTCAAGATAGTGGGAACCACACCGTGGCATGCCAGGCATCCAGGAAAGTACACTCTGCCACAGATCCCTGTAAAAGGGTCTAACTTGGCGTCTGTGTTTATCTGGAGAAGACTGAGGCCCATGGCTTACACACAGAAAATAGTGGACAGTGTTGCTGTCCCTTTCTTCAGATGAGGATTGTATCCTTCTTGTAATTCTGAGATGATCTATGAGTCACGTGTGAGACAAACCGAGTGGAAGCAACAACACTGGGAGAAAAGCCATCTGTCACTGTGTGTTCTGGTGAGTTTGAACAGCAGGCAAAAGAAAATGCCGTAAACTAAGTGGACTGGGGGAGGGGAACTCCATAAATCTAGTTTAGGTTTAGGGGATCCAATAAGGAGAAGGTACTGAGGACAGAATCAAAGGGCATGGAGCGAGGACATGAGGTGGACAAGGAAGTTAACGGCTAGTGTGCGTGGAGAAGATGGCTCCGGGAGGAAGCTCTGAGGACCCCAGGGCAAGCCCAAAGCCCCACCTGGTGTAAGAGAGAACAGACCCTGCAAGCTGTCCTCTGGCCTCCACCTGTGCACTGTACGCCCCCAGCACCCACATTTTCAAATGTAATTTTTAAAATCTAAAGACTAGTTGGGAAACTAGAGTTATTGCTGTGAGCTCATAGAGACAAAGTATCTCTGCTTTTGAAAAATTAAGCAAGTGAGCAGAATGCTATGGGGCCAAACTTCCACAGACACACTGAGGTAAGAACCCCTAAGTGTGACTTAGGGTGTGAATTAGACTCATTTCAGGCTGTGGAGGAGGAGCCTAGCAACAGATTGTCTGGGTTTGAATTTCCAGTGGTGCCTGCTATGTGGCCTCTGTGGTTAAGACCTTCAATCATAAAACCATCAACGCCCTGCCGTGTCTTACTAAATAAACGATTTGTGTGTTTGAGTCTTCTCTTCTGACCTTTATCACACTGTTCTTTCAGGTCTGTGTCTCCACTGGCCTGCTTCCAGGGCCTTGCCCAGGATGCTGACTTGGCTACCTGTGGTCTGTCAGGTCAAGCTCACGTTTCAGTTCTGCCATGAGCCTTTCTTGATTGCCTTTCTTTGAACTCCTAAAGTACAATTGCTCAATTATATTCTGCCATGCATTATTCACAGTTGTTTTATACATATTAATGTCGGGGAGTAAAAGGAAGACCTGAACAAAGAGAAAGGAGGCTGGAGAGAGAGATGACTCGGTTGCTGCTATTTCAGAGTACTAGTGTTTGGTTCCCAGCACCCACCATGCGTGGCTCATGACTCCCCGTACCTCTAGCTCCAGGATAGCCAACATTCTCTTCTGGCTCACACACACACACACACACACACACACACACACACACACACACACACACACACACACACAAAGAATACATTTTTAAATAAGGAGAAGAAAGTCAAGAGGAGATCCCCACTGTAGTTTCTGATTTAGGGGTAGGTATTGCTGGCCTTTCACTGGGGGGAATGAAGCAGAATGGTCCAGAGAGACGCTGGTACAGGGAGGGAAGTTAGACTGGCTGCAGTAAGCATCCTATTTCCGTGTCACTTAGTAATTCGCCTTCCTATTCTGGTACCATGAGGAATGAGAGGCACACAGGAATGTACCACATGAAGCTTGCTATGTGTATTCTTGGGCCTCTCTCCTGGTGTAGTAAATCAGGATGTCTACAGTGGGACCCACAAATCTATTTTTAATATCATTCTAGGTAATCCGACCACATTGCAATCTGTTAAATTTTTTGAATTATATTTACTTGGGGAGTGGGTTGCATATATGTCAACACGTGTGGGAGATGGCCAGAGGACAACTTGCATAAGTCCCTTCTTTCCTCCCACCTTGCGGGTGCCAGGCATCAAACTCAAGTCCTTAGGCTTGGTGACAAGCACCTTTATGCACTGAGCTATCAGGCCAGCCCTAGGTAATACCAAAAAAAAAAAAAAAAAAAAAAAAAAGTAATTTTAGAGCATAGAAACCTTAAAAATTCACTAAGTGAAACAAACTCTCACAAATTACATACTCCTTTTCGTTTGAAAGGGAAGGTACTAATTGTGACATCCTATTTCTTGTGGAGACATTCACTATAATGAACACCACTTCTGGCTCAGGGCCACTAATTCAGAGGTTCTATTCTTGACAGAAGAATGGGGAGCCTCCTGCCAGGGCCACCTGGTCTCCTGTGGCAATTAGCTACAACTGTCAGTGTGAGTCTTCCCAGCCCTGATCATTACACATAACAGAGCCAGAGCTTGTGGGGGCGCATCTTTATCTTGGGGCTTTATAAAAATAACACAACTGCCCTTGAAAGGCCTGGA
>CM052704.1:48695894-48757938 GCA_028551405.1 Uromys caudimaculatus | reverse complement strand
CACACACTCACACACACTCACACTCACACACACACACTCACACACTCACACACACACTCACACACATACTCACACACACACACACTCACACACACTCACACACACACTCACACACACTCACACTCACACACACACACTCACACACTCACACACTCACACACTCACACACATACATACACGCTCTCACACACACTCACACACACACGCTCACACACTCACACACATACATACACACACTCACACACACTCACACACACACACTCACACACACTCACACATATATATATTATATAAATAACCAGGGGTCCTTGTGATACTTCTATGTAAGTGCATCATGTATTTTCTGCACTGGTCCCCACCGCCCTCTCCTCTTCCCCTCCTCACCTTTACAGATCCCTTCCTCTTCCCAAAGAGCACCCTTTCTATTTCCATGCCACATCGTGCATGTGCATTCTATGCATATATGTATAAAACAACTATAACCTGGGTTCCACATATAGCAGAAACGGTTTCTTATGATTAGCATAATAAATAAGTCAAGTTTATTACGATTACCATGAAGGCACCAGATATACATGTTCACAGGCACACATTCAGGCAAAACATTCATACACATAAAATAATAAAATATCTTTAAAATAACTTACTTTTATTTTGTGAACATTGTTTGGTGTTTGGTCTGTATGTGTGTCTGCCTGAGGGTGTTAGATGCCCTGGAATTGAATTTCTGTGTGAGTGCAGGGAATTGAGCCTGAGTCCTCTGGAAGTGCAGCCAGTGCTCTTAGCTGCTGAGCCATCTCTCCAGCCTCCAATAAAATATTTTTTAATTTAGATTTTTATTGCATTTTGTTTAGTATGTATTTTGTTTTGTTAGCATATGTATGTATGTATGTGCATACATTGTGTGTGTGTGTGTGTGTGTGTGTGAAAGGAGGTCAGAGAGAAATTTGCTGGAGCCAATAAATATGGACGTGCTAACTTAGATTCCTTCAGCTGGCTACCCAGGAGTGGCGTAGCCGGGCAGTGGGGAATTCTAATGTAGCTTTCAAAGGCCACCGTAGTAATTCCCATTGAGGCTGCGCTAATTCAGATTCCCACTTGTTTGCACAGGGTCTTTCTTACCCCATGCAACCTCATTGTGATTTTGGTTCCCACTGAAGGAATGATGGATTCTTAGGAAATGTTTCTGTTTCAGGTGGATTTCCATTTTCATTATTAAAGCTTCACTGATCCTCCAAACATTCCAGTTTGTCCAGGAATAACTGTTTCCTTTAAATCATACAAAATAATTCTCAAATTTGAACTCTGAAATTGTGCAAGTGTTTAGCTTTATTTTTTGTTTTGTTTTAGGCAGAATCTCATTTGGTAGCTTAAGCCTGGAACTCACTCATAGCTATCTCTATGCATTGGCCTCCCCGAACCTGAGATTAAAGTGTGACCCACCATAGTTGGTGTGGTGGTTTATATATGCTTGGCCCAGGGAGTGGCCGGATTCGAAGGTGTGGCCTTGTTGGAATAGGTGTGTCACTGTGGCTGTGGGCTTAAGACTCTTTCCCTAGCTGCCTGGAACTGAGTCTTCCACTAGCAGCCTTCAGATGAAGATGTAGAACTCTCAGCTCTGCCTGTACCATGCCTGCCTGAATGCTACCATGTTCCCGCCTTGATGATACTGGACTGAACCTCTGAACCTGTAAATCAGCCCCAATTAAATGTTGTCCTTTAAGAGTTGCCTTGGTCATGGGGTCCGATCATAGCAGTACAACCCTAACTAAGACAGCTGGCTTCAATAAGATTCAATAAGACATCTCCTTGGCCATGGGATTATTTCTTGAATGTGCTGTCCCGAATCTGCTGCTAACTTCCTCCTTGGGGTAGCCCCATGCGGCATATCCTCAGCTTTGCATCTGACTTTATCATTGTCCTTCCAGACTGTGGCTTTTTAATGAGATTCATATCTCACTCTTCGCAGGAAAACTTAACTGCAGACTGACTGCAAACTGAACCTGTGGCCCTTAGGATCAACACATATGCACACTTCACAACTATCGCCAAAATGCTCCTCCCGGGGTCCTCCTGATGCTCCCCGGAGGACAGAAAGTGCCTGTTTTCCCGAAGCCTCACAGACAACAGAAAGTTCTTTCTGCTCTAACTTTTTAAAATACATTTTGAGATTTACTTTATTTTATGTGCATGAGTATCTTCCATGTAGGTATGTGCACCACCCGGAGATCAGGGCATCTGAGAAGGTGTTGGATCCCCTGGAGCTATACTTACAGGTGGATACTTGAAACTGAACCCTGGGGCCTTTGCAAGGACAACAAGTACTCTTGTCTCTCTCACCCCAGTCCCTACTCTGGATATTTGAAGGTCTTTATGAGAGCTGTCACCAGGAGTTCAAGCATCTCTCTGGATGGACCTTTCTTGCCATGCAGCCTTCCACTTCAATGGGGTGCGAGGAGCTGAACTGAGAGCTAACTTTGAAACCCGTTCTCCCAGGCGTGAACGCCCAGGAATGTGCAGCTTACCTGTACAGTCTCGGTGAACGCTCTTCTCGTATGCTTTTTATTTCCCACTTCTGGGGATTAAACTGAGGATCTTCTGCCTGCTATATTCTTTCTCTCTTTGAAGACTAGTCAAGTTTTAAATCAGAAGGGATGGAACATTTTAAGTGACCCACTCCATCTTTTTGTATAATGTACAACAGTGAACTTAAAGTGATGTGGTGTTAGCTTTCATAGTTTAAGACATTTTCCTCCCCAACTGCAGAAAAAAAAGTGTTCAGTTTTTAGGAATCAATAAATACAGCACCATGAAACTCTTCATCTCTAGTACAACTGATCCCCAAAAGCTAACATCCACATTAACTGGACACTTTAAATTATCGGGCTGAGTAGAGCACTATAAGTCTTTCCAAAATTCATTGAAAATTCTTCTCCTTATGTTTTTCATAAAGTAAACGGGAACATCTGCCCTTTGTCAATTTGCATCTTTTTTAAGGAAGACCATGTTATTTCAGCATTGTGCCCTGATGCCTGGAGAACATTGCAGCAGTAGAGTGAGTAGCTTTTATACTTACAATAGTAAGTGGATATATAGTTAATCCAAAATTATCTACGTTAATAAATTTACAGTGTTGGGGCCCGACGGATGCTGCATGGTTTCGAATGCTGCTCTTGCAGAGGACCTGAGTTTGGTTCCTAGCACCCAAGTCAAGTGGCTCATAGATGTGACTCCAGCTGCAGAGAGGTCTGACATATCTGACCTCCTTCCACAAACACATGTGCACACCCCCACAAAGATACACACATAATTCAAAAAAATAACAAAACTGATCTTAAAACTTTACAGTGTTAACCACCTGTCAGAATTTAAATAAATCAATGCTTTTTAAATAAATTACAAGGAGATATTTTATAGCTATTAGACTGGCAAGAAGATGTCAAATTTAAGGCTATCCTAGGATACATAGTGAGACCCTATCTCAGAAAACAAAACAAACTGAAGTCTCTGTATCTAAGGTTGGGGACATGGCCCAGTGGACAAGATTCCTTGTTGCACAAACACAGGGATCTGAGTTCAAATCCCAGAACCAGGTGAGAAGCTGGACATGGCAGAGTGGTCCCAGAGCTATGGGGGTGGAGATAGGAAGATTGCTGGTGCTTGTTGGCAGTCGGGCTAGCTCCAAGGTCAGTGAGGGACACCGTTACAAGACAAGACAGACTCCCTGATCAATAAGGCAGAATCCCCAGGCCTGTGTGTATGTGCATCTGCGCTCACCATTCTCTCTGTCTCTGTCTCTGTCTCTGTCTCTGTCTCTGTGTGTGTTTCTCTGTCTCCCCCACTTACCCCCCGTATGTGTGTGTGTGTGTGTATGTGTGTGTGTGTGTGTGTGTGTGTAAAATACATTGCTTATTTTCCACATGATTTATTGTACATTTTCTTTAAAAATTTTTCTATGACGATGGCAATTAACTGTCGCAAATGAGCAGAGAAGACAGAGGACAAAGAGGAAGAGGTGAGATCAGAGGCTGGGGTGAGGGGGAACTGCTGGTGTGTGAGTTCACAGCAGCAGAGCAGGCACAGTGAGCTCAGAAAGCCAGGGGGAAGCCGGGCAGCCGGCTCCACCACTTTCCCTGGCAGCATTCCTGACAGTCCAGCCCAGTTGGTGCTGAGCTCAGGAATCCAGAAAGATGCATTCTGATGTTTGAGAGGAGTCACTGAGGTCTGAAAATGCAATGTTGACTACCTCTCTCCAAGGCAAATGATCCAGCTATCTGGGTCAAATGTAGCCAGTGTGGAGTGGAGAGAAACAAAGCCACTCAGGACAAAATTCAGGTAAGAATCTATTTCCCTGTCCTTCCAGAAGCTCACTACGGTGCTGTCTGATTTTCTCAGGTGGAACATGTTTGGAAACATACACACCGCAGCACCCATTTCCCCTCACACATGGTGGGACTGATTCGCATTCAAAAACTCCCTGGAAAAAAACTGCTCCGGTTGCTAGTACTGATTTTAATAATTCCTGCAGTTTACGTGACCCCAAACAGTTCTCTAGAGGCAAACATTAAATAAGAATTGAAAACACAGTTTACATCACCTCCCGCGTTAAAAGCTGGGAATTAGATAATGTTTAATTGAGATGTCCCCAGGTTGGTGGGTTTGTCTTAAACTCTATGTGTAGTTGAAGATGATCTTGAATTCCTGATACTTCTGCCTCCATTTCCAGAGTGAGCCACCACACCTAGTTTTATGAGGTGTTGGGGATCGAACCTAGTGCCTTGAGCATGCTAGGCAAGTGCTCATTTGACCTACATTCTTAGCCCAGTATTTAAAGATTAAAAAAAAAACCAAAAAAACCCTTGGCAGCTTCTGTTGTTCTATTGATCCAATAAAGCACACAGAATAGGTATTATCTCTTCTATGAATGAGACAATATAAAGATCTGAGTAATTAACTTAATGGTCAAAGGGCATACAGCTAGCTAGGCCACGCTGGTGTCAGCTCACGACTCTGTTATTGCTTCCCGTTTTTTTCCCATGTTGGCTTTGGGAATCTCAGCTTGCCAGTCATCCGGCATCATTTTATAGGCAGCATCATTTTATAGGAGCAATGCTCCAAGTCTGACTGGAGTGAAGGAAGGTTTTGAAACCTCAAGGGAGTGGGTTGTGCCTCTCCCAGGAGCAGGAAGTCCACTCTTACAGCTCTGCCTGTCTTCATCAGATGCTGTGAAGCAATGGGAATTCACTCTTTTTTTTTTTTTTTTTTAACTTTTTGTTGGTTCTTCATAAATTCCACGTCATGCACCCCAATCCCACTCACCCTCCTCCCCCCTCCAACAGAGAAAAAAATCTCATTGTGGAAGCTGTAGTGTGTCACAGTGTGTCCCATGGTATGACCTTTTGTCCACACTTCTTTACTTGCAAATGTTCATCGCATTGACTTGTTGGTCTGGTATGAGGCCTCTGGCTTCTGCTATGCTATCAGTACTGGAACTTCACTGGGACTCCTCTCAGACTGTCTTAGTCAGGGTTCCTATTCCTGCACAAACATCATGACCAAGAAGCAAGTTGGGGAGGAAAGGGTTTATTGAGCTTATACTTCCATGCTGCTGTTCATCACCAAGGGAAGTCAGGACTGGAACTCAAGCAGGTCAGGAAGCAGGAGCTGATGCAGAGGTCTTGGAAGAATGTTTCTTACTGGCTTGCTTGCTTCTCCTGGCTTGCTCAGCCTGCTTTCTTATAGAACCCAAGACTACCAGCCCAGGGATGGCACCACCCACAAGGGCCCTCCCCCTTGATCACTAATTGAGAAAACGCCTTACAGCTGGATCTCATGGAGGCATTTTCTCAACTGAAGCTCCTTTCTCTGTGATAAGTCCAGCTTGTGTCAAGTTGACACCAAACCAGCCAGTATACAGATATACTGTTTTTGCCCTGTGTCATGGAGATCCTCTAGTTTTGGATCTGGAGGATTGACCCCTTCGTGCACTGCAGTAGTTCACAGATGGGATAAATGTTGGTGTGGGCCAGGGGATTGACTCCTTTTACAGCCCCATGAAACACTGGATACCGGAGAAGGTAAAAGAAATTTCTTATAGGACATGTAAAAGTTCTTCAAAATATGTTTGCTATCCTGACATTTGCCTTAAAATGGTGGGTAAATGTACAGAAAAAGGCGTTAATGTCCAGGGCATAGGAATGGCCCCCCCAGAAATGTTGAGGATGAGTTATGAGCACACTAGGCATTACGTAAGCTTGTCTATGCTAATATGTTTGCAATTTGAAGACTAGAATGTCAATAAAGTGACAAAAACAAGTGAAATAGGAGGTGGTAAGGTATAAGTAGATAATGGCATTTGCCACACATCCTGGTAACCTCTGTTTGACCCCTGGAACTTATGTCAGGGTTGAAGGAGAGAGCTGACTCCATGAAGTTGTACTCTGACCTCTGCACATGTGTTCTGACATGTGACTCCTGCCTGAATAATAAATTCAGAAAATTCAAATGAAGAAATAAATACTGTTAAAATCAAAGCCAGACTCCGGAAGAAAAATGGAGTGTCTCAAGTTAGAAGACCATAATCGTAATTGTTTAGGAGTAAGCTAGCTTACTTTAACTCATAGATCTTAAGAGACTGTCATTTGAACACAAACAGAAGCAATTTCTGTCTAAGAAAATGGTCTGTCTGACTCAGGGAGTGGTGGTGGTGTTCCTTAAAGCCATCAGGGGTGCTGGGATAGAGGTCCTTGCTACCTGTGGTTGCCAAGGTCTTGATGAATCCGATGCCTGGCTTAGAAGAACACGGAAGGCGGCACAGTGACAAATCTTGTGAAAGCACAGTCCCGGTGGACTCAGCTCTGCTTCCGTGAAACAGCTGCGAGGCAAGCAGGCCTGCGTGGCTGAGGCCTGACGCGTGCTCCGGTTCGGATCTGTGTTCCTCCACGGCCCATGCGCTGAAGGCTTGGTTCACACACACACCCCTTCCTGGATTTCTCGTCTTCTCTCTCTATTCCTTTGATACCATTAGGGGACTACCAGTCTTGCTCCACCACAAGCTTCAGCCATGATGTTTTATCACAAACCCAGAGCAAAAGAGCCAATTTAATCATAGATTCAAACCCCAGAAACCATGAATCCAAACGAATCATTCTCGGACCTTTTTTACAGAAAAAGAAAGTGAACACAGTAAGCGTGGCCTTCTGATAGGTGCAGCGAAAGTTTAATGGACAAATTTTTATTAAAAAAAAAAAAAAAACTCGTCATCTCTACTACCTAGGAGTCTCAGCTATTAACCTAGGCAGAGGTTAATTATCATGATGTCCGAAGGATGCTGAAACTTACCTCTTAGGGCCTCTCACTAGTGTAGGTCTCCTGAGGCCCCAAGCAGAGTCTGTATTAACTGCTAATTATTTAAAAATACAATACATTTTTATTTCATCATCACCACCACCACCACCACCACCACCACCACCATCATCATCATCATCATGTGAGTTTGTTTATGGTATGCATCTGTGTGATTGCAGATACCCACGCACCAGAGCATGTACGTGGAGGTCAGAGAAAACTTTCAGGACTCAGTTCTCTCCTTCCACAGGGGGTTCTAAGGAGTGAACTCAGGTGTCATTGGTCCCATAATTTCTTTTTCTTTTTCTTTTTTTTAAAGAGAAGGAATAGTTGGTCTCATGTACACCAGGCTGGTCTTGAAGTTGCTAAGTAGCCAAGGATGACCTTGAACTTCTGACCTCCTATCTCCACCTCCCGAGTGCTGAGATGGAAGGCCTGTACCAACCAGCAGGCCCAGTTGATGTGATTATAGGGATTAGACCCAGAGCTTGTGCGTGTTCAGCAAGCACTCTACCCACTGAGCTACATCTCCATCCCACGATCACCAACTCCTCTCTAACAAGTTGGGCCATCACAGGAGGTTACAAAGCCATCAGTCAGAGCTGCAGTTATCTGAAGGCCTGACCAGGGCTGGAAATATCCATTTTTTACATGGCTCCCATGACCATAGGCTAGAGGTACCAGTTTTTTCTCCATGTGTCTTTTGAGTATTCTCATAACATGGTAAGTGGGTTTCCCCACAGCGAATGTCCCAAGAGAGCTGGAGTTAATGATGTTTCTATATCCTGGCTACAGAAGTGACACCCTGACATTTCTACTGCCTTCCATTGGTAAAATACAACACCAACTCAATATGTAAGAGGAACTATACAAGGTCATGAACACCGGAAGCTACAGATAATGAAGAATAATCTTCATAGTTGGAAGGTAGCTACCACTAGGCCTTAGTAATGTAGTCACATAATATACTTTTGTAATATTTAGAAAATTAAGACCTTTATGTTCTTTCCCGAAAATCATATTAAATTTTAGTCCCATTAGATGTATCTTTTTTCTTAATTGACACTCTTTAAATTATTTTAGAACTTGGTAAAAATTACTTCATAGACCAAAACCCATAGTTGTGAAGTCTTGATAGCTTGATAGGAATCTCTCTCTCTCTCCTTCTCTCTCTCTCTCTCTCTCTCTCTCTCTCTCTCTCTCTCAATCTTGCTCTCTCACTCTCTGCAGGGTCTCACTAATGTAAATCTGGCTGTAAATCTGAACTCTCTATGTAGGGAAATGACTTGAACTCATAGAGATACCCCTGCCTCTGACTTCTGAGTGCTGGCATTAAAGGTGTGCACTACCACATTGGCTTCTAATCCAGATTTTTTTTTTTTTTTTTTTATCTTTTATAAAATGCTTTCTGGGCTGTCTGGACTTCTAACATTGTTGAGACTGTTATAGACTATGGGACTTTTGAAGTCTGACTAAATGTATTTTGCATTATGCTATGCCTGGGTATGCCCCCCATAGGCTCATGTGTTTGAACAGCCCATGGGGACCAGGGAGTGGAATGTGGCGGTTTAATATGCTTGACCCATAGGGGGTTACTGTAAGAAGGTGTGGCCTTGTTGGAGGAAGTGTGTCAGTATGGAGTGGGCTTTGAAGCTCTGCCCAGTGCGGAAAAGTCAGTCTCCTCCTGTTTGCCTTTGGAACTCACAGCTCCTTCAGCACCATGCCTGCCTGGATGCTGCCATGTTCCTGCCATGATGATAACGGACTGAACCTCTGAACCTGTAAGCCAGCCCCAGTCAAATGTTGTACCAATATAAGAGTTGCCTTGGCCCTGGTGTCTCTTCATACCAATAAAACTCTAAGATAGAGGGGTTATATTTAGTTATATGAAAAGGTACTTCCTGCTATCCCAAGTCTATAAATTAATTATATGTCTCCTGTGCCTCAGATTTTTCATTCATAAGATGAGATAAGAGCACTTACTTCATAGACCAGGTGCAGTGACTAAGTAAGACAGACAACCTTTCCAAAGTGCCTAGAATGAATGAGTCTGACACACAGCGCGTGCACAGTGAGCGTTATTTATTTTCATTATTGTGTCTCTGACAACTCACCCACCTCAGGAAGCCAATTTTGGATGCTTTTTACAGTATTGCAGCAAGTTGTAATTTCAGTGTTCACTTCAGATGATTGCATACATTTGTATATGTTGCTAGCAATGACAAGAACTAATAACAAAGGCATGGAACATGTGGAAAACTAAGCATTGACTGGTGGCAGTATACACGGGTATAATGATTTGGGTAACGTGTTTGTTAGTGTATCCACATAAGATAACTGTGTGTACATCCTACAATACATCAACTCTGCCCCTGGCTGTAAACCTAACAGGGATTATGCTAACATCTACCAAGAGGCATGTGCCAGACTATTCATAATGGCTTCATTCATGTTAACCAAACATAAAACAATCCAAATGCCCCCCTGACATGGTACAGCCTGTTCATGAGGAGAGATGAATATAGCAACAAAAAGAACCAATCTCATCAATATCGTGTTGAATAAGGGAATCCAGAAACAAAACTCAGATAGTTCAGAATGGGGTGGGGGGGGGGGGTATAAAGTTGGTTGGTGACCTAGTCGGCATTAGTATTGCTATGATGAAACACCATGACCAAAGCAACTTGAGGAGGAAAGGTTTATCTCCCTCACGGTTCCATAGAATAGGTCATCCTCAAGAACAGTGAGGACAGGAACTCTAGCAGGGCAGTGTGGGGCTGTACAGAGGTCTTTGTGCTCTAGGAGATCTGGAATGTTAAGCACACAGGGTTGACCCTTCAAGGGAAGGAATGCAAAACCTGTTTTCTGCCCAGAAGGCTGGAGCGCATTTGCTTTCTAGCCTGGTGACCTTTGCACAATATGTGTATCTGAAGACTTCCCGCACCAGATCCTCCTCCAGACCCATTCTCGTACGTTTGTTTATCTCAGGCAATCTACAGAACTTATTTTTATGGGAGGTGTCCCATGTACTTCACAGAGTTCTGAGGTTCACATCTAATCTATATTCAGCTTACTTTGTTCCTCAACCAGATTTAGGTATGTTTTGTTGTGCAAGTGGGATTGAGTTAATCATCACAAGAATAGTTTTCATCCGATTGTGCTGTGTTTAAATGTGACTAAAATCAACAACTCAGAGTCAGATTCCTGAAGTTTGAACCAACACCAGCTACTGAGTCATGCTGGTATGAACTGCCTTCTTGCCTCCCCTGGCTCATCTCCCTGTTGCCTGTGAAAGATGAAGAGTCTCCCTCAGGGCAGGAACCTCGAGCCTACTTGCTTACAGAGCACAAGACCACCAGCCTAGGAGAGTCCCACCCACACTGGGCTGGGCCCTCCTCCATTGATCATGAAGAAAATGCCTTAGAGCTGGATCTCGTGGAGGCATTTCCTCACCTGGAGTTTTCCCCATTCAGATGACTCTAGCTTGTGTCAAGTGGACATAAAACTATCTGGCACAAGTAAGGAGGTAAGGAGGATCGAGAAGGTGTTGAGGAAGGGGTTAGAAATTAATCAAGCTTTCAATTTAAGATTTGGATATTTTATTATAATCTGTACTAATAAGACTTCCAACCCCTCCTAAAGTTTCCGACGGAGCTAAGGTGTGGTGGCAGATTCCTGTATTCCCCATACTTGGAAAGGTGAGGCAGAAAGATCATGAGTTTAAAGCTACAACAATACAAAAGTAATGGTCGGGATGTGGAGGTGGCTGACTGCAAGGTGCTCAGTGCTCAGGCATGAGGACTTGAGTTTGGACTGGCGTGGCAGCAGGCCTGTAATCCCAGGAGGGGACAGGACAACACTGGTATGAACTGCCTTCTTGCCTTCCATGGCTCATCTCTGTGCCTGTGAAGGCTGAAGAGTCCCCCACAGGGCAGGGGCTTGCTAGCCAGCCAGTCTAGCCATTGGTAAGTTCTGGGTTTCATCGAGAGACTGTGTCAAAACTAAGGTGGAGAGTGATTGGTTGAGATACGGGATACCGCCCTCCATTGTCCACAAGTGTATACACACATTGACAGGGATATGCACATGTGTGTACACTTCTTTAGTTATTCTTCTATTGCTCTGATAAAACACCCCCACCAAAAGCAACTTGGGGAGGGAAAGGTTTATCTCCCTTCATAGGTCACATCAAAGGAAGTCAAGGCAGGAACTCAAGACAGGAAGCTGGAGGCAGGAGTGGATATAGAGAGGCCAGGAGGAATGTTGCTTACTGTCTTCCTCCCACAACTTGCTTAGCCTGCTTTCTTATAGCCGACTGGACCCAAGCCAAGGAGTGGCTAGGTGATCTGGGTCCTTCCATGTCCATTATCAATCGGGAAAATGTACCCAGCTGACCTGCAGGCCAATCCAGTGGGGTCAATTTTTCCAATGACATTTCTTCTTCAAAAATGACTCTATCTTGTTGTCAAGATGTCCTAAAACTAGCCAGCACACACACACACACACACACACACACACACACACACACACACACACACACACACCATACACACATAAAAAGAAACCCACTGCTGATAACACTAATATAGACTGGCAGGGAAAGAGGCTTGACAGTGATTGAGGGCTAGTCAAAAGTTTCATTTCGCCAACCCTAAATCTTTATAGTTAGAGTTGCCAAGCAGTGATAAAGAAGAACCATGGCTTTGTTCTTTAACAGCTGTGTCAATTTCACTCATTTCAAAAATATTTAAGCACCAGTTTTCTCTGCAGTGATAGCACTACTAACAAGGAAAAAGTGAGACACAGCTCTAGACCCACAGCACCAGGTCTACTGGGGCATGATAGAAAGTAAATCAAACGCTAACAACTGCAGACTTCTAGGAGGAGTAGAAGGAGCTTCTCTGACCCCAAGGGATGAAGCTGGAGTGAAATACTAGAAGCAGAAGCTGAGAGAAGCCCCTTCAGCTATGCTCCGAGGGCTGAAGACAACTGCACACTCTAGGTTGGGCGAGAAGAATGGGAGAGAAACTCAGTGCGGCTGGGCACACAGGCACACAGGAGAGCCCCCAAGAAGCCAAACAGATATGCAAGCAACACCCACTGAGAGGAGACCCATCAAGCCCTGTGCAGGGCTTGCAACCACATTCCACGGGCAGGAGAAAACCATGGTGCCACATACCCTAGGTATGCAAAGAAAGGATGAGGGAGGGGGAGATTAAGGGACTGGCTTGAGGGCTCCATCTGTTGGAGGCATTTCCTCAGCTGAGGTTCCTCTCTCCAGACAACTCCAGCTTGTGACAAGTTGCCAAAAAGAAACCACCCAGTACACTTTTCTCCCTCTGTGTTCGCCCTTATCCCATGCTAAAATTACAAACCACAAATTACAAATATAGCAACACGTTCCAGCCTCTTGTGAGGCAATTATTCCTGCTATACAAGAAACTACATGCATCTACTCTGTGAGATACCGAACCTCATCAATAACTTTACCTTTAAGTCATGGTTTTTCCTCACCTGTTACAACTAAGTATTGATACCCTCATTTGTACAGACTAAATTGTGACATTAACCACAAGTAAAAAGGGAAAAGAAAAAGAGGGAGAGGGGGAGGAAGGTGGGAAGAAAGTGAGGTCATGAGGCCATGACTGGTCCTCATAACTTCCTTCCTCTGGGACTTAAGCAATGCTGCACACACCCTCAGCCAGAAGCTAAAAGAGTTAGCATCATCGACCTTAAGAGATGACCTAACCTTCCTTCCTAAAGGGGCTGAGCCTCTTACGACTTGACATGTAGACTTCTGAGGTTTTGCATGGTTACCCTCCCCCCAACGAGACTGCTTCTAGTCAGTGGTATAGGACGCTCTAAGATCTAAATATTCTCTCACACATTAATGTATGCCAGAAACTTACCTCCCCATTTAAAATCAGAATTAGGCATCCATAACAACACACACAATCTTTTTTTAAAGATTTATTTATTTTATGTATATGAGTACACTGTAGCTGTCTTCAGACACACCAAAAGAGGGCATCAGATCCCATTACAGATGGTTGTGAGCCATCATGTGGTTGCTGGGATTTGAACTCAGGACCTTCGGAAGAGCAGTCAGTGCTCTTAACCGCTGAGCTATCTCTCTAGCCCCACATAATCACTTACATAACTCGTCATTGTTTATTGTACATTGTGATGTGTGGGGTGCACATATGCCATGACACTCATGTGAAAGTCAGAGGACTACTTTGTGGAGTTGGTCCTCTTCCTCCACCTTTACATGGGTTTCAGGAATCGTATTCAGTTGGTCAGCCCTGCTTCGTCTGCTGGACCATTTTGCTGGCCCAACATGCCCAATCTGTTTCTTCCCTTGTCCATGAGGCATGACAAATTCAAAAACACCAGATCAGCCTCAAATCTCAGTTCAATGAAACTATTCTTGTATGCCCTAAAGAAGGATTCCTCATTTCAATAGCAAAACTGTCAGAACAAAATTATTCAGACTTTCAGGGGCCAGGTGCAGTGATGCACACCTTTAATTTCAGGACTCAGAGGCGGAGGCAGGCAGATCTCTGAGTTTGTGGCCAGCCTGGTAACAGCTTATATAACAAGTTCCAGGCCAACCAGGGCTACACAGTGATAGTCTGTCTCAATAAACAAAAACAAAACCCAAGCACACACACACACAAAAACCTTGCAGGCATAGGGAGCCAAAATTTTAGAAGTAAGTCATTAGGTCATCAGTGGTTGTCAGACACACTTCACGTGTGTTAGTTCTGAAGCCATTGTGGTCATGGGAGACACACACTGGTTACACTCACACGTTGTAGTTTCCCAGATGCTATGTTAACTGGGTGCCCCAATGGACCTAAAAGCCCATTGACTTGGGAGGGATTCACAACAGTGTTAGTTCATCAGCAACAAAGTTTCAGGCCAGAAGCATGGTTAAAGGGATAGCAGAGAGTTAGGAGTTTAGTAGGTCTATGTTGATGGGAGGAAAACCCAAGCTCTACCTATAAGAAACACATGCTACAGTAAGGCAGATTGCTGCCATCTCCTTGGAACTGTCTGCAACCAACCTGCCTCTGGGTGACTGCTTGATTTTGTAGGGCAGGTAGCTAAATCTAGGAAGTTCAGATTTCGGCCAGTGCAGCAAATATGTTAAATATTTACACCTTGATGTAAGTTAGTGCCAGGGGTGCCAGTCAACCTTGAACTTATGTGGAATCTGCATTTCTGGCACATATGGAGATTTTTTTTTTAATGTAAATTTTCTTGTTGCTGTCTCACAGGATCTCACTTTGGAGTTCTGGCTGTTCTGGAACCCTCTCTGTGGACCAGGCTGCCCTTGAACTCATAGATAAATGGAGAGAGGAAAAGAAAGGGAGGGGGAGAGAAGGGAAATGGAGAGAAAGAGAGAGAGACCTGTCTCTGTTTCCCAAGTGTTGGGATTAAAAGCATGCACCACCACACACTACCACATCTGGTCTGACATAAATAGTATGTGTATGTATGCATGTGCGAACATGAGTGTGTGCATGCACACATGTGTGCACTTGTGCAAATGAAGAGGTCAGAAGACAGCTTTGGGGAATCAGTTCTTTCCTTCCATTTCATTAAGGTGGGTTCTCATGGCTAAAGAGATGATCAAGTGGGTAAGAGCGCATACTTAGAATGCAGATGACCTGATATTCACACTGGCTGGCTCACAACTGCCTTCACCTCCAGCTTTACTGGAATCTAACACCTCTGGCCTCTTTCACAGACACCTCCGCTTGTGCACACAGACACACACACCACATATACATACAAGTACATGTTTTAAATCTTTTTTTTTAAGGTAGACTCTTTTTAAAATTAATTAATTAGCTAATTAATTAATTTAATTTACATATCAACTGCCATTTCCCCTTCCTCATCTCCTCCCAGTCCTCTCCTCCAGCGCTCCCCCACCCACTCCCTCCACTTCTCCTCAGAAAAAAGGAGACCTCCCATGGAGATCAACCAGCCTAGGATGTCAAGTTGCAGAAAGACTAGGTGCATCTTTTCCTGTTGAGGCTAGACAAGGCAGCCCAGTTGTGGAAAAGGAATCCAAAGGCAGGCAGTACAGTCAGACACAGACCCTGTTCCCACTTTAGGAGCCCCACCTGAAGACCAAGCTACACAACTGTTACACAGGTGCAGAGGGCCTAGGTCAGTCCCATGCATGCTCCCTGGTTGTCAGTTCAATCTCTGTGGGCCCCTATGGGCCCAGGTTAGTTGATTCTGTAGGTTTTCTTGTGGTGTCTTTGACCCCTCCACCCCTTCAGTCCTTCCTCCCTGTCTTCCACAGGATTCCCCAAGCTCCACCTAATGTTTGACTGTGGGTCTCTGCATCTGTTTCTATCAGTTGCTGAGTGAAGCCTCTCTGATGAGTTATGCTAGACTCCTGTCTGCAATTATAGCAGAATATATTAATAGTGTCAGGGGTGCGCTCCCTCTCATGGCATTGGTCTCAAGCTGGCCCAGTCATTGGTTGGCTAGTCTCTCAATTTCTGCTTCATCTTTACCTCTGTACACCTTGTAGACAGGACAAATTGTAGGTCAAAGGTTTTGTGGCTGGGTTGGTGTCCCAGTCCCTCCATTGGAAGTCTTATCTGGTTACAGGAAATGACTGATTCAGGCTCCATATGCCCTATTGCTAAGAGTCCTAGCTAGGGTCATCCTCTTAGATTCCTGGGAGTTTCCATTGCCCTAGGTTTCTAGCTCGTCCCAGAGATGCCCCCCTCCACCTTCCAGTTGTCTTTCCCAGTACTCTCTCATTCCTTCCTCCCCCAACCTGATCCACCCTGCTCCCTCCCCACCCCTTCCCCCACTAGGTCCCCTCCCCCCACCCAGCCACAATGGACAGACTCTCTCTTGTTTATTTCACAGTGGACTCCAGGGTAGTTGGCCCACTAGCTTCCTGGGGATTCTGCCACGGCGACTTTTTAGACAAGTCTAAGGAATAAACACTTCCCTGTCTGAGGATGTCAGTTTTGTCCATATCATTGCTGAGAAGCTCCTCTGCCGACATAGTTTGACAGGGAGCCACCCAGTACACGGTTATTCACCTACTCTGGACATCATTTGAAGACGGTCATCTTTCCACATCATATCTCCTTGACATAGTCTTTCCGTCTTGTTCTCATGTCCTGACTTAAGCCTGCCTGTGAGTCAATACAGACCCATACCACAGGAACTGAGCTGACAACCCCAAACCAACACCAAACAGGCCTGACCACATATACAGCTGGGTGGAGACAAGAGGACTCTGGCTTACCAGTCCACTCTCAGGCTCAGTAAACGGCCAGCTCCAGTCACCCGCCTTTAAATGAAACCGTAAGTGATCCCGGCCTTATGGTATTTATAGACAGCAGAGTAGTGCTCAATAGCACAGAAAAAAAAGCTACATGAAGACAGCACTGTGTTGTGGAAGTAAAAGGAAAAAAGAAATAATTCTAGTCAAGGCGGGAAACATTTCACCAGGGAAGAAAGCAAGTAGTGATAAGAAGGCATCTAAGCTAACGCAGAAGGGTGAGCTCAGCATGCCAGAGAAGAGACAAGGGGAAAGGGGCGTTCAAGCTGAGGAAACACCGTGGCGTGATAACATGAACAGGCATGAGAAGCATCTTTGCCCATTCAAACTGCTGAGAGAAGAGACTCTAAAACGGAATGGCTTGCATGGAACAAAAATTTGGAGTCAAGTATGATCGTGCACTCAGGAGGCAGAGGCAGGTGAGTCTCTGTGAGTTCCAGGACAGAGGGGGCTACATAGAGAGGCAGTGTCTCATAAACTGTGAGGGGGGGGACAGACAGAGAGAGACAGAGAGAGACACTAATACCAATAACGAGAGCTCTGTTCTCACAACCAAATCACTTTTTAAATGTTCCCTCTCTTAATACTCTCATCCAGAGGATTAAGATTTCAACATATGAAGTGAGGGAAACAGAGTTCTCCCTCCAAGAGTGTGGAGGCAGCCACATGATCTGGTGAGATAAGAACACAGCTTGCTGTGCACCTTTAATCCCAATACTCGGGAGACAGAAGCAGGTAGACCTCTGAGTTTGAAGCCAGATTGCCTACAGCCTGAGTTTCAGGTTAGTCAGGGCTACATAGTGAGACACTGTCTTCAAAGAAATAATAATAATAATAATAATAATAATAATAATAATAATAATAGTAATAATACAGTGTGTATAAAAATGCTTGGGGCACAGCATGGTAAAGCAATGGACAGGTCGCACAGCCTTGAAGATCACCTGAGCCATGCACCGAGGAGCCACTGAATGTTTGGAAAAGGAAATAAGACCTCGTCATGTTTTAGGGACCATCATGTTTCATGACGTGTGGTGGTGTAAATGATCACAGGCTTTGTGGCTAAGCAGACCTAAATTTGGACCTTTCCTTGTACCCATTAGCAGGACCGCTTTGGGCAGGTCACTCAGGTTCTGCTGTATTCAAGTTCATCAGTTCAGACTAGATATGATCAGTGAAAGCATTCAGTCCCACACGGCCCTGATAGTTCAATCACAGGAGCCATTCTTATGGCAGCGTGCAGAGTATATGGTCCAGATAAGAAACTGAGGAGCCAGGCAGGTGGGGAGATGGTGCTGGCCAGGATCACATTAACTCGACACAAGCTAGAATCTGGGAAGAAGAGACCTCAACTGGGAAAATTCTCTCACCAGATTGGCTGTGGGCAAGCCTATGGTACGTTTTCTTGCTTGGGGACTGATGTGGAGAGTGCTACCTGACTAGGGTAGAGTACAGAAGCAGGCTGTGAGGACCTGACTTCCTCCAATGATGGATTGTAATGTGAAATTACAAACTGAAATAAACCTTTTCCTCCTCAAATTGCTGTCAGTTTTGGTGTTTTATTACAGCAATAGAAAGCTCAGGCAGAGGCCGATGCAAAGACTGAACAAGAAGTAATGAGAGCCCAGGATATGTAATGACTGTGGGAACAGAAAGGAACGGACAAACATTAGATTGTGTTCCCCAGTGAGCAGAGGCCAGGTGTCCTAAGATGGTCCATGGTGCTAGCTGAGTATCATGGCATACACTTGTCAACTGAACAGTTTATAGGCCAGCTTGGTCTATGTAGTGATGCTAGGCCAGCCAGGATTACATAGTGAGACTGGTCTAAATCAAAAAACAAACACATTTAAAATAAAATATCAAAGCTTAAGCTATGTTTGGTGGCGCTAAGCTGTAAGCCCGGTTTTTCTCAGGTAGAGACAGGAAGCTCAGGAATTCATGGTTCTCCTCAGCTACATATTGAGTTCAACAACAACTTGGACTACACAAGGTTCTAGCTTAAAATCCCCCCAAAAAACAAAACAAACAAAAAACCTAGGTAGTTAGTGCTACGGTTGAGGAAGAAACCTTGTTAGTGAGATAGAGGGCAGAGAACAATTATATAACATTTTTACCCTTAAAATTACTTTTAAGGCCTCTGCCTTCACAGGACAGATAGTCGCCACTTCTCCGATGAATAAATTCGTGATGGAGAGGTGGAAATCATAGAAAAACAGAGCTGTGGGCACGCTCTACAGAGAGTCGCAACTGCAGATGCTACAGGACACGACCAGGCTAGTGTGAACGGCCTGCACTGATGCCTGAGGCCATGGTGATGTCTGGGTTGAAACTGTCGCTGGGGGCCACCTCTGGGGCTGAGGTTTTACTGCAGCCAAGGTCTGTATTGATGTTCGTGGCCCCTGTTGCCACCAAAGGCCATGTGGATGTCCGTAGTCTGGCCTGCCTCTGAGGGCCTTGTCTGGGTCTGTGGGCCTTTTGAAAAAAAAAAAATTAGTTTTTAAGTTACAGATATTGAAAACATACCTAAAACATAAAACAGACACACACAGGCTTCCCACTAAGTGAGAATGTCAGCGGCAGCATGAGTCTTTTCTGTCAAGAAGGAAGTGAGGCTGCGAGGCTGCATAGCACTGGGAAACACTAAGGGCCCCGTGACTGGCTGCTCTCGTCTGAGGAAGTGGCTTACACATGCCCAGGTCAAGGCCTTTCGTTTCCCCTTCACAGGACTTTAAAACGGGATTTTCTGAAAGGAATGCTTTGTTGAATTAGTGTAAGACTTTTCCACTTGGCTCATTGAACAATTTTAATGAGCACTGTTAGGAGAACACGTCCAGAACAAGAGACCCTGTAGCAGGCTGCGATGAAAACTACCAGGAAGTGGGCCTCAGCATGTTATCTTACCTCACACGGTCACCAAAACGGGATATTGGCGGAGCATTCTGTACCTATGTGAACATGACCTGTGCATTCAGTAGATGTGATTTCTCCAAAACATTAACACAAGCATATCTGCCTTATCTTTTGCTGCAAGGTTTCTCACTGAAGTGCAAACTCACCCATGTATTAAAAATAAATAAATAAATAAGTAAGCAAGCAAGTCTTTAATCCCAGCACTCCGGAGGCAGAGGCAGGCAGCTCCTGTGGCTAGCAACATCATTCAGTCACTTTGGGATGACAGACTGTGACCCTCAGCTTCCTGTCATATGACTGTCTCCACAAGACAGCACACAGAATAGCAGGTTGCTTCTTTAAACTTAGCATCTCTCATCAAGGCAGAAGTTCAAATCTTGGCTTACACAATCACATACATGTGACTAAGTACTTCCTCTTTCCTATGTTGTAAACAAGTAGAGCAGGTTGCATGTTCCCACACTCTCAGATGAAAGGGATTACCCAGGCTTAAAAAAATCAGGAGGTAAAGCCCACAGGGTTAACCTCACAGATGACACTAGGTTAGGATTAAAAGTTAAAGAAAGATGTCCCAGGGGTCCCTAAGCTCTCTGTATTAATGCCATTTTGTTGTATGTTTGTATGTATGTATGTGTGTATTCATTCATTCATTTTTGATGCAGGGTCTTCCTTTGCAGCTTCCCTATGACTCTCATGCCTCCACGTCTCCAGTGTTGGGACTGTAAGTCTGTACCATCATGCCTAGCTCATATTATGGTTAATTTAGTTAATATTTTTCAGACAATCTGAAAGAGATAAAAATTACAAAAATTTCCAGCTTTTCTTTTTATTTTAGACAAAGCCTCACTATGTAGCCTTGGCTGGCCTGGAACTCACTCTGTTGACCAAGGTGACCTCAGACTCACAGAGATCACCCTGCTTCTGCCCCTCCACCCCTCCGCCCCTCCGCCCCTCCGCCCCTCCGGTGCTGTGCTCAAATGCATGCCCATTTTTGGTTTGGTTGTCGTTGTTGGGTTGCTTTTGTTGTTCTTTTTCAAGACAGGGTATCTCTGTGTAGGGCTGTCCTCTGTGGTATCTGAAGCATGGCTGGTCTAAGTTGAGGTGAACTATATTTAAAAAAAAAAAAAAAAAACAGAAAAGAGGCAGGCAGAGGCTCCCTGAACCCACTCTAGACCAGGCTGGCCTCAAACTTCTCTTGCCTCTGCCTCCCAAGTGCTGGGATTAAAGGCGTGTGCCATCATGGCCTGGCTGGGAAGCCCAGTTTTTAAATAGAAACAGTCTTCCTTTTTTTCGTGAAGGTATTTTTTTCGCAGGCGTGTGTGTGTGTGTGTGTGTGTGTGTGTGTGTGTGTGTGTGTGTGTGCATGTGTGTGTGATGTGTGCCTGCATGTATACATGTTTACATGCATAGAGACATACATGTGTGTGCCTGTGTGTGTAGGCTTGAGGTTGGGCGTTTCCTTGATGGCCCTTATTCACTGACACAGGGGCTCTCATCTGAACCCGGAGCTTTCTGGTATGGCTAAGCTGGGTAACCCTTTCGCTCCAGGGATCCAGTCACCACCTTCTGCCTTCTGTCCAGAGCTGGGATTATAGACAGACTGCCATACCCACTCAGCATCTACACTAGGTTCTGAGAAGCCAAAATCTGGCCTTTACTTCTGATGCTTGTGTGGCAAGCACTTTAATCACAATGTCATCTCTCATGAATATATATTCATGGTGGGTGCTATAAAGATAAGAAGAGAGTACTTTGGGGGAAATGAAATAGACAAATCCAATCCAGCCCACAGTGATTTAAAGGATAGTTTCATCTGAGCTAAGAACTGAAGGGAGAGGTTCCCACTAAGAGTTGGGGAAACATCTGCCGGCTGGGGAAATAATACAGAAACTCTGTGGGAAAGAATTTGAGGTGCATTGAAGGTTGGAGTGTGGAAAGCAAGACAACAGTAACAGCTATGCAGGGCCTGGAAACACAAGTCAATGTGTGTACGTTCCACATACACATACACACTCATACATGTGTATATGAGGGAGAGAGAGCGAGAGAGAGAGAGAGAGAGAGAGAGAGAGAGAGAGAGAGAGAGAGAGAGAGAGAGTCTCACTATGTAGCCTGGCTGGCCTGCAACTCTTTGTAGACCAGACTGGCCTTGACCTCACAGATATAAATCCTGCCTCAGTCTCCCAAGTGCTGGGATTAAAGGTACATGCCATCATGCCCGACAAGTCAAAGAGTTTTAAATTTGTATCTTAAGAGCATTAAGAAGCTTCTCAAAGCTTTTAAGCAGAGAAATGGCACACTGCTATATTCCTTTCAAACTGTCACTCCTATAGCTATTGGTGAGTGAACTGGGACAAGTGACAAGCAGACTTGAAGGAGCCAGGGAAAAGGTTGCTGTCATCCAGAAAGACACCCCAAGAGGAAACTACAGTTCAAAGATGATGACCAGGCTTCTGGGATGTATAATTGGGTTTACTGTAGAATTACTGTTTACAACTGAAGGAAGAAGTAGAAAGGAACGGGTTTGAGAAATCCAAGAGGCTTCAGTTAAACAAGAGATGCTCCCCTCTCCTGTCCATGGCAGTAATAACAAAAAGGGGAACCTAGTAATTAGGTAGCCATAGAATCAGACATCACCGGGTTCCTATGTAAAGCCTGCCATTGTGTGCTGTGTTGGTAAGAACTTTGCTACAGGGGCTGGAGAGATGGCTCAGCGGTTAAGAGCACTGACTGTTCTTCTGAAGGTCCTGAGTTCAAATCCCAGCAACCACATGGTGGCTCACAACCATCCATAATGAGATCTGATGCCCCCTTCTGGGGTGTCTAAAGACAGCTACAGTGAGTGGGGCTGGAGTGAGAAAAAAAAGTGTTCGAAGACGGCTACAGTGTACTTACATATAATAAATAAACAAATCTTTTTTTTTTTTTTTTAAAGAACTTTGCTACAGAAGCAGGCTGGGTTGCTACAGATCAACCTTTAGGTGTTTCCTACAATTGAGATCTGAACAGAAACACTAATGGTTCTTTTTATATTGGCCAAGTTTCCCATAATCAGCAAGTCAATATTCAGCAGATCAACCACTCCTAGTCGGCCGTTCTTCCCCATGGATGTAGTGGCTTCCAGAAAGGAAAACCTCTGAGATTAAGGAGAAACCACTCCTTAAGAGTTTTTACAACACAAATTAAAGCCACGAGTGACCAAAGAAAACATCTCTGAACTCTTATCCACCTAGCTGAAGATAGAAGACAACCATTCTTGCTGAAAAACAAGAACAAAACTTATTCTGCCAATGTTTTCTTCTCACTGTTTCACACCATCATGGGTGTTCAGATTTCAAATGCAGCGTCTGTAGTAACACCTCGTAAATTTGCTGTGTCCAGGTGTTTTTCTTTTTCATGTTGGCTGGCTTTTAGGGTCAAACGTTGTAAGGCTGGTAATGAGGACAGTTTGTCTCAGCCATCTTTGACTTGCAGTGGACATACAGTGAATGTTTGCTGGATCAAGAAACGGAAGTTTATTGTCTGCCTTGTAAAGAGCAGTTGGGTCAAAACCACTGTGCTCTCCCTACCCACACTGATCCCATCCCTAATGGAGCATAAAGGTCTTCTACCCCAACCTTGCTTCTACCCCAGCCTCCAACACCAACAGGCATTTACTATGAACACACCAGCTAAACAGAACAGGGGCACAGGTAAGCGAACTGAGGATCCCCAGTTCACTCCTCCCCTCCAAATCCAATCCTCCAGTCTCATCCCTAGCCTCAACAGAACAGCAGCTGCACCCCTGTCCACCTCTCCTGCGGATCCCACAGACCATTCCCTCCTAACTTCCCTCCCTCCACTTGGTTGCTGTCTCCTAGACCCTAACTCCAGCAGGCATACCCTGCTGACACAAGGGAACCGTGTAAGCTAAAGTCAGACTCATAACTCTCCTACTGCTCCTGAGATCCAATGCCCACAGACAAATCTCCAGTTCTATAGCAGAGAAAAACCTGCTATGGTCTCCATTTCCTCTCCAACCCCATCCCCAGGATCACAAAGACCTTTCCCCCCTAACCATCCCAGTACCCCACCTCCAACATCAGCAAGCATTCCCTGTGTACACTCTAGCTGAGCAGGCCAGAAAACAGGCAACACATAGCATTCACACTCTGCAAGTCCAGAAAGGAAACAGAAACCAAGGAACAAAACACCCACCCAACCAAGACAAATCCAGAAATTAGCATCTAGACCTATAATTATCCCAAACCCAAATGCCTAGAGACCAGCATAAAAGCATACCCCAAACCAGTCTGGGCAATATGTCCCCACTAGAGCCAAGCTATCCTACCATAGCGGGCCTTGAATATTCCAACATAGCTGGAGTACGAGAAAAAGACCTTAAAACTAAACTATATGAAGATAATAGAGGTCCTCAAAGGAGAAATGAATAAATCCCTTAACAAAATCCAAGAAAACACAAACTGAGGAAATTCTGGAAATGAAAATTTTAGGAATGTAAACAGGCACTACAGAAGCAAACTTCACCAACAGAATACAGAGATGGAAGAGAGAATCTCAGACAGTGAAGATCTGATAGAAAAATGGGTAAATCAGTCAAAGAAAATGTTAAATCCAAAACATTCCTGACACAAAATGTCCTGGAAATCTGGGACATCATGACAATACCAAGCCTAAGAATAATAGGAATGCAGGAAAGAAATAATCTCAGCTCAAAGACCCAAAAAATATTTTCAACAAAATCATAGAAGAAAATTTTCTTAGCCTAGAAAAGGAAATGCCTATTAAGGTACAAGAAGTATACTGAACACCAATCAGAAAAGAAAGTCCCTTCAGCACATAAAAATCGAAACTCTAAACATACAGAACAACAACAACAAAAGAATATTAAAAGCAGCAAGGGGAAAAAATCAAGTAACTTATAAAGACATATGTATTAGAAAAAGACCTGACTTCTCAATGGAGACTCTAAAAGCCAGAATGGCCTGAACAGATGTGATGTAGCTTCTGAGACCAAAGATGACACCCCAGACTACTATACCCAGAAAACTTTTCAATAACAATAGGTAGAAAAATAAGATATTCCATGATAAAGTAAAATTAAAACAATATCTAGCTGCAAATCCAGGCCTACAGAAGATACTAGAAGGAAAACTTCAGCCTAAGAAAGTTAACTCCAACCATGAAATCAGTAAACAAAAAAATCTCACACCAGCCAAATCAAAAGGGAAACACACACACACTCTCACAAACATAACTCCATCACCAGCACTATCACTACCAACAACAATAAAATAACAGAAATGAACAATGATTGGCCATTGACATATCTCAGCTTTAATGATCTCAATTTCCCAATAAAAAGACAAAGACTAACAGTAAATATGAAGGAAAAAAATTATTCATCCTTCTGCTGCATATAAGAAACACATCTCAATATCAAGGCCAGTTACCTCAGGGTAAAGGGTTGGAAAAAGATATTTCAGGCAAATGGACCTCAGGAGCAAGCTGGTGCAACCACCTTAATATCTAACAAAATAGACATCAAACCAAAATTAATCAAAAGAGATAGAGAAAGGACACTTCATACTCACCAGAGAAAAAAATCTACCAAGATAACATTTCAATTCTTAGCATCTATGCCCCAAACACAAGTACACCGAAGTTTGTGAAAAGAAACACTACTACAGCTTAAATCACATATTGAGCCTCACATAATGATAGTGGGAGACTTCCATACCACATTCCCAGCAATGGAGAGGTAGATCATCCAGACAAAAACTCAATAGAGAAATAGTAGAGCTAGCATGCATAATAAACCAAATGAATACAACGGATACTTACAGAGCATTTCACCCAAACACAAAATAATGTACCTTCTTCTCAGCACCCCACAGAAATGTCTCCAAAACCGACCACGTGCTCAGACACAAAGCAAGTCTCAATGGATACAAGAAAATTAAAATAACTCCCTATGTATTATCAGACCACCACAGATTAAAGCTGGATATCAAAAGCAGAAACAACAGAAAGCTTCATGGAAACTGAATAACTCTGTATTGAATGAAAAATGGATCAAGACAAAAATAAAGAAATTAAAGATTTTCTAGAATTTAATGAAAATGAATATACAATATTCCCAAACTTATGAGGCACAATGAAAGTGCTAAGAGGAAATTCATAGCACTAAGTACCTACATAAAGAAATTGGGGAGATTTCATACTAGCAACTTAATATCACACCTGAAAGCTCTAGAAAAAAAGAAGCAACACACCCAAAATGAGTAGAAAACAAGAAATAATCAGGCTGAGGGCTGAAATCAATAAAATAGAAACAAAAAGTACAATACACAAAGAATCAATGAAAACAAAGAATTGGTTCTTTGAGAAAAATCAACAAAAATAGACAAACCTTTATCCAAACTAACTAAAGGACAGAGAAAGACTATCCAAATTAACAAAATCAGAAACAAAAAAAAAAAAAAAAAAAGGAGGAAGAAGACATAACAGACACTGAGGAAATCCAGAGACTTACAAGGACATACTTTAAAAACCTGTACTTCAACAAATTGGAAAATCTAAAAGAAATGGATAATTTTCTCAATAGATACCATTTACTAAAGTTAAATCAAGCCCACATAAACAATTTAAATAGATCTATAACCCCTAAAGAAATAGAAGCTGCCACTAAAAGTCTCCTAGCAAACAAACAAACAAACAAACAAGTCCAGGACCAGATAGTTTTAGCACAGAATTCTACCAAATTTTCAAAGAAGAGTTAACACCAATACTCCTCAAATTATTCCACAAAATAGTAACAGAAGGAACACTGTCAAATACATTTTATGATTCCACAGTTAACTTGATACCCAAACCACACAGATTCAACTAAGAAAGAATTACAGACCAATCTCCCCTATGAATGTAGATGCAAATATATTCAATAAAATACTCACAAACTGGATCCAAAAACACATCAAAAAGATCATCCAGCATGACCAAGTAGGCTTCATTCCAGAGATGCAGGGTTGGTTCAACATACAAAAATCCGACACTGTAATCCATGATATAAACAAACTGGAAGGAAAAAAAAACATATGATCATCTTATTAGATATAGAAAAGGCCTTTGACAAAAGTCCAACATCCTTTAATGATAAAAGTCTTGGAATTAAGGGTTCAGGGGACATACCTCAGTATAATAAAGGCAATTATAGTAAGCCTATAGCCAACATCAAATTAAATGGAGAGAAACAATTCAAAGCAATTCCACTAAATTCCACTAAAATCAGGAACAAGACAGGTTGTCTACTCTCTATATCTATTCAATATAGTGATTGACATTTTAGCTAGAGCAATTAAACAGCTGAAGGAGATCAAGAAAATACAAATTTGAAATAAATAAGTTAAAGTATTATTATTTGCAGATGATATGTGTGGTGATTTGAATATATGTGGCCCAAGAAGTGACACTATTTGGAGGTGTGGTTTCATTGGAGTAGGTGTGACCTTGTTTGACAAAGTGTGTCACTGTGGGGGTGGGCCTTAAGAGCTTCCTCCTAGCTGCCTGAAGATGCCAGTCTCCTGGTTGCCTTCAGAACAAGATGTTGAACTCTCAGCTCCTCCTGTAACACGCCTGCCTGGGTGCTGCCATGCTTTGATGATAATGGACTGAACCTCTGAACCTGTGAGCCAGCCCCAATTAAATGTTGTCCTCATCAGAGTTGCCTTGGTCATGGTGTTTGTTCATAGCAATGGAAACCCTAACTAAAAGACAAAATTCTACTGAGGAACTCCTACAGCTGATAAATACTTTCAGTAAAGTACCTCATACAGGATTAACTCAAAAAAGAAAATCAGTAGCCTTCCTTTATACAAATGACAAACAGACTGAGAAAGTAATTAGGGAAGTGAAATCTTCCACAATGGCCTCAAATAATATAAAATATGTTGGGGTAACCTCAACCAAACAAGTGAATGACTTATAACAACTTCAAGCCTTTGAAGAAAGAAACTGAAAAAAAGATCAGAAGATAGAAAGATCTCCTATGCTCCTGGATCAGTAGGATTAAGATACTCAAAATGAGCATCCTACCAAAGGCAACCTACAAATTCAATGCAATCTCCATCAAAATCCCAACACAATTCTTTACAGACCTTGAAAGGACAATACTCAACTTCATATGGAAAAACAAAACAACAAAAAAATCCTAAACAATAAAGGAACTGCTGGAGTTCTCATCATTCCTGATTTCAAGTTGTACTGTAAAGCTATAGTGATAAAAACCACATGGTATTGACATAACAACAGACACTTTGGTCAATGGAATACAATTGAAGACCCAGACATAAATCCACATTCACACAGTGTCTTAGTCAGGGTTTCTATTCCTGCACAAACATCATGATCAAGATGCAAGTGGGGGAGGAAAGGGTTTATTCGGCTTACACTTCCATGCTGCTGTTCATCACAAAAGGAAGTCAGGACTGGACCTCAAGCAGATCAAGGAGCAGGAGCTGATGCAGAGGCCATGGAGGAATGCTGCTTACTGGCTTGCTTCTCTTGGCTTGCTCAGCTGGCTTTCTTATAGGGCCCAAGACTACCAGCCCAGGGATGGTACCACCCACAAGGGGCCCTCCCCCCTTGATCACTAATTGAGAAAATGCCTTACAGCTGGATCTCATGGAGACATTTTCTCAACTGATACTCCTTTCTCTGTTTTAACTCCAGCTTGTGTCAAGTTGACACAAAACCAGCCAGTCAGTACAATTGACCCCTTGTCAACTTGACACACAAATACATCACTATTAGCTTCAACCCTTACTTTCTTATTCATCCCCAAGAACTAAATAACTTTAAAAATCCCACAGTCTTTGCAAATTCTTACATATTAAAATTTCAATCTCTTTAAAAATATCCAATCTCTTAGAATTCAAAGTCTTTTTACCATTAGAAGTCTCTTAACTCTGGGCTCCACTTAAAATACCTTCTTCCTTCAGGGCACAGTCACAATCAGAAGCAAAATCAAACTCCAACTGTCCAATGTCTGGGATCCACTCACGATCTTCTGGATTCCTCCAAGGGCTTGAGTCACTTCTCCAGCTCTGTCCTTTGTAGCACACACCTTGTCTTCTAGGCTCCAGATGCCTGTACTCCACTGCTGCTGCTATTTTTGGTGGTCATGTCATGGTACTGGCATCTCCAAAACACTGCTGTCCTCCACTGCAACTAGACTTTACCATGGTGCCAAGCCTCACCTCCTTTGCATGACCCCTTCAGTCCTGGGCCATCAATTGTTACAGAGGCTGCACCTTCACCAATGGCCTTCTGCTGCCTCTCACAGTGCCCAGGCCTCAGCTGCTCTTCATGACTCCTTCATGCCTTCAAAACCAGTACCACCTGGGTGACTCTTACACATTACCAAGTCCAGCCACAGCACAAGGTACAACCTTGGCTATCTCTGGAATGCAGCCTTTGTGCTCTCAGAAAACACTTCTCAGAAGATTTCACCTCATTGATGGTGGTCTCTTCCCAATCACCACCAATTTCCCAGCTCCAGCTAACCAGCATCAATAGTTCCAGTAATGCAATGGTTTTGCTTTAGTAGTTCTGGTATCTTGTTAATCACAGCTGATTTCTTCAGCCCCAGTTAACCAAAAACCACCGAATCTTAAATCAAACTAGCAATGGCCCTGATAAAAGTCTTTAATCTTCCCTCTGAAATTTCACAAGCCAGGCCTGCATCCTCTGCACTGTTCTCAACATTATCTTCCAAGCTCATACAGAACACCCCACAGAGCTCTTAACATCCCAATGGCTCTTCTAGCTCAAAGTTCCAAAGTCCTTCCACAATTCTCCCCAGAACATGGTCAGGTTGTCACAGGAATACCCCACTTCGCTGGTACCAACTTGTCTTAGTCAGGGTTTCTATTCCTGCACAAACATCATGATCAAGATGCAAGTTGGGGAGGAAAGGGTTTATTGAGCTTATACTTCCAATTACTGTTCATCACGAAAGGAAGTCAGGGCTGGAACTCAAGCAGGTCAAGGAGCAGGAGCTGATGCAGAGGACATGGAGGGATGCTGCTTACTGGCTTGCTTCTTCTGGCTTGCTCAGCTTGCTTTCTTATAGAGCCCAAGACTACCAGCCCAGGGATGGTACCACCCACAAGGGGCCCTCCCCCCTTGATCACTAATTGAGAAAATGCCTTATAGCTGGAGCTCATGGAGGCATTTTTCTCAACTGAAACTCCTTTCTCTGTGATAACTCCAGCTTGTGTCAAGTTGACACAAAACCAGCCAGTACACATAGTGTGGTGGTTTGAATAGGTTTGGCTCTAATAGATTCATGTGTTTAAATGCCTGGTCCAAATTTCTCCCCGAGCTTATGGAATCCCTCAGAAGAAGAGGTGGAAAGATTGTAAGAGCCAAAGGGGATGGAGGACACCAGGATGACAACCTCTCTGAGTCAACTAAGCAAGGCACATGTGAGCTCAGAGACTGAAGCAGCATGGTCTACATGACGCTTACATGGGTTATATCAATAGTGGTTCTAAAAATATCACAAGTGCATTCAGTACAGGTAAGTGTTAAGGGAAGTGGATTGGAAAAACTATTCAGACCACATTAATGAAGTTTTGAATTATGAGCCATCAAAACATAACCCAACATAGTCTATAACATTAAAAACATCTACAGAAAATATTCTCTGTTCTAAGGCAGCAACTTAATCCAGTAAACTATATGGGGAGAGTATATTTGCTATGATTTTAAAAATATAGTAACCAGACTTCAGACAAGGCATTATTGAACATGAAAAGGTAAGCAATTTCTCAAAAAAAAAAATCAGAAAGAAAGGAATTCAAAGATAAATCTATTCATTTAAGTGTTAAAATATATAACAGGTTTACCTGGAAAAAAAAACATGTTTTTGTTGCAAAATCATATAAAAACAAAGACAGTGATCTTAAACAAGCACTTGAAGATTTGTCCTCACCTTATGTTTATGTGCACAACACATATGAAGTGTCCTTGGAGGCTAGAAAAGAATATTAGACTCTCTGGAATTGGAGTTACAGATAGTTTTCAGCCACCATGTGGGTGCTAGGAACTGAACCTGGGCCCTCCAGAAAAGTAGCCAGTTCTTTTAACCACTGAACCATCCTTAGTCCCATAAATAATAAAGAAATAACAGATTTATTTATTTTTATTACATAGAAGGAAAAGAAATATCTCATAACCTGCCAGTGGAAATGAAAGTTTTCAATCTCTGAACGGGTTCTACTCATTATTTCTATAGTTTCTTTATTTAGTGTGGTTAAATTGTAACCTGCATGGTACCTAATCAGGAACCCACAATAGGGGACTCTAACTTATATTGCAAAATCATTTCTAAGTCTTGGATCATTTTCAGTTTAGGTGTTAGCAACATCAGCGATGGCTCCTTGCAGTAGTGCCAAGGCTTGTAGCCCAACTTCTTTGGTTTAAGTCTTTATTTTTAATCCTATCTAGTTGGAGTGCCTGCTGGAATGTTGAGAAATCTCGCTGGCTTGATCCTGAGGAGGTGACCACAGCTGCAGTGAGTTCATGAGTTCAAGGCCATGTCCTGTCCAGAGACAGCATCTCCTGACGCTCCTCCCCATCCTCCGGCTCCTACGGTGCTGGTGTTGTGTTTTAAATTTACCGTTATTCCAGGTGTTTCTCTTGCCCTCAGGAGGGGAGAGTTCGAGATAGTCATACTCAGTAGCTCAGGCTGATCTTGAACTCAGAGAAACCATTTGGCCTTAGCCTCCCTAGCACCGGGGTTATAAACATGGACCCAATTACAGAGGTTTGTTTGCCTGTCTGTCTGTACGTTTCCCTCAAGAGGCTGAAGATATGGCCCAGTTGTTAAGACTGCTTGCTTTTCTTCCTAAGGACCAACAGGTTGCTAGCACTCATACGGTTGCTCACAGCTGTCTGTAACTCCATTTCCAGGAGCTCCAATGCCTGCTTCTGGCTTCCTCAGGACTAGGCATGCATGTGGTACACAGGCACACATGTGAGCAAAACACCCATACACATAAAAATGAAAAGACTAAAACTGAGTTTGATGAGCCAGGTGTGGTAGTTCATATCTTTAATCCCAGCACTTAGGAGGCAGAAACAGACAGAGCTTTGTGAGTTGGAAGCCAGCCTGGTCTGTTTAGAGAATTCCGGGCTAGCCATGGCTACAGAATAAGACCCTGTCTCACAAACAACAGAATGACAAAAAAAAAAAAAAAAAAAAAAGGAGGGAGGGAGGAAGAAAGGAAGGAAGAACAACAGGCTGAGTTGGGGAGGAAAAAATAGACCAATTCACATTTGTTCATCGCCCATAGCTCCGGAGTCATGGTTCTCTTCAGAGGGGAACCAGCATGCCTGAAAGCAAATCTAGCAGGCAGGTTTGTTTGCATTGGGTTATCTGTTTTATTTTCTGTATGTGTGTGCACCTATCATATAAGTGTATGTATGACCTTACAGTCACCACAAACCACAAGAGTAAGACCAAGATACTTATAGGAAGACACAAAGCCAACACCCCTAAGCCATTCTTCGTTTGGGCTTGTCCACACAGTTCCATAGAACACGGTCCTAGTCTTACTTCAAAGTAAGACTTACTTTATTCTATTACATAAAAACAAAGCTGAAGCTCTATCTGCTCAACAGGAACAAGTTAATTCTGTGTGTTCCCAGTACCATGATACCAAAAATAAACCAAATGTGTCAAAATCCCGGTCTCTGGTTCATCAAAATTTTGATCTCATTCAGGTGACATTTTGTTAGAGCACAAAAAGCAAAAAATATAACAAGAAACAAAGTGGGGGCTAAATTGAATTTAGTTAAACTGTATCTTTTTTTTTTATTTTTTAAGTTCCAAGCTCCAATGAACATCATGAGCAAGGCAAATGTACTGAAAAGAAACGATAGAAAAATCTATGTGGTTAGGAAGAAATTAAGACATGCAGTAAAATAAAGTTGGTAAGCAATGGGCATGCACTTGTCTTAGATCCAAATCACCTGGAAATGAGACTTAGGGACATTGATAATGTGTGCCTATGGCTCTGCTGCACTAGTAAACAAGCCTACTGAAGAGTAATGGACAAAAAGCCCTAGGTCATCTATTTTAACGTCTTTCACAAAGTATGTCAAAATAGGCATTCAAACTCCACACTAAAAGTTGCTTTGAAGTTCAAATCAGGATCTGAGACTTACACAGTCAGAAAAAATGTGGCTTATGTTTGTTTTCTCTCCTCCAGCTCCATGTTGGTTCAAAGAAAAGGAACAAGCTATACAGAGTTTTAAAACAATTTACTAGGGCTAGAGAAATGGCTCAGTGGGTAAAGTATGCTGCTCTGTGCAAACATGAGGGCCTGAGTTTGGATTACCAGTACCATGTGAAGGGTCCAGCTTAACATTACAAACTCCATTTTGCTTTCAGACTCCATTTTATGATTAACTTGCCCTCTGAATGAACTCAGCTACTGGAAAAACCCCAACTTGTTCCAGGAGCCATGTCACCCTGGTAACAATCACAATTCCCAAGGGTAAATAGCCACTCCACTCCTAGCAACAACCGATCAGTTCTTAAGGGGAAAGTAACTAATGTCTAAAGTGAATTGATTAAGCTAGCAACCATTGTTCATACCAAGCTGAAATCATTACTAGCCAATAGAAATATGCCAAACAAATGTCAACCAATCATCTAACTGCCAAGTTGGAAAGTTTCTCGCCCTGCTACTATGATAAATAGCCAAGGCTTGTACCAGCTCAGGACCTTCTATGCAGTCCACTGTGCTTTTGCATACAAGTTGGACTCCTGATTGTCTCTGGTGGTCTGTGGGGACCTTTCGATCGGAGCATAACACCATGTACAAAGCCTGATGTGGAGGCACATACCTGTAATACCAGCACCAAAAGGCAAAGGCGGGAGAGCTGGAGGAGAGGACATGCTGGCCAGAGTCTACAATAGACGAGCACCAGGCAAAGGAGAGACTCTGTCTCAAAAACTAAGAGTGTGATAACAGAAGAGCAAGACATTGTCCTCTGGACTCCATATGCCCACATCGGGTGTCTGTGCCTGCACATACACGTAAACATAGACACATAGATAGTCAACATGTACTAACCATGTATGCGTGTACCTGCATAGATGAACGTACCTGTGCACACAGGAACTTACACATAAGTGTACACTCTCAGAGGGAAAGAAACCATTTATTATTATTATTATTATTATTATTATTATTATTATTATTATTATTAAATTAGGGTCAATGGGATGGCCCACTGGTTAAAGATATTTGTTGTCAAGCACAACTACCAGAGTTTGATGTCTGGTACAGACATGGGGAAGGAGCCCTGCAAGTGGTCCTCTGACATCCCCCCCATACACACGCACCATGGCACGTGCACAGCCACATCCACACCTGTAAATGAGTGTGATTTAGAAATAAAAATTAAAATAACTTTTTGGCCGATTCTTTTTCCTTCAGAGTGTTTAACATCTGTTGACTTTCATTTTTTGTTAACTTTAGCCTGTTTTGCTTCTGAACAATGAATAAAATCTAGGGGTAGGAATGTCATGTAGGGTGATCTACAACAGAGCAAACAACCTCTGTAGGTGGTTTAAACGTCAGGGTGCTTACCCTGAACAGTCTATGGCCAGGTCATAGATGGATGGACTCGACCTGTGTAGGCACTACCTGTGATTTGTTTTTAAATTCCTTAAAGTTTTCTGTTTCTTTCCTAAATGTTAAAGACAGTGAACATCAGTACTCCTAAGAACAAAAGCAATCAAACACTAAAGTCACTCTATGCAACACCCATCAGCTGCTTCTAACAGAGTAAAGAGTTAAATTTTTTTCAGGCTTCCAAAAGGGCTATATCAGAAAAAGGCCCTCATAACAAACATTTAGGCTAAAGAGAAAACTTTAAGGAATTTAGAAACAAACCACAGATAATGTTTAACCATAGAGAAGCCCTCTGAGAGGTAACCTAGGTTAGACAGCTAACAGGCCCAAGGTTCCAGCTCTAAGAGCTTTATGGGCCTGGTAGGTTCAGCCTACCCTCATTAATGGATACACAGTAGAACATATGAACATACAATCTACTGGGTACATTTTTACCAGGCTTGATTTTCTTATTTTGTATTAAGGAAACAATTGTCATATTGAGCAAGCTTTTAAAAAATACACACCTTGTAGAAGAAGACTGCCACAAGTTTACCGTCTGATTCTCCTGCTAAAGTACTCTTTTCTTTAAGAAAAAATGTTAGATTTATTTTGTATGTAATAGTGTTTTGCCTGCAATGTGTATATGTGCACCACCTGCTTGCCTCATAACTGCAGAGGCCAGAGGAGGGTTTTGGACCGCCTGGAATTGAAGTTGCAGATGGTTGTGAGCCACCACATGGGTGCTGGAAACTGAATGTGGGTCCTCTGGTAAATCAGCATGTGCTCCTAACCATTGAGCCATCTCTCCATTCCTCAGAATACATTTCTTAGACATAGTCTTAATCCCTCATAGTGGTGAAATTCCAATTTATAGTAATGTATATTTGCCATTACAAAAGATTGGTCCAATAAATTTTGGGTGAGTTTCCACATGAGCATAACGTCTCCATGATATATTGTGACACTTGCTGTCACTTGTGAAATTCACTTCCATGGTTTTGGCTTCGAAAAAAATAATTAACCCTCTTTCACAAAACTGTAGTTAATGTAGTTAATGTATTTAATGTAGTAAGATGGTGTAGTCTGGGTGGTGAAGACACAGGGCTTGAATCGTCATCTTAATTCTCCACTGAAGCAGTCACAGCATTCTAAAATGAATGCTCTGCATTTAAAGTAAGATCCACGTGTAAAATTGCCCCACAGTGCTTATTGTTTTAAACCTTCTGCCTCTCACCCTCGGTTAAATTCACTTTTTTAAAAAAATTTTCTTTCTTTTTAAGATTTATTTATTTATTTAATGCTTATGAATTCACTGTTGCTGTCTTCAGGCACACCAGGAGAGGGCAACAGATCCCATTACAGATGGTTGTGAGCTACCATGTGGTTGCTGGGTATTGAACTCAGGACCTCTGGAAGAGCAGTCAGTGCTCTTATCCACTGAACTATTTCTCCAGCCTCCTAAATTCACTTTTAAAAATCAAGAGATTCAAAGTGAGCCACAGTGATGGATACCTATGATCCCAGCACTCAGACTGAAGCAGGGGTCATGTGAATTTCAGGCCGTCTTGGGCATATACAGAGACTGTTTCTTAAAAGAAAACTAGAAAGAGCAGCCCATGGCATGATTTAATGGGTGCCTTACAAGTGTGTGGCCCTCAGTTTGCTCCTTGTGTGTGATTTTACACACGTGTATGTGAGTGCACCTGTGTATGTGGATATATGTCTATGATGTGTGTGTGTGCGTGTGCGCGTGCGTGTGTGTGCGTGTGCGCGCGTGTGTGATGTATTCATCCCACTGCTTCTGTTCATCTAGAGAATGCTGGCTAACACACTATGTAAAGATGGAAGAACAATGTCACAAAGCTGTTCCCTGACCTCCACACGCATGCTGGGGCACATGTGCTCAGATACACACACCACCACCACCAATAATCATTTTTTAAAAAGAAGTAAAATAGAGATGGGGTTCAGGGTGAACCATATAAAGAAACCCAGCTTCTTCATTGACCATGCCAATAGCTGCTACAAAAGCCCATGCCAAGTTCTGCTATGTAAAATTTCCTTATTTCTATCACCTCACATTTGAATTCTTAGTTTTCTCATTTCTTATGTAACGTTCTTAATATTTTTCAGCTCATTGTTTTAAAACTAAAATGAGCACACTAGAACTGCTTTCTTGACCTTTTCGAGCACAACTTTATTGTCTGTATGGATGTTTTTTACAATTTATTGTTTTTTCCTTATAATAATTTCATGTTAGATTCTTTTCACATTTGAACTTATTTTTCCTGGACTTTAAGAAGAAAGCTTGATTCAAATAGTATCAACAACCATATATATATGAAGGCCTGGAGAGTTGGCTCAGCAGTTGAGAGCACTTGATGCTCTGCACAGGACCCAGTTACAATTCCCAGAACCCACAAGAGGGCTCACAATTCTCAGTAACTCCAGTCTCATTGGACCAGAGATCCTCTTCTGACCATGAAGAGCATCAGCATATATTCATACACATGACATAATAAAATAAATCTTTTTTTAAATTTCAGCTTTGAGACTGGCAAGATTGCTCAGGAGGTATAAGTGTCTTGCTGCTCAGCCTGGTGCTGAAGATGAAGGGTATTTCTCCAAAGTTTTCCCTTTCCTCCTCTAAATGAGTCAGAGCTAACATTCTTTGCATATAATCAAATCTACTCCCCCACTGGGAAAGAGCGAAGACAATCTCTTTAGAACAGCTCTGGAAAAACAAGTCCAGGGCCTTTACACTGGGTTTTGACATGGCATGGTAGTATATACCTGTGCTCAGGATAACAGCAGAGGGATCAAGGCCAGCATCAACTACATAGTCTCTTTGGGGCCAGCTTGGGCTACAAAGGTGTTTCAGTTCTGTCCTGCGCCCTGGAGAGAAGTCTGTCGCTTTGGATACTGTTATTGTGTTTCCCTAAACCTCAGTTGTGTGAGAATTCATAAATAAAAATAAGTAAATAAATGAACAACAATGAAGACCCTGGGAATTTTCATTTTTCATGGCTTAATTTACTATTACCAATCTTTATTATCTGTAGTTAAATGCCACTTCTCTCACCTGAAGGGTCTTATCTTTTTCCCTTTTAAAGAGACTTTTGATTAGTTTTAGACATGTAAATACAAAGACAAATAAGCAACTCAAACACAGAAAAATCTAACCGAGCCGGAGTTGTGGAATCGTAGCTGTATCTCTTTAGACCATTCTATGACTTATCCGAAAGAATATGAGTCAAAAGAAGAGGGAGGGAAACACCTACCACTAAAAGCAAGTGGCCTTTGTTTGAACTCAGATCAGATTTTTTTTCATCTTTGTTCAATGAATTGGGGGAAATGATGAAGTTTAAATAGTGTACAGACAGAACAGTTCTATACCTGTTTTCCCATGATGTGAGTTCAAGCATTTGTAGTACATTATCCCTGAAAGAGAGGTAGCTCAGGAAGGTTGTAAACAATTTATTCTGAGTTCAGAGCAAGTGAGGATGTGAAAGCTGACTAAGAAGGTGTTATGGTTTGGGGAATACCAGGGAGCGGTGCAGGGAAACTCTCTGTACTATACTTTTACAACTCTGAAACTACTGCAAAGTTAGAATTGATTTTAATGACGGGTGATCAGAAGAAAGCTGGATAGAGTGGCACACATTTCCTATCTCACCATTGGGAGGTGGAGGCAAGATCGGGAGTTCAAGGTCATCTGCGCCTGCATACTAAGATCAAGGCTACCCTGGTCCTGTTTGGGGGCCACTGTCAGCCCGGGCAGCACCTTGAACACAGGTTAACTGTAGAAATAAAAAAAAAAGAAAAAAAAACTTGCCTTAAAAGACAAGCTGAGGATGGTGGTGGTGAACACTTTTAATTCCAATACTCGGGGGCAGAGGCAGGAGGATCTCTGAGTTTGAGACCGGACTGGTCTACAGAGTGAGCTCCATGACAGCTAGGGCTACAGAGAAACCTTGTCTCAAAAAACAAACAAACAGACAAAAATCAACAAAAACAAACAAAAAAGACAAGCTGGATCTTAGTATCACATCCTACATATTCGGCCAGGAAAGACCCTACGAAGTCTCTACCTAAAAGGGACTCACTCCAACAGCAGCAAGGAGTGTAACTTAATCAACTACCATTGCAAGTTAGGAGGACCAGTGGTATCAGCTAAGACCATTAGAAAGAGGAGACAGTTGAAGATCGGCAGGGTTGAAGTTGAGTTATCGGCCCATTAGCATGCAGGGCAACAGTCTCGAGTGTGCCCTGGGGGTAGATTGGAGCCATCTAACCTAGCGTCATCTTTCTGAAAGGCAATCAGGTCGAGTGTCTCACACTTTAAAACAGTCATATCCTTTGACACAGCAACTCTGTTTCGAGAAATTTATCCTAGGGAGTTAGTGAGGCAAGTACACAACACGTACTAATGTGTGCATGCTCCTTGTCATAGCAAATTACCAAAGGCACATCAGTAGGGGGCTGCTAGATTGATTAAACAAATTATGGTTTTCCCACATAAAAGAGCCTTCTTTAGCCACTGCAAACTATGAAATAAATTGACGGGGAGAAATGTCACTAAATGAAAAGGCAGGTTGCCAAATGGTATACAATACGGCCCTATTTGCATTTATAGTGCTTATTTACATTTAAAATAGAGACACTATATGGGCATATTCTTTAAGAATTGAAGCAATGCATGAGGGGAAAAAGTTGTCATAAATTCAAAAGATTATACACTACACCATACCAGGCAAACAACATAATTTGCAAGAACCAGTACAAAATGAAAATGTGGAGGCTTTGTTCAAAAACTAAGAATTTCAAGATGGTTGACAGCAGAGCTTAAACTAAGCATGGGGTCTTAAGTAACTGTATGGACCACATGTTCATAAAGCCAGTCCTGGGAACACACACAGATACATGTTATGCTACACTACATATTATTAGATATCACACTACACAGCGCCCAGTAAGATGCACATTGCACTACGTGGTTGTATATAGGGTGGGTGGGTCTCTTTCCCTTCCCTTCCGTTTTATTATTTTAGGGACTGTGACAAAGGCAATGTATTTTGTAATATAGGCAATACAAAGTATATTTAACGTGTTCCTACAAGAAGTAGCACATGGGGGTGGTGAAATTTGTTATCTGCCGGGGTACCCTATGATCACTCCATAGGAGTGCCTCCAAGAGAGTTCCAGAAATGAGGGAGTGAGAGGTGGGTGGCTCTTCAGAGAGATTTCTGCTAAGTGTGGTAATCTCAGCACTTCAGACATTGAGACAAAAGGATCACCATGAGTTTGGGCTACACAGTGAGTTCCAGGACAGCCTGGGCCACACTGTGAGACTCTGTCTCAAAAACAAATCAATAAAAGGAGGTCTGGATACATAGCCCGGGTGACACAATGCTTATCTAGCACATATAAAAGCCTCACAATATAACCTTGGCTGACCTGGGATTCACTATGTAGACTTGGTGAGCCTTGAACTCACAGAGCCTTGCCTGCCTCTGCCTCCCAAGTGTTGTGATTAAAGGCTGGATTAAAGATATGCACCACGATTCCTTGCCAAATGTGAATGACTTTCAAAGAGTTTCACATACCAGTGCCTACTAGGAGATACAAATACAGGGTAAATTTTCCTTCTTTTCATATAGAAGGAAAGTGTAAGGGAAAAGGTTGGATTTGGTGGCACATCTATAATCTCAGCACTTTGGAAGCTAAACCAGGAGAGCCTGGTTTTCTAGGCCATCCTGGGTTACATAGAAGGACCCTGCTTAAAATAACAAACAAATAAATAAATAAATAAATAAATAAATAACTATAAAATGAATTATTTTTCTTTAGAAATTAGACTATTCTTACATATCACATGGATACTGATATTTTCCCATTGCTCTCAATGGTTCTGATGCTCACAAGTTTAGCCAAATAGAAGTATTGCTAGTCATTAGTTTATTTGACCACCTCTACGTTAAATGTTCCCGCTGGTGCTTCTATTTATAAGTAGAACTAAAACCCTGGGAACTCTAATTTGGGTCAGTACAGTCAGTAGCATATGTTCCGCCATGAAGAAAACCAAGGTTTGACTAGACAGATCTTAAGGCTGGAGCCAGAAGACAAGAGTACAAGCCATTCTCATGTTTATTGATTCCAAATAAGATGTTCTAACACTTCCCAGGTTTGTACTCTCAGTTATATGATCAGCAACCTTTAACAGGTTTTAATGAGTGTTAGAATAAGCATTTAAAAGTGTGATCAAGCGAGAAAAAAGTTAAATATTTAGCAATTTTTTTTCTGAAGTCTATCATAAGGTGATCTTCGGTGACCAAGTTTATACAGCACACCAGGGGCTCCAGCCCTTTTGACTTTGGAGAGTTCAGGGTTTTGTGTAACACAGGGGCAAAGTATAAATAGAGTGCTGGTAAATCCTATGAGGTGTGGATTTCAAGACTAATTTATGTGCCTTGAAAGTGTTGTCTTGTTATTTTTAATTTTTATTTGAGAATTATATGTGTATACAGAGTACCCATGCACAGGGAGTCTATGCTCAGTCATAGGGGTAAAAACTAACAAATGCCTTAAACTACTGTCTTATTTCTGTGTGATTCTCCAAAGCAGTGACCTGCTGCAGGACACTGGTCTGTCTTCACTGACACTATTGAAGTCATTCATTCTCAAGAGAATTTTTACCAGGCTGGTTGGCTGCTGTTTGTTTGTTTGTTTTTGCTACTCTCAATTTCAAAATAGAATGTATAATGCAGTTACAAAACATTTCTGAAGATAGGGAGGTATCACACTAACAACATACACAGACATACACATGCACACACAGAGACAGAGAGACATAGACACAGAGAGAGTTAATACAGTTCCCTTTTCATTTCCACAGACACTTAACTGCTTTCCTTAAGATGTATAATAACATTGTATTTTTTTAAAAAAACAAAAAACAGAAACAAAAGCAAAAACATGGTCTTCCTGTGTAGCCCTCCTTGAAACTCACTATGGAGACCAGTCTAGCCTGGAACTCACAGAAACCCACCTGCTGCTGCCTTCCGAGTGCTGGGATTAAAAGCATGCACCACCACGTCCAGCCATGACATTTTCTTTCAAATAATTATATCAAACACACAAGTGTTTGACAGGGGTGTGTGTGTGTGTGTGTGTGTGTGTGTGTGTGTGTGTGTGTGTGTGTTGCTGTGGATGGAACTTAGGGCTTCATATATGTTGTTTACTGAGCGTCTCCAGCCATTTGTTATTTTGTTTCCCATTTTGAGACATAGTCCCTCTAAGTTACCCAGGACAGCCTTGGACTTTCTCCATCCTTTTGCCTCAGTGCTCCCAAGAACCTGTAATTATAGATCTGCGTTGCCCGGCCTTGGCTGTCATTTTCTAACATATCTAAACATCTCAAGGTATTTTGAAGTTGAAAAGCCCAGTTGAAGGGAATGCTGACGTAAAAGTCTGAGCGCAGAGCAGGAGGATGAACTCTGTAGGTCATAGTTATGCTCTCCCCTAGCCATCACAAATATGAAACAGTCTTTCCAACTTTACCAGTGAGGGCAAGAGATAGTAGCACTGGGAATAGACAGGCAGCTGAACAGAGAACTTGGTGAGGATGCTAGTTAGTCTGTATGCTTTGTTATTAAGCATAGGAAATCAGGAGAATGACATAAAGAATCAGAGATATCTAATGTTGACAGCTAAAGAACCAGAGTGTCACCTTTAGCAGAATTGATAAAGAGTTTCCAGTTAACAGCACTTAGGGGTGTTCCTTTATTGATTTGACTGAAAAGGAATCTCCCTGAACAGGGCAACTAAAAATAGAAGTGCTAAATCTGCATTTCTGTCTTGTTTGTTGGTGTGAGAGATGATTGGTTACAAAACCTAAGTCCAGGGCAGGAGTTCCTGCTCCTGGCTAAATCTTCAGGGCAAGGCCTGAGAACCACACTTGAAGAAGGAAATTCCAATGGCTGTCAGATGGGTTGCGATTTAGAAGCAGAAGAACAGTAATGATGATACATCCTCCTGATTCTTCTTGATTGACCAGAAGTGAGCAGCCCTGAGCCTTCAAAAAGGGAGAAAAGCAGAACATGCCAAGTGCATAAGATCTGAACTAAGAAAAGCAAAGTACACTTAAATAGGCCTGTGGAGCCAATCCTTGTGGAGAAGATACAAAGAGAATGCCGTTTGAGGAAACTCAAAAGAACAGATGCAGAAATAAATGCAGAAAAATACAACATAAATCCAATACCAGCAATAGCAAACTGGTTTTTTACTAAAGTGGAGATTTCAGTCCTCAAAACACTGGTTGTTTGGCTACATATTTTGAGTTAGAGATATGTAACCATGGGGTGTATGACACATGATCCATCACCATGGTGTGTTGCCCTTAGTTAAAAATTTTTCATCAAGGTTGAAACAATCTTAAAATTGGTTGTCATGCCAGATCCAATAGACCTCAACGTTGCCCCAGGAAACACAGCACCTGCTTTTATTCAGAAGTTCAGACTTTCTAAAACAGAAAGCTTGGGGAAGGACTCACCAATGTGGAGATTATGCCTCCCAGGGTATTTTAATGTGCTTTGAGGCTTGAGGAGCTTTGTTTCCTACATTTCAGGGCTAGATTTGAGAGGTCCAGCTGAGATCCATGTTTGAGGCCAGAGTAACACCAGGTTCACCTACCAGTGTGGTGTTTAGAGCTAAGCAGGCCCAGAATCAAACTAGGGCAACAGCACTTGCTAGTGGTGTGAGGCTTAGCAGGTTACTTAGCCACACTAAACTTTAGGCTTCTCTTATAAGAAATGGAAATAATACCTCCCTTCAAAGTTCACTATGAATGCAGACGTTCATGTCCTTCCCAGGTGGCTCTGGTGTCAGGATTGGTTCAGATGCCTGCTCTAACATTCATTCTGTGACTTAAATCAATTACTGTCCCTCTCTACAGTTCAACTTTCTAATTTGTAAAGGGAATACTATTACTTCATAGGATTGTTGCAGGAAGTCAATGCATTTGTAAAGCTAGATGTGGTGACTCACTCCTACAATCTAAGCACTGGAGAGGTGGAGGCAGGAGAATTAGGAACTCAAGGCTACTCTTGGCTCTACAGCAAGCCAGAGGCCAGCTTAATATAACCTGAGCGACCCTAAACAGAGGTTTAGAAGGCTGCCTTATACAGGCATGGGAGGGTTGTAATCTTAGCACTCAGGAAACTGAAACAAGATTACGAATTACAGGCAAACCTTAGTTACATAATAAGAACCTGTCTTTAAAAAAAAAGAAGACTGTCGATAGTGTTGGATTAGTGCTATAAGAGTAAGCACACAAATAACAATAATAAAATATCTCACCTAAACAGAATACCAAGACCTAGATTATAACAGCTCAGTTTCTAGTAACATTGCTACTATGATTATAGAAACCTTTGCAACCCACTGTCTTTTAAAAAGTTTTAAAATCAGGGCAGGGAGCTTGTCTGAAGTGGAAGATATTAGGATGAGGGTTGAACCTAATTCAATTTTTTTCTTTGATTAAATAGTTGAAACTAATTTTGAAAAATAAGCTATCCTGGTGTCTTAGTCAGGGTTTCTATTCCTGCATAAACATCATGACCAAGAAGCAAGTTGGGGAGAAAAGGGTTTATTCAGCTTACACTTCCATGTTGTTGTCCACCACCAAAGTAAGTCAGGATTGGAACTCAAGCAGGTCAGGAAGCAGGAGCTGATGCAGAGGCCCTGGAGGGATGTTTCTTACTGGCTTGCTTCCCCTGGCTTGCTCAGCTTGCTTTCTTATAGGTGCCAGCCCAGGGATGGCACCACCCACAATGGGCCCTCCCCCCCTTGATCGCAATTGAGAAAATGCCTTACTGCAGGATCTCATGGAGACATTTCCTCAACTGAAGCTCCGTTCTCTGTGATAACTCCAGCTTGTGTCAACTTGACACACAAAACCAGCCAGTCCACCTGGTATGGAGGCATATACAAGCAATGACAGCACTGGAGAGGCAGAAGCAGGAGAACCAGGAGTTCAAGTCCGGTTTTGTCTTCATAAAAAGATTGAGGCCACCCTAGCTGTTTCTTCCCCCTCAATTGAATTAATATCAATTTCAAAATAAATAGTCATTTTCTTCAGACTCCCCAAGCCACAAGTCAGAAGCTTCTGGGAATAAAAATACATGAAGTCCCCTATGCCTGGTCAACCCACTACCCACCCCTCACAGAGAAAATACAAGATGCTACTGTATTAACCCATTTTCAGTTACTGTAACAAAATATTTTAGTCTGACTACTTCCTAAAGGAAAGAGGTTTCACAGTTTTAGAGCTCTTCAAATAGCACTATACTGACTCTGGTGAGCTCCCCTCCCCCTATGGCAGATCCCCTATGGGGTCATGGGGTGAGAGGAGAGAGAGGAAGATCTTGGATTAGACAGGCAACCAAACAAAGTTGGCCAACCAGGCTTGTCTCTTTTTTTTCATAACAGCTCTCTCTTGTGAAGTATCAAAGGGTCTCACAAGAACTCTCGTAATCCTTTCTTAGGAAAATTCATCTGAGTCAGGTAACCAAGGTTCAATACATGAACATTTGACATAGTACACACAAACTATAGTGACTGACTATGATGCAATGTTTTTCTCTCCTGAAAGAACCAGCCCAACTGTAACAAACACAAATTATATTTTAGTAAGATCTAGCAATGTATAAAATTCCTTCTTTCCTTTATTTAATAATACTATGTACCATTCTCATTTTGCTCACATAATCACAAACCTTTAAAACAAAACCCCTTCTCTCTCTCTCTCTCTCTCTCTCTCTCCCCCCCCCCCATCCTTATGCCAAAATTTTCTTATGCTAAATCCACCCTTCCTCTCTTTCATCGTCTTTGGAGACAGGTTCTCGCTCTGTAGCCTAGTCTCACATAGAACTCATCTCACATTTCCAAGTGCTGACATCGAGGCATGGTTTGCCACATTTAGATCTCATGGGTTTGCTTTTGGACACAGGGTCTCTAAGCATACCCGAACTGGCTTCAGAATTCTGGAGCTTACTGCCCAAGTCTCCTAAGTCCAGGGATTATAGAATACAGCACTATAACTGGCTTAGTCATATTTTAAAATATACTAGTGCTCCAGCATGTAAATCCAATATCACTTCAACTAAATCAATCTTTGGAGAATAAAAATATATGAGGGAGAGGGAGTCTCCAAGTATGGGGACCTGAGTTGGTTTCCCAGCAAAGCCAGTGCAGGTATGTATGCCTGTGATCCCAGCACTGGAAGGTGGAGGCAAGCGGACAAGGCAGCACATCTTAGATGGTGAGCTTCTGGTTCAGTGAGAAACCTTGTTTCAGGGCCATAAGGCGGAGGGCAATAATGATGTGGGAATCTTTCTCTGTCCTCATTTGCACAAAGATGTGTATACCTGAATACGTCACAGCACACATATACCTGAATACGTCACAGCACACACATACCTGAATACGTCACAGCACACACAATGAACTTCATCTGAATTTTAAGTTCTGAATTCAACTTACATTCAAGTTAACCTTCAGTGTGAATTACTTCCAAAAAGCTTGTTTGCCAAGCCCAGCAGAAAGTACAGACCAACGACTTTTTTGAAAGGCATTACTCTGTATCTAAAGGGTTTTGTTTCCACCATTCCTCCCATTATAACCAATCTTCAAGAGACACCTATCCTGCAGTTCTCTATCCCTCATTCCTCAGTCCTTTTTCCTGTCTAAACCCATTGCCTTTGTATTATGCCTTTAAAATACACCCTCCTTTGACTTTATTTATTTTCACTTTGTTTATGAAATATTTGCATCCTAAATATTCATTTCTGCATGTGGTTCTGCCCAAATAAAATATACCAGAAAGAACCAGAAGCCAAAAGTTCCCAAAAGGTTTTGTAATAGGGTCTTTTGCCAAGTTCAGACATATTTAGCTTCCCCATTCCTTCTGACTCTGAACTGCTGCTGCTTCACAAAATCACACACATTTGAGGAACTAATCGTTGGTAAATAGACACACACATTTGTTTGTTTTTAGACAGAGTATTATGATGTAGCTCAGACTGGCCTCAAACTCATATTCACCTGCCTCTGTTAGATTTAAAGTATGGATCACCATGCTCAGCTTAAATATAATTCTGAAAACATTTTCTCTCTCTTTTCTGAACTTAGGGCCTCCAGCATAATTAGTCTCTTCCAATGAGTTGTATCTCTATTTTTTTTTATCTTGAGATGAACACGCGAGAGGAAAGGGGGAGTGTCACTAAACTGCTCAGAGTGGCTTTGGACTCTTGCTCTGGCTGGCCTTGCTCTTAATACTTCTTTAACTGCTCCTCCTCACGCCCAGTAGCTAAGATTACAAACCGCATCACCAGCCTGGAGCTCTTCTAAAAATTTTGAGAGTTTCTTTTGTATCTGTTTTACTTTCGCCTTTGGTTACAATGTTCCTGGTTAAGAGGTATCCTTGGAATTAACTTCATCAAGAGTCACAATGTTGCATTTGCTATGTCAAGGATCATAGTCATCGTTCTCTAAATTAATACTTTGTGATCAAGCAGTTTAATTTTCCAAGAGAAACTGTCCAAAGTGGAGTATTAGGGAAGGATCAATTCTTCCCAAATTTCTACCTGTTGCGGGCACTTGGTCAGAGGCCCCCTTACTTTTTCTACCCAGTCCCTCTAGCTTTCCCTTCAGTTTTCAGAATGCACATCACCCTAGTCAGCCCTAACCCCGACGCAGGCCCTAGGATGGTTTGCAATTCCCAGAACAGGACTCAGGGTTTAGGACTCCGCATGGAGCTCAGACAAACCTCTTTGCCTTCCAAAGTGAATGAAGCGCTCAAGTAACACCGGAGGAGAAAAGAACGAAGTTCAGAACCCCAACATCCAAAGCTACCCCGACAATCGTACCACTATAATCAGTACCACTATACCCTGTCCATCCCCGCCCGCTCCAGGCCCGTACCCGAGTCTGCTTCTCTTTGGCTGCCTCGGGTTTTTCCCTCCGCGCGTGGCCCCTCCCCTCCCCTCCCCTCCCCTCCCCTCCCCTCCCCTCCCCTCCCCTCCCAAGCCCCTGCGCCCCGGCCCTTTCCTGCCCCAGAGTCTCCCTTCCCTTTTCCTTTCGCTCTTCCGCCCCCACGCTCCATCGCCCCTTTTGATTGGCCAAGCACGCCGGAGCCAGGCCGGCCAATCGGTGAACCGGGCTGGCGGCGATGGGCGTGGCCGCAAAGCCGGGCCCTCAGATCGAGGCTTCCTCCCCCTCTCAGCCGGCTGCACATTCCGCCGCCGTTGCCGCCGCTGGTCCCGCAGTCGTCTTCGCCAGAGCTACTGTGGTACCCGGGCTCAGGGCAGGCGAGGGCAGCCAGGGAGTGGAGGCCTCGGAGGCCGGGCGAGAGGAAGGGAGCGGACGGCGCAGGCGGCGGCCGGCTTCCTGGGAGCGTCGGTGCGGCGCGGTGGTTGGGGCGGATCCCGCGGGGCCCGGGCGGGGGGGGAGAGTCGCCGGCCCGGCCATGGCGGACAACGAGAAATTGGACAACCAACGGCTCAAGAATTTTAAGAACAAAGGCCGCGACTTGGAGGTACAGTGGGGTTCGCGGCCTCCGGCCCCGGCGGGACGCCGGGTGCGTACGGAGTCGGGCGGGCGCGGCGGCCGGCATGGCGCTGGGCGGGCGGGCGAGCGGCCGTGACGCGGGCGCCGCGCCGGGAAGTTTGTGCCGGGCCTGCTCCGCCTCCGCCGGAGACAGCGCCCGGGCCCGCCGGGTGCGGCCTAGGCCTGTCCTGCCGAGCCGGCCAGACACGGGTGCGGGGGGCCGGAATATGGGCCGCGGCGGAGGCCTGGCAGCGGCGGAAGCTCCGGATCTGCTCGGGCCCCCACGCCCAGCGTCGCTGGCGGAGGGCGATGGGGTAGCGAGCGGCGACCTCGTAACTTCTCTGGGCCTGAGACGCCTCCACATGCAGGAGGTTTTTCTGATCGCCCGGTCTCTGGTTTTACTCCAACGTCCAAACTACAGGAGTGAACTTCTCCGCTGAAAAGAAAAGGAAAAAAAAAAAAAAAATCCCCGCGGCGAGAGGCGGTCGGTCCTGGTGATGCTAGCAGTGCCTTCCAGCGGCCTGGGTTTCACTCTGGTCCTAGCTGATTCAAGATGTGGCTCACGATGTGCCCTTTTCCAGTCAAAGGATCACTTATCTCCACCCCCCTTTATTTGAGCTTGTCCACAGATCTTTTTGCTCCTCTCTGAGAAGAGACCACCAGTTTGCATTCTTACATAGAAAGTCCAAAGGGTAATACAAAGCTGTCATCCTCTAGTCTTCGGTATCCTTTCTCTCCACGTCCTGGTGGTGGTGGCAGTGAGGAATCGGGTAGGCTGTGGACTGACACCATCACGTATTATTTTAAAAGGGGAAAGAAGGCTTCGTTGTCATAGACACAGCTACTTCCAAGGTTCCATGTATTAAACACACAGTTTCTTTCCATTGTGACTTTTTTTTTTTAAGTATAGGGATTTAAAAAAAAAAAAAAAAAACAAACCACAAACTGTTCTAAGAGTTTAGCTTCTTTATTCCCTTACATGTTCTTATAACTGATCTTCAGACTGCTGTGGTCTGTTTCTGAGCTTGAGCATTTGCAGGATAGAGATAGCAACTTTTGTTTACTTTCCCAGTGCCATTCAGTCTTTTAATGTAGTTTGTCCTGTTGTAGCTTACTGCAGTAGTTAGAAGAACTGTATGTCCCAGGGTGTGTGTAGCTGTTCAGAGATTGTTTGAAGGTTAATGAACCTTTGTGATAATTTTTTATAGTGGAAGAAATTTTTTAAAAAATTTTAGATTTGTTTTACGTATAGGGGTGTTTTGTCTGGATGTATGTGTACGTGCATCATGTGTGTGCCTGGGGTCCAAGGAGGCCAGAGGACGGTGGCCCATCCCCGGGAAGTGGAGTTACAGCCAGTTATGAGCTGCCATGAGGTGCTTAGAACTGAACCACTGAACCATTTCTTCAGCTCCCAAATTTAGTATCTTTATTGGAGTAATTTACATGTAACAAAAGCCAACTTTTTAAATGTATAATTCATAGTTGTCATTAAATTTACATGCTGAAAAATGCTGATATTTTTACTAAATGAATATTTAGAATGGGAAAAAATCACAAGTTAGGAAATATAAAATTGATAAATATTGCAAAGTTAGAGATTTCAGAAAAATATCAGGTAGCCAATTTTTTTCCTACCTATTTCTAACAGGTTCCTTGAAATGTTATTCACATACTATACAATTCACCCATATAAAGTTTTTAATTGTTGCACAGTCAGCACCTAAATCAAATCTTAGACTACTTACTACTCTTTAAGGAACCCTTGATATAAGTCATTAGCAGTGATTCTCTTTCTCAGCTACTCCAGCCCAAAACAGTGTTGTTTGTTTTGATTATCTATTCTGGATGCTTCATGTAAATGGAATGTACATTTTATGATATTTTGTGGCTACCTGACTTGAAGGTTCATCCATGCTGTAACAAGAATATTTCTTTCTTAGGTCTGAATAATATCCTTGCATATAATTATACCACATTTTTATTTTTACATATTACTGCTATAAGCATGTATGTACATATTCTTTCGTGACATTTTTACTTATTTTGGTTACAAACCTATAATGCTGGATGATACTGGAACTTTACATCTAACTCTCTATAGGATTGCCAGACTTACTTTCTCCCTTCCCACCCCCCTCTTGTTCCTTTCTTTTGGACACGGTCTCATTATGTAACTGTAGCCCAGGGTAGCCTTACACTCTGCATCTTCATCCCTCATCCTCCTGAACACTGTATTTTACTGACATTATCCCTGCTTCTCCCTCCCAGGTTCTGGGATTGCAAGCATGGGCCACCCTACCCTGGTTTAAGTTATCCTTTAAAAAACCATAATTTACTCTTACTATGTATTTCTTGTCAGTATAGACTAATAAATACTGAATCTACCTGGCTACTATGATAGGTGATTTAAAATTATATATAAATGCATATTAGATGTACTTTGAGATCATATCTGTAGCCACTATCTAATGACTGAATCCATGTATGTGCTTTCAAAATTAGAATATTTTTCTACCTATAAATCAAAAATTATTTTATTTCTGTGACTTACTCAAGATCACATAAGTGGGTGTTGTTCAGTGGTAAATCATAGTATGTACGATGCCTTGGGTTTGATCTCTAATACCACAAAAGAAAACAAAAGCTTCTAAAAATGATGAATATTTCTAATGAGACAGAAACATCTTTTATTACTTCTAGACAGTCTATTTGTTATATTTGTTACTTTTATGCCTGAATCTTTCCAAAGCCTGTATGTACATTTTCTCCCCCTCCAGATAGTTTACTGCATTGTGTTATATATGTAATATATATATAATACATGTTACTGCATTGTGTTACATATGTAATGTATGTGAAATATAACAGGTACTAAGAAAATGCTGCCTTTTGAGTTCAGTCTTATATTACTATGTTTTGGAGGAGGCAAGGCTTTGCTGTACAGTGAGAGTCAGCCTCATATATCCTAAAGGCCATTTTAACATTTCAGCCAGCTTTAAAAATGAAATATTTCACATGACATGATTCCTTTCTTAATAACTTTTCAAAGTCCAGTTTGTACTTTACCATTAGGTTATTTCTCTGTTTAGCCCAGCTGGATCCTAGGTGAGCAATAGTGTCATGTGGATGGTAGCTACCTTATTAGACAGCATATGTGTAAATACTCAACTGCATGTAAAGTAAGGTGATTGAAACATGTGGGGAAGAGGTTGATTGAGGGAAGAATATGCCAGTTTAATTTAATTTTACCTGATTTCTAACTTTGTGTGTGACCTTGGAAGAATCATTTAAATCTTAGGATTCTTTTAATCTACAAAAATGATAGTGCTTGACATCTGCTTTATGAATACTGTGGACATTAGTAGGTTAGTGTTAGTGAGATGCCTGACAACTCATTATAATTTATCTTTTTATTGGAGAGAGAGGACTCTTCATAGGATTCAGTGTGATCTCTTGCTCCCTTATTTGCAGTTAGCTGTGGGTGGTTTTTAGGTGCTTGTTTGTTTGTTTGTTTTTTCTATGTGTGTGTGTGTGTGTGTGTTTGTGTGTGTATAAAACTTATGTTACTTTGCACATTATGTTACATTAAAGAGTCAATGGGGAATTGCCAATTAAAGGGCAATTGGTCACAATGATATGACCTTCTTGTAGTCATAATTTTATGATTTCTATTTAATATTCATTAGTACCTTTCAGTATATCAATCCAGCTCCTTCAAAAAATAGTCATGACTTTTTTGAAAGACAGAAGTCAAAGGAAGTGTTTGTGAGTATTTATTATATTTATTTGAAATATTGTTTAAGGAGACGATGTTCATCAAAGCTTGACTTCTTCCCTGTAGTGTGGCAGAGGATTGTTCAGTGCCAGTTTGAGAGTACTAACATAAAGAAGGTTATACAGTACAATGTAGAAAATGAGTAGTGACCAAATTGCCAGTGAGATTTGTCAAGAATAAGAAAATTAAGATCATCTATTCTAAGTTTGGTAGTAGAGAGGGATTCTTTTGTAGCATTTCTAATAAACTTTCAAATTTTTATAAAAAATTCTAAAAATTTGCTGGTTCAAATAGATTATAAAATTAGAGAAGTAATTAGATCTTGTGAAAACAACTTATGCTAAGTTTGAGTATTAAAATACCACATAATTTTGAGTATAAAACATGAAATCCAGTTGGAAAGGTTTAATAAAGGTGCTGTGCTGTTTTGTTTTTGGAAAATAGCTTTGTTGGCTCAAAGTGCACAGAGTGAAAAACATCGCTAAGCTAGTGAGTCTTACAACTTTAGAGACTGACCTCTCTCATCACAAATCTTGGAACATACTTACTGTGCTTAAAATAACTACTGTCTAATTCTTAAAATAATAGTTCAAGCATGAAACAATATGAGATCTCTGATGGAGCTATCACTAGGATTTAAATCATTGCTTTAGCTTCCTATCAGCTTTTCTGGTTTACAAGACAACTGACTTCAGAATTGCTTCATTGATAATTTTCCTAGAACACTAAGACATCCTTGTTTTTCATGGTTTACTAGTATGCCAAATGAATATGCACTATTGGGAAGAATGTCGGAGTGGTTTTGAAAGAAGAAACAGCTTTAGGAAAAATGCTTATGTGGATGCTTGTTTTGGTTTAGTTTTTGGGGGCAATTGAGCCCAAGCTCTTGTACTTTCTGATATAATCATTTGGTTTTGGGTGTTTTTATTTTCGAGACAGGACCTCACCATGTAACCCCTAGCTAACCTGGAATTTGTTGTATAGATCAAACTGACCTTGAACTCAACACAGATCTGCCTGCCTGTTGGGATGAAGGACATGCCCACTACCACTACACCCTTAATACAGTTGTTTGGTTTTTTGTTTTGGTGGGGGTTTTTTAGCGTTTTTATTTTATGTGTATGGATATTTTGCTTGCATGTATGTCTGTGTAGGGCATGGGTGCCTGTTGTTTGCTGGGGCTAGAGGAGGGTGTCATATTTCCTGGATTTGGATTTATAGGTGTTTGTGAACCATCATGAGGGTACTAGAAAAGCAACTAATGATCTAAGTTGTTGAGCCATTTCTCCAGCTCCATGAATAGCTATCTCTGACAGAGGTTGTGGGTTATTAAAATATTTTCAGTATTTTCTGGGGTAGTGGACATTTACCTGAGGCCTATACTGAATGAGAGTGCATAATCAAAATTTGACATGAATTGCTGATTTGATGGCCTTCTGGTTTAGCGTTGGCCAGAGGCAGGAGCATGCTTGAATGATCACCTATTACAGGTATGTTTAACTTTTAATTCATCTAAATTTTGGAAATTAAAAAGAAATTTGTGCTTCTGACTTAACAGCCAAGGGAGTGATTTTATCTCAGATGTGTATCAAAGTCTTCTTTACTTTTAATACTACATCCTACTATCTTTAATTTTTCTCAGCCTAATGCACTACTAGCATATTCTATAGGCGAGGCATTACTATTCCTTTCTGCACAGAGATTTTTGGGATTTTGTATCATTTATGAACTTTTAACACTAAAAACACACCTGCTTTCCATTTAGATTTGGTAAAGTCAATGTTTAGGGAAACTCTATCTGCTAGATACTACTGTGAGGATAGTCTTTGGAGTGGCACCTACAAAATACAACAGAGCTGGGCGTGGCATAGTGGCACATACTTATAAGCGCGTTATAGTGTTTAACATTTTCACTAGTCAAGCTGCTCAGATTACCAGCAAATGTCTATGACTTAAAAATCATTCTGGCCACTAACCAGTGTGAATTTGAAATGTTTTCTGAGGCAGAAGCAATTGCTCTGTGGTTAAGAGTGCTGGGTGATCCTCTGTCTGGTTCAGTTCCTGTCACCCACATGGCTCCTGTGTCCATTCATAATTCCAGGCCTAGGCAATCTTTTCTGGACAAACCAGGCTGAGGCAGGAGAATTACCATGAATTTGAGGTCAGCATGGCCTATTGTAAGGAGAAGAAGGAAGAAGAGGAGGAAGAGGAAGAAAAGAACATGTGTTTTAGTTCAGAAGTCTGTAGATGTTTGAGGTTCAAGACTCATCCCACAGCTGGGCAGTGGTGGCACACGCCTTTAATCCCAGCACTTGGGAGGCAGAGACAGGTGGATTTCTGAGTTCGAGGCCAGCCTGATCTACAGAGTGAGTTCCAGGACAGCCAGGGCTATACAGAGAAACCCTGTCTCAAAAAACCAAAAAAAAAAAAAAAAAAAAAAAGAAAAACTCATTACAGACTTTTTAGGTTTTATTTGTGGATCTCTTTCAATATTTAGAAATTGGAATCAATACTTTTTGGGGTGTGTGTTTGTTTGTTTGTTTTTCCAAGGCAGGGTTTCTTTTTGTAGCCATGGCTGTAGAACAGGCTGGCCTTGAACTCATAGATCCACCTGCCTCTGCCTCCTGAGTGTTGAGATTAAAGGCCATGCCAGGCTGAAATCAGTACTTTTTAAATGTTGGGCTGGCAAGATAACTCAGCAGGCAAAAGTGTTTACTGTCAAACCTAAGGGCCTGGGTTCAATCCCTGGAACCCACATGATGGAAAAGAGAAACCAACCCCTCAAAAGTTTTGTTTTGTTTTGTTTTCAATGAATAGAAAAAATCTGAATGAAAACTAACTTGGCTTCCCTAAACCAAAATTATTTAATGAGAAGAATGTTCATTTTTAACTTTTTTCCATCTTTAAGAGAAGACAGCTGGATTTCCATATCAATTTCTGAATTTAGCATACAGATAAAGGTTAAAAAAAAGTATTTACCTTTTAGGATACTTAATCAATGATACTATGGTGTAGTTGCAGGGATGATTATTTCATAAAGATTGGTTGGCATTTGTCTGAAGCTGTTATCAGTGTACTCCTTACATTGTTAAGTTAAATATCAATTGAACCACAAACACTAGTCTGACTTACACTTCAAGTATATCTATTCATGGTTTTGTTACATGTATTGAGTTATTTGGAAAACATTCCACTGACAAAACCAGACTGAAGTTATTCAGAGCTTCCAAATGCTGACACAGTTTGTTATGCAATGAAAAGATTTCCTCCCAACCTAAAAAGGTTTTTTTAATAAAATGAAGAAGAAAGAAAAAAGAAATTTCACAATTGATATTAGTACAATTCAGAAAAATCATTATTGTTCAAAACATGTCAAGCTCATGGTCGTGAACAGTTTTCTAAAACTAATCTTTACTTGAAAGCCCACATTTTATCATTAACAATAAATTCTGTAGATTGTTTTCCTTTAAGCCATAGGCTTACTAAATCTGCCAGACACAGAATCAAAATAACCATAATTTCTCTGTCATTCTTCAAAATGAAAATGGTCTTTCTTGGGGAAAAAAAATGGTTAGTTCAGTTCACAACTTAATTGTCCAAGTACTTTTTCTGCACCTGATTATAGATAATTGCTGCAGGAGTGATTTATGAATACTCCTGTTTTGTCACATAGTTAGAAAAGGTCAGTTGTTGATAAATGTTCTGTGTGTGTGTGTGTGTGTGTGTGTGTGTGTGTGTTTGCGTATGCATGCATGTATGTATGCTTGCATGTATGTATGTATATATTAAGGCAAGGTCTCCCTGTGTAGCCTTTGCTGGCTTGTAACTTGCCAAGTAGCCCTCCCTTGCCTAGAGTTCGCTATGTAGATCAGGCTGGTCTTACTGCCCAATTGCTGAAATTAAAGGTATATACTACCATACCTGGCATCAAAGATGTTTTGTCTCCATGTATGTTATGTCTGTGCACTGTGGATGCCTGGTGCTGCTGAAAGCCGGAAGAGGGAGTTGGATCCCCTAGGATTGGAGTGGCAGATGGTTATAAGTAGCTGTGTGGGTACTGAGAATTGAACCCAATTCCTCTGGAAGAGCAGCCAGAGTTTTTAGCTGCTGAGTCATTCTCCAGGCCCAAGGACATTCTTCAGTAACTTGGCATAACTGAAATACAGTGACACCATTACAGCATAATGATGGTTTAGCCTAGTTTATGCTAGGGCACAGCAGTTTTAACCCCTTTGCATCAGTGCAGTGTTAACATGCATACATGTACCCATATATCAACACACACATATTAATGTATGTTTTGCCAGGAAGATAGTTTTGAACTTTAAAAAATTGTTTTAAAGTGTCTCAGGACTTTTGTATCACATTTGTAATTTATTAGCATTGCATTTGTTATAGACAACTGTCTCTTGTAATTACTACAGACTCTTAAATTTTTTTTTATCTTTATTTTGTGTGTGTGTGGGTATGGGTGTGAACTATTTGAAAGAGTTGAGTCTCCCTTTCTAGCATGTGGGTTTGGGGAATCAGTCTCAGATCATCAGGCTCTTTTGTTTTTCAAGACAGGGTTTCTCTGTACAGCCCTGGCTCAACTCAACTCAGGAAATCCTATCTGCCTGACTCTGCCTCCTGGAGTGCTGGGATTTTAGTGAATATGCTGCCACTACCACCACCCGGCTTAATGTTTTATGTAGATTTTGTTGCTGCTTTCCCACAAGATTCTAAGTTTAACCCGAAAACGGTTTTTTGTTTTGTTTTGTTTTATGTGTATGGGTGTTTTGCCTTCACATGTCTGCGTATCACATGTGTACAGTGTATGAATAGGGCATCAGATTGCCTGGGACTAGAGTTACAGATGGCTGTAAGGGGCCACGTGAGTGATGGAAATTGAACTGGGTAGAAGATCAGCCAGTGCTCTTAAGCACTGAGCCATCTATCTCTTCAGCATTAGAAAACACTTCTAATTCACACTGTCTAGTATCCATAATGATTTTCATGTCATAGACATTTGCTGTTTGGTTGCTTTTCGCTTTTACTATAAATTTACTTTAAATTTAATGTAAACTCTGTGTGATGTGCACATCTATAATCTCAGCACCCAGGAGACCACAGACAGGAACATTGTAAAACCAACCTGTTATACACAATTAAGATACTGTCTTCTTGTTTTGTTTTTTAACTTGTAATATTAATGTAAATTACATTTTACTTGTTACTTCATTGAATTTTTACTAACAAAACCCCAAATCCTATGATAATATAGTGTTTTCCTAATTTGATTATGGACATACTTTTTAATAGTAAAAAAGCAAATTTTCTTATTGCTACCTACTGAGTCTATCCTAGCTATCATGCCCTCTGCTATGATGGTTTGTATCTCTTAAACCTTGAACCAAAACAAATTCTTCTTCCCTTTTACAAAAATGGAAGATGTTGTATACTGTGTTAGTGTCCTTCCATTATTGCTCTCCCAACTGAGCTGTGTCACCTGACCCTGTTGCTGCTACTGTTGCCTGCTTTAGTTTTAATGGGTATGTTTGTGCTTCCTCCAAGTAGCAGTTCTGTAAATCTGAGAGTTGTATCCTGGAATCCCTATGTTGAGTGGTCTCTGCATAGTCATTGTAGATGGCCCTGACTTGTTGCTATTTGACCTGCCTCTTTAACCACTTTGAGCTTTTGGTAGTCCACATTAGCAAAATGTTAATCTAATATTTCAACATAGTTATGTCATGCCTGGTTCTTTAGTAGATACTATGGAAGCCCAAGTAGCTTGGCTCTCTAGTAGTCTCATGTGGTCTTTTTGATGATGTTAAAATTGAAAGTTGCCCGATAACTACAAGCAGAAGGAGCTGATTTTAAATTATGTAATTGTTTTAGGGAAAAGAACCAGCTGAATATAGTTCGAGCATAATGGGAGATCTTGTTCTTATAATCAGATAAATCCGAGCAACAGCTGGCATTTTGATTAGATAGAGTCAGGGTCTAGGGGTGAGTGCTGATTTAAGTAACAGTATGAATAGAACCTTGAAAACATTATGCTTCCTATAAGAAGTCAATCAAAAACAAACCACAATCCCATTCACAAATACAGATACAGCAAAACTGTTCTACACGCAGTACTCCTGGCACCAGATTTGGGAGATTTAATAATAGTAGATATCAGCCAGCTAGATGTCCTCTAAGTCAGTTTCAGCAGCTGTCTAGGATTTACTCACATAAGATATACCCCACTTTTCATATGCTATTTGCAGGCACAGGCTATGGCCTTCTGATTGATCCCCTAGCTGTAAATCCAGTTTTCCATGAGTACCCTCCTCTGGTTCAATTACTTTGCTAAAGTAGCTTACAGATTTCAGGGAAACAGTTACAGATACTAATAGGCTACAATTGAACAGCCAAATGGAAGGAAGAGTTTATGAGAAGGGCCACAGAGCTTTCATGACCTCTGCCAGTGTACTGCTCTCCAGGTACTGCTACATATTCAGTTCCTAAAACATACCAGATAGTTGTTGTTAGGGTTGGGGGGGGGGGTGTTTTATACACTTCATTTACTTACATAGGCCTGATTTAAGTTTATTGATGGTTGGTGATGACTTTAGCGCACTCTCTTGCCCAGAAGTTGGGATGTAAAGATGAAAAAGGTTCTGCCCCCTGGCCGGGACAACATACTAGGTTTGGTTAACAATTCTGCAAATAATAATGATGATGAAGTTAAGTCCCAGATCTCATCATATGCCCGTCCACTCTCATATAAGCATTCTAATGGCAGTCTTCTTTGGTTGGTTGGTTGGTTGGTTGGTTGGTTGGTTGGTTGGTTGGTTGGTTGGTTTTTGTTGTTGTTTTGAAACAGGGTCTCTTTGTCTGCTGGACTAAAAAGGCATGTGCCACCACACTTGGCTGACATTCTTTTTGAGTGCAGTCTCCTTTTGTAACCCAGGCTGGCCTCCAATTTATCAACTTGTGATGCCCCTGCCTTAGTCTCCTGATTGCTGGGTTTTAGGTATGGTATATGCCACCTGACTTCTAAAGAAACTTTTATCTAGAAATTCCAAAGATTTTGTAAGATGTGTTAAGTAGGTGGTGGTGGTGGTGTGGACGGCACAGATATTTCATAATATAGTGTTAAATGTCTGGAATAAGTAACTCAATGAAGACAAAGTAATTACTGGTTGCTAAGAGTTAGGATAGAGGAAATGAGGAAAATGCTTTAGGTATAGGACTGTTCGTGGTGACGAAAGTCACTAGGAGTTAGATGGTAGCAGTCATGAAAACTCACTGCATTGTATTTAGGTGCATAGACTGTATGGTATGTGAGTGTTATTTCAGTAATGGTACTATGATGATAACAAAGATTAATTAAAAGAATGCTTTGGGGTCATGACCAATTTCTACTATCCAGTAGTCACAGTTGAATTTGTGTAAGCAGCTCTGTCACTACCTTTTACTTCTCTTCATTGCATGCATTTGTTCTGCAGATATTTATTCAACATCTGTGTCTGAGATCCTGTTATAAGCATGAGCCTAAAAGCAATGGACAATATAGGCTTAATTCGTGTTCTACCAGGTCAAGTTCTTTCAGCCCTGGGCTTAGGTTGACCAGGTGGGAGTATCTTCTGTGGGCTAGAGTTGTTGTAAACTGCTTTATTTCCTTAATAAACCTTCATTTTGAAGGGAAAGGCAATCCTAAGTGTTTTCTGTTTGTTAACTGTTCCTTGACTAGAAAAGCTTGATGTCTAGGATTAGAAGACTAAGGATTACAAATTAGTAGCTATACAACATTAGGAAAGTTTAATATTTTTAGCTTTAACTTCTACATTTAAAAAATTAGAATCCCACCTTTCTTGGTACTTGTTTTGACTGAACTTTTAAGTAATAATAGGGAGCCCTCCTTTATTTAGATGAGGGTCTTATATATGATAGTAAAGGTAAGATTGTGAGAATTCATGTATTTTTAGCATACTGTTTGCCTGCTGCCAAGGGAGCTATTCATTTTCCACAAACTACTATCTTAGTCTTAGTATTAAGTTAAGGTGAGTTAAGTTACTAAAGATAATAAACTCTGAGTCATAAACTCTGCCCAAGTTAAAGCAGACCAGTCTATCAATCTTCCTGCCTGCCTGCCTTCCATTGCTGTTTATAGATTGGCTTTTTTAGGTTATCAGGTACCTTTCTCCTAATCTCCTGCCAGTCAGTTCTAGTAGGGAGTACAGGGAGCATCTCACATGAGGAACCTCCAGGAAGCATCAGTGGAGAGTAGTTTCTTTCAGAAAAGATTGCTACTATAGTGGTGTTTCATTCTTTTCTGTTAACTTTCTACAACTGTCACAATGTTGCATATCGTTATTGGCTCTTTACTGTCCTGTCTACCAAGGGGTTTGTTTGTTTTAAGATTGCCACTCTCCAATTCAGAAAATTCAGGGTGGTTTTTGGTTATTTATTTATTTATTTAAAATAAATAAATTCAGGCTGAGGAGTACTCAATGGTGAGTGCTTGCCTCGCATGTTTAGAGTACTGAGTTTCATACCTAGCAGCGTAAAGCAAACAGACACACACACAACCATGCTCTCCTGCTTTAATAGCTTCCTAAGTGCCACATTTAGCTTCTGAATGCCTAGTTGAGACCTTCAAGCCCTCCAGATTTGGTCTTTATCTACTTTTCCTACCTGTATCTTTTATTTTTCTCTAGCTCTTAGACAACTGTAGTCTTCCTAATACCCTTCACACAAACTACTTTAGCTTTCGGAATGCCTTTTCCCTCTCCTTAAAGTTACAGGGATTTGTATGCTTTGTCCATGTCAGCTTCCCCCAATTGTTGTAAATCTTCTGACAGTTGTGGCGCGCTCTGTCCTGTCCGTACCACCCTTGAACTTTTGAGTTCAAGTGATCCTCCTCTGTCAGCTCTTGAACAGGACTTGAGGCATGCATTAATGAGCCAGCTGTAGAATTGACACTAAGGGAAAAAGTTTATATTTATTCATTTTTAGGTAGGGTTTTACTGAGTTCCCCAGGCTGACTTTGATCTGAGATCATCTTGCCTTAGCCTCCTAAGGACCTGTACTGTAGTTGGATGCCACCATGCCTGAATGAAAGACATTTTTAGAGAGGAAAAAAATATGTGTCTGGTTAGGATTGGTAATTAAATGAGATTGTTTTAAAATTCAGGTTTATGTTTTCTTCTTAGCAGGTAGTACGTAGCACTTGGTTTTTTTTTTGTTTTTGTTTTTTTTCTGAAATAGTGTCTCTTTATCAAAGTTGGAAGGGATCTTCATTATTTAAAAGAATAATGAGGTATAGAATTTACAAATAGATATCTGTAGGGAGAACTTGGCATTGAAGAAGCTGGGATTGCTGCTGTAAAAAGTCAAACTTGGGGTCCCATGGAATGGTTCAGCAGCAAGCATAATGCCCACGAGCTTCTACATGGAAGAGAAACAACCAGTGCCCACAAGTTGTGCTCTGAACCTCCACACACAGGCTGCCACACGTTCATGCCATGGGCATGTGCGTACGCACATACAAAGGTAATTTGCAATTAAAACAAGTAAATAAAAGATAAACTTGGACACATTTTTTAAAGGAACAAAAAAAGAAAGTTGTGTTGGTAAAGTTATGAAGAATTTGGAATTCTTGTGCACTGTTGCTAACAATGAAAAATGGTACAGGTGCTTTGGAAAGGTGGTGTTCCTCAGATTAAAATAGAATTATTGTGTGATGTAGCAATTCTGCTTCTACTGCTTCTATAGTTCTTCTAACTATATATATTTAGATAAGCTGAAAGCAAGATTTCTGTGTACCCACATCCACAGCAGTGCTGCTCATAGTATTCACAGGGTGAAAGTGACGGATGAATGGCTAAATAAAAAGTAGGCTGAGTGTGGTGACCACCCCGTTGGCTGCAGTGGTAGAGGGAAACCCTTAAAATCAAATACTGAGACTTTTTTTAAAATGAGACTGCTTGCAGTGTGGTTCTGAGAAACCAAGGGTGGGCTGGAAAGTGAAAGAGGTGTTTTCATTGAAAAATTTTAGTGTTTTCCAGATACCTAAGTTTCATTCTCTAATTTACTCAGTTATAATACCATAGCATAGTGAATGAGATGTGAGTTGGCAACTCTTAAGCCCTGAGCAATATTTTAAGCGACTTGAATGTCTGTCTAGTGGTGGGAATAAGTGATAACAGAAATAGACCATAAGTCATAGTAGATGATGAGTTTGGAATCTTTATTCTTATGGTAATTATCTGTTTTGGTACTTTTAATGTGTAGCTAGTAATGAGTAGTTCTCAGTTCTTGTCTTCTTTATTTTTAAAACATTATGCACGGGAAGCGTGTGTATCCACACGTATCCACACTCTGCACACACACATCCATGCACATCATATGGAA
>CM052704.1:48683714-48695794 GCA_028551405.1 Uromys caudimaculatus | reverse complement strand
CCTCTTCTTCTCTCTCTCTCTCTCTCTCTCTCTCTCTCTCTCTCTCTCTCCTTTTCTTTTTTTCTGAGTGGCTCCAGAATAGTCCTGACTATTCTTTACTCTTCTACCTCTTAAGAGTGTACTACCATATGGTACTGTATTTGTATCATTGGTGATCTCATCAAGTGATAAGGTCTTAAATACCATTTTTATACTGACAGCCTTCTACATTGATATCATCCACGCCTCCCTTTCTTTGTTTTTGTTTTGACTTTTTTACTTTCAGATTTCGAGACAAGGTCTCACTATAATGGCCACTATACTAGCTTGGAATTTCCAGTCCTACCTCAGCCTTCTGAGTGCTGGGGATGCAAGCAGGCACTGTTATACCTGGCTACTCCCAACTTTATTGAACTCTAGATTCATTTGATTATTTTGACATGTTATTTTTATGTATTGTAAACATTTTAGACTTAACAAGTTCAAAAATGACACAACCCACCCTGCTCCCTGGACCTACCTAGTACTCATTAAATCTCCTCTATCTTAGTTACATTTTTGTCAAAAGTTGCTTGAGCCAAAACCCCTTAGTGCCATCGTCTCATTGCAGTCATGCCTGTTCAGTTTAGTAAATTTAAGTCGTGTGTGTGTGTGTGTGTGTGTGTGTGTGTGTGTGTGTGTGTGTGTGTATGTAAAAACTTTAATGTGTATACTTTAGATTTCATGATTCCACTCAGGTCTCTAGCCTGGAGTACTGCAGCTTAACATAGAAGCTAGGAAGATCTCTCCTTTTTTTTTTTTTTTTTTTTGGTTTTGAGACTGTTTCTCTAGAACTTGCTCTGTAGACCAGGCTGGCCTTTGAACTCGGATCCTCCTGCCTCTACCTCCCAAGTGCTGGTATTAAAGGCGTGAGCCACCTATTAGCTTTCCCCCCTAAAACAGAATATAGCTCTCTGTTGCTCACCGTCTAGCATTGGCTTCTTAGTACAAAGTTAATGCCAACATCTTTACAGTGGTTGGCCACTTGTTTTCTTTCCCCCCTATTTATTGCATGATGGCTATCTTAGATTCCTTACATTGCTTTCTTTCTTTCATAGGTTTCTTTTTTTCCCCTTATTGTTACTCTATTTACCCTGAATGCTCTGTCAATATCCACATAACTTGCTCTCTCACTCTTCTTGTTAACATCATCCCTAAAAAAAAATCCCTTTCCAGCTTTATATTTTTCTCTCTAATATTTAGCCCATTTAATATACTTTATATTCCATTTTATTTGTCTTATCCCACTAAAATATAAATTCTATGAGACAAGGAATTTTATCATTATGTTCCTGATGGCTACTTAAATGCTGACTTATAGGTAGAGGATTAATGAACATTTATGGAAAAATAAAAGTACTCTTTAAAAAAAAGCTGTGTGTGCGTGCATGCGCTCAAATGGCCTGAAAAGGCCAGTAGTGAGCTTTCTAACATAGCTGTTGGGAACTGAACTTGGGTCCTCTAACTAAAAGAGCAGTACATATTCATAACCACTGAGCCATTTCTCCAGTCCCTGTAGAATGCTTTTTAAACAGTGCTTAAACAAGATAATTCAGTAATTTACCTCTTAATGAAGATTTGTCTATTAAAGTTAGATGTAAAATCACAAAGGAAGATAAATAATATTTTTAAAGTAGATATTAAGGGGGAAAATAACAGGAAAGTTTAGCTTGTTTGAAGAGATATATACTACAAGTAGGCCTTGGGTAGAAAAAGTTGTTGTGTGTTACAAAAAATATTGGACTAGATCCAGGATGTCTGAGACTTGATATTCTCAAGAAAATCACTCTGTTCCTGTCTCTCTAAAATGAAACAACTGAAAGTAAATGGTTTGTATTCTTTTCTGTTACAAAATCCTATAGTGTTGTTTAATTAAATTTTTTTATTAAGAGGAGCTAGAGAGATGGCTTGGTGGTTAAGAGCACTGGCTGCTCTTCCAGAGAGGATCCACGTTCAATTCTCAGCATCCATATGGTGGCTCACAACCATCTGTAACTCCAGTTCCAAGGAGTCGAGCATACTCTTCTGACCTCTGTAGGCGCCACACATGAAAGTGGTGTGTAGACAAGCCTGCAGGCAAAAACCCCATACACATAAAATAATAATTAAAACTATTTTTCATTTAAAAATAATGAATAGAAGAATTAGAAAGGAGAATTTACTAGGATGAGATCCCTAGGACATGGGACAGCCCATTTTGAGCAATTCCAAAGGGTTATCCAAGGAAATGAGCAGCTTTGCCCAGGAACTCCAAAAACCATACTTGCAGGGACAGAGTGCAAGTTTGAGGGACTGAGTGCACAAAAGCCCAAAGGAGGAGACCACAGAGGCACCCGTGAAATATCCATTTCCTCCATGTAGAGATACAAAGGCTGAGATGGCCCAGGAGATGAGAGCAGCTAGCAGGGACACTCTTAATCAATGTGGCTTTTAACAGTCACATAAAAGGGTTCCTCAACCTCTGGCCTACAAGTTGTTAATGGCATAGTTTTTGATTTCTGTTTTTGCTTCATTCTTTTTCCTTTTATGTGCATGCCTTTATTGATTTTATTAAATGTATTAATTCATTTAAAAGCAGGACTGAGAGAAGACACATTGCTATTTCGCAGCTATGAATGTATTAAAAAGCCACAGGCAATAAAATATACTTTTTTCATAAGAATGTCATGAATTTAAATTTATTTTGTTCTTATAGGAGGGAAGCATTCCTTAATGTCTTGATTTTCATATTTTACTTTAATACTTTGATTTTGAGGGCTGTTTTGTAATGGGTAGCCCTTTTATCCTGGAGCTCCATATGGACCAGACTGGCCCCATCCTTGTAGTGGTCCTCTTGCCTCCACTACCTTGTAAGTGCTGGGATTATACCATCGTGACGGGCTTTTTTAACTTTTTTTTTAAAAAGTGGGTGGTTATTTTGATTTGTTTCTTTGTTTTAGATTTATTTATTGTATATTTATGTGCACCATGTGTGTGCTTACTGCCCATCGAGGTCAAGAGATGGCATTGTATCCCTGGAAACAGCAGTTAGGATGGTAGGTGCTAGGAATCAAACTAGAATCCTCTGCCAGTGCCCTGATGGGTGAGTCATCTTCCATTCTCAGAGTTTTTTGGGTTTTGGTTTTTGAAGCAATCTCATTGTGTTGCCCAGGCTAGCCTGGAATTCAAGGCAGTCTTCCTGTTTCATTCTTCCTGGTACTGAGATTATAGGCATGAACTTCCCTGCCTACTTTAACATTGTTTCTTTTTTAAAAAATTAGAGTTGTTTTACTCATCTAAAAATGCACCAGATCAGCAGAGAAATGAGATTTGTCCGTAGTCTTGTGTTCTTGGGTTCTACTTTCTTAGTTTGATTAAATCTAATTTTACTTCGTAGTGTAGTAATTTTTCCCACTGTCATTTCCCATGTGTTGAGTTTTCTTCAGCCAGTCATAACAGTTCCCCAACGTTTGTTTCTTCTGTTAGAAACATTGAAACATTGAAGAAAGTGAATATTCTTGTAAACAGTAAGGTCTCGTTCATCCATTCATCCTACTTTGTTTAGTGTAGTGCATTTCTTTGTTGTCCTCAGTCACTGCCATTGCTTTCACGTCCACTTTCTGGTTTATGCAACAGCATAGTATTTCAAATTCCACATAGTGTGAAATGTCAGCTCTGGTGGGTCAGTGATAGCTACTGTGGAGAAAACTCCCACTGTAACCCTTCATTAAGACTATTCAATGAGGAAAAAGGTTAGTCATTTTCAAACCATAGTTTAATTTCTCAAAGATAGTATTTATAGGTAGAGATATTAAATTTCTAATTAGTGCACACTATTAGCGATAACGATCAGATTCAAATTTCTTCTCTTAATGGAAGTGAAAGGATACATAGAACTTATAAGTATAGAGCTTATTCAGTGCAGAAACCATTTAACATTGACAAGTTATTAAAGCAATATAGGAAATAGTTCTACAATACCATGCTTTGAAATGATCCATATATAAATTATAAGCATCAAAAACTTAGTCTACCACTACCTCTTGGTTAACCATATTAAGTGGGTAAATAACCTGTGCCTATCAAATGCCTCTAGATGTTGCTGCTTACTTGGACTGAGACCTGCAATGAAACAAAGTATACTTGACTTTTCATAAAACTGATGGGTTCTTGCTTCCCTCCACTCTTCACATCTGACATTCTTCCACAGATCCTGAACATATCTTTTAAAGACGAGTGTATATGAGTGGTAAAAGCAATAGGCTTTATTCACTTCCATAATGTATACATGTGCTTTGGTTGGATTTGCTATTATCCTTTTGTTTCTTTTTTCATGTTCTTTTGCTCTTTAACACCTCATAATATTATACCCTTTTGAATTTCATGTCCCTTTCCTTCTATCCTAAATTATACAGATGAGAAAAAATAAACATGTAATATTTGTCGTTGTGAGATTGACTTATTTCATGTAATATAATCTCTATCTAGTTCTACTCATTTTCCTGCAGACAACATGATTTCATTCTGTTTTGGCTGAATCAAACTCCATTGTCTATATATACTATTTTGGCTTTATACATTGATCTGTTGATGATACTGAAACTGATTCTGTGGCTTGGCATTTGGTAAAAGTGCAGCAGTAAACATGGGTCCACAGGTATTCATAGTAAGCAGACTTGGATTCTTGTGGGTACATACCCACAAATAGTATAGCTAGATCATATAACATGTATCTTAATTTTTTTTCATTGAACCACCATACTAATTTCCATAGTGACAGGTTTTTTTTTCTTTTTTTTATGTCCATTAGTCTTTTGCCTGCACGTATATCCATGTCAGGGTGCCAGATGTCCTAGAACTGGACCTACAGACAGTTAAGAATTGCCATGTAGGCAGTAGGAATTGAACCTGGGTCCTCTAGAAGAGCAGCCAATACTCTCAAACACTGAACCATCTCTCCAGCCTCCTCCATAGTGACAGTTAATTAACATTCTCACCAGCAATGTATTAAGTGGTCCATATTCCATACATCCTAATCGACATTTGTTGTTTTGGTTTTCTTGTTGATAGCCATGGAGTGAGATGGAACCCCAATGTAACTTTGGGGTTTGGGGGTTTTTTTTGTTTTTGTTTTTTTTGCATTTCCCTAATAGTTAAGGATGTTGAACATTATTTTTTGTCTGTGTGTAGTTCCTTTGTCTTGAACTGAGATCAGCTGATCTTCCTGCTTTCTTGGCCTCTTCAATGCTGGGATACAGTGTATAACACCACTCTTGGCTGCATATGCCTTATTTTATCTTAGCTTCTTTTTTGTAAATAATAATAAATACGTGCGTGTATGTATGTAACACATATGTATGTTTGGAACATCTTCATCTAAATCATTTGGTCAAGAATTTAGTTTATCTGTCATCTTAAGTATTTACCTCTTAGGTCAGGCATGGATAACCTTTAATCACAGCACTGGGTAAGAGAGAAGCAGGTGAATTTCTTATGATTTTGAAGCTAGCCAAGATTACATAGTGAGGTGCTGTCTCAAGGAACAAAAACAAAACAAGTATTTCTCTTGTCAAAGTACCTTATCTTTGTGTTTTTGTTTAAAGATGTTACTGTGTTCTAGAGCTGGGAATTCTCCTACCTTCCTGTGTGTACTACAACAATCGTGTGTGTGTGTGTGTGTGTGTGTGTGTGTGTGTGTGTGTGTGTGTGTGTGTTGATTTATTAAATAGATAAAATTGAGTCATATATTTGCACCCAGTATTTGCTAAATGTTCAGTCTTCTTGATAGTTTGCAAACTATATTTCTCTGTTAAAAAGTACAACCGTCTTTTTTAACCTTGTTATTATAGTGTGTGTGTGCACGTGTATCACTTATGTCGGGACAACTCGTAGGGTTGATTCCTTCCTTCCATCATATGGACCCCAGGGCTCCAACTAAAGTCCTTAGGCCTGATGGCCAGTGATTATAGTCACTGAAGCACCTCACTAGCCTGAGCACTACCTTCTTAAGAGTGTGGATATACAGTGCATCTGGTCCATCTTTGTATTTTTAGTGCTTAGCAAAAGAAGGTTAATGAGGTTTTTGTGGATTGTAGCTGGGCATTGTTTTGTTTTTGAAATGGAGTCTCATTATGTAGCCTGGGCTGGCCTCCAGCTTATAAGCCTTCTTGCCTTGATTCCAGATTACTGATGTTCTAGGTGTTTTTAAATATACTTGGTAGAATAAATCCTTTCAAACAGGTTAGAAATAATGATATATGTTAATATTTTGGGTGGAAAGGCGTGTGTATGTGGCCTTACATATGTTAAATTTTTAATAGATATAAGATTGGTTAATTTTAAATGTATAGTTTGATGGTTGTTAACAAATTTTGAATAATGTAGCCATTAAAATGTATTTCATTATACACAAAATTTGTCTTCCTGCTCCCCACCTCTTCTTTTTTCAAGACAGGGTTTCTCTGTCCTGAAACTCACTCTATAGAGCAGGCTGGCCTCAAACTTAGAGATCCTCCTGCCTCTGCCTTCCAAGTATCGTGATTAAAGTTGTGGGCCACCTCTGCCTGGATTTAATATTTTAAATTTTTGTTTTCATTTGTTTTAATATTACCAAAGTTAACCTTCCTGATGTATGAGTAACATGCTGAATGAGATAAAATCAAAATGTTATTTTCTTGATTCTTTATATGACTAACTTTAAATGTTTTAAAGCTTTTTCTCTAAAGAGAATAAGTTCTAATTAATACAAATCTTGGTTTTGCCTAAGAAAATTTTAAATACCAAAATTTTTTCAATATGTTATTCCATGAATTAATTTTAGAGATTCAGAGAAGGGTGTATTGGTTAAAAGTGATTTGAAAATTAACAAGAGTTAGGTAGTCACTAACTGGAAATTAAGTAACTATTAATTGGAAGGTATTAGACCCTGTATTCTTAAGAGCAGGGAACATAGTAAAACTAAAACCCAAGCATAGTGATATAAACATGGAAAATATTTTTTAAATTTAAAAAAAAATTAATACATTTGAGAAAGAAATAACACTTTGGATTCTTTAAGAAACAATTACTTAAACTTTTTATGATTGTTTTCTTTTGCTTCGATTTAAGATTTTGTAACTATGACAAATTTAAAAATTATGGATTATTTTAAAATTCTGAACTAAAGTTTAACTACAACCTCCCACTTTGTATTCCCTCTTCCCTCCCTTATTTATACCCTTTATCCTTTGCTTAGCTCTATGGTTTATAAATAAGCCTTTGGCGAGTTTGGTAGCCTTTTAGGATTCTAATTAACAACACTGCTTAGTGCAGTGTGAGTGTTGTGAACTCACAACCATTACTACATGTACATGCAAAGCCTGATTTCTAAGATATGAGGAAACTAAGAAGAATCAGGCTTTGGTCTTATTTTAAATGCACACAACATTTCAAAAATATAAAGAACGATATTCTGGCTTCATGCATTTTGAGTGAGAGATACTCAACTTAACCAATAAGCTTTGCTTATTGTAATACAAAACATACAACTCTACAACAAAAACTATGCTCTCATGTAGACTATTGTACCTCTAAGATGAATTACATAAAGGATGGTTCAAAAGGGTTAATAATATTGACAGACTTCTGAGGGATAGAGGTATTAAATCCCTGGAAAAGTTTCATTAGTAAGCACTGCACCTTAAAGAAGACAGGAGTATAACAACTTTCTTCACATTAGTGCAAACTATTATATAAGTCCCTCCTATTCTGTAATATATTCTATTTATTAAAGTTTGAGGTCATTAGTAATTTAGAATTAAAAATGAAAACCAAAATACCTCAAACTCAAGGCTGGCCTGGAGTATATAATGAAACCCTGTCTCAAAAACTAATTGATCTACTTGCCCCTACCAAAAAAGAGAGAAAGCCATTAATAAGAATGGACTCAATTTAACAATGCAATAACAACATACGACTAGAGCTATTGTTACCTATAAAAACTCTTTGCAAAGTACAGTGTCTTTACTGCAGGGTAAAAGTTTAACTTCTCTTTTCCAAAATAAACTCATCTCAAATCAAGGACTTTATTTTTGAGGTCCTGTGAAAGTGTAATAAAATTAAGATAATCAAGAAGAAATAATGCTTATCCTTGTTATCTTATATAGAGGAAGGATTAATGCTGTAGTGGGGGTTGCCAATAAGCAAATACAATTGTACAGTAATTTAGAATATGATACATGACATGGAGAAAAAAATCAGCTTGATAAAGGATAGTTTAGGTGGAGAGTTGGTGAATGACTCAATTAAAGAAGGCTGAACTGCAGTTGTAGGGGAAGACCATTCCAACCTGAGGGCGTAACAGTGATGATAAGACTCTAACTCACAGGAAGTGTCTAAGTAATGTGTTTACTAATTTAAGCCTTACTGTATCTGTAAGTAAGCTGGAGTCTGGTAGCACAGCCCTGTAAATCCCAACTACTAAGACTAAGATGAAAGGATAACAATTTTAGAGTAGGCTGGGTGAGTTCACAGTTATCCTGAGAAGTAAGACACCGTCTTAAAAAGCAAAAACATACAGGAGAAAAAGCTCAGTGATAGAGTGCTTGCCTCATTGAGTGTGGTGTCATGCCTTGAATCCCAGCATGCAAAGCATCGGCAGGCAGGTCTTTGTGAGTTCTAGGCCAGCCTGGCAAACATAGTGAGTTCCAGGCCAACTAAAAATACATAGTGAGATGCTGTTGCAAAAATCCACCCACCAAAAAATAGAAGGAAAAAAATCCTCCTATCCTACCATTTTGTAGATGAGGAAACTGAAGTACAGAGATATTAAGTCTAAAAACAATCTTGATCCATCTTGGGAAGTGCTATGTACCAATATCCCTCACCTGCACACGCACAAGTGCGCCCTCCCTTCCTCCCTCTCTTGTCCCCCCCGCCCCCCCCCCCGTGTTTAAAAATATTATACCAAAAGAAGATAACAAGCCTTGATAAGAGTAGACTAGGAAGGAAGAGCAAGACAGAAGGCCAAAGAGATAGCCCAGTGGTTAGGAGCACTTGCTTACTCTTACAAAGGACCCAGGTTCTGTTTCTAGCACTTGCATGACAGCTTAGAACTGCCTTTAACTCCAGTCAATTCTAGGGGGTCTAATACAGTCTTCCTACCTCCCTGGGCTCCTATGCATGTGGTACACATAAACACTCAGGTGTATATAATGAAAATTTTTAAAAAGAAGAACGAGAGACATGTATTAGGAGGCATTTGAATTGGTCTAGGAGAGAGATAATGATAAATTGGCCAGAAGACTTGCAGAGGAGATAATGAAAGGTAGTAAGATTTTTGTATAAGTGACTGTATAATACATGAAAACATGGCTTTAGATTTGGTATCTGTGCAAATGGAAAGATGAATCAACCATTTACTTAGATGGAGTTGGAGTATGTTTATGAAAGATCAGAAAATGCAGTTTGGGATGAAAATTAGAGAAAGGTTAATGTACAGGCAGGTGGAAACAAAACAGTTTTTTTCTGGATGATTAGTATGGGTAATGTATATATTTTTTTTATTCTTTGTAGACTATGAGAAGACAACGAAATGAAGTTGTAGTTGAATTAAGGAAGGTAAGTATGGCTACTGTTGGTATTTTGAGAAATAGTTCTGATAACAGCATACATAGAAAATATTAAGAATTATATCTTTTGTAAAACATACAACTTGTATAACAAAATTGTATTAAATATAGTTAAGCTTTTTGTTTTCAATCTCAGGTGCTCAGCATTTCCTTTTGTTTCAAACAAGTTTTGTTGTTGTTTTAACTAAGTTTGGAAAGCTATTGAAAATAGTGGCAAAATAGAATTTATCCACTTTCCAATAATAGATATGAACAAGTTAATTTTTGTTAGTTTTAATGATTTATATAAAGTCTAAGTCATAGAGATATACTCTTAAACTAAGTAGTTCTATTAATAAGTAATAGTTCTATCTTGATAACTTGTTATTTTATCATCTTTTAAAATATGAAAGTAGACTAAAGTTGAATATAATTTTTTATTTGCTCTGAAACATTTCAAGTAAATTTCAAATGATCCTTGATTTTTGCCTAATTTTCAACTGCTCAACTTTTATCTTGAGGTGGTAAAGAGATGCTTCCAAATGATGTGTAAAATGGCTTAGTACTTTTGAGTAAATATGTATGTATGTATGTATTTGATTCTGTCTTAAATTGTATGCTATTCACTTTAATAAAACTATTTTATTTTGTTTTTACAATAGTTCACAGTTCATTGGAAATGAATGTTAGTGATTGGGACCCATACAGATTAGTGTTAAGTTAGTGTTTATTTCACAGTTTGACTTAATTTTTTTTTTGCCTTTGTTTTTAAATTTAAAAGGCACTTGTTTTAGTTTTTAGGTACAGGGTTGCTTAACTTTCATATGAAAATAGCTAACTGCTTTTCTGAAATTCTTTGACTTCTCTCTTACAGAATAAAAGAGATGAACATCTCTTAAAGAGACGGAATGTACCACAAGAAGATATCTGTGAAGACTCGGATATAGATGGTGATTTTAGAGTGGTAAGTTATTTTATTCTGATAGTCTAAAACTTTTAGTGAAAGATTTTCTAAAAACACAATATTTAAAGATTACCTTTTAACTTTGTTTTTCTCTTTAACTTCTTGCCAGCAAAATACCTCTCTAGAAGCTATTGTTCAAGTAAGTTGGGTTTTATTCCTCTCTCTTTGTACTTTCTGAACTAAACAACTAATTACTATGTATCCATGTAATAAATTGTTTTACTTATTTTTTTATAGAATGCTTCAAGTGATAACCAAGGAATTCAGTTAAGTGCAGTTCAAGCTGCTAGGTGAGTTAAATGATCAAATTCAAGTACTTCCAACCCCTATTTAAGTTGGCTAAGTCTTCTAAATAATACTTATATTAGTCAAACAGTATACTGAGTTAGAAGCATACATTAAGATATATTGCTGCATATACAGGCTAGGTTTGTTGTTGTTGTTGTTGTTTTAAGGCCAGAAATGCCAAGTCATTTTGCACATTTCAGTTGTGAAACATGTGTTGTCATACTTTTTTTTGGAAAAAGCCAGAAAAACTTAGTGAGCTGAGGAGAAAGCTCAGTCTAGAAAGTACTTGCCTTGCAAGCACGAGGACCCAAGTTAAGTGCCCAAAACCCATGTAAAAGCTGAACATGTCGTGCTAGCCTATAATCCTACCACTGCAAGTGGAGAATAGACCTATCCTTGGGGCTCCCCAACCAGTCAGCATAGTCACTGGGAAACCTGTTTAAAAAACAAGATGGCTAAGGGTAAGAACATAAGAAACGGAGAGTACTTGGCACCATCAAAACCCAGCTCTCCCACCAGAGCAAGCTCTGGATACCCCAACACACCAGAAAAGCAAGACTCAGATTTAAAATCATTTCTCATGTTGATGATAGAAGACTTTAGGAAAGAAATTAACTCCCTTAAAGAAATACAAGAGAACAGAGATAAACAACTAGAAGCCTTTAAAGAGGAAATACAAAAATCCATTAAAGAATTACAGGAAAACACAATCAAACAGGCAGAATTTCAAGAAAATACAATCAAACAGACAAAGGAAATGCACAAAACTATCCAGGAGCTAAAAATAGAAATAGAAACAATAAAGAAATCACAAAGGGAGACAACCCTGGAGTTAGAAAACCTGGGAAAGAGATCAGGAACCATTGACGTAAGCATCACCAACAGAATACAAGAGATAGAAGAGGGAATCTCAGGAGCAGAAGATACCATAGATAACATCAACACAACAGTACAAGAGAACGCAAAATGCAAAAAGCTTCTAACCCAAAACATCCACGAAATCCAGGACACAATGAAAAGACAGAACCTAAGGATAATAGGTATAGAAGAGAGTGAAGATTCCCAACTTAAAGGACCAGTAAATATCTTCAACAAAATTATAGAGGAAAACTTCCCTAACCTAAAGAAAGAGATGAACATAAATATACAAGAAGCTTACAGAACTCCAAACAGATTGGACCAGAAAAGAAATTCGTCCCATCACATGATAGTGAAAACACCAAATACACAAAACAAAGAAAGAA
>CM052704.1:48525600-48683214 GCA_028551405.1 Uromys caudimaculatus | reverse complement strand
GTCCAGTCCTCCTGGAGGCTGGACCACCAACCAAAGAATACACATGGAGGGACCCATGGTTCGGACCACATATGTGGCAGACGAGGGCCTTGTTGGCCATCAGGGGGAGGAGAGGCCCCAGTAAAGGGGAATGTCAAGGTGGGAATATGGGAGTGGGCGGGGTTGGTGGGTGGGAGGTGGAATTCCCTCATAGAGATGGGGGAAGGGGAAGGGATAAGTGGTCTCCAAAGAGGAGACCTAGAAAGGGGGAAACATTGGAAATGTAAATAAAGTATCCAAAAAAAAAAAAAAAAAACCCAAGATGGCTGACTCCTGAGGAATGAATTCTTTCACATATATGTGCATCCACTCATATGTGAATATACATGCACACACACACACAGACACACCAAGTTTATTATTGAGAAAGATCTCTGAATTAACTAATATATTGAGGAAAACATGGTTATCTGTTAAAAAAAAAACAAAAAACCAAAAACATGATTATTTTATATATTGATGTAGAAGGATTGTTCATGCAAAAATAACTTTTTAACAAATTAGTGGTTGTAGTTGGTAAGATTTCAGAGTGCAAAAATGTTCACAGATCCATATGATCTTATCAATTGTGTGAGTCTTTTATATTTTATTACATGTCCTACTTATGTGTGTTTACTTTAACTAAAATAAATAGGAAAATTGCTTCATTATTGTATCCCATAGGCTATAAGAACTTCTTAGACAATTTGGTATAAGAGAGATCACGTTTTGAAGCAGTACATTTATGTTTGTAAGAAGGATGATTAAGATGCTAATTGTGGTCCAAGTATGAACTGTGGCTTCCGGGTAAATCCGAGACAACTTCAGAGATAATATATAAGAACAAAGTAGTTCATGACAATTTTAGGACTTATTTATCTTTCTTCACTGTTAACAATGTTACTGCAAAAGGAACTACAGGTAAAACTATTGAAGTTGAAACACAAATCGAGACCCTTGTACCAAAGTGATTTCATATTCTACTTTGTAGATACTGTACCCTTTATTAGCAGATAAGAGAAGCAGGGTCTGGAGAAATGGCCGAGTGGTTAAGCATTTGCTGTTCTTCCAGAAGACCCAGGTTCAATTTCCAGCACCCACATGGCAGCTCACAACTACCCATAACTCGAATATTAGAGGACCTGACACCTTCTTCTGACTTCCTTGAGCACTAGGCATTCATGTGATGCAAAGAAACAAATGCAAGCAGAAAACTTATATACATAAAATAAATCCTTAAAAAATTTAAATAAAAGCCCCTGATTTCTAAAATTGCTCTCAGTAATGCACAAAACATTTTTTAAAAGATTGTATTTATTTATGTATATGAGTACACTGTAGCTATCTTCAGACACGTCAGAAGAGGACATCAGATTCCATTACAGATGGTTATGAGCCACCATGTGGTTGCTGGGAATTGAACTCAGGACCTCTGGAAGAGCAGTCAGTGCTCTTAACCACTGAGCCATCTCTCCAGCCCACACTAAAACATTTTTATCTATTACATCTTTATACTTAATTTCCTGCATCCTTGATTGAGAAATACTAAAGATTTTTAAACTTTTTATTTTCATTTGTGCTAAGCACTGTGCTTGTATTATGAACAATACTGTGAAAATACTAAGCAATATTATTTTCTTGATTTTAGTAGAATATTTTCATTCTTTATAGAAAAATGTCTTGCATGCATATAGTATATTTTGATCATATCTACTTCTCACTTCCTCTAATTTCCCCTGAGTTCCCCCCCAGCATCTCCCTCTAAACTTTATGTCCTCCCTTTTAAAAAAAACGTTTCTTTAAATAACCTTCTGAGTACAATTAGTGCTTCCCATCCCATATACTCATGGGTGTGGGACCATCCACTGGGACTTGGATAACCTACCAGTGGCCACACCTCCAAAGAGAAATGACTGTCTCTCAATAGCCATCAACTGCCACCAGCTCCTTAGCTAGGAGTGAGACCTGCTGAGCCCCTCCCTCATCCATGCTGGAAAGCTTGACCTTGTAGCCATAGCTGTTTTGAGGTCATGAGTGCTTGTCCATGTTACATCCTGAAGCCAGCATTTCACAGCACTGTCTCAGTCCTTCAGCTCTTACGTACTTTCTTTACCTGCTTCTGTGTGCTCTCTGATCTTTGAAGGGATAGCGTGTTGATATAGATATCCCATTTTGGGCTGAACACTTAACAGTCACTTATTCTCAATACTTTTGGACAGTTACAAGTCTCTGTATTAACCATTACAGAAACAAAACAAAAAACAAAACAAAACACAAACACCAAAAAACAAACAAACAAACAATCCTGCTCTGAGCAAGCATAAATCTATGGGTATGAACATAATTAGAAGGCAGTTTGGCAATATGCTAATTTAGCCAAACTACAATTGTAGGTTTCCTCTGAGGCTCTCAGCTCACTAACCATGGGCTTTTGACCATGTTTATAGTACCTGGTATGAATTCTCTTCTGTGGAGCAGGACTCAAATCCAATTAGAAAGCAGTTGGTGCCCTTGTAAACAGCCAAGCCACCATTGTTCCAGTGGGTACATCTTTCCTGGCTTGTTCACTGATTACAACCACTGGTGTCTTTCTTTCTCTCCTCCCTCCCCTTATCCCCCTCTGTGGCCTACAGTGTACGCTCCCACACTATGAAAACAAGTTTGTAGTTTTTGGATCAGTTCCAGATATCCTACTAGCAAAGTGTGGTGTAATTTTTTCTTTAAGAAGTTTAGATTCTGGCCTGGGGATGTAGTGCGGTTGGTAGAATGCTTGCCAAGTATGTGTAGAATCCTGTTTGATACCCAGCTCTGCATAAAACTAGTGTATGATCACACACCTGTAATCACAGTTCTTGGGAGGTGGAGGTGGGAGGAACAGAAACTTATGATCCTCCTTAACCACATAGGGAGTTTGAGGCTGGTCTTAGATATATGAGAACCTGTCTTTAACAAAAAGTAATAGTAGTAATTTTTTAGAATTTAATAGAAAATATAGAGCTATTTAAAAGTAGTGGCACCCAGAAGCAAGTGTAGGCTTATGCTGTGACACATACTTTTAGAATTGAGAGGTGGTAGAAACCTGAACAGTCTTTGAAATAATGATATAAATAATGGCAAACCATTGGTAGTGAAGAGAGTAGAATACAAAGTGCTTAGAGATGAGATCACATGCAAACCAGGCTTACAGTTAGGTAAAGTGCAGCTACCTTATGGAGCAGTTGAAAGGCAAGATAAGGACTTTTATATTCCTAAGATAATAAATAATAGGGTGATGTTCTGACTAGACTTTTTTTTTTTAAGGATTTATTTTATATATGTGAGTACACTTTAGCTGTCTTCAGACACACCAGAAGAGGGCAACCGATCTCATTACAGATGGTTGTGAGCCACCATGTGGTTGCTGGGATTTGAGCTCAGGACCTCTGGAGAGCAGTCAGGGCTCTTAACCGCTGAGCCATCTCTCCAGCCCCTGACTAGACTTTGTTAAGCCTTATTGTTACATTGTACAGCAAGTTCCAATAAGAAAGAGATTTCTGTTAGGACACTCAGTACAATTAAACCTGCTCTCTCTCAGCATAGGAAAATGGGCACCAACCTTTTATTTTTATTCTGTAGGTTCCATGAAAACAGACTTTATCTTGTTTTTCCTCAGTATCTTCTAAGTATTTCTTGTATTGCTGTATTTATTCCTTTTTTAAAGGTCCTGATAAAAGTGCTGTTCGGTTTTCATGATAATTAGTGGTTGTATAGGTGGGATGAGTTGAGCACTGTGATTGCTTTAAACTTACCACCCTTTGTATGCCCCGGTATGCATAGTTTTGGTTATTTTGAAAAGCTATTTCATTTTTGGCAAAGTAAATGTTATGTTGAGGGTTGTCTACCTTTTGTTTTTTTTCTGAGCTTAAAATCAACTCCAAACATCATACATATAAAAACTTTTAGTTGTGTTAAGCACAGTGGCACATACCTTTAATTCCAACACCCACGAGGCAGAGTAGTGAGTTTGAGGGTAGCCTGGTCTACATAGTGAACTCTAGGACAGCTGGGACTACATAGTGAGAAACTGTCTTTAAAAAGCAAATAAACAAATACTACACATGCACACACACATACACACACACATACACACACACACACACACACAGAATGTGGTATGTTTAAAGTGATCACAGTGTTCAACTCATCCTACTCTTTACAATATTAATTATGAAATATTACAATTATAACATATTATTCAGCAACTTAAAAAAGGAATAAATACAGAAATACAAAAAAATGCTCAAAGAGATGCTGAAGATACTGAGGAAAATAATATAAAGTCTGTTTTTATGGAACTTAAACAAGAAAAAAATAAAGCTTAATGCCTATTTTCCTATTTGAGAAACAGAAGGTGTCTTTTATAGTTGCCATATTCAGAACTGTGGCGAGGGAGTAATGTTATGCTAATAAAAGTAGCAACGTATCTACCGTATTTTTCTAATTATTTATAAATTTAATTTATTACTTGATCTTCATGGTTAGAGAAAATACTGTATTATATAAAGTATAAGCAACTTTCCAAGAATACTTATGCCATCTCTTCAGATTTATAATATCTATATCTAGCTTGAATTTAATTGTAACATATGTCATTAAGTTTTACAAGTGGTATCATTTATCTTACAGGAAGCTTTTATCCAGTGATCGAAATCCACCAATTGATGACTTAATAAAATCTGGAATATTGCCTATTTTAGTTCATTGTCTTGAAAGAGATGACAAGTAAGTATATAAGTATTATTATTTTCAATTACAATGTGTTCTTTAGAAAAGGTAAATTTTCTAGTTTAATCTTTAAAGGGAAAAGAGTCAAGAAGTGGAGACAGGAAGGTTAGAAGTTCAAAGTGATCCTTGGCTAAACATAATGAGTTCGTGGCAGTCCGAACACTAGAAACCCTGTCTCAGAAACCAAACAAGCATAATGATACATGTGTGTAATTTGAGAAGTTGGGAAGCCTCAGTTCAAGGCCTGCCTGGGCTTTGGAGGGAGAGATTTTCTCTTTTGTTAATAGGACATAGTATTTATTTTATATACACACATACACACACATACATATATATGAGCACACTGTAGCTGTCAGACACACCAGATGAGGCACCAGATCCCATTACAGATGGTTGTGAGCCACCATGTGGTTGCTGGGAATTGAACTCAGAACCTCTGGAAGAGCAGCCAGTGCTCACATAACCGCTGACCCATCTCTCTAGCCCGAGAGAGATTTTCTTTAAAAAAGAAAGGAAAAGGTTATAGGATAGAATTGAAAGTTAAAATCAAGGTAAGAACCAAAAACAAATTTGAAAATGATTTTTAACTTGTGAACTTTGGAAACTGGCACGATAAGTAGTTGAAAACTAAGGAGTAATATGAAAGCGCGTGTCTAAGTCAGGATGTCAGACTTTCAGAGTGAATTGGTTGGACTATGTTTTAAGGCTAGAAAAGCATTTCAAATACTAGGATGATATGAGATCTATGGTTTACAAACTCGCTTGTTCTTTGGTAGTCCTTCTTTACAGTTTGAAGCTGCGTGGGCTTTGACAAACATTGCATCTGGAACGTCTGAGCAGACGCAAGCAGTGGTTCAGTCCAGTAAGTGGTTAATTAACAAAACTGTAATTTTTTTTTCTTCCCGTTGGTAAAAAATAAACTGTTAGCCAGGGATGGTGGCACATGCTTTTAATTCCAACACTTGAGAGGCTAACATAGGAGGATCATGAGTTTGAGGCCTGCCTGGGCTGGAATAATGAGACCTCATAAATAAACCCATAAGTTATTCTAAGAAGATATAACTAGCTGTGTTATAGAATAATATCTACCCATAGGACTGTTGGAACAGCTAAGTATGTCACTTTACTCATCCTGTTAGATTGACTGATAAACCCATTCAGCAAAGTTCTTTTGATTCCTTTCTGTGTAAATTAGAAGAGGAGGACAGATATATTATCCAACTAATTAGCATTTTACATCTTGTTATATGTGATGTTAGTTAGAAATTATCTAATATCCTACTAAGACTGGCTTTGCTACAGAGTTAGCAGATTAGGTGGACTTTACGGTTCTATCACAGTGTCATGTTCTCTTTCTCTTGTTTTACATAATTCTTAATGAGTAGAAAGACGCTGGCTGTTTTGTTTTGTTGTTACTTTATTTTGTTTAAACAGGGTCTCATTGTAGCCCAGGCTGGGCTCCAACTCACTATGTAGGTAGGCTACCTTGAACTTCTAATCTTTCTGCTTCCAGATTCTATCTAAATGCTGGGATTACAGGTGTTATCTACCATTTCCAGTTAGAAAAAAGACTTTGGATTTTTTAATCATTGCTGTCTCTTTAGTATCCCAAACTAAATAAGATAAATGAGCTAATTTTTTATTATGACCATGATTAATCTATATACATATAAATTATGTAGTGTTCTTCAGAGTACTGTCTAAAGGCAGGAAGAAGAGTCAAGTCAGAAGTGCAATGTTAGTCTGCTCAGATATGTAGAAACCTATCTTTCTTTGTGTTTGCCTTCCACTTAAGCAACAGAATCACTTTCTGATTTAAGATCTCAATGTGCCCCAGCAATCATTGGCCTAATGACTCCTATGGTATTAATTTAAATTTCTTATCCAAAAGTTATTTAAGCAAGGCAGGAGAGATGGCTCAGCAGAGAAGTACTTGCTGCCAAGCCTTATGAGAACTGGCTTTTGCAACTTGTCCTCTGACTTATATACACATACATACACACCCATACACAGCACACACACACAAACACCCATACACAGTACTCAGCCATATACACCTGTACGTATACCACATACACCTGTACAAACACACACAGCCATATGCAATATATGCTGCAATATATACCACACACATAGATACCCACATACAACACTGAGCCATACATACCATATGCATACCTATACAACACACACACAACATGCATACCTATATAACGAACACACATACACAACACTCAGCCATACACACCTGTATGCCACATACATGCAGAGACATACAGACACATGCACATATTCACACTTACATACATATACCCGCCCCTACTACACATAACACACCAATACACGACACCCACAAACATTTACACCCACAGACACCCATAGCCATACACAACAATACACATATACACACACTTATACACTCTGTCTAAATAAGTGTATTAAAAAAAGAGAAATTGCCCAAAAAGTCAGGCTTTTTCACTGATTTTGAAGATAACACTCTGTAAGGAATGATTCTTGAAACTGGGCTTCAGTCTGAGGTAGAGCCACAGCGCAGTGGTAGAATATGACAACAACCTGTAGACTGCCCTGGGTTCAGTCTCTAGTGACAAACAAGCAGCTGCAATTGAGTCCAAGTTTTAATTGTTTAAAATAACAAAATTCACTTAACAAAGTGATATTTTAAAATAGTTTCGATAGTTTGTTTTTTGATAGTTTTGTTGGGGTCTTAGTCAAAAAAAAAATGAAGGGCTTTATATTATCTTCATCTTTAATTGCTACGTATTTTTCTCTTTCAGATGCTGTGCCACTTTTCCTGAGGCTTCTGCATTCACCCCATCAGAATGTCTGTGAACAGGCAGTGTGGGCATTGGGAAACATCATAGGTTTGTATGAAATTTGTGAAACTTCGGATGTTAATCCAATAAATTGGATAAATCATACACTAACCAATAAAAATGACTGCTAGTGATTGAAAGGTAATTTCTTGTCATTTCCAGTTTTTATGAAATGCAGAGCGAATTTAACTGTGTGACAGACTCTATGAGTGTAAAGCAGCAACAAATAGGAGCGTGTTTGTTGCTTACATTACCATGATAACTTTTCGTTGGTAGTTAACTCTTAATTATTTAAGGATTTATAAAATATATAAATTATTTAGATATTTTTATATTTGTGTCCATCTTACTAACTTTCTCCATATAAGAACAACAAACAGTAGGCAAAAATTAAAATAATTTTTCTCTTTGTAGCATACTTGAGAAGTCTAAAAACTTTGTATAAGAAATTAAAATTTAGTAATGTATAATTCTAGCATTATCATGAATTAACAATAAGTATCTAATAGCCTAATTCATTATTGAACATTATAATTACTACCTTTGCACTTATAAATAACTGTGGGAAAAATAATGGACTCAACCTCAGTATTTTGAACATTTGTTTTAAAACTAGAGACATTTTTGCTTACTTATGGTAACCTAGCTAGCCTGAAGCTCATGATCCTCTTACCTCATCTACAGAATCCACCCCCTCCCCCAAGTGCTGGGATTGCAAGACTACACCACCAAGTCTGTTTACTGGAGGCTATATTAACCCAAACTTAAAAATTCAACGAACTAATCCCAGTAGTTATGGAGGCTGAGGCAGGAGAATTACTGTGAGTTCAAGACTAGCCTGTAGCAAGATGCTGTCTGAAAATAGAGAACTACCTGGTGGTGTTTGCATACTCCTTTAATCCCAGCACTTAGGAAGCAGAGGCAGGTGGATCTCTGTGAGTTTGAGGCTTATAGAGCAAGTTCCAGAACAGCCAAAGCTACACAGAGAAACCCTCTCTCAAAAAAACAAAAACAAAAAAACCCCAAGAGAACCAATAATGGGAAAATCCTGAAATCTGGCTTGGAAATCTTAGAAATCCCTTTTTTAGGGATTTTTATCAATTTTTTTAATAAAGGAGGATTCTGGACATTATTTAAAAATTAAGACATTTCACTTTGTTGTATGTATATGTGTGCATGTTTACATGTGTATTGCAGCATACATGTAAAAATTAGAGAACAACTTGAGGCAGATGGCATCTCAACAGCCCTAAACACTTGTCACAGAGTCTTTACTGTTCTTACATGGAGGATATTGTTTGTTTGTTTTGAGATATTGGCTATGTCGCTCTGGCTGACTATAGCCCAGGTTACACTGAACTCTGAGCACTTTTCTTGCCTCAACCTCTTGAATTTAGAGGTTATAGGTATGTGCCACCACAATTATTTGCATGTAAGTATTTAGCATTGTTCTGATGCCTCTTTACTGCCCCCTGTAGGTCCAACTTGAAAATGTTAATGCTTGGAGGGTTTTGTGAGCAGCTTACTCTGAGAACTTACTAGTTTGCATATCTGGGTGCCTCCCTCCTTTACTCTTGTATCAAGCTTTAGGTATAAAGCTGCTAAAGTAGTTGTTCTCAACCTTCCTAATGCTTTGACCCTCAGTTTGTGATGACCACTTAGTTAGGGTTTTACTGCTGTGAACAGATACCATGACCAAGGCAACTCATAGAACAACAACATTTAATTGGGGCTGGCAAGCTGGAGAGATGGCTCAGAGGTTAAGAGCATTGGCTGCAATTCCAGAGGTCCTGAATTCAATTCCTTTTTTGTTTTTTTTTGTTGTTGTTGTTTTTTCGAGACAGGGTTTCTCTGTGTAACCCTGGCTGTCCTGGAACTCACTCTGTAGACCAGGCTGGCCTCGAACTCAGAAATCCACCTGCCTCTGCCTCCCAAGTGCTGGGATTAAAGGCGTGCGCCACCACTGCCCGGCTCTGAATTCAATTCCTAACAACCACATGGTAGCTCACAGCCATCTGTAATGAGGTCTGGTGCCCCCTTCTGGTGTACAGGCATACATGCAGGCAGAACATTGTATACATAGTAAATCTTTAAAAAAAAGTAAGTAAAAATAGTAATTGGGGCTGGCTTACAGGTTCAGAGGTTCAGTCCATTATCAGGGTAGGAGCATGGTAGCATCTAGGCAGGCGTGGTGCAAGAGAAGCTGAGAGTTCTATATCTTCATCTGAAGGCCACTAGGAGAAGACTTGCTCCCACATGTTTAGGAGGAGCCCACTCTTTGCCCACCCCCACAGTGACACACTTCCTCCAATAAGGACACCTATTCCAACAAGGCCACACCTCCAAATAGTGCCACTCCTTGGGCCAAACATATTCAAACCACCACAACCCCCAACCATAAAATTATTTTTGTTGCTACTTCATAACTGTAATTTTGCTAGTGTTATGAATTGTAAATATCTGATATGCAGGATACCTGATATGTGACATCCCTCCTTTAAGGTTTTGTGACCCCACAGGTAGAGAACCACTGTATTAAAGAACCATTATATTTGTTCTTGTTTTTTATTCTCTATTTACATGTTGAAATTAAATCAAATACATCACCAGATATTGTCATGCAAGAAAGTTTTTTTTTTCTTGTAGATTGTTTAATTTTGCTTTTGATAGTGGGTCTCCTGTATCCTCAGGCCGACTCTGAACTCGTTATGTAGCTAAACCTATCTCCATTCTGACTCTACCTCCAAAGCACTGGGATTAGACTTGTGCCACCACACTAGACCCTATTGAAACATAACATAAATATGAATTCTGCATTCATTTTCTCAATAGTTATTTAGACATATATTGTATTAATTTAAAAGCTTGTTAAACTGAACAAATCATTGAGGTAACAATAGCATGTCTGCTCAAGATATTTGAAAGAATTCTTGGGCTGATGCATCTTAGGGATATCCTGTAAGTGAGCAGCTTATAAAGACACACATAGATAGGGATAATATTACATTGGCTCTCTCAACTCAAAGACCTAGAATATCTATTTGTTAAATTCCTAATATTTTTATATATAAAACTAAAATCTTATTAAAATATTAGTAGCTGCATAATTGTACCTAGTACTTTATGTTTTCTGAAAAAAAGCTTAGTGTTGATTTATTTTATTAATCCTTTCTACAGGTGATGGACCTCAGTGTAGAGATTATGTGATAAGCCTTGGAGTTGTAAAACCTCTGCTTTCATTCATAAGTCCATCTATTCCTATAACATTCTTAAGAAATGTTACCTGGGTTATGGTCAACTTATGTCGCCACAAAGACCCACCACCACCAATGGAGACAATTCAGGAGGTAAACGAAAGAAAAAATAGTTAGATACCATTATATGTTTTTTCTTTTAATCGGTGTATGTTTAAGTTGTACATATTTCTCTCCTCAGATTCTTCCAGCTCTTTGTGTATTAATTCACCACACAGATGTAAATGTGAGTAGATTCTTCTCTTTGTATATTAATGTATGTATGTATGTATGTATGTATATCTACTGGACTCCCACTATGATATAGGAGAGAACTGAAAGCAATGTGTAATTGTATTCTCTTATACTTTACTATTTCAAGAATTGAGGTACTTATTTGTTATGTTTTCATTTACTCTGATTCTGTAGCTTCAGTGAGGACTCTAACCTGGTATAAAGATGCACCTAGTCATCTCCTCTCATTTATCATGACTGATTGTTCATGATGTTTATGGTTACCCCTCTGGCAGTCTGGCTTTTGAGAATGTATACACATGGTTGTATTTTGAAGCATAAGTGAATATTTAGCATATATACACACACATACACACACACACACACACACACACACACACACACACACACACACACACACACACACACACACACACACACACACGATGAAAACCTGTGGTTCCTCGGTTCCATTTTTCAGTCTTATTTCTCCAGTTATAGCAAAAGTCTTTGATTAAATACAAATTTAGTGTTCTGTTTTTCAAAGATTTGCAAAAACATTGGTAACTATTGGAATATCAAGCAACTTTGTTTTACTTTCCACTTGTTTGCCTAACTCTTGTTTGTCCACCACAAGATGAGCTGTGTTTCAGTATTTTACTTTTAATGGGTCTTGAATATTAGTTTCTTGTTTGAATTTTTTTTAGGACTATCTTTCACAAATACTATATCATTTACTAAATAATATTTACTATATGTATAGCCTTCTTAAGTTAGAACTGTTCACTCTTAAATCAGCCCTCAAAGAAGTAAAAAGAGGAATTATATTGTAGTTATAATTAGAAAACTTATAAATTTGGTCAGGTACAAATATGTAAGCGTTCTAGTTGGGTTTCAAGTTTGGATCTAGGTACATTAACAACTTGTTTAACATTGGACCTTCAAAGAATGTATCAAGTTTTTATATATAATCAAAAGCAAATAACTTGAATTTTTTCACTTTGTCAACAAATTTTAGCCTGTGATGAAACTCTAGAGAAAGATCCTTATTTGTAAGTTGAGATGTAATTGTTTTACATATGTTGATACCACTCTGTAAAAATTCTTTCATTTGGTATTCTGTTTTGCTTATCAAGACAGGGTCTTAGTATATGGCCTAGGCTGTCCTCAGTCAAAATCCTTTTGCCTAAAGCTACCATGTGTACCACCATGGTTGGCTGTTTGCTGGCTTCTTTTCTTTGAGGAAAATAAAATGTGTTTGTGTGTATCTTTAGAACTCTGTTGTATGCCTGACCCTATTCAGCATGTAACTAAGGAAGGCTTTGCACTCTTGTTCTTCCTTCCTTGTTTCCTGAGAGCAGTTACAGGCACGCACCACCAGGATCGACTGCTTTCTTAAGTTTGCAAAGGAGCTGTGACTGTGCTGTTTCCCCCTTCTGCCGTATCTTGAGTGTCTTAATCATAATATTGGTTAGGAATTGGAAAGATTTAAACTTCTGCCTTTTGATACAGAGTTCAAAGGGTTTTGGAGTTCCAGATATAGTTGCTATTCTTGAGGGAGTTTTTTGTAAACAATTTGTTATGTATATATCACATTTTACTGTCTCTTTATCCTACTGTCCTTTGGCCATAGTTTGAAGTAGGGTTTACAAAGAAGGATCAAACACATGACTGGTATATCAAAGCATCATCATTATTATAAATTAATCAAAAAGCCCCTCTTCCCCCATAGTCGCAGTGACATGAAGTAATTATTTTTCTCAGGAGTTACTGTTTATATATTTCTTGCCTTGATCTTTATCTGTGGTTGGTTAGTTGGTTTTTTATTTAATATGTTGTATAGTTTGCTGAATTAAGTTTAGATACTGATAATGGGGTTTGAACTATAATTAACTTATATATCGTAAACAAAGTTACAGAATAGAGATTGAGGTTCTAGTGAGTTGAAGCAAGAAGAGAAAGAACTTACATTATGGTTAAGAATTGTTAAAATAATGTGTGGTGGCGCATGTCTTTAATCTCAGCATTCAGAAGGCAGAGGCAGATGGATCTCTAAGTTTGGGGCCAGCCTGATCTATAGAGCACATTCCACAACAACTAGAGCTGTACACAGAGAAACCCTGTTTCAAAATCCTATCTCCCCCCCCCAAGAAAAATCAAAAGGAACTGTTAAAATGAGAAAATACTGAACTATATGAACTTTTTCTTTTCCTTATTAGATTCTGGTAGATACTGTCTGGGCCCTGTCTTATCTTACGGATGCTGGCAATGAACAGATACAGATGGTAATAGACTCTGGAATAGTTCCTCACTTGGTTCCGCTACTCAGCCACCAGGAAGTTAAAGTTCAGGTAGGTTTATTTTGATTAAGTTGGGTTTTTCTCACCATGCTTTAAGCATGACATTCAAAGATTAATAGGTTTTTTTAAAAAATTAAAACATATTATTCACCTAACAGTGTTTCTTTGATGGGAAAAGGTGAGTTATTTTATCTTAGTTTTAAAGGTGGAAAAAAACGAGATAAAACTACTGCAGTCATTAAGAACCACCCTTCTCTGCCAGACAGGGAGACATTACTGTGAAGAGCTGATTTTTAATACCAAGAAGCATGGTTTAGTGTAGCACCTTGGGTGGCATCTGAAACCATTCTTGTTTGCTTTTTCCACCCCTTTCCCCCTACTCCCATGAAAGCATCCATTTGTACTCATTTAGCAATTTGGTTGACAGTGACTTACTGATAATTGTCTGATACTTATCTGAGATAAAGGATTTGAACTGATATGCAGTTTAAGGACTTCCTAATTGTTTCTCTATATTTTAATCCTCTCACATACTCTTTATCTCAGTGAGCCTCCATCTATAAAAAGCTAAAAAGCCATAGAGCTGAGGATAGAGCTCAGTTGTACAGCACTTGCCTCACCTGTACAAAGTCCAGGCTCCACTGTAGCACACAGACACGCAAACACACTGTACTGGCTAATTGTGTGTCAGCTTGACACAAGCTGAAGTTATCACAGAGAAAGGAGCTTCAGTTGAGGAAATGCCTCCATGAGAAACAGAGGTAAGGCATTTTCTCAATTAGTGATCAAGGGGGGAGGGCCCCTTGTGGGTGGTGCCATCTGTGGGCTGGGTAGTCTTGGGGTCTATAAGAAAGCAGGCTGGGCAAGCCAGGAGAAGCAAGCAGGCCAGTAAGGAACATCGCTCCATGGCCTCTGCATCAGCTCCTGCTTCCTGAGTCCCAATCCTGACTTCCTCTGGTGATGAACAGCAGCATGGAAGTGTAAGCTCAATAAACCCTTTCCTCCCCAACTTGCTTCTTGGTCATGATGTTTGTGCAGGAATAGAAACCCTGACTAAGACACACACTTAGGCACATGCATGCACACATTCACACACACACAGTGATAGTCGAACTGCAGTGGGAAAGTAGACTCAGAAAGCCTTCCCTACCTTTTTAAGGTAAATGATGATTTTTAATCTTATAACAATCTAAAGTCGACCAAGCGGTTATATGAGGAAAGCTATTAGCCTAAATTACTTTTTCTTGCCCTTTGCTGGACTTTAGTTAGAATCAACCATGAAGCTTAAAGAGAAAAAATGTTTTTCCTTCCCTTCTTTACCTCCTAGACATAAAACCATTATATTCCCCACAAACTTAAGCTAGCTTTTAAAGTGATACTAGTGTGTGGTTAACAATGGAGATACATTTACTTAAAATTTAAAAAGTGTTTGAGAAATGGCTCACTGGATAAAGTACAAGCATGAGGACCAGTTCAGATCCTCAGCATCTACATAAAAGCTCATGTGGCAGCTTGTGCCTGAAAGCCCAGCACTAAGGAGGTGGACGGGGATCCTGGTGGCTCAGGAAGCTCCAGGCTCAGTGAGAGACCTTGCCTCAAAATGAATGAATGAATGAATGAATGAATGAATGAATGAATGAATGAATGAATAAATAAATAAGGAAAGCAACAGAGGGGAAAACACTTTGATTTCAAGATCATGTACATGTGTACACAAACTAAAATTTTCTTCTTTAAAATTAAAACAAAAAGGATAAAAAAGAAAGCTGGGCAGCTGGTGGTGCTCTCCCTTTAATCCCAGCACTTGGGAGGCAGAGGCAGGTGGATCTCTTTGAGTTCAAGGCCAGCCTGGTCTCCAGAGTGAGTTCCAGTACAGCTAGGACTATACAGAGAAACCCTGTATCAAAACCCAAAAAAGGAAACAGCTAATTGAGAAAGATTTGACCAATACTAGTTATTTAAATGTTTATGATTGATTGTAAATATCTTTGTTGCATGTTTATTATTAAATTTGCATCTTTTGTGTATATGTGTGGTCTGTGTGTGCGCACACACACAAACGTGCAACAGGTACGCACCCAGAAGCCAGAAGAGGACATTGGGTGTGCTGCCAGCATCCCCACTGTACTAGGGATGCATAAATTTGATTGGCTTTTTAACAGGGTTTCTAAGAATTTGGTTTAGCAAGAACTCTCACCTGCTGAGCCAAACCCATATTTACAACTGATAGTTTGTTGGTTTTATTTTTGTTGGTTTTATTTTAGTTTTACTTTATGCAGGGCCTGGTAGCACAGACCCATGATCCCAGCACTTTCAAAGTGGAGGTAGTAGGAAGATCACACAGCTAGCCTGAGCTACATGAAACACACACACACACACACACACACACACACACACACACACACACACACACACACACACACACACACACCCCAAAAATCAAACAGTACTTCTTTAGTTTTTAATACTGGCCTTAGAATTGTGGCTTTTAGTATAGGGCTTGGAGTTTTCTTTTAGGCAGTCTTCAGAGAAAGTTAATGCTTTATACTTTATCAGTAACTAACAAACTGTATCAATACTCTCCCTAAAATTTAGACATAATTATAATCTCATTTAGCATATTGTTTCATGTATCTGACTTCTTCAAAAATTAAGACGCTTTAAAAACTTAGGGCCGGGAAGATGGCTCAGCAACTAAGAATACTAACTGCTCTTCCAGACAACCCAGATTTGATTCTAAGCACTTTTGTGATAGCTCTCAATTGTTTGTAGCTCCAGTTCAAGAGGATACTGGCTTCCACAGGTACCAGGCATGCACATGGTACACAGACCTACATGCAGAATAAACCTAACACATTAAAAAAATAAATACAAAAACAAAGAATAAAAATGTGGCTAAAAGACTTGCACAGTTTCCTAAGAAAGACATAAAAATGGTCAGTGAGCACCTGAAAAAGATTCCCCAAAGCTGTAGTTATTAAAGAAATGTGAGTTGACCTGGAGAACTGTTCACATGGAGGATGGCGTTGCTTTGGCAGCACTAGAGGAGACAGTCCTTAAAAGTGAAACACAGTACTGTGTGACAGTATTTCTACTGCTTTGTGTATTCAAGATTATGGATATACACTTGTCTACACTCAGACGTCAACACAAATGCCTGTAGCAGCGTTAGTCATAATAGCCCAAAATGGAAGCAAACTGCTACTAACACCCAGCTCATTATTACTTGGCTACAGAAAGAAAGGAGTATTACCAAGTGCTGTGACTTGTTTCTGTTTATATAGATGTAAACAATATACAGATTAATAGACATAAGAGGTGGTGGTTGCCAGGGACCTGGGATTGAGCTAGTAAGTACTAAATTGTCTACTCTTGAATGAATAAGTTTGTGTGTTTAAACAGCTGAATCATTTGTCTTATAGGAAGAAAAATTAGAGGATAGGAAAATTAACTGAACATGAAAATTACTACTTGCCTTTTTTATTAATTTATTAATTCACTTTATATCCCAATCACAGCCCCCTCCCTCCTCTCCTCCCAGTTCCACCCTTATAAAATCCCTCCCCTCTAAAGCCCCCTTTGGGTACCACCCCACTCTGGGACATCCAGTCCCAGCAGGACTAGGCATATCCTCTCCCACTGAGGCCCAACTAGGCAGTACAGTTAGGGGAAGGGGATCCAGTGGCAAGCAACAGAGTCAGCCACACACACACACACACACACACACACACACACACACAGCCCTCCCCCCACACCCTGTGTACGCACTCTAATTGTCAGGCCCATGTGAAGACCAAGCTGTATATCTGCTACAAGTGTGTAAGGGGCCTAGGTTTAGCCCCTGCATGCTCTTTGGTTGATGATTCAGTCTCTGTAATCCCCAATGGGCCCACCCAGGTTAGTTGGCTTTGTAGGTTTTCTTGTGGTGTCCTTGACCCCTCTGGTTTGCTCACTTCTATCCCTGACTCTCCCTCAAGACTCCTGAGCTCCACCAGATGATTGGCTGTGTGGGTCTGCATCTGTTTTCATCCACTGCTGGATGAAGCCTCTCAAAAGACATGTAGGTTCCTGTCTGCAAGCATAGCAGAATATCATTAATAGTGTCAGGCTCTCTCACATGGAATGGGTCTTAAGTTGGGGCAGTCATTGGTTGGCCATTTCCTCAGTCTCTGCTCCATCTTTATCCCTGCATATTGTGTACACAGGACACATTTTGGGTTGAAGGTTTTATGAATGGGTTGGTGTTCTCCTCCCTCCATTGGAAGTCCCACCTGGCAACAGGAGGTGGCTACTTGAGGCTCCACATCCCCCACCGCTAAGAGTCTCAGCTAGAGTCACCCTCATAGGCTCCCTAGAGTCTCCCCCATCCCAGGTCTTTGGCCCTCTTTCTCTGTCTCTCCTACACCTGATCCTCTGTCACCCATCCCTTCTCCATCCAGTTCCCTCCGTCTCTCCACCTCGGTTTTGTTTCACCTTCTGAGTGAGATTCATCAATCCTCCCTTGGGTCCCCCTTATTACTTAGTTTCTTTGAGTCTGTGGATTGTAGCATGGCTCTCCTATACATTGTGGCTAATGTTCACTTATTAGTGAGTACATACCACATGTGTCTTTCTGGGTTGGGTCACCTCACTCAGGATGACATTTTCTAATTCCGTCCATTTGCCTTCAAATTTCATGTCCCTGTTTTTAATAGCTGAATAGTATTTCTTTACAGTAGTAATTATTATGTAAAATTGCCCTTTTATTGATATCAGTTCTGTTGAAATAAGCTACATAAGGCCTGGAATTTATATATTTCATATTTCCACTGTTGTCCCTAGATCAGCACCTGAAATACGGTGCTCAAAAAGGATAGATTAGTTGCCGTGAAAGAACTGCATGAGCAACTGAATATGTCCCAGGTTGCCTGACATTGGTTGATAAGAGTTCTTAATATCAAACTTCTCATTGCATCTCCTGTTTCAGACTGCTGCGCTGCGAGCTGTGGGCAACATTGTCACTGGAACTGATGAGCAAACACAAGTAGTTTTAAACTGTGATGCTCTCTCACACTTCCCAGCACTCCTCACTCATCCCAAAGAGAAAATTAATAAAGTGAGTATTTTAAAAATATTAATAAAATGGTGCTTTTTTGTTTGTGGAATTAGGTTCCAAGGAATGTCTTAATAGCATTGACTTTTTAGTATAAGATGTTATAGGCCTCAAAAGAAAATATGTTATTCTTTATAATGAGGTCATGGGATTCTGGATTCAAACCTAGAACCTTTGGCATACTAAGCACATGTTCTACCATTGAGCTACACCATCACCAATAAACTTTTTTTTTGGCTCTCTTGGAAATGATGAAATAGAGATATTTGGGTGTCGAATGTTGCTATGAATGGAAGATTTTAGTACATGTAGTAATTCTCCTAGTTTAATGTTTCATTGATAGTTATTAGTGTGAGTGTGTGCATGCGTGTGTGTGTGTGTGTGTGTGGTGGCTATGAAAGGGGGCACTGAATGGTGATGCTGATATTGGAGTGCATCTGAGGCTGTTGTAGAAATAACATGGGTTGTTAACAACATTGCCGATGATTATAACCCAAAAACAGCTCACCTAAGTAGCCCAGCACCCTAAACTCTCTAACAGGACAACGTCCTGTGATCTGATCCAAAAGAGTCTAGTGTTCACTACACTAATTAGTATATTGGTGAATTTAAATTTGGTAAATTCTAATAATGTTCTCCATAGGATGTGAAATAGTTGTTGTTGTTGTTTATTACTAACACAGGTTTTAGCAGTGCATTGATTATCTTTGAAACTTGTGACCACTATCATTCTAGCAATAGTATAGCATCTTTGTCGTGTTAAGGGCAGTCAGTATTCAAAGATCATTAAAGTAGACCAATCAAACAAGCCAACAACTGGTGCCACATTTAGCTCTTGAGAGAAATGGTACAATGACTATTATAATGACACTAAAAGAATCCACTTGCATTTTTGATGTCTTCATTATCATGGCTAATTGAGATTTATCTACTAGGATAGGATTGTTGAGGTAGAGAGAGTAGAATAAAGCACATTATTTGAGAAAAGGATGTTAAATTTCATGTGCAGTAGTTGTAGGATTGATAGTTTATAACATCTTCCTTGGTATTTGGTCAGCCAAGCTTCTTGAGTCATCCTGCTTCCAAACAGCATTGCCTGTGAAATTCTTTAGATGGGTTAGCTTATTGTGACTTGGATTAGAAGCCAGTAGTGATTTGTCCAAAGAAAATAGGGAAAGATATTATTTAATGTGTAAATTATATATTTTATACAGAATATTAACTATTGGAGGACTAGGCAGATAGCACATACCTTTAATTTCAGCACTTGAGAGTCAGAGGCGGGCGGATCTCTAGATGCTTTAGGTCAGCCAGGGTTACAGGGTTTTTTTGTTTGTTTTGTTTTTGTTTTTGTTTTTTCGAGACAGGGTTTCTCTGTGTAGCCCTGGCTGTCCTGGAACTCGCTCTGTAGACCAGGCTTGCATCAAACTCAGAAATCCACCTGCCTCTGCCTCCTAAGTGCTGGGCTTAAAGGTGTGCACCACCACTGCCCGGCCAGGGTTACAGTTTTAGTCAGATACAGTTTTTTTGTTTTTTTTTTTTTTTTAAATACAGAAAGGATGTAGTAGAATTAAACTTTCTAAGATTTTTATTTCAGAACTCATTTAATAATAAAATAATTGTGACACTAGTTATTGAATACTTTTTCATAGTTTAGATATACGTTTTATTTTTTAATGAGAAATATTGAAAGCATCTTGTTCCACAGGAAGCAGTGTGGTTCCTCTCCAACATCACCGCAGGAAATCAACAGCAAGTTCAAGCAGTAATTGATGCCAATCTTGTACCAATGATAATACATCTTTTGGATAAGGTAAGAAAATATGTATCGGAGTAAGGCAGTATTATGTGGTAAATACTTTTCTGTTTAACAAGACACTATTCAGTGGCTTGAATACTACAGTCAAATGTGACTGGTACTAAAGTGTTTGAACCCAACAGTAGTATATGGTACAAATGTTTCTATCTGAAAACTGTCCCTTCCTTGTCATTTCTCTAACAAGACAGCCATTACTTTGGAGTTAAGTTAAAACAAGTAGTATCATTACCAATAATAAATACTGTCATATTGTTCTAAGCATTGTGTCGATCTTACCACTTCTCATATGACAAACTGAACTAGCAAGATAGCTCAGTAGGTAAAGGTAACTGCCAGTGAGCCTAGGGACCTGAGTTTTATCCCTGGGACCCAGATGGAACAAGAGAAGAGCCTCTTCTTCACAGAGTAGTGTCTAAGTCAGGGGTTATCCCCATTTGTTAGATGAAACTACTATATGAACAAATCACTTGCCAAGAATCCAGTGGCCATAGAGCATGCTCCTGTATGTCATATTATTCCTTACACTCCTTAAGATTTGGAAAAAAGACCATTTTGTTTTCAGATAGTCATTGGTTATTGCTTGGTAGTAGCAAAATGTTGACTTTCTAATTCTCCCATTCTTTGTGTATTAGCCACAGTTCTTGGGAGTTCTTTGGCTTTTCTTTTTCTTTTATCTTTTTAAATTAAAATATACTTACATTATTTGTCTTTTTACCCCCTCCTACCCTCTATGTCCTCTCCAGTTCCTCCCATGCCCCCTTTGCCATCACACTGATGACTTCTTGCTTTGATTGTTGCGTGTATAAATGCATAAATAGTTAAGTACAGCATGGTGAGCCCACTCTCGTTGCCTGAGTATACACTTTCAGGGCTTACCATTTGTATTGGGTAACTACTAGGAAGGTTATCTCTAGTATAGGGTAATTTTCTGTAGTTCTTTGTCTAGGGATGGGACACCATGAGATGTCAACCTTTTGCCATAATATAACTTGATATTGTGATAATTTAGAATTGTATTCAGGCTGCCATGGTGATCAGCTATCATGGGTATAGCTCCCCTGTTATTTCTGGGAGGCACAGTCCCACAACAGATTTTCTGGTCCTCTGGCTCTTTCTCACCCCTCTCTGTTGGAACTAGACACTCCATGATCTATTGATCTCTGTGTTAAGGCCATTTGTTGTTTTCTGTTATGCTTGCCAACTGCTGTGAAGAGAAGCTACTTTGAGGAGGTGTGAGAGCTACATTTATCTAAAGGCATAAGAGTAGGTTTTAGGATGCAATTAGGATTATCCTGGTCTAGTAAAGTGGCAGTAGTAGGATTTCTTCTAAGATCCATCACCTACCTCCCTGTGATTCCTGGGTAGCTGACTAGGTGTCTGGTACCGAGCATATGATTTCTCTTGTGTTAGCAGGCCTTCAGTACAGTTAGATAGCTATTGGTTACTGCTGACATGTGAATACCATTTATTGCACATTTAGGGATATCAAACCATGCTGGTCAATGTTGGATCGCATGTATTGTAGGTATCACAGGGCTGGATAGGACTGTTGATTGCTTCCCTTCCTTTGGCAACTTTCACGCTTCCTAGTAGTATGGAAGGAAGGATGCTGTTAAGGTTAGATCTAGCTTGAATCTTCCAGTCTTCTGTCCAGATTTGTGAAGTACCATCAGAAATAGAGACTTACCTTCAACCACTGAGAGACAATCAAGGGCAAAAGCAATAGCCTGTATTGTTTGAGTAGTCTCTTGAACCCCTCTGACCAATAACTCAGATGAAGATTTCATGCAAGCTACTGGAGTTTTTGCTGCATAGTCTATCAGCCCAAGTGCTATAACTTCAATTACGCTATTTGTGTATATGTATATTTAGATTGATCTAAAATGATATATAATACATATTAGTATTATATTTTTATCTAAAATGTCTAAATATCTAATTTAGATTTATATAAAATATATAAATATTTAAAATACATAATACATATATGTGTAGTAATATATACTTTTATACATATATAATATGTGCATTTAAAGAATATACTTTAAGGAATAGCTTCTCAGTCATGGTAACATTATCCCAGTACCTTAAAGGCAGACACAGTACAATATACTTTATAGCTAGCCTGGACTAGCCATGGAGACCGTTTTTTCCCCAAGTTAGCATAACTGGGTAAATAGGAAAATGTTCCTGCATAATTCTCTTTCACCTCTCTAAGGATTGTACCCATTTATACCATTATCTGCCTCAAAGATCCTCAATCTGATAAGTATTCAGCCTCATTTCCATTTTAATTTAGGTTTCTTTTATTTATAAATGTTTTTTCTTAATAAAACATTCTTTCTAGGCTTCTAGTCTTGAATTTAATTGCTTAGGTTGTTATTTCATTTTGTGGATTTTCTGTATTATGGACCCATTGAAAATGTTAAACTGAGTCTGATTTTTGTCTATTACTGTATGTAATAGTTATATGTAGAAATTTGGAAGCTGGGCAGTGGTGGCACACGCCTTTAATCCCAGCACTTGGGAGGCAGAGACAGACGGATTTCTGAGATAGAGGCCAGACTGGTCTAGAGTGAGTTCCAGGACAGCCAGGGCTACACAGAGAAACCCTGTCTCGAAAAAAAACAAAAACAAAAAAAATAAAAAAAGAAATTTGGAAATAACTAAAAAAATCATTCTAGAAAGTATCTTTTCAAATTTACCCTGTATTCTTGTTTTGTTTTTAAGGGAGATTTTGGCACTCAGAAAGAAGCTGCTTGGGCCATAAGTAACTTAACAATTAGTGGGAGGAAAGACCAAGTAAGTTGAACTTTTAATTATTTCTCAAAACCAGTAAAAAAAAATAGTATAGGTAATTATATCTTTATATTTAAGTGAATCAGTTAAAATAATAGAATATTATATTTTGTAGATTGGTTTGGATTTAGGTTACATATGCTATTTGAGTGTGTGTGTGTGTGTGTATGCATGCAGGCACACAGACGCATGCTGAAGATTGAACCAAGGCCTGTACTCTTGTGTGATTTTTCTTCTTTCATATATATATAAAACTATCTCCTTAACTTCCTTTACTCATATTTTCCAGGAGACATGTTTTTCTAGCAGTTACAGTGCTGGGCATTGTGTGCCAGGCATACATAGTACTGCCCACTGACTGAAGTTCCTAGACTCCCTATAAGAATGTTCTAGAGAAGATCAAGTGAGGGTTTTTTAAAAAATAGAATTGAAAAATAACAGACTTTTAAAATTAATATAGCAGAAAGAAACTACATTAGTGAGTCTCCTAACAAATGAACAACTACAAATAAATTTACTAGCACCAAAACAGGGGAGAAAGTAGACTCAAGTCACAGAGCTGGGACTAGGAAGCAAGGTGACAAATACAAGGGACGTCCAAAGGGTAGTGTACACTATACACACACGAGGAGCAACACTGCTGCTGAAGGTCTCAGACCTCGTCCATACAACAGGAAGGCAGATAAGGAGAGTCGGCGGCCGGGCAGTGGGGGCGCACGCCTTTAATCCCAGCACTCGGGAGGCAGAGGCAGGTGGATTTCTGAGTTCGAGGCCAGCCTGGTCTACAGAGTGAGTTCCAGGACAGCCAGGGCTACACAGAGAAACCCTGTCTCGAAAAACAAAAAAAAAACAACAACAACAAAAAAAAGGAGAGTTGGCAACTGGTAATTCATTTTTTTAAAAAAAATTTCTATTTAAATGCAAACACGGAGGCTGGGGAGATAGTTCTGTGGGTAAGAACACTTCTACACAAGCAGAAGGACCTGATTTTAGACTCCCAGTGCCCATAGAATAGGCCAAATATACCTGTCTGTTACTCCAGCACTGGGCAGAGGGGGGCAGGGATCAGACACTGAGACAGGACAGTATCTTTCAGCTCCCAATTTAATGAGGACCCTGTCCCAAGGGAATAAAGTGTAGAGTGACAAATTAGTGCACCTGATGTCTTCCTCTGTTGAATTGCAAAATAGCCTCTTATCTTTCCTGAGAATGTTAAAACACCACAGAGCCAGCAGATAGTGTTTGTTACTTAAGCAGTCATAGTATTTTAAAAATGTCAGTCATCCTCTTGGTTGATTTAATAATTTCTTAAAAGGGAAAAGATCGTGGGTGAAAAAAAAAAAAAAGAATTGTTTAATGTAGTCTAACATGGGAGAGATAAGTTCATGTTTTCATACTCAGAGTTTAGATGTCAACATATTTTAATAAAAAAATGTTGGCAGTTTACCTGTATTTTATCATTTTATGGTATCCTTATTTTTCAGGTGGCCTATCTTATCCAACAAAATGTTATTCCACCTTTTTGCAATTTGCTGACTGTAAAAGATGCACAAGTTGTGCAAGTAGTACTTGATGGACTAAGTAATATATTAAAAATGGCTGAAGATCAAGCAGAAACCATAGCCAATCTCATAGAAGAATGTGGTGGTAAGTTTATTATGAGATGTTTTATATATATATTAATGTTCTTTTTGTAACTGCCTTTATTTTCTGATTAATATAGCATCTCGGTATTTTTCTGTCTTAGATAATCAAATAAAAATAAAGTATAGTATATTTTATGTGTGCAGCTCTGTTCAGCCTTCTGTACATGTTTAAGTAACTGAATTGTCACCATATAGTAAAAGCACCGTGCTAAGGTAGTAGGAAGACAGTGGTAAACAGAACAGCCCCTCAAGGCATGTAGTTTAGACTTAAAGAGAAATATGAACTGATTTAATGTGCTAATTAATTACCCTAATAGAAATGTACAACAAAGTGGGATACCTAATCCATCCTGGAAGAAGCAGGAAGTGACACCTGAGCTGGATTGTGAGAGATGAATAAGGATTAATAAAGTAAAAAGGGATGAAAGGTGTTCCAGGCAGAGATAACAACATGAGCAAAGTCTGAGGTGAGAATTAGCATTCAGCAAATTATAAATAATTCAATATTGCTGAATCACAGAATATGGGATGGCAACTGCCTTGAGTTGAAGCTTGAAAAGCAGCCAGTGATACTTTATTTATTCTATAGGACAATAGTTACCAAATCTGACTTTGGTTCACAGCCATCTAGAATGTGAACAACACAATACTTTTTAACTCTTAAAGTTAACATCCGGGCCAAAAAATTGCGCCAGTTGTGGATGTGGAACAAAATGTAAATGTCCACCTGAATAAGCCTAAAATAAATGTCTGAGTGAAGTTGAAACATGAATGCAAGAGTGAGAGAACCTATAAAAACGTAAGAGAGAAGCCTAGGTCTGGAAAACTGTAGCAGTAAGAAATAGGTATCAGGACACTGGCACACACACAGCTCTGTGAGCTCTGTAAGCTCTGTGAGCTCTGTAGGTAAAACGCTTATTAAAGGATGCCTGAAGCCCAGTATGTCTCTCCCCACCCCGAAATAAATGAAGAAAAAACAGAAACAGATTATTATCTTACTAGCACTATCTTACTAATGCAATAAGAATATTGCAGTTACTAATGTGACAAATGGAACAAAAATAGTATAATAACCATCGAAATAGGAAGAGGACATAGGGGATAGGTTGGAAACTAATTAGTGAGAAAAAAGTTGATAAAAATTATTTTAATGAGTAAAATAATTTTATATATTAAAATAGAAAATGTTTTGAGCATTACTTGCTTCACTGGTAGTAAGGAGCCTGTGTTTTATAAATTTCAGTGGGTTCTACCATAAAGAATGAGAGGCCTTTGGTACATTTTATCTAATGGGTATGTTCAGATAGATGTCTGACCCATGGGGCTTTGGAGACAAGAGACAGAAAGACCAGTGAGCCGGCCACAATCAGTGAGGGCAGTGATGATGTAGACAGCAGGAAACAATAGAATTCCAGAAATGATTATGGAAGGTGTTCAAGATTAGATTGAGGAAAAAGGAAGCAAGTTTTTGTTGATTTTTGAGAAAAAAAATTGCAGGTGAAAAGTTTAAATGAGGAAGGCAAGTAATAATATTACTGGTCAGATAGTTTGAGCTTTGACATCTGTGAACTGTTCTTATGGGATTATTCAGGCATTTGAATTTTGCTTTTATTAAACTGAACAGTGGGAAGGAGAACAGATTGTAAGTAGTATGCAGTCCTATGTAGTAACTAAAAGGTTCAGTTCTCCTTCCCTAAAATACTGTGGTTTTCAATGAGCGTCACAGAATCATCGTATTTATTGCCAGTATCTTCAGTTTCTTTTTCATAGATATTAAAAGGCTGGGCAGATGCTAAAAAGAATATGTGCTCATCTATTTTTAATAATCAAAAGTAACTTTACACTTTTTGTGAACATTGTTCTATAATTTACTTAATAGATGTCACATTATTAATTGGCACATTTACATATTGTTGCTCAGATTGTCAGTCTCTTTAAGGTAAATGTCCTCTATGTGCATGAAATCTCAGTTCAAGACTCATCAGTGGAATAGACCCCTAAAGACTATAACCTAGAAATTTTACAGTACAAAGATTGCGTTATGTGTTTCAAGGTTATTGTAACTTCTAGCAGCACATTAATTACCATTGTTCACTTCATAAAATTTTTTGCAGGACTTGAGAAAATTGAACAACTTCAGAATCATGAAAATGAGGACATCTACAAATTGGCCTATGAGATCATTGACCAGTTCTTCTCTTCAGATGATGTACTTAATATTTAATGTTTATAGTTTTCTTAGTTTTATATGCTTAGCAAATCTTAACGAAAGAATATAGTAAACTAGGATGTATGTATAAAATTTTTTGCAATAGAATTGTAATAGGTATGTGACAATAATATTACTGTCTTTGAAAAAAAATTTCAATATTTTTAAATCCCGTTAGGACATTAACTCAAGAACGAAATGATAAGAATTTTTGTTGCACTGGATAAGCTGATTTCTTTCCAGTTCTCATGCTTTTAAATTGGTAATAACATGTCTATAAACAAAACAGAAAATAGTGATACCAAGCATAATGGCACCCAACTATAATTCCACCACTTCAGAGCTAATGTAGAAGAAAGACTAGGGAGTGAATTGAAGGCTGTTCTTGGCTGTGTAGTGATTTCAAGGTCAGCATGGACTATGTGAGACTGTCTCAAAAAAGAAATCAAAAGGCAAGCAAAGAAAACCAGTAGTCCTAGTATAACCTACAATAAGCTTTTAATCCATATGTTCAAATGTAATTTTTATTGGTGGTTCAAAGCAAATAAGATGAAGAAACAAGATGAGCATAGTAAACCATGAAAATGAAAGGTGCTATACAATATGACGCGGAGTGTTACAAAGTTACATTTATTCATAGGGCCACCAAATTACAGTTGTTTATTTGGTTGCGTTTTGTTAGAAAATGTTTTGCTATATATATGCCTGGCTGTCCTTTGAACTTTGAGCAGTCTTCCTACCTAGCCTTCCAAGTGCTCATTCTGGGTATAAGGCATGTACCATTACACCCTATATGAATTATGTTTCCAACTTTTCAAGATATAAGTTTCAGGGCTGGAGAAATGGATTGGGGGGAGGATGTTAAGAGGTCTGGCTCCTCTTCCAGAGAACCCAGGTTCAATTCCCAGCTCCCACTTAGTGGCTTACAACCATCTGTAGCTCTAATTCCAGGGAATCGGCTACTCCTGTGGTTCATAGACATACATGCAGGCAAAACACCTACATACATAACCAAAAGTTTTAAGAAGAACTCTAGTTTCATAACACATTTCCACATTACCAAAAAGAGTAAAGTATTAAAAAGAGAAAATCATAGACCATTAGAAATGCCCTCACTAGTACTAACAAGGGGGTTCATAGTGTTAAGGCTGACAATCTGAATTCAGTACCCAAAACCATCCTATGTGATGGAAGGAGAGCACCCCAACTCTCCCAAGTTGTCTCCTGACCTCCACATGTGTACCATGTGTATATGCCCCCACAGGATAGATGGATGGATGCGTGCATGCAGCTGAATACAGAAAACCAGCCTGGAGAGTTCACTCAGCAATTAAGGGCACTTGTTGCTCTTGTGGTGAACGTACTGGTTTCTAACACCCACATGATAAACAAATAGAAAAAGAAATGTCCACACTAAATCTTATTTAAATATGCAGTTAAATACATCATAAATAAGATCCAGACAAAGCATACTCTTAAGGAAAGATAGTCTTAATCCTGTTACCTTTTGTTTGTTTTATTTTTGTTTTTCACGCCTGGGTTTCTTTGTGTAACAGTTCTTGATGTCCTGGAACTTGTGCTTGTAGACCAAGCTGGCCTCGAATTCATAGAGATCCACTTGCCTCTGACTCCCAAGTGCTGGAATTAAAGGCCACTGCCACCCAAGTATTCAATTTTGAAGTCCTACGTTGTAATTAGGAATAGCAGAGTTGTACAGTTCTAAAAGTAAAAATAGAGAACGTTTACTTTTTGCTAATACATGTTTGTTTGAAGATTTGGGTTGTGCTTTTTGAGACAGGCTCTTTTATTGTGTGGCACTGGATGACCTGGAACTCACCATGTAGATGAAACTCGGCAGAAAGTAGATGATAGTCCTTCCACTTTCCCTTCTCAAGTGCCGAGGTCAATGCATGTGCCACCATGCCTTCCAGGTGTAAGAGAATAGACAGCATTACACTTCCCTAAATATAAGAGGAAGTACAGTGAGCACCAGTATTTACCCTCTCCACTCAGAACCTGGGGCCATTTCCAATGTTCTATGTCGGTCAGGTTTCCATCATGTATGTCTTCACATCCCTTAAGGAAAGGAGTTTAAACAAGTTTCAGCTTTCTAAAGGATGGTAGTACATTCTTGGCAGACACTCATCACTTAGATGTTGTTTATCTTCTTAGAAGGTAATGGAAATATTACTGTGATTCAGTTTTTATATACTTTAAAGCTAATCATCCCTTGTTTTTTTCCTCTTTCCTTCAGATTGATGAAGATCCTAGCCTTGTTCCAGAGTCAGTTCAAGGTGGAACATTTGGTTTCAATTCATCTACCAATGTACCAACAGAGGGGTTCCAGTTTTAGGAAGATGTTGTGGAGGTTAGGTACAATGCAGCACCGAGAAACATATATATATACACATATATATAAAAAGGGTTGATCCATCAAGCTTGGCTCATGGGATCTGCTGCTGCATTAAATCGGGAGAGAAAATGTGAAGATTTCATTTGGAATCACAGAAAATGCCCAAATGAGGTCAAGGTGGCGAGTGGGTGCGAGTGAGAATGAGTGGCAATGTAAGGAAAACTTGACACGAATGCTTATTTAGGTTGAGAGTAAAGGGCTACAGGTCACAGGTCTTCGGTGCCTGAGACGGAGCATTGACTTACTCTGTCATTTGAGAAGTGAAATGCCATCATCATCAAGCCTTGTAAGCATAAAAGCGATGCTCATATATGTCAAGGAAAATGAGCCCAGGCCTCGCTGTGAAGCAGTGTGTGAATGGACAGTGTTGAATGAATGTCTGGCTCCGTGGTAGAGAGCCAGGTTCATCTTTCAAATCTAGGGCTCTTCACGCATGAAGCAGACTCCTAGTCCTGGGGTGACTGTGTAACGAGAGTGTGGTTGTGGTGCTGTATGTGGACGCATGCAAGCTTGATTTGCCTTCAGGAGGCTGATAGCAAACCTAGTAGATCATCAGAGTGAGATCACAAGTGTTAATGTACACTGGACATGAAAACAAAGACCGGTTTAGCAGCAGACATTGGTTTATTCTGCAGCCTGTGTTTTCTATTCTCCCTCTACCTTATCCCCCGCCCTGCCCCGCCCCACCCCTTTTTTTATTTAGTTTTTATTTACTTTACCTAGTATGGCTTTTTTAGTTGCTTCTCAAGTCAGAAAACTTCAGGAAGGTTTCCCTGTGCATTTGCACCAGATGAGTGTTTGATGCTATGAAAAGCTTTCCATATCATCAAAACTAATTTGTGTAGATTTTTGCATGAAAAAAATCATAAATTTCCCTCACAATAGACTGTGTTGCAGTACACAAGTTGCCATAATAGTATAAAATGTGCTTTAAAAGCCATTCTTTTCATTTTCAGAGATAACATAAAGATCTTTGCATGAGGTAAATCTACAGCATAGTTCATTTTTAGATTTTGTTGAGTCCTGTAAAGAAGAAAAGTTTCAGTTGTGGTAGAATACCGTGCTGTGTTTAAATGTTAACTTGTTTTCAAACTTTGTTTTCTATGAAAATGATATGGAAACTTCTAAAATGGAATTTGGTGCATATGTACTGCTGAATAAAGACCGATGAAGAGGTTTGAGTAGATGTACAAATCAAGTAATGGTTTGAACACCTTTAATAATATGCCTAATCTGTTTAATTGTTTTAGAATCTTTTTATCTTAGATGTAGGCAGCCATGAACAATCTATTTTGAGCCACTTTAGAGAGAAAAACTTTGTATTTTTAAAACTTGCATAAAAATTATGCAAGTGGTTTTTATAAATTGGAATAATACCTCAGTTTTGAGGTTATGCACACTAAATTAAATATGTCATAAATTAATTTGTACAAAAACCCTCTTTATAAGGTGGCTCATTGTAGGAGACCCTGTGCCTTCCCCTTCGAGCACACGTGTTGCATGAACAGCGGTTTGCTATGAGAAACATACCAGGTTAGCCACCATTAGCATCTCTATCTACTTTGTGTTTAAAATCAACTGGTAATTCTGAAACACTGTAGAATGGATAAAAATTATTTTGTGATCATAACTCTTTGTTGAACTAGAGTATTTTTGCAGCATTCCTTGTCATCAAAAACATGGTTAAACTTTAAAACTAGAAGCAGCAGAAAACTAGCTTGTAAAATTTATTCAAGTAGAGTACAGGCTAGGCTGTCTTGGGGAAATAAACATTAAAACTTAAAGCAATGTTTTACATGGGGCGTGTGTGTGGTGTGTGGATTTCTTTTTCTATTTAATGTTTTAAGAGTATACCTCAATGGCTCCTATTAGCTTCTTGTCTGTCTTAAGCCCTTTTCCTAGAACCAACATAAGACATGTCATAAGCTCTGTAATTTTATTCTGGGCATATTAGTATTTCATTCACAGAACTTGTTCGGTTGACACCTGTACAATTGCAATGTCTCCATGTTGACATTAACCAAGGTTTCGACCTTCCTTCACTTTGTCAAGAGGATTAAGAGACAGTTTGTTATATTTTAAATATTGACATAGCTCCAAATGAGAGAATGCATACAAGGCCTTTTTTTTTTTCTTTCAGAAAGCTAAATTCTGATTTTTTAGTAAACAGTAATCAGTGCGCTTGTAATAGGCCAATTATACAGAATAGTTATCCATATATATAAAGAATCTTGGTAGGTAGCTGAACATGTAATTCTAGCTCTCTGTAAGCTGAGGAGAATTACCAAGTTCAAATCCAGCCTGGGCTTTATTGTCCTAAGACCCTCCTTCAGAAATTAATATGTAGGAGCAATATTCCTGTCTCTAAGGGCTACCTGAAGGTCTAATTATTTGTCTAAATAAGGTCTATGATCTCTATAGGGCATTGATCTTTTTCTAGAATTCTAAGGTGTGCTTTTGTATATCTGAAATTTGTCCCACATAAACAACTTTTTAAAGATTCTCCAGTGATCTCGGAAATTGATTTAATTTTAACAGAAATCATTATATCTGATAAGGGGGAATAGAGTAGTGAATCTAATAAGCTAAATGTTCTTATTTTTCATGATCTTAAATTGCCATTTTTGACACCAGACCCCTCTCAAGTACTAAAAAATGAGAATATTATGTTAAGAAGTATGAGTAGTATATGTTTATTTTATAATTTTGAAAGGCATCAGTAATTGTGTGGGATGGTGAACCTGGTATTTTCCATATTGCATTAGGCCAAACCTATATATAGCATTTCTGTAATTGAAGCTATCTACACACCATTAAGATGCACCGGGAGAGTTTAGTTAGGGTTCCCTGACTGCACTTCATAGGGTTGAAGGTACTTCTTGCTTTTTTTCTTTAAGGTCTGAAATGACTGGGTTTGTTGTAATATCACTATAACTTATGGAACACTCTTCCAGATCTTTGTTATTTCAGATTCAACAAAAGAGAAATAAGTTTTCGTCTTTTAAGACTATAACTAATTACCTCAAGCTTATTGCCCTAGAACATGGCGTATGTTTGTTTCAGTTTCTGTGGGTCAGAAATCTAAAGTTTGCTTAGATCCTCTTCTCAGGGCCTTACAAGTCTGAATTTCATCTGAAGCACGGGCTCTTGCTCTGTGCGCTCGTGACATAGTCCATTTCCTTGCAGCAATAGAGCTCCTGGCTGCTTGCTTCCTGAAGACTACCAGGGGACTCTCTGATCTCAGGGGAAGCCTGTGCCCTCTTGAAGGGCTGGCTTGGTAAGGTCAGGTCACTCGTTCCCCCAGGGTAATTTCCCTTCTGATTAAAGCCCAAACTTTCATAACCCTTGTAACACCCCTTCACATTGGATGCATTCTGATCCATGACAAGAGATATTGTCAACTAGATTAACAGATCTAATTGTAGCTGGCCCTGTAGCTGGAAGATATTCTACGAGACTTATATAGCAGGTCATGTTGGGGACTGTTGGACAGTCTACATATTAAACTACAAACTATCACAATTGGGACAATTTAAAAGTGATTACCCCCGCACAGTATAAGCTAAATTTTTTGTTAAGATTACCTGTGAGAACCCATCAAAAATTCTGGTTCAGCCTACCTCCAAAGTACATATACATACAGCTTCCATATAGTGATGGAATTTCTAGGAGTTCCTAAATTATACAATGAAGTGATTTAGTCTAAGTCAGATATTGTTAAGGACCAGGTTAAGGCCTCGGTTTTTACTTCCACTGTTAGGCAGTGTTTTGAGTTACTATTTGAATTTTTAAACCAATGCAAAATGAACACTCAGTCAAACCTTCTCAATGTTTAAAATGTATTTTTAGTTTATTGCCAACTATGTTGGAAGCCTAGATATTTGAGTGTCCTTACATCATTTTTTGTAAATGAAATCCAGATGACTCTTCAATATTATCCAAATACTAGCAAATCTGTGCTTAAAATTTAGCCTTCAAATGCATTAGTTGTAAACTTGTTAAATAACCACAAAACACATTATTAAAATGTGTTCTTTTTAGGGCTGGGGATACAGTTCAGTTGTATGACACTTGTCTAGCATTTGAGAAGCCTAGCACTGCAAATATATGTATGAGAGAAGGGGTGCGTGTATGTGTACATGTTTATGAATACTCATTTTTGTGGTTTATTTAAAATACATAGATAAACGTTGGTGCACAGGTGTCCAAATTAAATCACAGTGCACATTGATGGCCATAGTACCACCTTTTTTCTAAAGGTTGTACTCACTACATGGCTGAGACAGGCCTCTGTCTCCTTTCTCTGCTCACACCGTCTTCATGCCTCGGCCTCCGCCTGCCACTGCATTTTCCTATGAAGTGCACACTAACTCTTTAACAGTGCTGCAAAGCCTCGCACTGTGGTCAGAAGTAGTTGTCTACTGGACTTGTGTTATTATTAAATACTGCATTACTCATATATAGAAAAGTAGAATTAATATGCCCCTCCCCAGAGACTTAACCTAGCAATTCCATTAACTTGAATTGTCCTAAAAATAGCAGGCCCTTTAAATAATAGAAAGTTTGCTCTGGATGTCTGTGCCAAGCTGTTCTTTTTCTGACATTAATAGCTTCTGCTGTGTGAGACCAGCCTTGAGTATACAGGAAAGTGCCTCCCACCAGGGCCGCAGCAGTCCCTGGGGTTCCTGATCCTGCCCTGTTTCTTGCCTTTTGTCCACAAATTTCATCTCCCCTGTATCTCAAAGTATACTACCTTCTCCAAGTTATTTAGTGTTTCCAAACTATCAGTACTAGTTGTTATCTTTGTAAAGATATTTAGGGTCTCTCTCGTTAGATGGCTCACAGGGTAAAGGTGCTTAACACCAAGCCTGATACACGATGGATCCCTAGAAGCCACATGGTGGAAGGATAGAACTGAATCTTGAGAGTTGGCCTCTGACCTCCACACGTGTGCCCCCGTCCCTTACACACACATAACACTAAAACATTAAGAATGACCTTTTCTATTTATATTTTTCCGTATCTCTTAAAGCTTTATCCTATTTTCTCTTAACTATTTCACTTCTGCTCTGAATAGCTCTATTGGACTGGTTTTGACTTTCTCTTAATAATTGAATACCCCATACATGGTAAATTTTAAAGAGGTTCGAATTGGATCCAGGGTCCGGCTGCATCTAGTGATGGCTGTCAAGTGGTGATCGAGAACATCATATGACAAGAGGTGGAGTGCTAGTGTATATGTGTGTGCTGTTTTACCTGTGTCTTCTTATCCCACAAACCTTGCATCGTGGGGCACTAATGACCATGGAAATTCTAATGACCTTGCCTAACCTTATCATGTTCCAGATGTTCCACCTGTAAATACTACTAATAGATTAAGTTGTCATCCTTAATCCCTCAAAATGGGCGAAGGCTTGGGAGACATACAGACAACAGCAGTAGTAAATGTACTCTGACTATAGTCGCTAATTTTACCCAGTGTTTTCTTCAATCTGCTTTTTACTTTAATTTGAAACAACTATTAGAAATATCTAATATCTACATGTTTTTATGGTAAATTGAATCTGTGGTTATTTGCCTTCCAGATAATCCCCTCAGTGTGCCTCTCCATCCCTCTGAGCCCTTCCTCATTGGTGTATAGCTGCCTTTTTAGCGTGAGTGTTTTGAGTGTGTGTGCGCTGAGCATGCTGACCACCACTGAGCTATATCCCAGCCTGCCTTTGTGTTGTTTAAGCACATAGTAGTACTAATTCTCCAACTTAACTAAAAGAGTGTCTTTTTCCAAAGAAATGTGGAAACTTTCCATAATTGCCTCATCATCGATGAGATGTTCTAGATAACCTCTCCTGCAGTATCAAGGGTTTTATCTCTGTTCAACCCTGCATGAAACATAGCTATCAGGTATTGTGGATAGCTTCTACCTCTAGCCATTTCCCCTTTGATTGCCAATGTGCTGCCTTTGTGAACAGGTGAACACTTCAACAAATCTAGTACCTCCCAGTATTGCAGGTGTAACTCCTGCAGTTCTGCCACGTCTGTATTCATAGCCGGCCTACTGCTCTTTAACGCAGTGGTGCCTCTGGCCATCTTAAACACTTAACTAACTGAGGCATTATGTATGTAATAGAGCTGGTGCAGAAAAAAACTTTGTTTCTCCTTTGAACCAGCGGAGGATTGTCATCTAGATAGTAGCTCTGTTCTGCTCTGAATCCACTGTGGCTAGAGGTGCTAAGAGTACTGCAAACTGTCTTATCACTATCCCTGTATTCCTTGTGACCCTCGGTCGGAGGCAGGGAGGAAGGGAGAACTTATCTCATTTGTATCCTGGTTTTTCTCAACTCCACTCTTGTCCCTTGATTATTTTTAAACCTATGACCTTCAGGAAGTCAGGAATATAGCTAAGGCTATCTCCCATCCTTGCCATCCCCATTAACTCTCATTTTGCAATATGTGTTTTGTGTTGATGGTGATTTTTCAGTCTGTAGTGTCTGTTCGCTCATTGCTTTCACACCTGCGTTTCTTGTCTTTCTCCTGCTAGATTGTAAGCTCCTTAAGGGCAAGGTCAGCATATCAGCAAAGATCTGTAAACATGCCTGTGCCTGAATTCTGTGGGCACTCAATAAAAGTGTGTGCTAACGATGCAACTTCTCACATGACTACCTAAAAGTCTTTTCAACTTGAAATTTCAACTTTAAAATTTCCCTCTCTACTTCAAATCTAAGGACTTTCTGTTGGAAGGAGGGAACGTTACTCCTTCATAGATGAAAGCCTGTTCCTTTTCTCCATGTCCGATCTGGATGTCTGGCATCAACAGGATATGGAAATGGGTCCTGTGTGTTTTACAAATACCAGTTTATATATTATGAAGCAGAACCTTGTGTCTTCTAAGATTAATGGCCTAGCTCTTTTGAAGTGTTTATTGAAATAATTTTCCATTGTAATAGATTTTGCACAAAGAGCCCAAATCATAAAGGTGAGTGATGATGTAGTATGAAATTGATGGTGCTGATCGACTGCATCACCACATAATTACCAGTTTACCTAGACAGCAGTGCACGGGTGATCAACATGACCCTGACCTCTGCCTCTACAGCACTTAGAAATACTACCTCTTAGTGGGGTTTTTTTTTTCCAGCCTTTTTTTTTTTTTTTAGACAAGGTCTTGCTATATGACTCATAGTGGTCTCAAATTCCAAGTCTTCCTTCCCCTCCCAAGTGCTAGGATTACAGGTGTGCTCTATCATACCCAGCCTCTACCCTCCACTTCTTGTACAAGATCTTCATAGCAGTGCTCATATTCCAGCACAGGCTTTAGAAGAACATAGCATTGTTATACTTCAGTGATTGGAGCATTGCTTAATATGCACAAGGCCCTAGATTCAGTGCCCACTACCACAAATAGGAAGTAAGTCTTACAGAATTTCTTTTTTTTTAAGTATACACACCTTTAGTCCAGCAGATTAAATCCAGGTAGAGGCAGACAGATCTCTGATTTCAAGGCCAATCTGGTCTATCTGCTGAGTTCCTGAACAGCCAGAGCTACAGATGAGATCCTGTCTCAAGGTGAAGGCAAGGAGGTGGGGTCTACATATTGCTGATAATTGCTGATTGCCAAGGACGTAAAATATTCTTCGACTGAGGGTCTTCATTATTTATTTGCTTCTTGAGGGGTACAAAAGCAAACCTGGTGCTTTCCACCCACTAACAAGTGTTCTTGTCACTTAACCACGCTCTCAGCCCCCCAGACACACACTTTCAATGAGTCTGGGGAGGAAAGGATGGGCCCTTAGCCCAGGGGTGAAGGAGAGAAGGAGGAAGCCTCCAAGGAAAGTGAGGATAAACACAGCAAGAATATTGAGAAGGACCCAGGCTGAGCAACACATGTTTTGGAGGTGTGGTTTAAGAATCTTGAGGGATATCATCAAGTTGGTCCTTTAAGTAAATTTGTCAATTTGATTGTGAGGTGAGAATGAAGACAAGAACACTGGAGAAGCTTTTAGAGCAGTTGGTCATTAAGGGTGTACCTGAGCATTGTGAAGTTGAAATAATGAAGTGGGGTGACCTACAACACATGGGGGAGAGGGGGGTCAGTAAGTTTTGTCTCAAAGCTCCAGATCCAGTTTGTCCTATTTTGTGGTGCCATGTCAACGTTTTTCTTTATAAGCTGGTTCAGTGTTAAGCCTTATCCCAGCTCTGACATGACACAACAGAACTGTTTACATGGGACTTGGGAGCTCCAGCTGAGCGTTTCTGTCACTGGAACCCAGTGGCCCTTGGAAACCATCTCCTTCCTGTCTTTCAGGCCATGCTTTCTTAACTTCAGAGCAGTTCAAACAAGCCTTTTCTGCTGGGTGTCATATAGAAGTGATGAAGATGTTTAGACTTTGTCCAAAGGCTAGCTTTATATTCCAGATTAAGGTAGAGAAAACTTTAAATGTTACTGTAGAAAATCAGTGAAGTCTCTATGTATAAACTCAAACTAGAAAACCAGTTTAAGATGACCAACACTGCACAGACAACTTCATGGGGAAAAAAAGTAAGCAGAAAATATCTCATATATTGTAGAAGATGTTCAATATCTTTAATCACAAGAAACATGTCCAAAAATGTTTAGATCTCTGTGATTAAGTAAGTGGCTTGCCACTGCTGAGGATGCCGGATGGAATGCTGCATTCAACGTGTTGCACAGGATTGCGGTTTCTTGGGAAGTTCCATGTGCACTTTACTGTGCAATCAAACAATCCCACCCCTAGTTAGTTGCTCAAGTGGAGTGAAGACTTTAGCCACATAAAAAATCTGTGTTTGAATACTTGGAGCTTTGTTATTCACAATTAGCCCCAACTGGAACCAGTTCATTCAATTAGTGCGTCAATGTAATGGACTAGCACTCTCCTGTAAGAAGAAAGGAATACAAGATAGGACATGAGTACATTTCAAGAAAGGTTATGCTGACTGTAGGAAGTCGGGCCCAAAAGCATCACATTATGCTACTCTGATGATCTGGAGCAGGTAAAACTGAAAACCACTGAGCAGTGGTTGCTCTGAGTGGGGAGGCAGGGATATGCGACGGGAAGGGGCTCACAGAAACCTTGAGGGAGAGTGGACAGATTCTGCTTGCTGTGTTTTCACAACTGTTTTTCCTTGTAAAATTAATAGAACTGCATCTAAAAAGTGAGGGGCTAATTGTATTATTTTTGTTTGTTTGTTTTTTGAGACAAGGCTTCACTGGATAGCTCAAGATGGCATCACTCTTTGGGCAGTCCAGCCCCATCATGTGCTGCAATTACAACATGATTTATACTTCTATTTTAAACTGCTGCTGTTGGGAACTGAAGACCTTCATGGTAGATCACTTGCCCTAGGCTTGATATTGGACGGGGAAGGAGGAGGTGGATGGGTGAACAGAAGTGGGGTTTAAATGAAAAGTTACACAGGTTTTTGAAAGACATTTAATAAATGGATTAATTTTACATAAATGTTTAAAAAGAAACAGGTATGGTGGTGGACAGGGACACTATATCAGATCTTCATGATTTTATTTGGCTTTGATTTTTTTTTTTAGACAGGGTTTCTCTATGTTGGCCTGGGACTCACTATGTAGACCAAGTTGGTCTCCAACTTAAAAAGCAGTCTTCCATCCTCTGCCTCCCGACTGCTGGGATTATAGGTGTGCGTCACTACACAGCAGAAAGCACTTTGAAATTTTGGATCATGCAAGTGATTTGTATATTTTTTTCTTCATAGTTATTTTGCCACCACAAGGTGGCAGTATTAAAGGCTTTCTATAGAAGCACATGGTTTACAAACTTGTCTCATGACATGTTATTTTGTCTGTATTTTCTAAGGGCTCAATTGAAGATTGAAAATATGTGAAATATATTTTCATACAATATAGCATTTGGGGGAAGCCACATAAATATTCTCCTTTTACTTCCTAATTGTATCTTATCTGTTCTGTTGTGTTTGCTTTCATTAAGGAACTGCAGCCCATGTGAGGAACAAGAAACAGTATGAAAGGCTGTACTGAAATGGCTCAGCCTCCTCTTCCCTCCCACTTTTACTGCCTGCAAGGCTATTTCCAAAGCTTGAAATGATTTACCAATACCATCCTGTAGATTAGTGGTTTCCAAGGGGTTTTGTTGTCAAGTGGTGGTGGTGTTGGTTTTGTTTCCTTTCCCTGGCTAGTCTGAACTACATAGGCAGGCCTCAAAACTCACAGAGCTCTACCTAGCCTCTGACTCCTGTGCTGAGATTAAAGTTTGGTGGTGGTGGTGGTGGTTTGGGTTTGGGTTTTGGGATTTGGGATTTGGTTGGTTTGGTTTTTTGAGACACAGTTTCTCTGTGTAGTTCTGACTGTCCTGAAACTTTGTAGATCCAGCTGGCCACAAACTCGAGACCCACCTACCTTGCCTCCTGAGTGCTGGGATTAAAGGCGTGCGCCACCACAACCGGGGTGTTTTGTTGTTGTTGTTGTTGTTGTTGTTGTTGTTGTTGTTGTTGTTGTTTTACCTTTTAACCTTCTGAGTTTTACCAACTTTAGATATTATGCTTTAACTGTAACATGAAAGACAAAAGACTTAAAATTTGAGCTCATTAAAAATACTTTCCGGGCTGGAGAGATCGTTCAACAGTTAAGAGCACTGACTGCTCTTCCAGAGGTCCTGAGTTAGTTCCCAGCAACCACATGGTGGTCCACAGCATCTGTAATGGGATCTGATGCTCTTTTCTGGTGTGTCTTAAGACAGTAACAGTAGACTCATATACATAAATAAATCTTTAAAAAAAATACTTTCCATTCTCTTTCTTAGAATGTTTATCATGTATTTTAAGAGTTTTTATTGGTTCCCCTTTTTTCCTTTTTCTTTCAGGGGGTAGGGGAGTTCAGGATCAAACCCAGGGTCCTGGACATGCTAAGCCAACATTCAGCCATGAAGTTTATCCCCAGTCCGTACTCTCTGTGTAACGCTGTCTACTATTTGTGTTTTCTTTGTTATCTGAACTCTTGGGTATATAAACAGATGGTATCATTTCCTCACCATGCTTCCCCTTTTCTATCCCACCTGAGACTTCACAGTGTCGATTCATCCTGTTTGGCTGGCAATTCGGTTTTATAGATTTTGGTAATATTCTGGGGCCTTTTTCCTTTGATAATGTTTTCTCCCTTTTCTCTCTTTGGAACATAAAGGTTGAAAACTTTCCTTCTGTGTAGTGTTAGAGATCAAACCCAGGTCACCCATGCCTGTTGGACAGACACTACTCTGCACCACATCCCTACTTGCCACCCTCCACCTCCAGCATTCTTGGGGACTTTCACATTTACATCATCTTCTGTCAATCTCTTTTGCATGTCAGTAATTATAAATGTAAATGGGACACTGTTGTACTGGAAGATGTCAGCTTGGATTTTGATACTAGAGAAAACAATGCCTAAATTCAAAGGACAGACTACTCTTATTAATGGCTAATATGGCTTCTGACTTTAAAGCCAGAACTCATGTACCATTCCAAAGATCCTGGGGCCCTTAACAATTAAATCTACACTGCCTGTGTTTATGTTTTACAAGCAGAAAAACAATGACTAAATGACAGTTTTGGAATTTTTGAGATACAGTTTCTCTGTAGCTGTAGCTGTCCTAGAACTCACAATGTAGACCATGCTGGCCTTGAACTCAAGAGATCTGCCTGCCTCTGCCTCCCAAGGTGTGCACCACCACCCACTGGCTTGGTTTGTTGAATATTTTAAACAATTAAAAATTAATGCTCAGAAAATAAATCCTTTGAAAATAGTATACTTCTTGATAATGTACCTGTCACCAAAGACATGTGTGAACAAAGCTGCCAAGTTCTGCTGCTTGCTGGGGCTTGAACATGGTCCCCTCATTCAGTTACGTCTTCACTAGCTTTCTGATTTTGATGGTTTCCTTTCCTGCCTAAGCTTGGTTGTCATGGAACTTGTTCTGTGAACCAGATTGGCCTTGAACTCAGAGATTGTCATGCCTGTTTCCTTAGTGCTGAGATTAAAGGTATGCACTACCACGCCTGGACCTAAGCTTTTCTTTAATTCCTTTTCACAAGATAGAAGCTTAGCTAGGTGGGATCCGGTCCAGCGGCCTCACTCCCTTAATTCCACGTATATCTTTATCTGTTTATCTCCTTGAACACAAGATTTAGCTCCATACCATTTCCTAGTGCCCCTTTAATGGCTGAACCATGCATTTTCCATTTTTCCTTTCTCAGCTTGGACTGTTTGATCAAAATGCTCTTCATGAGAGTAAACCATAAGATAATCTATGCTAGGCTGTTTTGAGATTTCTTTTGCCAATGCAATTAATCTAAATCTCTTCACCTTAGCCTCAGATGAACTGTTCAGACAAGGGCAGAAAGCAGCCACATTCTTCATCAAATTATGAGAACAGTCTCTAGGCAACAAACTAAAATTCTTCTCTGAGACATTTTGAGCCAGGCTCCCACAGTCCAAATCCCTCTCAGCACCACTGACCATGTTCCTACTAGTAAGGCCCAGCAAGTCCAGTTTAAAGCATTCCACTGCTTTCCTAATCAGAAGTCCCCAAATCTACATTCCTTCAAACAGAAGCGTATTCAGGCCTATCACAGCAATACCCCAAACCCTGGTACCAGCTTCTGTCCTACGTTTTTTGTTGTTGTTGTTGTTTTTCCTATGAAGAGACATCATGACCATGGCAACTCTTATAAAGGACAACATTTAAAATAAATGTTAACATTTAACAGGAAACTGGCTTACAGTTTCAGCAGTCCATTATCATCACCGTGGGAAGCATGATTGTATCCAGGCAGACATGGTGCTGGAGAAGGAGCTAGAGTTCTACATCGTGATCCATAGGCAGCAAAAAGGAGACCGAGTCAACACAGAGTAGCTTCAGTATATATAAGACCTCAAAGCCAGCCTCAACAGTGGCACACTTCCTCCACAAGGGCACACCTACTCCAAATAAGGCCACAACCCCTAATAGTGCCTACAGGCCGAACTTTCAAACACGAGTCTCTGGGAGCCATACCTATTCAAACCACCACAGGGGCTAAAATTAAATCAGGGAAACAACACCCTTCACAGCAGCCTCAAAAAAAAAAAAAAAAAAAAAAAAAAAAAAAATGTAAAATATCTTAGGGTAACTCTAACCAAGCAATTGAAAGGCCTGTATGATTTAAAAAAAAAAAAAAAAAAAGTCTTTGAAGAAAAAAATTGAAGATATAAAAAGAATGGAAAGAACTCCCGTGTTCATGGATCAGTAGAATTAACAGTTAAAATGACCATTCTATTGAAAATCTACAGATTGAACACAGTCCCCATCAAAATTTCAATACATTTCTTTAGACCTTGAAAAGACAATACTCAACTTTATATGGAAAAACAAAAACCCAGGATAACTAAAGCAATCCTGAACAATAGAATTTCTATCGGTATTCCAGTCCCTGATTTCAAACTGTACTACAGAGTTATAGTAATAAAAACTGCATGGTATTGGCATAAAAAGACATGTTGATAAATGGAATCAAAGACTCAGACATAAATCAACACACCTATGGACACCTGATTTTTAATAAGGAAGTCAGAAATACACAATGGGAAAAAAATCAACAAATTATGCTGCTCTAAATGAATGTCTAAATAGAGTAATAGATGTAAATAGATCAATATTGGTCACCCTGCACAAAAATCAAGTCCAAGTGGATCAAAGACCTCAACATAAAACCAGATACCTTTAACCTGATAGAAGAGAAAGTAGAGAATAGCCTTGAACACATTGGCACAGGAGACAACTTCCTGAACAGAACACTGATAGTGCAGACACTAAGATCAACAATAAGTGGGACCTAATGAAACTGAAAAGCAAGGCAAAGGACACTGTAGGGGAGGAAAAGGTTTATTGAGCTTACTCTTCCACGTTGCTGTTCATCACTAAAGGAAGTCAGGACTGGAACTCAAGCAGGTCAGGAAGCAGGAGCTGATGCAGAGGCCATGGAGGGATGTTACTTACTGGCTTGCTTTCCCCTGGCTTGCTCAGCTGGCTTTCTTATAGAGCTCAAGACTACCAGCCCACAGATGGTATCACCTACAAGGGGGCCCTCCTCCCTTTATCACTAATTGAGAAAATGCCTTACAGCTGGATCTCATGGAGGCATTTTCTCAACTGAACTCCTTTCTCTGTGGTAACTCTAGCTTGTGTCAAGTTGACACAAAACCAGCCAGTAAAGGCATATAGCCAAAAGATGTTCCATCCTACCACAAGGACACTTGATCAACTATGTTCATAGAAGTTTTATTCATAATAGCCAAAAACTGAAAACACCCTAGATATCCCTCAACCAAAGAATGGATAAAGGACATATGGTACATTTACAGAGCAGAGTGTTACTCAGCAGTTTAAAAAAAAATGACATAAAATTTGCAGGCAAATGGATGGAACTAGAAAACAAAATCATCATGAGGTAACCCAGACTCAGAAAGACAAACAGTATGTACTCATAATTGGACATTAGCTGTTAAATAAATGATAATCATGCTACAATCCACAGACTCAGAGCTGCTACGTAAATAGGAGGACTCTAAGGTGGACACATGGATCTCCCTGGAAAGGGAAATAGAATAGATTTTGTGAGTGGGTTGGAGGTAAGTGGGATGAGAACAGGAGGGATTTGGTGAGGCAGGGTGGAAGGGAAGAGTCCTGGGAGAGAGAACTGGAATTGGGACATTTGAAAGCCTAGTACAGTGGAAACTCCCTGGAATCTATGAGGGTGACTTTATCTAGAACTCCTAGTAGTGGAGGATACAGAGCCTGAACTGGCTGTCCTCTGTAACCAGGCAAGGCATCCAGTGGTGGGAGTGGGACATCAACTCAGCCACAAAAGCTGTCCTACCTGCAAGATGTGCTTGGCAAAGGTGGCACAGAACTTGTGGGGGTGGCCAACCAATGATGGGTCTAATTTGAAGCCCATACCATGAGAGGGAGCCCATTCCTGACATTGCCTGGGTGATCAGGAACTGGAGGCTTGATGGGCCAGAGACATAGGGAGAGCCAAGGGCAAGGCTGAGGGGATATCAATGAAGTGATTCCTAATGGTGTCGTGCTATACTTCATAATCAGTACCTAGCCCAGTCAACATTGAGAGACTGCCTACAACAACTAATGGGAGTGGAGGTAGAGACCCTCGGCCAAATACTAGATTGAGAGAGAGCCCAGGTTGGAGGTCTCTATTGACTCTCCTCCAGGATTGGGGAACACCACAGGTGAGAGAGGAGGAATTGTAGGAGCCAAGATATTATTAGATATTAGGAGGCTCAGATATTAGGAGAGCATGACTGGTGGGAACCCTAAGCAGTGCTCATGGGGGCTCTCAGAGACTGAAGTGGCAATCTCAGAGCCTGCATGGATCTGTGCTAGAGGTCCTCTGCATATATGTTGTGGTTGCTAGCTTGGTTTGGGGCACACCTAACAGTGGGAGTGGGGATATCTCTGACTCTCTTGGTTGCTTTTGGGAACATTTTTCCTCCTGCTGGCTTCCCTCACCCAGCCTTAATATGAGGGTTTGTGCCTGGACTTATTGTATCTTTTTTTTTTTTTTTTTTTTTTCCCTTCTTGCTCTGGCCTCGCTCTCTCTGGCCCAAAGATTTTATTATAGGTAAGTACACTGTAGCTGTCTTCAGACACACCAGAAGAGGGCATCAGATCTCATTACAGATGATTATGAGTCACCATGTGGTTGCTGGGAATTGAACTCAGGACCTCCGGAAGAGCAGTCAGTGCTCTTAACTGCTGAGTCATCTCTCCAGCCCCATCTTTTTGTATCTTGTGCCATGTATGGTTGATGTCTCTGGGAGGTCTGCTCTTTTCTGGGAGAGACAAGAAGTGGGGGAGAATTTAAGGGGAGAAAGGGGAGATGAGAGGCAACTGGTAGGAGGGGAGGGAAGGGAAGGAGTGGTTGGGATGTATAAGTGAAGAATAAATAAAACTTTAAAAATAAACTAAACCAGGCATGGTGGTGCACTCCTTGAGTCCCAGCATTCTGGAGGCAGGGGAGAGCACATCTATTTGAGTTTGAGGTGAGCCTGGTCTACAAAGTGAGTTCTAAGACAGGTACGACTACACAAGAAACCCTGTCTCAAACTATAAAATAAAATACATTATAGATTTTGAAGTACAGTCAATAAATAGAATTTTCTGTAGCTTTGTTTGGAAATGCAACGAAGCACTCTACAGTGTTCTTTACTGTCAGAGCTTCTGCTCTTCTGCACAGGATGGCTCTCACCAGATCATCCTCTCCAGATGTTATTCCTCGATTTTATGATTCCATGAATTTCTCTTCTACCAGCGATGTCTACTTCAATGACTCTTCTACCCTTTATGAATCCTGAGCCACTGCTAGTCCTGCTGAGTACCACTGAGTGCCTCTGCATGACAATGTGTTGGCAAGAAACTCAAGCAAATACACAGAAACAGGCAGGGACAGAGTCTCATGGTCCTTCTAGCCCAATGTCCAGCCCATATCCAAAAATATGGCTTTTTAAAAATTAATTTATTATTGGAGGTTCATGTGCCACAGCACATGTGTGGAAACCAAAGGATAACTTCATGGAGTCAATTCTCTCCTTACACCTTTCCAGGATTCCAGAGATTGAACGAAGGTTCCTAGGTTTGTGCCACAAGTACCTTTACTCACTGAGCTGTCTTTCCAAACCAGCAGTCAAATTTTTTCATTCAGCTATGTACCTTTTAGGTCTAATGATAATGTACACTTAATAGACTTCAGTTGAGTGTAAGAATTAATTTTTTGTATGTACTGGGAAACTAACAACTTTATAGGACTCACTTTATTGTAACATTTGCTTTATTTCTGTGGTCTGGGACCCAACTTATAAGTGTCTTTAAGATACACCTGCACCCTGTTTGATTTAAGCAGCAAAGGTGTTTGTTGAAAGGAAAACCCACCCCATAGAATCACCAGAAACCATGCATACTCAGTCGGGAAATACTGAGAAGGCTGCAGCAGTTGCCACCCTGTGGGACCTGCCCTTAGCACTTGCAGAGGGGTCACATGTTGCTCCTTCATTTTCTGCTCTGTTTTCTTAGCAGTTATCTTCCCCCACACCTTCTGATCAGGCACAGCAGTCAGAGTGAGAACAGAAGCACAAATCCGAGTCAGTGGTACCTATGTCTAAATATTTTAATTTATAACTTAACATTTAAAAAAAAAAAAGATTTGTATTGTCCTCCTTTGACTAATACATTTTTGTGATCCTCCTGCCTCTGCTTCCTCAGCATATACTACAGGTGAATACCCCATAACTGGCACAATTACATCTTTGTAATCATCAGGAAGGCTGAGCTCTAATTTAGGATTCTTCCTCTATAGCAGAAGGGAGAAGTAGTGTAAGAAGACTTAGTCCCCAACTTTTAGCCAGCCGTGTACCCACTGGGCTTTTCTTCTTTGTTCTTCATGGATCTTACTATATTGTCCCAGCTGGTCTTGGCCTTAAACTTAGGAAGCCTCCTGTCTTAGCCTGTGAAGTGACTGGACATACAACTACATCAACATCAGCCCTAATTCATATCTGTTACTGCAATCTTTCCTCTGACTGTGGATGCCCCACTGGAGATCATGTGCACACTCTAGAAATGGGCTCAGAATGTCTACAGAATTTAGGGGTCCCACCACACAGAGCTTAGCCCAGAAGACAGAGCAGACATTTTTTCAGAGATCTCCTACTCTTGTGTTAAAGTGTAGCTGGAAAAGATCCAGAGTGGACCCCTGTAAGCAAGGATACTAGGTAGAAAGAGGTTCTTCTGATCATGTCTCTACTCCAGTCTTCCTGAAGCTATCTGTCTGTCTGTCTATCTATCTTCCCATTTTGGTGCTGAGGATTGAATCCAGGGCCTCACGTATTTAGCAAGCAGTCTACCAAGAAGCCACATTTGAGCATCTTAACTGTATATTCACTGTGTTGTTACTTGTTTCCTAAGAGTATGGCTGTAAGGGGTTGGCCTGGTGCTGCTATGTATTCAAATACTAAATACTTGGCCCCCAAGATCTGGTTGCCCCCAACAAGGAAATCCTCATGTACATCAAATGATGCTATGTAAACCTTGCCCACCAATTGGTTAAAAAAAGATGTCTACAATTGCCTCTGATTGGTTAAAAAAAGATGTCTATACCCTGGGCTGGGCAGAAGAGAGGGGATAGAGCAAAGATTCCCAGGCTTGGGGTCTGAGGCAGAGACCATGAGAAGAGAGCCAGAGAGAAAGAAGGAAATAGGTTTCCGTGGGGTAGGTGAGCCAGGAGCACATGGTCTTGAGTGCTGGCCTGATGGAGTAGCAGAGCAGTGGGCTAGGCAAAACATGGCAAGTGATAGCTCAGGGATCACCACAGGGAAGTAGACAAATTAGCATCGAGGGTTGATGTCTGCTGAGCTCTAGTGCCCTAAAGCTTATTATAAATCTAAAGGTCTCTGTGTCCTTTATATGGGAGCTAAATGATCTGATTTAGATTAGAAACTCCTAATAGATATTAAAGGTAGCGAAGAGGCTATGGCAAACCCCCAGAATAATAATTATTACAACATGTGGCCTTCTTGACTCCCTAGAAAAGGGGGAATGGATTGGTATAGGTGCCAAATATTTCAATCACAATTACATTTCATGGACTATTGAATAGGTTGAAGGGCACTTTACTACTGTGGCAGCACGATCTAGCACTATACGATCACTAAGCTAATACTGAGAACTTGTTCTCAAATTAACAGCTTATTTAATATTTGAAGTATGCCTGCATTTTGTCAAATTTGTGAGAAAAAAGAAAACAAAAAAATCAAACAAACAAAAAAACAAGACTGGGGTGTAGCTAAGTGATAAAGCAATTATTTAATGTGCAGGAAGCCCCGAGTTCAACCCCAACACCACAATCATGTGTGGGTGTGTGCACGCACCCATAAAGTCATCTTTTGATGAGTGGAACCAGCATTGTCATGAAAGTTGGTATGTATCTGCAGTATGCTCTAAAATGTACCTATTACATGGAAAACTGTAAGTGAGCAAATACACTATAGAATTATTGTCTGGCTGGGCATATCCCTCTGTGATAGATCTCTTGCTTAGTGTGTACTATGTGATACCTGGGTGTACAAAAAAATTTTTTTAAAGATTTATTTATTCATTTATTTATGTGAGTACATCGCTGTTTTTAGACACACCAGAAGAGGGCATATGATCTCATTACAGATGGTTGTGAGCCACCATGTGGTTGCTGGGAATTGAACTCAGGACCTCTGGAAGAGCAGTCAGTGCTCTTAACCACTGAGCCATCTCTCCAGCCCCAAAATATATATATTTTAAAGTTTTTATTTACAACTATTGTCTTCAGTGTAGAGCATGCTGATAAGAAACATTTCAGCATAGCACACACTGTATGATATAATCAGTTATTTGAGCCACAGTGTTTTCTAAACACCTATTAGTGTTGTGTTGGGCCTTAGGTCATAGGAATACCAGTAGTAGAATAAGACAAAGTCAGTTGGTGCTTTCGAGGTGCTTATTCCATTTCTCTTCAGCTGGCACAGTTGTACCTCAAAGCCAATGAGTGTAAAGGGTTTGAAGAACTGGGTGGGGCCTGCAGGGCTCTTCCTGTTGCTATGCATTTATTATAAGAGCCTCCCCCACTCCAAACCACCTTCCATCTCTCTTCAGTGTCTATCTTCTTCCAGCACTTTGCTGCACTTATTTTTCTGATGACTTGGGTACAGAACTCTGATATCCAGTCTTGCTTCCAAGTTGGCACACCTGAGAAAAGGGAGCCTTGACTGAGGAATTGCCTCTATCGGATTGTCCTATGGACATGTCTGGGGGGGGGGGGCAGCTTCTGATTTGTGATTAGTGTGGGAAGGCCCAGTGCACTGTGGGTGGTGCCACACCTGGACAGGTGGCCCTAGACTGTATGAGAAAGCTGTCTGAGCACCAGCTAGCAAGCAAGTAAGCAGCCCTTCTCTCTAGTTTCTCCTTTAAACTCCCTCGGTGAGTTCCCACTGTGGCTTCCCTCAAGGATGGAGTGTGACCTGTAAGAAGAAATAAACGGAATAAACACTTCCAGAGTTGGTTTTGGCCATGGTGTTTATCACAGCAACAGAAACAAAGCTAGGAGGGAAATCAACTCCTGAAGGGTTCTGAGAGTTTGCTTTCGAAAATACTAATGAAGGCTCTTTACCCCAGGCATCCCCAGCAGTCACTGCTTAGGAGAGATTAAGAATGGAGATGCTTGGGCCTGTGTGAAATGTTCTCTGTTCCTCTGCATCTTGCTGAACCCTTCAGGTGAGAAAGGAAAGAGAAGGAAGGTAAAGGAACCCAAGAACTGGTAACATCTGCTGCGCTACACAGGCTCTGCTCACCACCGCTGCTACTGCGGCTGCTCCTCCTCCTCTTCCTCCTTTCCTTCTTAAACAGAGAATGATACTTACCAGAGATAAAATGCAGAGAGTGAACTCACTTCAGCAGCACATGTGCTAAAATACGAGCAACTCCAGCAGTCTTCATCTCCAGTGTTGCCTCCCCCTCTAACCTTACACCAAGGTTTGTCACAAATGTTGACTGTTCCAGTAGGTTATTTGCTATGTGACAACAGGAAGCATCTGAGACCTTAAAACACTTTCAGATACTTGAAGATCAGCCTCCATACAAACCAGGTGACATTCTTCCCCCGTATGTATGTGACTGTGTTGACTGCATGTGTTGTATCTAAGTGCCACCTGTGTGCCTGGCACCTGCAGAGGTCTGAAGAAGGCATCAGATCCCCTGGAACTGGAGTAACGTGACCACGTGGGTGCTGGAAATGGGACCCAGATCTTCTAGAACAGACAGTGTTCCTAACAGCCATCAGCCTAGTCCCCAGTCCTGAAATGACTTTAAAAGCATACTCCGTCTCTGTACTTTCGGGGTTCACAGAATGTGGCTGCCCCTGTAGCAAGAAAGCACTAATCAGCAAAGAGCTGTCACTGCCTCTGCATCTCCCTGGCTCTCAGTGTCACCTCTCAGGACAGTTGCTGTCCACTGAAAGATGTTGCCCTTTAGACCTAGATGGGGCCCAAAGTTGAAGTGACCCTTCATGGAGAGCACACTGTCCCTGGGCACCACCCTGACAAAGGAGGGCCATCTCTTGGTTTAGTTCTAAGGGGCTATCCCAACCTCCTCCCTTTGTGAGTCCTTGCCAGGTCAATTCCCAGCTAGGAAGTGCTGTCATGTTCTGCCATCCACCTCTCACTGACCATTCCCTGTTCCTTCTTAGGCTACCCAGCTTTTCCTTCTCTTCCTACTCACCCATTCGCCTTTGTCTTCTCCCTCCTCCTCTTTCACCTTCTCCTGCTCTTCCTCCTCCTCTTCTGTCTCCTCCTTTCACCTTTCCCTTCTCTTTCTCCTCCTCCTCTTCTTCCTCTTTTTCCCATCTCCATTCTTCCTTCCTTCCATTTCCTCCTCCTCCTCTGCTTCTATGTCTCCTAAACCATCAAATCTTGACAAGTTCCACTGAGTATATTAGAAAGAATGTGAATATAACAATAAGAGGCAAGTGGGGATGATGTACACATTTAATCCCACTCAGGATCAGCACTCGGGAGGCAGAGGCAGGTGGAATTCTGTGCGTTCAAGGCCAATTTGGTCCTTAAAGTGAGTTCCAGGACATCCAGGACTATCACACTAAGAAACTCTGTTTTGAAAAACAAAAAACAAGAAAGAAAGAAAGAAAGAAAGAAAGAAAGAAAGAAAGAAAGAAAGAAAGAAAGAAAGAAAGAAAGGAAGAAAGAAAGAAGGAAAGAAAGAAAGAAGGAAAGAAAGAGAGAAACAAAGAAAGAAAGAATATATCACTTGGTATTAGAGAGATGGCTTAGCAGTTGAGAACTCTTAATTGCTCTTCCAAAGGACCAAGTTCAGTACCCAGCAGCAATAGCTACTGCCTTACAGTTGCCTGTAACTTCAGTTTTAGGGGATCTGATATCTCTGGCCTCCATAGGCATCTGTGTACACACACACACACACACACACACACACACACACACACACACACACAAATACATACACACACTTTAAAATAATAAAATAGGCCAAGAGTCATAGTATACACCCAGTACTTGGGAGGCAGAGGTCAGTGGATCTTAATTCAAGGCCAGGCTGAACTACACAGTGAGTTACAGGCTAGCCAAGGCTACAGAGGGAGACCATGTGTCAAAAAGCAGAACAAAACAAAACAAAAATAGGTTATCATGAAATTAAAGTAATAATAAATTATTTAAATGTTTCTCTTAAAAATAGATTCTTACACAAGGGAAAGAATCACAGAAACAAAAATAGCATATACATATATAAAACATATACATATGTAAACTATACAAAAATTAAATTTAGAAAATCTAAATATAGACTTAGATTATATACAAGGGAGACGTGTGTGTGTGTGTGTGTGTGTGTGTGTGTGTGTGTGTGTACATGTGTGCATGTGTCTGTGTGTGGTTACTTTCATGACCACTTCTCTCACACTGAAGAATAAATAGATGCACAGAAAGCATTACGGTAGCATGGGCTTTACTTTGCCGACACTGCATACGGCATCTTAATAGTCAGCAGCTGATGGCTGACATTAATATGACCATCGGTTATTAGCAAGACTTTTAACTATAAAACCCTTTGCCTAACAAGAACCTTAATTGGAGCAATCATTTTGTTTTGAGGCTTTGTTTTAATCTTCAACCCAGCAGTAGAATTTCAGGATGAAAAGTGTGTAACACTGACTAAGTTTTCTTACGCTCTTTTCAGTGGGAAAATTGTCCCTTCTCTTTCTTCTTGACTGGATCATTTATTAGCATCGCTTTCATTTAGAGTCACTATGCAGTATAAAGAGCAGCATTCACATAACCCATTTCCCCCACGGTGACTAAAGCTTTTAGCTTGGTGACTACAGTCTGGGAAGAGCAGTACAATACTGAGAAGATGGATTTTAAGAGCTTGCCTTAGGCCCCGTGGACCCACCTTTCCAGCACCCTCAGGCCTAGTCTTGAGATAAACAGTGTATCTGTTCTCTTCTTGACTCTAAAGAATGGGTGTGGAGGAGGGAGGACATGGAATGAACGCAGGAAGAAGGGAGGTACAGGAACTCACAAACCTTCGTTCCTCCACAGTAATGTCCCTGACCTCTCAGGGCAGACAAGGGGCTGGGGAGGAAGACTTCATTCTCCAAATGAAGAATTTTTTTTAAGTAATCAAAAGACAGCAGCCATTTAGCTGCTTCTCTGTGTGCTGATACAGACATGCAGCAATCTTCACACAACTGAAGACCTTCCAGGTTCCACAGAGCCTGGCAGAGCAAGTCCTTGGAACTGGAAGGCATTCGGAGATAGGAAAACAGAGGCCCAGAAAGAAGTGTACAGAGCAGGACAGTGCTGAGCAGAGGGCCAGGATATTCTCTCTGCTGCTGAGTGCTACTACCAAAGCTGATGAATGCTCTTGGCCATTCTTCAAAAGCCATCTGGGGTCTCACTGTGTGCAGGCACAGTTTGGGCACAGATTTATTCTCAGTGAAGTTCTGGTGAGACGGTGGTAAATGCAGTACAGGGAGAAGAGCGAGGGTGGGTAGCGGGAAGAACTTACGGCCTCTACGGACGCGTGTCTTTGTGGTGTGGTTAGAACATGGAAAGACAGCGGGAGGAGAAGACAAGAAAGGGTTAGGAGGCTAGAGAGGGGTGTGGGGTTAGGTCCTGAGGGGCGTTAAAACTGGTTGGGAGTCAGAAAAGGATTGTGAGCAAGACAGAGACCTGGCACATTCTATCCTTCTGGAAGACCTCTTGGGGGTGGGACTAGGTGGGTGTAGCGGTAGACCACTTGCCTAACTTGCACAAAACCTTGAGCTTAATCCCCAGCACTGGTGCCTGGGAGAAAGGAAGGGAAGACAGACCGCGTGGGCTACAGAAAGGGGAAGAAATATTGCTAGTGTATCTTTGAGCCAAGATAGCTTCTAGGGTCATAGGCCTCCTCCAGGACCTTCAAGTGGCTATTTGAGGTGCAAAAGTTGTCACTTTCTGGACATGTTATAATGAGAAACAGAGTAGAGCACTGTCTTGGAGAGGAGCAGAACTCCAGGTGAGAACTCTAGGTAAGAGTTCCAAGCCAGGCCTTGGCACAAGCCGAGAGCAGGACCTGTGTCAGGATCTTGTGGTTTGCTGGTTCTGACTAGCGAAGAGGAAGTAGACTGGAGAGACCCCTGTTTTTGGAGTGTCTCAGTTCTTGGGTGGAAATGATGAAGGTAATGGTGTGGCTCGCTGTGAGTGGAGCCCATAGGTGGAGAGCTGTGGTGTGGCTCGCTGTGAGTGGAGCCCATAGGTGAAGAGCTATGGTGTGGCTCGCCGTGAGTGGAGCCCATAGGTGGAGAGCTATGGTGTGGCTCGCCGTGAGTGGAGCCCATAGGTGGAGAGCTGTGGTGTGGCTCGCTGTGAGTGGAGCCCATAGGTGGAGAGCTATGGTGTGGCTCGCTGTGAGTGGAGCCCATAGGTGAAGTGCTATGGTGAGGGAAGCTATGAATTGAGACGCACTAGTGAAGAACATAGGTGGAGAGCTATGGTGTGGCTCGCCGTGAGTGGAGCCCATAGGTGGAGAGCTATGGTGAGGGAAGCTATGAATTGAGACGCATTGAAACAGGGACCCGGAGACATCCATGATGAGAGCGCTTCCTATGTGGCTCTGGGGTGAAAACGAGAGGTCTGAACTGCAGCTGTGACTCAAGACTGAAATGTATCCATCCAGTAACCGAAGCTCTAAGGAAAGAAAGAAAGAATCAATTTGGGGACTTGCACACAGAGTGAGGCTTAGGGAAGGAGGCAGGAGAATCATTTCAGTCTAGGAAACATTGCACTTCCACATACATTTCCTCCGTCACAGGGAATTAAACCCAGAGTCTTGCACATGCTAAGCTGATATTCTACCACAGAGCTAAGCCAAGCCTCCCTTCCATTCCCAAAGAGGAGACATGGCCCGAGAGGAGAGAAGATCCTGGTGATCTTCCAAAAACTGGGTTTCTAGAAGTGGTTAAAACTTCTCTAATGCCAGTGATGTTTAAAGATGTAAACTGCAGAGAGGCCTGTTGAGCAGAGCTGTGAGTAACCCTGGTCTCAGAGTCCATTTGTATCGTTGATGTGCATATTTGGGGCTGAGAAAGAGAACAGGCCTTGCTGCCTGGGTGTGTGAAACAGACTAAGATGAAGGAAATGGACAGATTTACATAGAAGCAAATAGTGACTGCTGTGCTTTAAGGGGCCTTCAGCCCCAAGATGTCCAGACCTTGCTCGAGTCTTGGGAATGCTGAAGGAGTCTCTTCTGTGGAAAGGAGAATTTACCCATGAACAGAAGCTGCTAGCTTCCACAGGGGGAGCTAGGTTGAAGGCACTGCTGTACATAGCTCTTCCCCTCTCCTCTAAGACAAGTCAAGGTCTATGGATGTAGAGGGAATGTCTTGATTTCATCTTGTCATTTAGCATCTGGTATTGGCTGGTTAACAGCACACATGCCACCCTCACATGCTGGCACACCCCACCCTCACATGCTAGTAAATGTACACACCTAACTGTCCTAGCCTCACTGCCTATCAGGTCCCCACAGGCTGGACCCACCCAGGCTTCTGAGAGTGGTTTGGCAACCCAGTAGATCAGGGTGTGGCTAAGAGAAGGTTTAGGTGCTGGCTCCACCTCTGCATTTCATAGCAAGGAAGGGAAGGTGTTTGACAGGAAAGAAAGAACAGAAAAGCAAGAAGCCAGTGAATAAAGGGAGGAAAGCAGGATATAAACATACTCTTAGTAAGTGTTGCTAACATTTCACTTTGGAAGGCTCCTTTGTAAGAAGAGCAAACATGGGGTAAAACTTTAAAATTGCACTTGTTTGTTTGTTTGTTTTTGTATGTGTATGGTGTGCCTGTGAGGAGGTGTGTGTACCTGGCTGGTCAGAGCACAACTGGTTGGGTCTCTATGGGAGTGAGTTCTTGTTCTCAGCCGTGTGGACCCTGTGTCAAACTCAGGTCATGGTGTTTGAAGGTAAGCATCACCTTTACCTGCTGAGCCATCTTGACAGCCCTGGGATAGAGGTTAAGCCTGGGTGTTAGTGCAGAAGGCTTTGAATCTTAGTACACATCAGAACCTCTCTGCGGTGCTGTGAAAGCCCATCACCTGCCAGAGTCCTGAATCACTAAGTTTGGGTAGGACCCAGGAGTTTGTGCACACGTCTGGTTGGAGCAGATGCTGCAAGTTTCGAGACTACAATTTGAGAACTCTCTGCTCACAAAAAGGAATTTACTGTCTGAGCCAGCAATGGGAAGAATTTGGTATTAGAGAAAGGGGAGTCCCAAAGGCGAAGAGGAAAGCAGCAGGAGCACTGGGGGGGTGCTGATACAATCCTCCAGCTCTGGGGTGCTGATACAATCCTCCAGCTCTGGGGTGCTGATACAATCATCCAGCTTTGGGGTGCTGATGCAATCCTCCAGCTCTGGTTCAGGTTTGAAATAGGCTATGTTTGGGTGAAGGGATTCTTTATGGAGTTCTGCCTTCTGGATGACACATGGGTGGAACAGATGTCACCCATGCCACAAATGAGACAGAAACTTATGGGAACTTTCAGAACTCTTAGGGGAACATTCATTAATTTGGATGGAGGTTGTTACAAGAATTTCAGCTTAGTTAGCGGTACATGCCTACAATTCTAGTACCAAGGAACGGAAGCCAGGAAAATTATAAGTTTGAGGCCATACTGGGTTACATAGTGAGATTCTATTCCAAAAACTTAAAAACAAAGGAATTTCATTTTAAAATTCAAGAAATAAGCTAGGTGGTGGTGGTGAAGGCCTTTAGTCCCAGCACTCAGGAGGCAGAGGCAGGCAGATTTCTGAGTTCTAGGCTAGCCTGCTCTATAGAGTGAGTTCCAAGACAGCCAATGCTACAGAGAGAAACCTCATCTTGAAAACAAAACAAAACAAAACAAACAAACAAACCCACCCCACAAAAAAACCCTAAAAACAAAACAAGGAATAATACATAAAGGCTCTGGAGAAGACAATGTTCACATCAGACTTCAGCAAGCAAGATGTCATATGGCCTAATACTTATATTCTAAGACACAACTCTCCATTTAAGGATAGAAGTCTTTCAAGGACTTTAGCTAAGTGTGTGAAGCATATGAGCCACTGAGTCTAGCGTGACAGCCTGCTGGTGTCTGACGACTCCCCCCATGGATGCCGGCCGGGGTACAAATGTGTTCTAGTGCACTGCAACGTTCCCCTTGGTTTCCAAAGGTTGCAGATAAAGGCATTTTCTATGTACATCACTGGTTTCCCCTAGACACTTGTCTTTTACACATGTTTTTCCGAATTCACTTGTTTCATGACTGTGCATATAGATAGATGCTTGCATGCCATCACATGTGTGTGGAGATCAGAGAACAACTTCGGGAGTTAGTTCTTTCCCCTTACCATGTGGATTCCAAGGGTCAGACTCAGATCATAAGGCAGGAAGGGCCTTCACCCACCGAATTATCTTGCTGTGCCCCCTTCCTTTAGGGCAAGGCCTTGTTATCCAGGCCAGCCTATAACTCCTTGGTTCAGCTTCTCCATCTTACCCTCCTGGACATAGCACTGTGAACAGTGCTTGCCTCTAAGAGTCTATTAAAAATTTCGCTCCTTTCTATACTGATGGTTTTCTTTGAAAAGTCCCCCTTCCTTCCTCCTTCCTTCCTTTTCTTCTGCTCTTCTTCTTAAGCCAGGGTCTCTCTACATAGATCTGGCCGTCCTGGAACTCACGCTGTAGACCAGGCTGTCCTTTAACTCAGAAATCCGCCTGCCTCTGCCTCCCAGGTGCTGGGATTAAAAGGGGATGCCACTATACCCGGGTCTAGTCATTACATTTTTAATAAAAAAAATATTTTTGGAAGACAGATTTTATTTTGTATTTTAGTTTCAATTGTTTCATGAGTCCATAGGATCATTTTCCTTAAAAAGGGAAAAAGATTATCATGACTTTCTAGTAAAAATGAAAACAGAGGGCAGATATGCTGGCTCAACGGGTAAGCACTCCTGTTGCCGAGCCTGATAACCTGAGTTTAATCTCCAAGTACCACGTGGTGGAAGAAGAGAAGCAACTCGTGGAAGTTGTCCTCTGGTCTCCACATGGGTGCTGTGGAGCCCTCCCTCCAGGTTGCCCTCCCCCCACTAAACAGAAGTTTAAAAAAAATGTAAAGATGAAAAGAGAAATAAAGTTTAACTTTACGATGCCAATAACGAACAGAGACCATAACCTTGCTAGTGTGTATTTGAGACTGAACTGAACTAACCTGTCTTGTAACAAGTGTCTTTTAACAAGCTTCCTGCACAAGTTTGTGATGAATTTGGCTGTGTGGGCGGGCAGACTTTGGTTGGTGATGACGTCTTTTCCAGTGGCTGGGATAAAATACCCTAACATGAGGCAACTTAGGGGAGAAAGGGTTTATTTCATAGTCGCTGGGCATCGTGGTGGGAGGCGGAGGGCACCGGGAACCGAAGGAGGGATCTGGTCACCTTGCAAGCAAAGAATGAGGGACGCAGGCTCCGCTGCTCTAGCCTTTCATCCAGTCCAGGGCAAAGCCCATGGAATGCTGTCGCCCACACTTAGGGTGGGTCTTCCCACCTCAATTAACCTAATTAAGAAAATCCCTCCCAGGCATGCCCACAGTCCAACCGAATCTAGACAATCCCTCATTGAGACTCTGTTCCCAGATGATTCTAGGTCCTGCCAAGCTGACAGCTGACATTTACCCATCACACACCGGCTTCACCGCACACTCACGTGTGGACCTCATTGGTACAGCAGGACGGACTGCTAACAAACGGTGGGACACAGAGTAGCATTCAAAGCCATCCATGCTGTACAGGCCCAGCTTCAGTTAGCATACCCAAATCCAGCTCAACCAGGGACCAAAGCTGAACTGCTGTTTGTAGTCCCAGGTCTTTCAAATCCAACTTCTCAAATTTGTCAGGTAGTATCCACATCGGTTCTGCTCATTTGCCTCATTATCCCTGAGTCACACAATGTCTCATACACACACACACACACACACACACCCACACACCCCTCATTCATCCTCTGCTGACCAGTCAACTTTGAGGCTTTAGATTGAGTTCTCTTTTGTTTTGTTCTGTTTTGTTTTTTTGTACAAATTAAAAGTTGCATATGACAGCCACTTCCTATTTAAAAGAACATGTTATGGGCCCTCTTTTTTTCTTTGCTTTTTATATCCTGGAAATCACTCCGTACCATAGACTATATGACTTACAAGTCTAAATGTCTGCCCTATTACTTAAGAACGGTTTGCTAGTGGGTATGTAGCTCAGTGGGAGAATCAGACCATCTCTGTTAAAGGATGAGTATTGCCACAGTTAGTAAATGTGTGGATGTTCGAATGCACTTTATTTACAAAAATAAACAGTTGTAGCCTATAGATTGCAAAATGTGCTCTGTTTTATTCCAGTGGTTGATTCTTGCACAAGGAACCAATTGTCTAGAGACTTTTTAATGTTTTAATGTTGAGTAGACCTGGCTTCTCCCTATAATCGATAATCATATAATGTTATTAAAATATTTATTTATTGTGTATGTGTGTGATTTTTGTGCATATTGAGCACGCAAAAGAGAGTTTTAGATTCTCTTGAATTTCAGTTGCAGGTCTCATGCCACCCAGTGGGTGCTGGGAACTGAACCTGGGTCTTCTACAAGAGCAATCATGCTCTTAACCTCTAAGCCATCTCTATAGTCTTTGCTTTTTGTTTTATATTTAGAAATATAGCCATGAAGTTAGTGACTTTGTATTTTATTTATTTTTATCTGGAGGTCTGGTTCATGGACTAACTCTAAACATAATTCCCAAAGAAGAGTTCAGAATGATTTAAGCAGTGCTAATGGGTGAATCTTCAGATAAGTTACAATTTAGAGCACGACACAAAGCTAACCCTGGCTTACCTTATCATTACAACTTGTACACGCTCATTTTAGGAAGCATTAGAATGTGCTGAGAAATAATTTGAAAAGTTGTAACATTTGAGAAATTAAAAATATTCTGGGACTTACATTTCTAAAAACGTATTGGAGGAGGCACACCGGGGAGCACGGGTGTGTGTCGGAGCACTACTTTTGGGAGTTGGTTCTCTCTCTCCACCACGTGGATCCCAGGAATCAAACTCAGGGCATAAGACTTAACAGTACCACACTTACCCACGAAAAAGCCATCTTGCTAGACCTATTCTGGGATCTTCCAATCAGAGTTAGGAATATTTTCAGCAAGTTATCCCCCACACCTCCATGGCAGATACCTTGATATTAGAAAATTGTGTTGTTTGACGTAGTCTATGATCATGAGTTACAGAAAACCCTGCCACTTACATAACGGACCATCCATTATCTGCACAACTTTAAATAGTAGAATGCATTCTAGTTCATGATGTCCAGACTGTTGTCCTGCTAGAAACATTGTCAAATCATCGACAACAGTCTTGCCTTCAACTTGGTAGCTCCATCTATAGCTGGGTTGTTGAACAGACTTTATGCATGAGAACTCCAAGGCCAAGAGTGAACGTGAAGCTGCAGGGACTCAGAAATCAAAGCCGAAGCCAAGCAGTTGTGCCGCTCATGGGGATTTCAAAGTTCTGACAGCTACACGGTTTTTACAAAAAGGAGAGTTATGTTTATAAACATACACACGGCCAAGGCCGCCTTCTATTTGTATTTTTGTTACTGTTAAGCACGGTGGCTGGTTAGAAAACCTGGCCTCTCTATCCCACTACAGTCATTAGGGAAGGAGCTGCACTTGTTTTAGTGAACCCAGCTGGCTCTTGCGAGGAAGGGAGTTAGGAGCTAACTCAAGAAACACTGAGCTGCTTCATCTGGAAAAGCAAAGAGGCTGAGCTATATTTGTGTGTGTGTGTGTGTGTGTGTGTGTGTGTGTGTGTGTGTGTGTGTGTGTGGAGAGAGGGGGGGAGGGGGGACGGGGGCGGGGAGGAGGAAGGAATGGCAGTGTGGTGATGAAGGCCATCACAAGATGGGACCCATCTCTGCCAGCATTGTCTGGCTGTAACAAATATCTTTTTGTTTAAGGGTAATAGGCCTCCAATTGTTCATTGGCAGGTGGTTGAGATCATGACTTGTTTTCAACACAGTAACTGGTAATTTGAACAAGAACATACCAATTATATAGCACATTGATTTTGTTCCTCAACTGGTCCTTTGAAACCTACACAGTAAAAGAGGGAAGAGGAGGGCTACAGAATACTAAGGATATTTGAAAAAGACATAAGGAATAATCTTTATTTTAGGTTTCTCTAAAATTACATTCTCTCTCTCTCTCTCTCTCTCTCTCTCTGTGTAGGTATATAGTTTAAATTACTTTATGCCAAGAGCCATAGACTAACAAAAACCCAAGTACCAGACCTGAGGAGCCTCCTCTTGAGCTGTTATTTAAGGGAGTCCACGAGACCCACAAAACAATATAAGGTCATGTGGCTGCCCTTGGATGCCTCTTGGAATTTGAAGGTAAGGTCCTATTTGCTGAATGCACCACACACTTAGGACACAGGCCTTGGAGAAATAGAGCTGATGCTGACTTGGAAGCTTCCTTCCTGTGGACTGGTTCTTCTGGTATCAGAAGATGTTATGTAAGCTACTGAGGGAAAGGAGCAATTGGTAGTCGAGCTCACCTGGAAAGCCTATGGATGGCAAGAATGACTGAACTGGCAAGAAATTCACAAGGGCACAACAGTGGCGTTTTTATCTTGGGAGCACCCAGCAGTTATACTAAGGCCCACTGAACAGGAGATAAATGCATGTCTGGTACTGGAAACCTAGCCACGCTATGACTGGAGAGAGGTCATAGACCCTAGAGGAGAATCTCCTGCCATTTTCCTAAACCAATATAATTTCTAACTGCTTTCTAAATATCTAACCTCATCCCCACATGTAAACGTAGCTCTCATTGCTCATCAAAGAAGCTTCTTTCTGCACAGATGGAGACCTTTACAGTGATCCACAACTGATTCAAATGCAGAGAATAAGTAACTGTGTCCCCCTCCCAACGGATACATTTGCAGTAGGTATCAGTTACTGAAAGCTCAGGGGAAATTGTTGAGAAGGGGCAGAAAGATTGTAGGAGTCAGAGGTCCAGGAACTCTGCTGTGATATTGTATCCCTTAGACATAACAAGGCCAGTGCACCCATTTCAATAACACGATTGCCTGAACAAGAATGGCACAATGACCACACTAATTGACATACCACTGCAGAAATTCCACGGCCCCACCCCTAGATGAAAAGCTGCAAGTGGGCACTGACTGCTGAGAAGAGACGGGGGGTGGTGGGGTGGTGGAGGGGGCTCGGTCTTCTCCATGGATGAGTTACCACCAAAATCTATTCCATAATTCCAAGTGACCAACCCTGGAGTCTCATACATATGACCAAAGGTAAATGGAGTCAGTACATTTTATATATATATTTACATATATTTGAAGAAGAGAAACTAATTTGGGAGGGGCTAGAGAGGGATTGGAGAGGGACTTGGAAGCGTTGAGAGTAACATAGACTCGGTGCTCATCTATGAAGGTCTAGAAAAAAAGCTGCTAAGAAAAAACTTACTTTATAGAGAAAGATTTCCCCTGAGGAGATGGAGCTACATCAGGTTCATGACTTTTCAAGTCATTGCTGAATAACCACAAATCTAACCCCCCCAAACTATTTTTCAAAATTAATTTATTGGCACTTTCTTCGAAGTTACAGCTCCCACACCTCAGCTAGAGTGGGCTGGATGGCTCAGGGGGAGTTGGGGATGACTTTGTTCCAAAGGACCTGCTCTCTACTGGGTCCTCAGCCCCCAGCTGGTTCTTGACTCTAAGTCCCATGCTCCTCTGTGTCGCTGTGGAAGCTGAGAGGAGTGAAGTCAGAGGGCTCACAGCTCATCAGGGCTGTGGAAGCCCAGTGCACGTTCTCTTTACCCAGCTGATGCTTAAGACAGAATCTTCAGGGAATATTCTGTGGCTATCTGGAGACTCTGGAATTCTTTCCAGGTAGTATATCCCCGGGAGCCTCACACCCGCACATTACCCAGCTAGGTGTCTGCACAGTCCTGTAGCTCATTGTGTATAGTTACCTCAGCGCTCAGGAGTGCGCCTGTTCAGTATGTCTCTGCTGGGGCTTGTTTGGCCTGCTAGTTGGCACAATTGGGTAGGACCTTTGGCAGTTCCACTTTAGTATCCACCAGTGCAGTGACTTGGTTCCTCTTGGATTAACTAAGGATTTGATTAATCTTCAAGCATTAACCACGGATGAACTGTACAGTCTCAGGTCAACTTTTTCTGAAGTTTGAGGTGAAGCTCAGACACTTGGGAAACGGATAGGACTAAAACAGGACTAAAATCAATGCCCTCAAGCCCTTCCCAGAGTTGAGTGCCTGTTTTCTACTGGTAAACAGTGATCTGCCTCACAATTCACTTGAGGTCAGAAATTTATCTTGAGGCTGTGGCTAATATGACTTTACCCGTATCCTGGAAAGGAAGAGTTTGATAAGATTTGTACCCAATTCCTTAGCAGCTGGCAACAAAGTTATCATTGTGTGATCTTCATGGCTCACCAAAGAACAACAAAACCAGCAAAAGAAACATTTTTCCCTCCCGGGCCTGAAATCTTAGAGAAATTTGTCGCAGAGATACAATAACAATTTTGTTTTACAATGGCTGGTTATTTAGGGTCAAGGTCTCACTATGCAATCCAGGCTGCCCTCTAGTTCATGGCAGGCCTCTTGCCTCAGTTTCCCAAGGGGTGATATTACAGCACATACTATTAAACCTGGATTTCTCCAGGATTCTGATGAAAAGCATCACAGCTGAAGAACGTTCTTTTTATGATGTTTGGAGACAAGGTCCCAACCTTGTGGCCCAGGCTGTCCTCAAACTCATGGCATAGTCTGTGCTAGCCTCTAAATTGCAGGTATCCTCCTGCCTTAGGATTACAGGTTTGACCCACCACATTTGACATGGAATACATTCTTTTTATTGGTAGTGTGAGTGTGTGTGTGTGTGTGGGGGGGGTTGTTTCTAGACAGGGTTTCTCTGTGTGGCCTTGGCTGTCCTAGAACTAGCTCTGTAGGCTAGGCTGGCTACTAACTCACGAGAACCAACTGCTTCTGCCTCCCAGATGCTGAGATTAGAAATGTGTGCCATCACTGGCATGAAATCCATTTGCTGGGTTACAGTTGGTGTTAATTCTCACAGAGTTAAGGGCTCTCTCAAGTTAGGGGAGTTGGTATGTTGATGACTACGGCTGAAATTACTTGAGGAACTCTGACGTTAGCCAGGACCAGCGGGCCTGTATTTTCCTGTCTGCAGCAGAGAGATTCTTGTAGGAAGGATCTCTTTCAGATAGGAAGACCAGATCCTTGCTGGCCAGAGACTGTTAGATGGGGTTACAATGACCTCTTTTTTAAAACAAGCTCCTTGAAGTAATCCTTAGCTTCTGTGGGTCCCCATCTTTTTAGTATCTTTTAGTAACAGCCCTAGAACTTGCCACCAATACAAACATATATTCGTACTGCCATTCTTCAAGAATTTATTGTTCTTTGTCTGAGACAGTATACAAGCGTCTATCGTTCTTATTTTTATTTATGTGTATGAGTGATTGTCAGTGTAAGTCCATATGCTTGTGTGTGTCTGCAGAGCCAGGCGAGAGTGAACGTGACTACTAAGTGCTCTTAACTGCTGAGTTGCCTCTGGTCAGTTAAGAACAAACAAAGCCCTGTTTGTTTATGTAATGTGTGGTCTGTAATGTGCATGTATGCTGTACATGCATGTCTGGTGATCTCAGAGGCTAGAAGAGAGCATCAGATTCCCTTGCGACAGTTGTGAGCCGCTGTGTGGGTCTTCTGGAAGAGCAGCCAAGACATAAGGTTTTCAATCAAGGGGTCCGAGGATCGCCAAGAAGTTGTCGATGTTGGGAACTGAATATTCCAGGCAAGCACTGGAACTGAGCTACACCCCAGCTCAGAATTCACATTGCAGTTCATATATCTGATAATATACCGGTAGCAAAAGAATATATTTCCCATCCTTTATCTTTTTTTTTTTTTTTTCAATATTCTATCACAAAGGGATTATTGGGAGTGTGTATATCATAATGGAAGAGACCCAAAGCAGCTGAACTTTTTGCAGCCCAAAGTTTTGGAAGGCTGAAACCAACACATGGATTTTTAGGTTTATGACTTTTAAGCTTTGGTGCCTGTATTTGAATTGTGATTTCTGGTCTCATTTCCAGGCCAACACTATCATTTATAGAGCACACGAATCACAATCCATAAACCCGAGTAGCGACGATGGTCAGCGTGGCGCTCCCTTATTGCTAAGGCTCCTCTTCTTTGCCCCTTCCCCATGTTTGGTTACAGAAATCTCTGGCAGGGTCGGGAACTCTATGGACCTGTAAACCATACTCGCGGAAGGCACAATTGTAGCCCTTTTTCTATCCCTTTCCTTCCTCTACTCCCCCTCTTCCCATCTTGTTCCCGAGATCAAGTCTTGCTGTGTATCTTAGGCTGGCTTGGAATTAGCTATGTAGCCCACACTGGCTGGCAGCAAAGAGCGGTCTGAGCTGTGGAATGGAGTTTCTCCGCGAGAGTGGAAAACCACTACTGTGTTTTGTGATCCAGCGTGCTAGAGAGGACACGGAGGAAGCCGAAGAAGGCTTAGGCGCGCCTAAGCTGGGGTACCCGAGGCTCACGGGGCGGGCGAGCCCGCCGGTGTGTGGAGCCCTCCAGCGGGTGACTTCATCGGCCTGAGCAATAAACCTGTGAGGTAACAATGGAAGAAGGCTGCGCGCCGCCAGCTCCAGAACCAGCCGTGCGGGTGTGGTCCTTAATAAGCAGTCCCCCCACCCTCAGCGGCCTCCAGAAGCCGCCGGTCGCCCGCGCGTCCCCGCCCTCGCGAGGTCCTGGCGCCAGCCCTGCTCCTCCACCCCCTAGGCGCGACCCCGGCCACCAAAGCGCGTTTGTCTCGGGGCTCCGCTAGGGCGCCCCGCCCGTGCGCTTCCGCGCCGTGCGCCTAGTGCGCAGGCGCTTGGCCCGCGACCGTTGGCGTTCAAAGGCCGCCCGCGCCCTCTCATTGGCGGAGGCGGCGCAGTTGAAAGTCTCTGTGGCGCCGCGGGCTCCGCCCCCGTCGGGCACCTGAAGACCCGGGCGAGCGCCTCGCAGTTTACGCACCAGACTGCTCCGGAACCATCGCCTTGCGCGCCGTCGCCCGCCTCGCGGTGAGTACGCCGGCTCCGCCGGGAGGGCGGCTCGGAGCCTCTCGTTTCCCGAGCGCCCGCTGCCCCGGTGCGTTCGCGGCGGACTTGAGGATGGGGAGGCGGGCTGGGCTCCGGAGGACGTGCGCTCGCCTCGCGCGCGGCTGGAGCAGCAGCGCTCAGAGCAGCCGGTGGGTGAGCCTAGCGGACCCCGCAGGTCCGCGCGGGGCGGGTGAGCCCCGGGCATCCTGGAGAAGGAGAGGGGATGATTGCCATCTTGAACCAGTCCTTTGTTTGGAGTTCACATAGGACTTATGCCCATTTTACAGATGTGAACCTTCATAAGTAAAATTGACCGGGAGTCCCACAGCATTTCAAAGACAGAACCGAATATGTTGATGGGAATAACTTAACGTCAGTAGTTTCGAGCTGGGGAAATCTACACGTGTGGATATATCTAGTCGCCTTGCTGAGTTTAAATAAAACGCTGTAGCGGGGCATGGACATGCATGCCTGTAACCCCAGTATGGGGGCAGACCGAGGCAGCAGACTTTCTTTGTGATTCCAGGTCGTCAGTGAGGACTACACAATTAGACCTGGTCTCAAAAAAACTCTTGAGTGTTTAGTTCCCATCATTACATTGGTTAATCTTGTCCAGACTGAGAGATGCTTTATGTTGTAAAAAGTCCTTTGTGTGGAAATGGTTGGGATTTTCAAGATGAAATATTTACTTCAGGCAAAACCTGAAACATTAAATTTTTATTTTTCATTTTAGAATAACAAAAGGTCCTGGGAAAGTTGGAGAAGATAAAGTATATTCAGTATCCAGATCCGGAGATTGACAGACTCAGGTAAGCTCTGGGAAGTTAACTGTATATGAAGAAACTTCAGTCATTACAGTGTGTGATTCTGGGCTATGATGTACAATCTCTTGAAAAAAAGATGTATAGTGGTGGTGTATAAAATTTTAACCATCTTATGGAGGAAGCATAAAGTGAGAAATGACCTAAAAGATTTTCAGTTTTGATTTTTTTACAAGACACGGTTTCGCTGTGTAGCCCTGCTGTCCTGGATACTTGCTGTGTAGAACAGGATGGCCTCTAACTCAGATTCCTCTGCCTCTGCCTTCAGACTAAAGCCATCACTGCCTGGCTAAAAGATTTTCATTTTGTCTAACTGAAATTTTATATGGATGTGTGTACATCTTAAGGCATGCACACAAAAAGATATTGCTTTACACACTTGCAGACGTCGTTTATTATTCAAGCTACCTTTTTGCCCAGTATTACACATTGATGTACATTTCTAGTGACCCAAGATACTGTACCTTAGCCTGGTAAAATTTCGACTTTACGTAATATATATATGCTAACATTGCCTTTCAGCAAGTATGTTGCTGAATCTTTTCCATCAAATTTATTTTCAAAGAATATTTTTTTAAAACTTTATTTTATGTATATAAGTATGCTCACTGTCTTCAGACACACCAGAAGAAGGCATCAGATCCCATTACAGATGGTTGTGAGCCACCGTGTGGTTGCTGGGAATTGAACTCAGGACCTCTGAAAGAGCAGCCAATGCTCTTCACTACTGAGCCATCTCTCCAGCCCTAAAAAATATTTTTTTAAAAAATCAGTTAAAGCTATAATTTCTCATGTCAGTTCCTGGTTAAGTTACATTAATAGCTTCTTTCATAGCTTTGTGGAATAGGTTGATATTAAAATGAAACAGTAAATGAGTAAAGATTTAAAATTAGATATTGCTATAATATTTTTAAAAGTATGACTATATCCTGTACAGTCAGAGCTACACAGAGAAACCCTGTCTCGAAAAAGAAAAAAAAAAGTATAATTGTATATTTATACATAAAAACATTTTAAATTCTTTTAGACTTAAAATTAACATATAGTATATAAAATAAGTCGCAACACAAGATTTCATGTATGTATATAGTGACTGACAGAAGTTTATTTTAAAATTTTGTCTTATGATAGTATATAAGTGACATAATTAAAGCGATTCCCCCCCCCCCTCGAGTCAGTAATTTCACACATTAGACTTTTTATCAATCAGGGCCACAAGGCTTTGCGGCCCAGAAGTGGGTGTAGCACCACCTGAGCTTTCCCAGGCTTCTCACTGACTCACCAGAAGGCCTGTGGCAAGGCCTGGAGCACTGTGGTTTGGGAAACATAATTTCCTTGGAGGTTGTAAAATATAATTGGACCCTGTGTGATGTCACATGGCTTGCAGTCTCAGCACCCAGGTGGAGGAACAGTTTGAGGACAGCCTAGAACACACGAGACCCAGTTCAAAAAATGAAACGAAGCTAAAAAGTAGTATTTTATAACATTCGTGTTCAAAGATGAAGAGCAGTTAACTGTTATGAATTAAAATCTAAAGGAACAGGATGAGGAGTATATTTAATATTGATTATTAATTAATCTGGTTTTCTTGTAGACACTGTAAAAGTTCAGTCAGTCTTGCAAAGGGATGAGAAATTTAGAAGTGTTTACATTTAAACACAAGAAATTTGAAATAATTTACAAATAGATAATTGAGCCTTGTGATAAAATACCATAACCCAGTATTAAAGCTTTTTGATAACTTAAAATGAAGTGGGTTATCTTGCTTAATTATCAGTTTTTACTTCAGATTTTAGTACTACTCCCTGGAGGAAAATACATTTCTCATTGGAGGAAGAAACATTTCACATGGCTGATTTTTGTTGTTACTTTTCAAAAGCATAACTAATACAAATTGATTAAAATTTATAATCTGGCAGAGGAAAGGAACTAGGAAAAGGATTTGTAGTTTTTCTTGTATTTTACAGTGCATACGTTTACCACTGAAATCCTTCTAGTAATGTGTACAATCAGAGCTATTACTTATATTTGCCTTGGCTTGTAATCATCGGGACAACTGATTGTCAAGATCTTTTTCATCTTGCCAAATTCTAGCTCTGTAGTCATTGAACAGTAGCTGCCCTCTCCTCTCCCAGAGGCTGCAGGCCCCACCATTCCATTTTCTGTTTCTAGTTTGATACTCGCATTGTTTTTCAAAATCTAATGTGGTTAGACTTTTTCACCCTGCACTGACTTCACTGAGTGAATTATTTCAGGTTTCCTGTTACTCAATTAACAAGGTTCCCATAGTTGTGTTGGAGAGTGAGCCTAGAACCTTGCTCTGGCACTGATGTACAAGCCCAGCCTAGTCATGGTTGGCATTCTTTTAATGTACTCTGTATTCACTTTTGCTAATAGAACTAATTTGCTAAATCATATTCTCTAAAGTATCAGTTTTTGGAAATTAGTCTAATTTTAGTTTGTATTATCTCTGCAGGCCTTTGGGATCCAACTATACTGTCTCGAAATTTGCATACTTATATTTGTATTCTGGGACAGATGAACAAGAAATTGTTTCATGACCATTTGAAAGAATTCATCATAGACACTTGCCCCGACCCTCTCCAGCCCCCTGTCCAAGATAGTACTTTTTTAACTTGTAAAATGTTCCACAGTTTGCTTTATTCTCTTGGATCAGTCTTAGTAATTTGAATTGATTTGTTCAATACTTTGAATGCTTCATTTGTTGTAAGTCATCAAATGTATTAGTGTGGAGCTCTGCGAGATGCCCTGTTCACTTTCGGCCTTTTCTCTCATTTAGTTCCTTTCCGATGTATTTTTCCTTCTTGTCAGTGCATGCTTGTCCCTTTCCTTTCTCCATTACCCCATCTCAGGAGTGTGGTTTTGTTGGCTGTCTGAGGTTCTCATACTCTCTGCTTGCTGTGAAGCTGCAGTTGCTACAGTTGTTGTTATGTGTGAGTAAATCTCACAGGTACAGAATTCGGGGGTAATATCCTTTTCCGTCTAGAACTTAGGGACATTTTGTATATTGTTTTCTGGCAGCATTTCTTTTGCTTTATATGTTTTCTGGCTGTCTGCTTTTGCATGACAAACATTTGAAAGCTTGGCTAGCTATGTTCCAAGAAGGACTTCTTACTAATACGTCTGGCATCTTTAAACGAATCCGGTTAGCCTAGACTTTTTACAGAGCATCTGGTTGCTAGGTGTGGTGGTTTGGGTGAAAATGTCCCCCATGGGTTCAGGCATTTGAGATGAACGCTTGGTCCCCAGTTGGTAGTAGCACTGTTGGAGAGATTATGCAGCTTTGCAGGAGGACATGTGAGCTTTGAGAGTAAAAGTCTTGCCTCACTTTTGGTTTGTTCTCTCTGGTTCAAGCTAAGGCTCTCTTAGCTTCCCACTCCAGCTGCTGTGCTGTCCTCATTATGAACTCTAACCCTCTGGAACTGTAAGCCAAAATAAACTGCCTTCTATGAATTGCCTTGGTCATGGTATTTTATCACAACAGGATTATACCTAGATTATACCTAGAACTCAAAGTATTGCTTCTTGGACAGTGAGTCATTTGACTTATACAAAGTTACAACATTTTCTGGGGGTGATGGTAGTAAATAGAGTTCATCTCTAGATAAAAGGAGTAGCAACTAAGTTATATTATTAAAGAACAGCGTGTATAAGGAAGGCTCTAAGGAGATAACTGTGCTTTTTTTTTTTTTTTTTTTTTAATTAAAGAACTTACTGTGTTCTTTACAGCCTCAAACTTTTAATCGTCCTGCCAACTCCCACTGCTGCTGATGTTTTCTTGGTTTTGCATTGTGCACTTCTGCCTGGCCACTTGTAGGATTGTTTGTATTCCTTCATTGTTAATTTTATTTTTAGCTGTATGCTGATTAAGTGAAACAACTTATTTAATATAAAAACTGGCAGCTATCTTTTTCTACTCCCTGTTCCTGTTCTTCAAAGTCTATCACATTCCTCTCCTGACATTGTCTTTCAGTTTTCACTTCTGTGTTTCTTTTTCCTGTATTTTTTCCCCCCAGACAGATTCTTACCATGTGGCCCTGGCTGTCTTAGAATCAAGGGCCTCAAACGGTTGCTTCTGCCTCCCATGTGGTGGGTTGAAAGGCTTGTTCTTCTATGCCCAGCTTCACTTCTGCTTTTCTAAGTAATGTTTGAAATGTACTTAAACTCTTTTTCTTTCCATTTTTGGGCTCACAAGATGGCTCAGTGACTGAGTGCTTGTCTCATAACTCTGACAATCAGGTTCAGTCCTTGGAAAATGTGGAGGAAGGGGAGAACTGACTTCTGAAAGCTGTCTCCTCTGACCACATGCTTACCATGCCGCACATGTACATTTTCTCAGACATTTTAACACATTCAAAAGAGTGAACATTTGACAGTTTAAGTATACCATGAGTCTAGTGCCCATGGAGGCCACAAGAGGGCACTGCGCCCTTGGAGCTGGAGTTACAGGCTCTCCTGAACTGTCTGATATGGGCACTGGGAATTAAACTCTGAAAGAGTAGCAAGTGTTCTTAACAGCTGAGCTGCTTCTCAGTGCTCAGTCGTTTATTTTTGAGAAGCTATCTTTATTATCAAAGTGGACTTTTTTCTCTTAGCATAGAGTTTTGGGTGCCCTTAAGGAGGCTTGCTGAAGGCATTCTTCATTGTCTTGTAGAATACAGTGCTGCCATCCATGCTTTTATTGTTGCTATTGATACTCTGTTGCAAACTTCTTATAACTCAGAGTTGACCTGTTGGGTCTATAGATTGATTCTCAGATACATTGTCACTTCCCCCCATTCCCCAAATCTTTGAGTGTCTGTCTTCACAAATGTGTACGCTGCCCTCTCCTTCCGGAGCATGTGTGGTCAGAGGACAATCTCCTCCTAACTTGAGACTGGGCCATTTTTTCACCTCTGCCTCCATCTTGCTGTCTGAGTGCTTTACTGATATGTGCTATGTCCAGCTTTACATGGGTTCTGGGAATCCAAACTCAGGTCCTCAAGCTTGGATGGTAAATGGTTTAACCACTGAGCCATACCTCCCCCCCCCCCCCCCCGCTTCCTGTGAGAGATGTAGAATTGTGAAGATTTAATAATACTAGAACTATTTAACATGTATGCAAACTTGACCTAAAATCTATTTTGTTTTTACAGTTTTTTTTTTTTTCCTATTTTTTTCTTTTTTCCTCGAGACAGGGCTTCTCTGTGTAGCCCTGGCTGTCCTGGAACTCACTCTGTAGACCAGGCTGGCCTCGAACTTGGGAGACCTCTGCCTCCCAAGTGCTGGGATTAAAGGCGTGTGCCACCACTGCCTGGCTTTGTTTTTACAATTTTACTACCAGATATTAAATCTGGATTAAATGTGTGTGTACATTGCTTACATTTTCTGTATTCCATCATTGTGTATTTTGACATCATTGAAGTACTCAGAGAAATGTTTTTCTTGGGTAATTTTTGTATGACTTCGCAGCTCTCTGTGGGTGTGGGTGAAGGTCATAAAGACTTCTAACCATGCATTCACTTGCATTTCTCTTTAGTGACTGCTGTCTTCTGTACTGCTGCCCAGTCATTACTTTCCTGGAATCCTTGACAGGTCATGACTTAGTCTCTATATGCCACAACTTGGCCCATTATGGATCCTGAATATTGTCATGGTATATTTTCTGATATATTTTAAATATCAATATATATATATATATATACTATTAAAACTACTATTGTTTAGATACTATTTTTGACCTTATAGGAAGATTACATTTTAATACATGTTATGAAATTCTTATAAAATCTTAAGTGCTTGAAGTAAAATTAAGTCTATCCAGTTAAATTTACAGAGGCACCTGAGGAAGCAGCAGTCTCACACAAGGTGGCTAAGGAGCTCAGGGCTAAACAGATTTAAAAGGGGTTTGAGAGAACAATTAATTATTTCTAAATGCTATTGCTACCACCTTTCTCTGGTGGTGTTGGGGACTGAATACGGGACCTCATGCACGCTAGATACACGTTCCACTAGAGCTCTATCCCCAACCCTGTTTTTATGAATTTGGGACTGGTTTTATATAGAATTTTTGTCAGCCTTTATATTCTACATAAATAACACCTAGAATTGTTTGTTCTTTTAACAGTGACATACTTGATTTTTTTCCCCCTGCCAAAGGCTAGGTAGTTTCTTGAAGATTTATGGTTTGCATTGTGAACAATACAAAGGAAAACTATAAAAGTGGGCTGTAAACTGCCAGTCTTGAGCTCCACTTAGTCTCCCTTCCCCACAGCCCCAGCAGTCTCTTCCCTTCTTCCTTTCTGTCCTGTTTTCTGCCTCTATCCCCTTCTCCAGGTCCCAGATAAACTCCCTTTTATATTTAATAAACAAAACTAAAGCTGCCAGCTCCTGTTGGAGTTTTTTTTTTTTTCCTGTTTTAGGGATATTCTCAAAACATATCTTAAAAAAAAGACTTATTTTTAGTTATGCGTGTGTTGTGATCAGATATGTACAGGTATTGGGAGTGTCAGATTCCCTGGGGATGGTTTGTAGGTGATACATATCAGCCCCCTGATGTGCTGGTAACTAAATTCTGGTCCTCTGGAAGAGCAAGTTTGCAGCCATCTTTTCAGTCTCTCAAACATATAAAATGAAGATGAGTGGTATCCTTTATATTCTTTAGCATTTGTTTTAGATTTTCATTTTTTAGTCCGTGGTTGTCACCGTAGTCAATATTTCAAACCGATTTTAATTGCAAAGGCTAATTATAATTACATCTTTTTCCATTTGAATCTTCAAGTTAAAATTACTATTTTAGAATACTGCAGCATAGCTCTGGATCTGTATAACTCATTGTTTGCTTAGCATGAACAAGGCTTTGAGTTTATTACCACCACCACCACCAAAAAAAAAAAAAAAAAAAGAAAGAGTGATGTGTTTATAAAGAGATACATGTTCTATGGGGTGTGGTGAGTTATGGGGGAAGGGTGGACCTTAGCAGGCCCATGCCAAGGCATCCCTTCCCCCTGAGGGACCAGCCACAGGATGGTATAGTATAGAATAGAGTTTATTTAGGGCATGGGAGGGGAGTTAAGATAGTAGAGGCAGAGAGAGGGGAGAGAGTAGAGAAGTAGGGGCCGGCCATGGTCATGTGGAGAGAGGGGGGAAGGGAATGGGGAGAGAGGGGGAGCAAGAGGCAAGAAAGGAAGGAGGGGGAAAGCAGCCCCTTTTATAGTGGGTCAGGCTTACCTGGCTGTTGCCAGGTAACTTGTGGGGGTGGAGTTTAAACAGAATGCTAACAAATAGGAATTGCTATGTGCTGATGTTAATAGTAACAATTTCTAGAGAAGCCAAATATAACTTGTAAGAAGCTATGATTTAGTTGTGATTCCACATACCTACAACCCTAGGATTTAATCTCAGAAAGAAAAAAAAATCTCAGGTAACACCCTTATACCTTCAACCCTAGGATTTAATCTCCCTAGGAAAAAAAATTCACGGATAACATTTTCTCCCTTTAAATTGACTAATTTCGTTAAGCCTAATGTTATTGCAAATGTTTATATTTAGTCGTGCCCTTGACTATTCATTACATGTGTGGTTTTACTTCAGTATCTAATAAAGACTTGCATATAGTAATTGTAATTATTAAGTAGATTTCAACTGAATTCTCTTTAGTCTTCATTACATAGAAACCAGTTTGACTAATTTGGAGCATTACAAATTGGTAGGGATTTTGTTGGAAAGATGATATACTAACTCAGAATATATTAGGAGTTGAATTACAAAGAAAGTGCCAATTAAAAAAGAAATGTGTGCTTTTCTTTTAAATGGTGAATACAGTATGTTATTAATTTGAAGGTCATATCTAAAACCTTACATGTGTGCCAGATGTGCGCTACATATAGACTTAAATTTTTTTTGTTTTGACAGGAAATGCACAATTTTGAGGACGAGTTAACGTGTCCCATTTGTTACAGTATCTTTGAAGATCCCCGTGTACTACCATGCTCTCATACATTTTGTAGAAACTGTTTGGAAAATGTTCTTCAGGCATCTGGTAACTTTTACATATGGAGGCCTCTGCGGATTCCACTCAAGTGTCCTAACTGCAGAAGTATTATTGAAATTGCTTCGACTGGCATAGAATCTTTACCTGTAAACTTTGCATTAAGAGCAATTATTGAAAAGTACCAGCAAGAAGATCACCCAGATGTTGTCACCTGCCCTGAACATTACAGGCAACCGTTAAATGTTTATTGTCTACTAGATAAAAAATTAGTTTGTGGCCATTGTCTTACTATAGGCCAACATCATGGCCATCCTATAGATGACCTTCAAAGTGCCTATCTGAAAGAAAAGGATACACCTCAGAAATTGTTTAAACAGTTAACCGACACACACTGGACAGATATCACTCGCCTTATTGAAAAGCTTGAAGAACAGAAATGTCATTCTGAGAAAATAGTTCAAGGTGATAAGGAAGTTGTTCTCCAGTATTTTAAGGAGCTTACTGATACATTAGAACAGAAAAAAAAATATTTTTTGGCAGCTCTCTGTGATGTTGGCAAGATGATTAATCAAGAATACACTCCACAGATTGAAAGAATGAAGGAGATAAGGGAACAACAACTTGAGTTAATGACAATGACAACATCTTTACAAGATGAGTCTCCACTTAAATTTCTTGAAAAAATCGATGATGTCCGCCAGCGTGTGCAGATGTTGAAACAGAGGCCACTTCCTGAGGTCCAGCCAGTTGAAATTTATCCTCGAGTAAGCAATGTATTAAAAGAAGAGTGGAGCAGAACAGAAATTGGACGTATTAAGAAAGCTGTCATTCCTGAAATGAGAATTTCTTCAAAAAGAACACCATGTTCCTGGCCTGATAAGGATGAAAAAGAAATGGAATTTTTTAAAATTTTAAACATTGCTATAGTTTCACTCATTTCAGCGATACTGATGTTGATACTCTTTTTCAACCATCACGTAATAACCTTCTTCAATGAAATCACTTCAATCTGTTTCTCTGAAGTCTTTCTCTCTGTTTACCAAAGTTTATCTAAGAACTTATATGACTTAAAAAATACAGTATGCTACACTTTAAATTTGTTAAAGGAATTTATATGGGAAATAGTTTCTCGTTGAAAACCTGAATTTCCAGTTTTATATGGGCTTATTCTGTATAGAAGAGGTTAACCATTGATTGCTAGATGGAAAAGTTAGGGTGGCGTAAGTAGCTAATAAACTTTATGTCTGTTACAACAGATACACACAAATACGATAAACTTCCCATGGCTGGGTAGAAGTGCTGTCAGAAATGAAGCATTATCTGAAAGTTGACTAAAATCAAATTAGAAAATGACAAATTTGGTTTGAATATTAATACCTTACCCTGTTATTGGCTTGCTTGTCAATGCTTTATTCTGATTAACAAATATTTTAACTGTTACATGCTACAGTGGTTAACTTTGCAATTCTTTGTATATGTAGATGTAAGATTTTAAAAAATGGCAAGATCCTTGAGGTTCACAAGCCTATTTTGATACAATTTGGAGCTTTTCAATGTATAGATGGGGATGATATATACAAGTTGTTTTAAAAATCCAGACGAGGATTGTTTAAACATCTTTTTTGGTCAAGCCTATTAATAATAGATTTAGAAGCATTCATCCCAAGTAGCTCTGCTTGCTGCTTTTGGATAAATCAACTGTTTAATTCAGCCTTGGTATCAGTGAGGTCTCAGAAACCAACCAACCAAAAAGTTCTAGTGCTACAGCTCTCTGCCTGGACTACTGGGTCCAGGACCATAAAGCAAACCAAGTACGTATTTTGATTTTGAAGTGTTTTAGTCTTGTTTTTAGATGAAGACTATATGAAACATGTACATTAAGACAATCATGTTGATGTGATTCATTTAATAGATTTGGTATCATGTAAACTATATTCATCTTAAAATGGTCTCACCCTGTAGCTCAAATACTGGGATTTCAAGTATGAGCTGCTGCTGTACCTGTTTAGTCTTAAAAGAGGTCATTACGTCAGAACCTTTCATTTTGCCCCCCTGACATAGACTACCATGATGCATGCAGAACTTTGGTTCACTGCCATTGTAATCTCCCAACATAATGTTTTCCAGAAACTCCAAATGACATGCTCTTGGGAACCACCTCTGGGGACCTTATTTCAAACAATGCTGACAAGTTTTATCACTAAGTCATGAGGTCCACTTATCAGAATCAGATTTTATCTAGCATAGTTATGAGGCCATTTTGAAGATGTGAGGGGAAATAATGTTCAGTCTTTAACAGATACATGTCATATTGTGAGTGCTATTTTTTAATGTAAATATTAGCAAACAAAATTAGCCAAGATATTTTTCAAGGGGTTACTAACTTCTTAGTAGAGATGAGGAAACAAAGTAATGACGTGCCAGTCAGTGTTAGCAGGTGGGAGAGCTCATTCTGTTACACTAAAAAAAAAAAAAAAAAAAAAAAAAAACTGGAGTAGGCTGACCAATGTAATTAACTGAAACTTTTATTTCAATCCAAGAAAGCATATGCCCACTATTATTACCTTGTAGGCTTGACAATTTTGAGTATACAACTATTTTTGTGTTCTGATACACTTTTATATTTTTACCAGGAGGTTGAGTTTGTACAACTTAAAGTACATACATTTGGAAATCTGGGTTTTATGTGTAACAGTATATTTTAATAAACTTGGTATTTTATTGAATGTCTTAGAAAGTGGTGGCATAATTTTCATGTGGATGCGGGTTATTTCTTGAAAACATAACTCCAAGTAATTTCATTTCTACTTCTATAATGCTAATGTGTTTATTATAGTTTTATTATGAATCATGATTCATGGTAGGAGGCATTTGACTAATAAAGGAATTCACTATGTAGATCAGGCTCTGAACCCCAGGATCAAAGGTGCTCACTACCAAGCCTGGCAATGGCATACTTCAAATTCCTACTGAAAATGTTGCCAACTTTAATATAATGTTAGGTTAATAGAAACAAGTTGGCAACATTACTTTATTATATTGGGGTGTAATTGACCTACAAGATTGTAAACATTTGCTGTTCCACTTTAACACATGGGTTCTCTGAATTTAGAGTTTCCGGATTAGCCTACCTAGGTAGGTCACCATCCCCAGCGATGATCTTTGTCACCCTCTATGGCCCTGGAATTACAAGGAGGATTACAGAAAGAAAGAAGTGGTGGAATACTTGTAATACCTACTATGGCAGGAGAATCCAGAGTTTGAGGTCAGGTGGGCCACACTGAACGCCGCCCACCAAACAGTGCCCCCAACAACAATAATGAAGAACAGGAAACCCCTCTTTTCTATAGTACAAAAATGGATACAATTTTTTAAAAGACATTATCACTCAAAGAAAACAAAATTGTCATGCAATTTAAAAAATGTATTTTATACAACTTATAACAAAACCAGAAACACCAAATCTACATAAATTTGAAAATTTTCAGTATGAACAATTTCAACAGAGTCCTTTAGATGCAATTTCTTTTGGGTTCACTGCAACACTTTTTGTAATATTATATGTTTTATAGATGCCAATAAGTCTATCTGAAATCTCAAACATATTATTTCGAAGAGAGATTATTATGAACTGGGCATTTTTTGTTTGTTCCTAAAAAAGAAAAAAGAAATAGCAGTTAAGTCATAATAAATAGGCAAACATTACCCCCCCTTCTGACATAGATGATTAGCACATAGAGTAACAACTTCATGGGTAATTCATGAAAAGTGTGGAGACTGAGGAATTTGAGTATATTTTTTTAAAAAAGATTGCAAGCCTTGAAAAAACCTGACAATATGATTAAAAAAAAATCTTGACAGCAAGAATTAAACCACAAATGATTTACTCACATATATGTAAAATGCAACAATAGATACATTCTTAAAATCCAGAGCTGCATCAATCTCATCCATGAAGTAGAGGGGAGTAGGCTTGTAGTGGTGAAGAGCAAACACTAAGGCCAACGAACTAAGGGTTTTCTCGCCTCCTGAAAGGTTAAAGATCTTCTTCCAACTTTTCTTAGGTGGCCGAACGCTGCAATAATTAAGGAATGTTACTCAAATGTCTTGTAAAACTAAGGCTAAGTAAGACTTTATGAAGTACTTCCCACAACTAACATCAATCACTTTTTTTTCTTGGTAAATCTGTAAGTTGCTTTTCACAATTATTTTAGATGTTGGTTTTCTAAACAAGGTGATTTTTAGTATGTAATGACTTTTTTTTTCTTTAAAGTTGTGCTCCTCCTGCTTAATAACCAGTTGAGTGCTGGGATTACCTGCAGACATGCATGGCCTGGCTGTTGATCTTTTTTTAAAATCTAGTTTAGAACATTGTCAAAATTTTAAGATTTAAACAGTAGCTTATTTTTTCCTATTTTGAAAAAAAAAATTATTTTAGTGTTGATGGAAGCCGTTCTGCCTTGTCTGTGAGTCATTTCATTGGTGCATTAAGCCTGGCTACTTGGCCCGTGAGTCTCTGCATCCATCTCCCTGAAGGGGCATGCTGGGACCATACATGTTGTATTATTGCATCTAGCTTTGATTTTAAAAGATGAATTAGATAGACATTGTATAATATGCTTTGCATATATTTTATGCTGCAAGCATGAAAGTACACAAGCAAGGTAGTATTTATTACCAAATAAAAGTAGTTCCAACCTTCACACACTCAAGAAATATTAAGAGTTTGGAAAATATGCAGGATTAAAATCTCACAAACCTGAACATGATTCCTTCAGAAAAAGGATCTAAACTATCCACAAGCTCCAGTTCAGCATCCCCTCCCAAAGTGAGCATCTGGTAGTTTTCTTTTAGTTTATTTGTTATTACATAAAAACCGGCCATAAATTCATTCAGCCTTTGTTTTCGAAGATCTTCATATGCTTGTCTAAAATTATCTCTTTCAGAAGTAATTTTGTCCAGTTCAGCTACTCTTTGCAAATATAATTCTTCCTGTGAAGATTGTAAAAAACAAAAAGCAAAACCCCCTTTGATATACAAATCTGAGAATTAGCACTGTTCATTATGCAAAATAAAAAACCCAATTTAGGCTCAGCAAAATTTTTAGAAATAATTCACTAATACCTTTTTTTTATACTCAGCGATAGCACCAAGGTTTGGTTTCATTTCACGACACTGAGCTTCCAAAAGTGCAATTTGATTTGTTATAGAATCTGGATTCTTGATTGCCTCAAGATCCTCTTGGCTTAGATCTGATACTGTCTCAACAGGATTATTTTCAACAGGATGCAGTTTTATTTTTGAAATCTAAAGAGAAGACATTGAGAAGACATAAAAACAGGTCAAGTTTATTTGTATTTGTGCATTGGTGTTGGCGCATGCCACACACCTAAGAGGGCGCCAGATCTTGTGGAACTGGTGGAGCTAAGCCAGCTGATACAGGTGTTGGGAACCAAACTGTGGGTCCTCTGCGAAAGCAGCAAGTGCTTGTAACCACTGGACTATCTATCCTGCTCCCAGTTTATTTAAGTCAACAACATGAAAAATGGCAGCTACAAAAGCAATATAGGAATGAACTACTTTCCACATAAGCTCCAGGGTGAGAAGGTACTTGCCCTAATCTAATAATTACTAATTTCTATCTAATAATTTAAACAGTCTTCTTATATCCCTTATAAATGTGAAAACATTTATAATCAGAACATGCCTCAAAAACCAGAAAAACACCCCAAAAGCTTTATTTATTATTTATGCATTGATGTATAGTCACCACAGGTGTGTCTGATGCCCTTGGAGATCAGAAAAGGGCATCAGATTCTCTGGAGTTAGAATTGTTGTGATCTGTTATGTGGTACTAGGAATCAAATCTGGGTAGATTTGATTCAGACAAGAGCTATCTCTACTGCCCCCCAAAAAGGTCTAGAATTAATTAAATGCCAAAAATCTCACCTCTTTTTGCCAGTATTTTATTTTTGAGCTATGTTCAGAAATATGGCCATCTATCTGCTCAAGTTTCAACTTAACACTAAGTGCATCCTTCTGAAGAGCATGTTCAGTTTCTTGAATAACTTTCAGTTCCTGAAGTAGATTACGATGTTCTTTCTGGATTTCTGGTAAGGACTTCTAAAAACCAAGACGTGTGACAAATACCTTGTTAAACAGACATTTTTACATTACATAGACATTGTTTAGCAGTTCCTCTTCCTGTCCCGCTTTATTAAAGTTTCCTTTAAGTTCATAGTTAAGAAAAGTTTAACTTACAACCAACATTTTAATTGCTTCAAATGTCATTTACCTTGTAATGCAGAAACACATCTTACCTCTGAAGCTTTTGTATTTTTTATGACCTCTTCTGCACTGTCTTCAATATTTTTTAGTTCTGTTTTTAAGTCATTTATTTCTTTTTCAGTGTCTTTTATTTCTTTCTCTGTGCGGCAAACAGAATCCTGTGCCTTTTTAAGATTTCTAAAAAAGCAAACACAATTTATGACATGTAATTTACTGAACCATCCTTACTTTTTATGCTTATACAAATAATTGTAGTCTGAATTGTATGTTTTATTAAAGTTCCTTAGAGCTTAATAAAACCCCTTTATGTATGATGCTGCTACCTATTAATTAGATTACAAACTCTTGACATTCAACAAGGTTTGTTTGAGACATGGTCATTCTTTGAACTCAGAGATCTGCCTGACCCTGTCTTATGAGTCTGGGGGCCTCTGGGATTACAGGTCTATGCTGTACGCAGACAAATGAGCTCAAATCTTTCCCTTCAACTCTTACACATACTTTCTGCTCCTAAAACATGATTTAGTAGCTCCTTAACTTTAGCCACATCATTCAACAAATAATAAAAACTTTAAAAAGATTTGATTTATAGCTCATTCTTACTACTTCTTGTTTTTGTTAAGACCTAGCTCTGCTACATCTACTCTATGCCAGAGAAACAAAATGTCTATGCCTTGAGTAACTGGGTTATGATATATAACTCCAACTTTTCAAGGCATACATGTTTACCAGTTTGTTGTGTGTGTTTTGAGTTGGAGCAAATGATAAACCTTCACTGTAAGCTTTTCTGAGAAGTGTTGCTGGGCAAAGGCAGTTAAGTTTAACAGATAACAGCCAGAGCAATGTTAAACACTCCTCCCAGTGTCCAGTTAGGGGTGAGGGCAGACTAGGGATGCACACACTGTACCTGTCAGCAGTCTTGATTGCTACTTGGGCTTTAGTAATAGCAGAAGCACATTCATCCAGCTGCTTATTTATTGTGTCAAGTTTGTTTTGTTGGGCCTTGAGTTTTCGGTTGTTGATATCTATGATGGTGTCGTGTAACCGTTTAACCTCAGCTTCAACTTTACCAGCTTTCTCAGCCACAGCATCATATTCTGAAATTAAATAAACCAGCCAAACTCACTTTTCTATGTTAGTAACTATGGTAGATGTATATTTGTTCAATTACTTAATCCGATAGAGGGTATCAAATATCAGACGTTTAGGGAAAAGACCTAAAATACTTAAACAACAGTATTTTAAGATACACTGTTAAACTCGGGTTAAGCTGTTGATACATTTCTTAGTGATTTTACATTCTCACTCTTGAAAGTACTTCACTGAATATTCACTTCGTGCCTTTTGCCCTAGGACTAGCCTTTTTCAGGTCTGGAGAAGCTGGATATTTTCTTTTGTTAAACTAAACAGTCCTCCACATTATACCAAAAGAAGGACGCAGATGAACTGGTGCCTTTTCCTGTTCTAAAAACACCACCCGGGTCTAATCAACCAAAGATACTGGGCAATGTGACGGCATAAATGATGAAGTGATTGGCTTTTGCTGTCAAGTTAGTATCTTAGTATAAGCAGTAATTGATGACGGGGACAACGTAAGGTGAAGTACATGCTTGTTGACAGTTGCAGTGACACATTCTTAATTTGAAATGTAAAAAGGGCAACAGTTTACTTTTAAACATACCTTTTTTGAAAACACTGACATTTTCTTCAAGCAATTTCTGTTGCTTTTTATCAGGAGCTGTAGTAAGCACATTAGCTTCCAGCTCTTTAATTTGTACACACAAATACTCTTCTTGTTCTGATAAACCCTATAAAAATAATTTAGCATTTATGGCCAATACTTTAACTTAGTACAAGTAAATATTTCTTTGAACACTGAATTTTAAATTTTTAAAAGACTAACAGGTAAATGACAGAATCATCAATATAAAAATACATATGATCAGAAAAACAAAATGTGCACAAATTCATTGTAAAGATAATGAGTTAGAACTATTATTTGGACAATCTGGTATGAGGCAAGAAGTGCTTTAAAGCAATGAAATATTTTAATAGAAGTAATCAGATGTGTATATAAAGTAATTATAATTGTAATGTAGTTGTGCACATAGCACAGAAAAACTTGAAATAGAGCAGACAAATCAAGAACAAAGGAAATTCAGGTATTTAAATAAAGGAAAATTACTTTTTGTATTTGTGTATGTATAATGTATTTTATACATTAAAAATTACATATACTCTTTATACACAAATATGCATAGATATGCATAAATTATTACATGCAACTAAATTTTAAAAATTGAAGCTATGCGTCATAGTTGAAAGTTATAATTTAGGTATTTGCTGAACACTGCCTTAAAATAGAAATATTGGCTGCCAGGCCAATTGTTACATTCAAGGCCAACCTGGAATACAGAGTTCTAAGACAGCCAGAACTACATAGTGAGAAGCATACTTCTAGAGTGAGAAAGAATAATCATCTTTTACATTTCAAAATTGGAAACAAACTCAAAATGCTTCTTTGCAAGTGCTGCTGAATTGTAACAGTCTCAGCTAATATTCAAACCCTGACACAAACACAATACCTGGATGCTTGCAGTGAACTTTTCTAGTGTATTTCTCATTTCTCGTTCACTATGCCTTAACTTAACTACTGCTTCTTCATGTTGTACTTTCTGTTCTTGGATTTGCATTGCTTGTTTAGAATGCCTTTCCAACTGGGATTCCATCTTATTTACCTTCAAAGAAAAAAGGAATATAATTTTCTCCAAGTGCCACCCCCCCAAATTTCTTATATTAACATTGTGGTGTGCCTTATGTATGCCTTGGCATACATGACGTGTCAGAGGACAACCTGTGGGAGTTGGTTTTCTATGGACCTGGCAGGAAGGGCCTTTACCCACCCTTTACCCTCTCAACAATCCAGCCCGCCTTCCAAGAGTTCAAAGTCAGTTTATGAAATGAAAAAACCTGGGGCTGATGGCAGCAGTTAAGAGCACTTCCTGAGTACGAGGGTTTGATTCCTGGCTACTATATAGTGGCTCACAACCTTCAGTAACTCCAGTTCCTGGGGATCTAATACCCTCTTCTGGTCTCCTGGAATACCAGGCATGCACATGGTATACAGACATAACGTCCATTAACATAAAATAAAATTAAAAAAACAAAATTCAAACATAAAGACAAGAGCTAGAGCTACAAGAAGTAGTGTGTGTGGATTCCCAGTGAGTGGGCTAGAAAGAAGTGACCACTATTTGCATCACGCTAACCTCTTCTACAGAGATTTCATCGATGACCGAAGAACCCATTCTTCCTTTCATCACTTTGCTTCCACCACCAGTCATTGTACCTGGGGAACATAGGACAAGTCAGTTTTAAATGTTTTACCCACAATTGAAAAAACAAGCAAACCCAACCAGTAGGAAAAGAACCCAACTTACCTGACTGTTCTATGATTTGCCCCTGTAGAGTCACTACTCTCCATCGTCTATCTTTTTGATATGCTACCCTTGTAGCTTGATCCAAATTGTTAGCCACCAAGGTATCTCGTAAAGCAAAGTAAAAAGCTTGGCGGATTTCCTCATTTTTAACTTTAACTAAATCAAATAACCGAGGAGTATTTTCAGGAGTTTGAATTTTGCTCATTTTTTTTGCCCACACCGTCATCTAAAAGTTAAAAAAAATTGTGCATATAATAAACAATGTTTTCTAGGTATTATAACCCTAAATAAAACTTTTTGTTGTTTTTTGAGACGGTTTCTCTGTGTGTAGGTAGCCCTTACTGTCACTTTGTAGACAGGCTGGCCTTGAAATTCACAGAGACCCAGCTGCCTCTGCCTCTCGAATGCTGGAATTAAAGTCATGTGCGAATCACCACCCAGCTTTTTTTTTTTTAAAAGATTTATTTATTGTATATGAGCACACTGTAGCTGTCTTCAGACACACCAGAAGAGGCACCAGATCCCATTACAGATGGTTGTGAGCCACCATGTGGTTGCTGGGAATTGAACTCAGGAGCTCTGGAAGAGCAGTCAGTGCTCTTAACCTCTGAGCCATCTCTCCAGCCCCACCACCCAGCTACTAAATAAAATCTTACCATGGTATTAAGCTCCTCCCTAGTATTAATTTTATATCTACACAGTACCAACACACAACTTGAAGACAAACTATACCACTAAGTTAAAACCTCGAAATGCATTAGATATCTAAATATAAGAGCGGAAATCCATAAAACTCACACATTCAGCACTCATAACCCTATCACTTGGAAGGCAGAGAGGAGGACTGCTCCAATTTCAAAGTCAGTCTGGTCCAGATACCAAGTTTTAGGTTATCTAAGGATACATTATCAAGTCCTTGTCTAAACACACACACATCTACTACCCAAGAAGCTAAAGAAAATTACTATTAGGTCTTTTGTGCTTCAAAGTACACAATCAAGAAAGTCACAAGTGGTAGGTTTAAATTAAAACATTTTTAAAAGATGCACCTGACAAAAGGCTTGTATATATAATTTAAAGGGTTTTTACAATCCAACAAAATGAATGAAAAAAGGCAAAGGTTTCAAACACATTTCCCCCCAAGAAAGATAAATGATTAATAAGCACAAAGTATGTTTACTATTAGTCATTAGGGAAATGTAAATAAAAGTAGCTATCACTTTGTATTTATGAAGATGTACTGCAATAAGATACACCATATGACCCAGTAATACAGTCCATCCCTAGGTGTGCACTTACACTCAAACAAAACTCTGTGCGTCAGTCTTTGCTATAGCACTATTGTCAAGGCAATCAAAAAGTATAAACAAACAGAACAAAGAAAAATGAATGATAGGACATGTCAATGTTTGTAGCTGAGAGTGGGTAAGTGTGGGGAGTGATTGTTAGTGCCTATGGAGTAATAAAAACTCTGGAATTAGATGACAACCATATATCAGTAAATTTGTAGATATAGTAAAAATAATTGAGTTCTACTTTAAAATACAATTATACAACATATATCTCAGTAACAGTGGTTAGTGATTGAAGTTAGAAAACACACTAATAGCCAGGTGGTGGCAGCACACACCTACACTCCCACCCATCAATGCTACCTGGTCTACAGAACAAGTTCCAGGACAGCCAATCTATACAAAGAGATCCTGTCTTGAACCTCCTCTCCCCACCCCCACAAAGGAAACATACTAACAATCCATCCACTGGGTAACACCTAACAATGGAATTTTTTAGTGAAGGCATTACAAAATTTACCTTTTAACCTCCAAAAACATGTACACACAGAACTTGTATTAAAAAAAAATTTAGGGGTGAATAATGGTGAAGAAAAATGAGAAATTCTAAGGGAAAAATATATGACACCTGAAAGATAAATTATAGGAAGCTTATTATGAATACTTACCTTATCCAAACCTATGAAAGTTGCAACTCCAATATTATGTTTTTTAAGGAAGTTCACACATTCTTGGGCTGTATCAATAGAATCAACAACAATGTAGTCCAATGCATGGCAACAGGATGAGATAGCAATGTCGTATTTTTCATCAATAGCTCCTAAGTCTCCCTAATAATGAAAAGGAATAAAAGATTAATTTGTAAATAATTAAATTAATAGATCTTTAAATAGATCATTTCATTACTATTCAAATTTGACCATTCTTCCCTATCCCTTTGGGTTTCTGTAGCTGAAGACTGACCAGGACCCCTTGTAGAGTGGTACAAGTCCTCAAGTCCTTGAATTTTATTTTTATTCTTAATGGAAGACTAAATAAGTACACTTGGTTTAAAAAAGCATAAAAGGGGAGGCCTTACAGTGCTCCCTTCTTATGCCCACCATCCTTCCCTCTCTAGAGGAGAACCAGCACAGAGACCACTGTGTGCTAAGCAAGCATTCTACCACTGAGCCGTGTTCCATGGCCTACAATTTATATTGTAATCTACCCTTTAGTGTTTATGAATATGCAATGTGAATTTTTATTGGGCACAGGATGTAAGAATTGTTTTATTTCATGAAATATATAATGTAGATATAAGATCTAAAAGGATTTGTAAGTTAAACAAATCTTTTAACTTTCAAAGTTGTCTAAAATTATGTAAGTAGTTATGAATCAATCTGTTAACAGCAAATAATCAGGATTTCTTTAAGAAAAATAAGGTAGGAGCCATTTAATATCAGATATAGATGCAGCCATGCTGGTTAAATTCTATTTGTCCTTCCAGATCATTCTGTTTCCTTTTTCAGAAGGTTGATAGGGAACCCATCGACTATATGGGCTCAGGTTTCAGTTATGGTTGCAGGGCAAGAAATGAATAGAATAGAGTTATTTATATTCTACTAAATCACATAGAGCTCTTCAATCTAAGGCTTAGAAAGAAAGGTAAAGATCCCCAAAGCTGGTACTACCAGAGTTCTAAATTAGTTAGTCCACCTCCCGAAACCATAACCAAAATGTTAAGTATAATGTTATGAAACCTAGACTATATTAAATTCTTATTTTTTGTCTAGAGGGTTTAGCAGGGAATGCAACTACTGTACACCTTTGACCAAAAAACCCAGTCCTCTTCCAATTGGATAGGTCATCCTGTTAGAGTGGGTTGTCCAGCTTCAGGAAGGACATTACCTTGGATGGTGAGGGAGAAACAGAGAATAGGCCCAAGCCTATTTAGTAAGATCATTTAGTAAGATCAGTCAAATCTACCCCGGTGATTAATAGGATAATAGATCTTTAAGCAATATTGCCTCACATCCTAAAATTGCTTTTGTTTTAAAGACAGGGTCTCACTATGTAACTCTGGCCAGCCTACAACTCAATATTGTAGACCATGCTGGACTTGAATTCTGCCTCTGTCTCCCTAGTGCTGGGATCAAAGCACGCACCACTATGACCAACTCCTAAATTATTTATATATAATTTTTTTTTTGAAAAAAGTTTTCTTGTGTGGTGCCAAGTGCCTACCTAGCACTTGGGAGACAGAAGAGGATCAGAAGTGCAAGGTCAGCCTTAGCTACAGTTGGTTTAAGGCTAATCAGAGTTATATGAGACCCTGGCACTTAGGACTTTTCTGAGTAAAATGTAATCTACTTACCAATCTTCCATATATTCCTGGGATCCTGCCTGTCTTTTTTTCTTGAATTATTGCATCAAGTACTTTCCCCCTGCTTCGATTCATTGCTAAGGAACTCTTTGCTTCTTCAACTTTTTGGAAAAGATCATGAACCACACTTTTTAAGTTTATTTCTTCTTGTGTCAGTTTCTGAAGTTCTTTTTCTTTCTAAAAGTGAGAAGACGAAACCTACAAGCATTTGATCTTAAAATACATTCAATAGCAGAAAACCATTTGTAATGTTTCAACAATAATAAGTGTGGCCCCTAAATAACACCGAGCTTTCATATTGGTATTTTGGCCTGGCTTTGAAAATACGGATGAGTCTCTCCTATTTTAAAAGAAGTATAAAGTATTTGGCTCAACAAGAGGGAACCGAGATCTCTTAAAGTATCTATGGGTATAAAAATTCCAGTAGATTTTTCTCAAGTTCTGCCCTAAACAAAACCAAATCCAGGAACTGGATTCCAGGGTAAGTATAACTGGGCAGTTCCGTGGTTGTTGTCTTTTTGGCTAAGTAGACAACAAAACACAAAGGCATACATAGCTACTAAACAGAGAGGGAAGAGATGACGAGATAGCTGTCAACCAGAGGAATCACACACCCAAATTTAGTTTCTCAATTTCCAATTTAGAAACAACAATCTTTCTCTAACTGTTCTCCTCCTCTATTACTTATGACCCAGGCATAGAGTAAAAGCTCAAATTATAGAAGAAATAATCCAAAAAGAAAACAAATCACTAGAAATATTTACTGGATATAATTTAAATTTAAATTGTACACATCAGGAAACTGCCTGATGATCAAACAATATAAATTTACTAAAATTTAAAAATACTTATTTTTAACTATGTATACCTGTGTGTGTCTGTGTGTGGGTATGTGCAGGTGTCCCTGGAGTCCAGAAGAGAATATCACAACTCCTGGAGCTGCAGTCACAGGTAGTTATGAGCCACCCAATGTGGGTGCTGGGAACTAGTCTTTTATAAGAGCAGCAAATACTTGTATCTGCTAAGCCATCTCTCCAGTTCCTCAAATAACCATGTCGGGGGTCTAACTGAGGATAAACTTTGTCAAGAAATTAAGAAAAAATTTTGTTACTTTTCACATATCTTTATTACGTTATCTACTTTTATACATTTAGAGAAACATTTGGGGGGGGCAAGCTAGCTTGGAATCCATTATGTAGCTAACATTGGTCTTAAACGATCCTCCTGCCTCAACTTCTCAAATGCTAAGATTATAGGCATACTAACATTCCTGGAGGTAAGCACTCTACCAACTGAGCTTTATACCAGCCTATCTGTTTACTTATTCCCATGGGAGTGGCAGTGGTTATTTGTTGTTTGATTTTGGAGACAATATAGTGACTCTACTCCCATTCTCTCTCTTTCTTTTTTTTTTGGATGTATTAGGGATTGAACGCAGGCCTTGCACATGCTATAGACGCTCTCAATCAGTGACTCACATTTATAGCTGCAGCAATTATCAGTAAATCCAAATACTAAAATATTTTCTTATTTATTCAAGATTATGTTGAGAAAATTTCTATATGATAATCATTTTAAACCTGGACATTAAAAACAAAACAAATAACAAACCCCCATATATAACTCTAGAGATGGCAATGTTTAGATAAATATAGAATTTACCTCCTTTAATTCTTGTTGAGTCTGAGGGAGCTTTGTGTTTATATCCTTGATTGCAGCTTTCCTTTCCTTGAGAGTCTCAGCAGCTGTAATTAAAGCTTCCTTCGCCTTACTTAATTGAGAAACTGCTGTATTATGTCGACTGAGATAGATATCAAGTTCTGACTGAGCGACTTCCATCTTTGAACGTGCTTCATTCACTGATTTGTTAAAACCCATAAGTTCCTTTTCTTGAATCTATTAAAATGAGTTCATTAAATATGAAATGTATTTTCAAGCTTAAGACAGAAAATTGTACTTTTTGAGTCAATTAAGAAAGGAAGGTCTACAAATAGAGTACTATTAAAAAATAATTCAAATATGTGGAATAGATTAAAATAGCCCATGTCAGGTTTTCCATGTACACTATTCATTTGTCTTTTCCTAATTGATGCCATGAGTTTTATGAAGTTGGCATTAGCATGCTCATTTCTGAAAAAAAAAAAAATGTAGTAATTTGACCTCACATTTCCTACAAGTACACGTTTTTCTTAACATTTTTTCTTTCAAGAAGAAAAAACAAAAAAAGGCAAATATTATAGACCAAAGTTTTAGGTATTTTAAACTGAAAGGTTAAAACGTTTGAGATAGTCTTTTTTTCTCCTCACCTACCCGCCTCAGCCTGCCAGGTAAATGACATTACAGTACAGGCACTGAGCACTGTACTAGGCCTAAACTTATTTTCAGAAGCTCACTTTTGAATGTTATTGCAAACAGTCTTCAGGTTAGGAAGAAGTCACCAAAGTCATCACTGACAGACTCTTACCTCCTTTTCTTTCTGAAGCCCCTGTGTTTCCTCTTTAAGGCTGTCCATGACCTCTTTTAATTTTTTTTCTTCTTTCTCTCTCTCTTTTTCAAGAGCATGTTTTTTAGTTGTTGTCTCATTTATGACATTCTCACTCTTGGCAGGTATACTTTTCAGCTCTTCAACCTGGGATTATGAAACAAATTAAGGTTATAAAAATATATTCTGGAGGGTACTCAATACTAATAAAATGTACCTAAACAACCAAGTATTTCTTAGGATCTCTAATTATAGTTATCTGGAGACAATACACACTGAATTATCTTTGTTCCCTCCTTCAACACAATCCTAAGATCTTTAAGAACTTCCCACTGCTCAGAAGTACTGTGTAGTTAAGACTCATTGAAAATACAATCTGGTAGTAAGTAATCACATACCAAGATTTTATTCCTGAAAACGAATGCCTCAGGGCTGGAGAGCTGACTGAGCAGTTAAGAGCACTTGCCACCCTTTCAGAGGACCTAAGTTCAGTCCCCTCACCCAGGTGCTCACCACTGCCTGTTAACTACAGTTCAAGGGGGATCCAATATCCCTTTCTGGCACACGCAGACACAGACAGACAGACAGACACACACACAATTAAAAACCTTAAAATAAAAAGCTAATGTCTTTGTAGAATTTGAACATTATTTCATATTATTTGTTTTCCAGTATTTAAGCTATAGTAAGTACATTTGGAAAATGCTTAAAGGTCAAGTAGAACCCGAGTCTTGGGTGTTATGTATCTATTTATTTCTGGCAAAGCTATAAACACAGCTTGAGAGACAACAAATTACTTAGCTGTCAGAACCAATTTTTTTAGGGGGGGGGTGTTGAGTTTTTCTTCTAATTTTTCATGTACGAGTGTTTACCGAATGCCTGTCTGTACACCACATGCATGTAACGCGTGCAAAAGACAGAAGAGGGCATCAGATCCTCTGAGACTGGAGTTAGGAGGCAGCTATGAGTTGATATGGGGGATACTGGGAATTGTATGCAGGTCTGCTGTAAGAGTAGACAGTGATCACTAAGCCAGCCACCTGTCCAGGCCACAAAATTCATTTTTAAAATGTTAACTCCAGATAGCAAACTCTTTTTGCTTTTGCAGAAGGCAGGCACTATTTTTAAAGTTTATGGGAAATGCTAAGACTGCTCAGTGGGTAAAGGCATTCACCACCAAGCCTGATTACCTACTTGAATTTGATCTTTGAGACCCACAAGGTGAAAGGAGAGAAACTAACTCCCTCACATTGTCCCCTGATCTCCACATGCATGCATAGCACACATATGTATGTAGGCACACAAGTAAATGATGAGTGTATATGTATACGGTTATTGTGGGTATTTTAAAAAACTCTGTAATATCTACTCAAAAAGTATCTTTAGCTGGGGCTGGAGAGATGGCTCAGCGGTTAGAAGGACTGACTGCTCTTTCAGAGGATCTGAGTTTACATGGTAGAGCTCATAACTATCTATAATCCAGTTCCAAGTGATTTCACACCCTCAGAGACATATATACAAGCAAAAACACCAATGCACATAAAATTAAAATAATTTAAAATCTTTAGCTATCTAGCACTCAGTAGGCAGAAAGGAGAATCTTAGTGAGTTCTAGGCCATCAAGACTTCATTCTCCAAAAAGAAAAAAAAAACAAATAACAAGACCAAAAAGCACCTAAACATCCTTTTAAATTACTATTTTAGGAATAAGAAAATTACCACTAGCATCAAAATAGTATTGCTGATTAGGTGAATGTTTCCCCAACATTATTATTAATTAAACTCTAAAACTCAATAGATGGAACGTATCCCTTGGGAGAAATTATGTTCAGGCATAAAATATTTTACATTAAGCATCCCAATTCGGGCTGGAGAGATGGCTCAGCGGTTAAGAGCGCCGACTGCTCTTCCGAAGGTCATGAGTTCAAATCCCAGCAACCACATGATGGCTCACAACCATCCGTAATGAGATCTGATGCCCTCTTCTGGGGTGTCTGAAGACAGCTACAGTGTACTTACATATAATAAATAAATAAATAATTAAAAAAAAAAAATTTAAAAAAAAAAAAAAAAAAAGCATCCCAATTCATTTTCTTAGGGAACCAAAGCCAAGTAAATTTGGGAAAAGAACTAGATTTGGTACTCAGACATGAAAATTTCAGGATTTCTTATAATACCTACCTTTTCTTTATCTTTTTGAAGTTGTTTTTCCAGTTTTTTGGCTTTACTTGTAGCATGTTTTAATTTTTCCCTAACTTGAACATCTTCCAAATCCAGCTGTGTAAATTTTTCTTTATTCTGTTCGATAAATTTTGTAACTTTATTGAGCTTCCTATTAAAGAGAGTAAATTGTCAGAGACACAATCTTTCTGGCATATTTCATCTATGAACATGTCAAAGCTTTTATAATTAAAATCTTAAAAAACTTCCAAGCTGATCTCCACTGATAGTTAAAGACTTTTTTTTTTTAATTAAGAGAGCTAAGCTGGAAATAAAATACTATGGTCTTTTTTTTTTCCTTCCCCGAGATAGGGTTTCTCTTGTAGCCTTGGCTGTCCTGGAACTTGCTCTGTAGACTGTAGACCAGAGCTGCCCCCAAGTGCTTTAACTAAATCTAAGCTCATTAAAAATTTGTTCTTGGCCAGGCAGTGGTGGCACACACCTTTAATCCCAGCACTTGGGAGGCAGAGGCAGGTGGATTTCTGAGTTCGAGGCTAGCCTGGTCTATAGAGTGAGTTCTGGGACAGCCAGGGATACACAGAGAAACCCTGTCTCAAAAAACCAAAAAAAAAAAAAAAGAATTCTTTTAAGGCAGGTATGATGGCATATGCCTTTAATCCCAGCACTTGGGAGGCAGAGGCAGGTGGATTTCTGCGTTCAAGGCCAGAGTGAGTTCCAGGACAGCCAGGGCTACACAGAGAAACCCTTTCTCAAAAAACCAAAAAAAAAAAAAAAAAATTTGTTCATGAAAGGAAAAGTTAAAGAAATGAAACTTACTTAAGTCAAAGACACTGTTGTCTTTGGTTGGCACTGAGTGATAATTTTTAAAGTCTCCCTAAAATAACCAAAATCTGATTTCTAAATTAAATTTGTAAACCATTAGGACTAATGGGTCAGGTAAAGTGCTTGTGCTTCAGCTTTGGATTTTATTGTGCCACTAGAGTAAGGGCGTCCTCTACAGCCTGACTTCAAAGATGGGCAGCGTCACACTGAGTCAGGCGCAGGGTGGTGGTGCCTAAAAGAACCGATCTATTCCCCAGGAAATGTGTTTATAGTCAACGTATTTGCAGTAAGTTTACATGTAGACACATGAAAAATTGGATGTAAATACTCAATACTTTCTCAAAGATTATTACTTTTCTATATCCTTTACAGCTGAATTCTTAGCTTTCATTTCATTGGAAAGAACACTGCTCTTCTCAGTAATTTCTTTAGTATCTTCATGAATTTTTTCCTTTTGAGTCTTCATTTCAGCAATTCTATTTTGTAGATCATAACTAGAGGGGAAAATCAGAGAATGTAAAATGGCATTAGTAAAACCAGCTACTTCTAAAATATTCATCAATTTATAGCAAGGCAGGGCTATGGGAGTGATTGGGGTAGGACCTCTGGCTTAAGGCTAGATAGAATTTAATAACAAAATTGGTTCAGTTAATAAATTAGATCTATCATATGAATTTAATAGTGTATAGTAGTGTCTCATGTGTTTGTTTTTCATGATTTCAGTTACTTGTGGTCCACCCTTGTCATCTGAAAATATTAAATGATAAATTACAGAATAAGCAATTTTAAATTGCACACTGACTAGCACTATTAATCTTTCCTTTTATTCAGTATAGCAACATTGTATATATCAACCTTATAATCACTTAGTAGCCTTACTGGTTATTGGGATCAACTATAGGTATCACTATGCTTTTGTTCAAGTAACTCTTTTATCTCCTAATAATACAAAAGGCATACATGAAAGAAGGGGCTGAGGAGATGGCTCAGTAAGAACATCTGATTTTCAAGCATGAAGATCTAAGTATGAACTTCCTGCATCCAGGTAAAACTGTACAGTAGAATGTCTATGTGTGCTGTTAACATCAGCACTAGGGTGGGGCAGAGCGGTACAGTGGCAGAAATAGGAAGTTCCCAAGAGCTTTGTGGCTAGCTTGCCTGCTTGGACCAGTGAACTTCTGCTTTACGTAAAGACCATATAAGGAAATGAAGTGAAGTGGGAGAGTGGAAGATAGCCATATCTTGTTCTGGCTTTTGTATGCACATGCATGAACATGTCCATGTCCACACACATGCACCAAAACCCCCAAGCCAAAACGAAACCCCACCACAAACTGGGGAGATAGTTCAGAGAGTAAAAGTGCTTGCAGGACAAAACTGTTGACCTGAGTTTTGATATGTGGGACCTCCTAGAGGAAGCTGTCATCCTATCTGGATCTACCCTTGTACAGTAACTAAAACAGAAGAAAAACTACATGAAAGGTTGGACTTAACTCTTGACTTTTTGGCACTTTATAGGACATAATGAAAATAAATAGTATATATAAAAATTTGATACTACCTGTGATTTCTACTAGGTTCTAAGTATTAACCCTTAATGAGGGGATTACTGCATGCAACATGTGCCCCCACTCCCACTATTCATAAATGGTATAGCTAACTACCTTTTACTTTAGAAAACTGTAAGCATTCACATAGGGAAAAAAGGCTTTGGTGCTTAGAAATGTATAAAGTTGACCAGAGTACTTACATGTAGTATTGGCAGATATGATTCTTTTTCTTAAATATTTCATTTTCCAGGGTAAGGAACTCAATGGCTATGTTTTTCTCTCCTTCTAGTGCATCCTTCTCCTTTTCTACCATTTTTACTCTGTTTAACTACAAACATTAAAGATTTAAAACATTTCATATGTAAAATCAATTTGAAACATAAACACTAAATAAAAGCATCTCATGCAAAAGTTAATATAAAAATAGCTCGATTAAAAACAAAAACCGAACATTCTGTAAGTATGAACTACAAAACTTCAGTATTCAACTGAGTATATATATTCAGCTGATCTGCAAATAAAACAGCCCCCATCCCCCTTTTTGTTTTTTTAAGACAGGGATTCTCTACTGTAGCCCTGACTGTACTGAACTCAATCTGTAAACAAGGCTGGCCTCAAGCTCTGAGATCTATCTGCTGCTGCCTCCCAAGTGCTGGGATTAATGACATGTGCAACTAATGCCTGGCTAATGAGACATTTTCATTGGTAACAAATGTCTATTGAAGATTCATTTACCTTTTCTCCTCTGTGTTCATTTAATATTTCAACTTTCCGACATAAGACTTTAATAGGTTCATTTAGCCGTCCACAGCCAATTATATCTTCTAAATACTCAAGCATACCCTCATCATGTTCAGTCTGGCCTTTGGGTTTCATCATAGCAATCTGTTCAACTTCACCCTTTAAGAGAGTCACATTCATACGCATTGTGTACATACAGCAGCTAAATGTCCCAGCGAGAACAGGGTAATCCCAACTAAAGAATATTCATCAAGTAGGTTAAAAATATTTTATACAAGGGGTCTAAAATCATTCATATATATATATATATATGAACATATATGCACACACATTCACATATAAAATTTATATATTTAATATATACCCACATATATACACAAAAACTCCCCATCTAGTGTTTTTAAGTAAATAAATTTTTCTGTCAAGAACAATTTGGTAAGGTGCCAATTACTATTAACACAATTTGCTAATTAGTTCTCATTCTAAAAGAATTTTCAAAACGTTTCTTCATGAAGTGCATAAGGAACCTGCCTGAGTGCTTACAGTTTCACTCTATATAGCTATCTAACTTCTCTATAAGCCTGGTGTAAGATTAACAAGGGACCCACTTCATAAAAGATGACTAAGTGTTGATTTTTTTTTTTTAACTGAGAATCTTAAATGGTAAAGGAAATTATCTTTCCCTCTAAGTATCCTGATAGGGACAGCAAATAGCATTGTTACATGCTATGCAGGAAATCTTCTTTTTGTAAACAATCTATATCAACTTTAAACTATAATTAAAATCTTTGATTACTTAAAAAGGAAAAAAAAATTCAACAAACAAAAACCTACAAGTAGCACCTAAGGCTGATTTCCAGGTAACCTATTAACTTGAGTGAAGAAAATTCTGTAGCTTTTTTGTTCTGTAAACACTAGCAGCAAAGGAACAGGCAAGTAAGTGGGGGATGGGATGGTCAGGGACAGACTATTTTTAGTGAAATGGCCAAAAAAGGAATTACATGTTAATACATGTTAAGATATTTTAGTAATTAAATTTTTATCAGTGTATGACTCAACCTTAAAAATTAGGCTAAAATGTACCAAAGAAAAAAAATGTTGTTTAACATTTTAAAATTTACTTGCTGGCAAGTGTACTTTGTGTTGATTTCTAAGACGGGTTCTCAAAGTAGCCCACACTAGCCTTGAACTTGAAGAACTCTGTCATTGCCTACCAAGTGCTGGATTCAAGGCATGCACCATCAAGCCATGCTAAAAGGTGCTCTTTTTAATAGTTCTATACAGTATCATAATGCCAATAGTCTGATAAACTAGCAGTACCACATGATCACCAAGTATAGAGTGAAATTGTAAACCAAAATGTCTTTATGTATGCTAAATCCTATAGTATATAGGTATTTATTATGCAGAATACTATCCAGTCAGTCTCAAATCTTTGCATCAACAATTTACGTTTAGACAGGATCCAAACCCGAAGCTTCAGATTTATAGTAGTAACTTTAGTCACTGAGAACATATACTCTAATATATTATGTAATTCATGCTGAGTATCTGAATGTCTATTTTAAATGAATAAAATAAAAAATATGCCAAAAGAACCCATATTTGAGTCAAATGACCACAAGGTATTAAGTCTACATTTCTCAAATAATGAAAACCTGGGGTCTGGTGAAACCATACACACAAGTAAAAATATTTAAATAGTATCACGTTTCTTTTTTTGGAAGGTGTATATAGTTATTAAGAAGCAATCTAGCTTGAGAGAAAGCATGGTAGTTGATTGTTTTTGTTATTTGCTCCTTCCAAAATAAGATGAAGGATGCAGCGCTGATTTCCTCGCAGTCCAATCAATTTGTTGATTCAAGATAAGCTCATTTATAAATCAAAATAATCCTATTTCAAATCTCATGGGATAATGTTTTAAATTTTATTATACTGTATTGTTTTGTTTTCCTTTGAGACAGTATTTCTCTGTAGCCCTTGCTGTCCTGGAATTGCTATGTAGACCAGGCTGTCCTTTAACTCACAGTAATCTGCTTGCCTCTGCCATTTGAGTACTGGGATGAAAGTTGAGCACCACTATAACCTGCTATTGCATTCCTTTAAAGACTAGACAGTGAATGAATAAGGCACAGTTAGATCTTCAATTAAAAGGACTCCTGTGGCTTAAAAAAATCATTTTATTATCTTATGTATGAGTTGTAGTGTTGGCAAGTGTATCTATGTGCCACATATGGCCAGTGACCCCAGAGGACAGAAGAGGATATCAGATCCTCTGGGACTAGAGTCAAAAGATGGTGGTAAGCTTCCAGGTGGGTCTTCTTACTGTTGAGCCACCTCTCTAGTTCCTGCTGTGGCTTTTTAATGACAACCTAGAACTTTGCTTGTGGTTTTAACCTTAATACTACCTCCATGTGCCCAACCACTTGCTACTCTATGCTTTCTACTATTTCCATTTTATGCCATCTACTGTGTAATCTGTGGACTGACAAAAGGAAGTTTTCAAAAAACCTAGCTCAAGTCAAATATTTTAAAGCAGTAAGCTTAGTACATTTCTGAAATAATTAAAAAAGTATTTTTAATCGTGTATGTGTTTATATGCCCACATGAGTAGATGCCTATGGATTTCAAGAGAGGGTGCTAGATTCCCCTGGAACTGGAGATACAATCAGTAGTAAATGGATGCTGAGAACCAATCTCAGGTCCTTTGTAGTACCAGCAGTAACTCCTGAAGATATCTCCCACCACCCAGAAAAAAATATCAATTTGAATTTAAAAGAGATACTCTTTCATACCAAGGTTACAAATCACAACAGTAACAGAACAGTGATATCTAAGACAGTTCATGTTGTTATATCATACCTGAAGCTGGTAAAATTTCATATACCTTCATATGTGAGAGTGGCAGAGCTGGGCATCTACAGCTTAAAAATCTAAGAGGAAGCTGAGTATGGTAACACACACTCCAAACTCTAGCATGTGGGAAGTGACATAAGTCCTTTTATTTTCACTAAAATACAGGTAGGGAAGGGGTTGAAGAAATGGCTCAGCAGTTAAGAGCACTTGTCTGCTCTTGTAAGGACCCAGGCTCAGTTCCAAGCACTGATGTGGTGGCTCCCAACCATCCAGTTCCAGGGGTTCTGATGCCTTCTCCTGACCATCTTGACACCAAGCACATGTGGTATACATGTGTACATGTAGGAAAACCTTATGTAAATGATTAGATATCAAACCAAGAGCCTCATGCGTGCTAGATAATCACTACCACTGAGCAATATTCCAACCCCTTGAGCTTTTTTGTTTTGTCTAAATAACTTTCATTTTTCCTGCTTTTAACTGTACCATCAGTTAACTTCTACCTTCCTCAAGTACATTTTTACTCTAATTTTTCTGCAAAAGGACAAGTAATCAAATTTCTAATGTTAGTATCTGTCTAAAGTATACAAGTAGAAAAGAAAATGCTCTCGTGGTTAGTTTTCAGACCTATCCTGGGTACTTAGGAGCAGCTTCCTAGCTTGTTTTTCATAGCTGAGACACTGGATCAGACACCTTTGGAAAACTGAGGTATTAACTCAAAACATTTCTTTTGAAATTTAGTCACAGACTTGCTTTTAATTTTTATTTCTACAGATTAAGAGACTACAATAAGTTTATGTTATGCCAACTGTAAAAGTATTAAAAAACATGAACTCAGATCTAAGTTAATCCATTCTCCAAAGTAGAAAACGGTAACAAAAATCATTTGCTTCATTTTGTTATAAAGACAAAAACCATACAGAACTAAAAACTGACCAAATCAAAACTTCGCTTTTTAAGGAATTTACAAAACCACTTTCAACACAGCAATTTATTAAGATAACTTTGAAGGGTAACAGGAGCATAGGATTATCATTTCTCTAACCCAAATGGAACAAAATCATCAACTAGTAGAGCAAACCAATTAAATCTAGTACTTATGAAATATTACAGGCTAATAAAACCTTTCTTGTTTGAACCAATAGTCTTAAACATCACAAAGTCTCTCCTGTAACATATAAAACTATGTAAACCAATGGTAACAAACTATGTGACTACCTGTCCTTAAGGATAAGAAACGGGCTTTATCCATTTTTAGACTAATCTTAGCACAGTGCCTCATTAGGAACACATTTAAATAGTGAAACTTGGATCCAGATACTAGAAATGCTTTAAGAAACATGAACCCAAAAACAGTATAAAAGCCTTTTCAATCTCTAAAATTTAGTTCATTTTAATCTTAAAAAATTTGCTTTTTCTAAATTTAGATTACATATGATATAATCATTATCACTGTCTCTGCATACTTACATCTTAGATGCTAATACTATGATACTATCTTCAATTTTCTAGCCTCCCTAGCCATGGGTAATTTTTAAGACAAATGTTAGTGAGGAGAGAATGAAATAAAAGCTACAATATTACTTACCTTCACATGCTTTAAATCTTACTAGTTGAAGAATCAAAGATTTTGATAAGGAGCTAAGAAAAACTCACAGAAACTACTTCCACTTTCTCTTAAATTTAATAGAATTCTGAGTTCTATCTAGTTGCTAAAGTTCTTATCTAAGTTCAACCAAATCAAACTGAATCTGTTAATCAGAATGTTTAACTTAGTATTCTTTGGAAAGGATATAAAAATTTAATTGTGAGAGCAGACAAGGGTTCAGTTATGAGGACCAACAATCATCTTAAGTATTCTAGAAGCATGTTTTAATATACACTCAACAACTTATTTCTTTGGGAAATTACTTTATCAGTTTCCTTCATCAGCAAACTATGTAGAAGTAAGTTGTACAAAAACTTTACAAGACCTAAAATATAGTCTATTTTGTACTGGCATAAAACTGATTTCAGAATAAAATTAAGTATAATTCCCTGCAAAATTGTTACCACCATTAAATTTAAGATTATAAAGGAATACAATTTTTTATCTAGTTAATTAAGCCAAATTCCTGAAAATAGAAATCTACAAAACAATACAATTCATTTAAAAAACAAAGCAAAACACCTGGTGTAGGACTACATTTATATAAATCCAAATCTATTTACATGCATATCTCCAACTGATTTTTTTCAATATTTTTAAGCAACACTGGTTCACTAAAGTATTGTAAATGCACTGTTCTGACAGTTAAGGGTTATTCTAGAAAATTATCATTTGTCTTTTATACTGTGTATGCTTCAGAAAAATCCCTTAAGAATATAGTGTAGAATTTGTGAAAATTTTAAGTTAATGGGAACACTTAGTTATCACAACAAAACATTTTATATCAAATTGAAACCCCCAACTTATTTTAAAATCAGAAGCTCAAGATACAATGTATCAGCAGCTGTCTCTGCATAACAAGCAATCACTCTTTTTAAATTTTATTTATGCTCTTAGTAGCTTGGGATAGTACAGAAAAATAAGATGCTTTCAAATCAAAATAGAAATTTCATAATACCTAACAAGGCTGTATTAAAAAAAAAGAAAAAGAAAAAAAGAAGGTAGAGAAGACGAATTTTTCCTTCCAAGTTATACTAGCAGGATATACTTTTACTTCCATATTCCCATCAAAATTGGAAAAATAAATAAAAAGGAAGAAACAATAAAATACAGGGTTTAATTAAAAAAAAAAAAAAACAAACAAAAAAAAACAGGAACCTAATTTTTATACTTCTAAAAAAGGTTTCTCTAAGAGTTGATACTAATAGTATTGGTTTAAGAAATTAGGCCATTGTAAACAAATTAAGCCCGCCTGAATAAACCTTTATGTGAGTATAATAAATGTTAAAAACATTATAGGAAATTATTACAGGAAATTTTGTTGTGATATCAAGTATATGGTTTTTATGTTAGAAAAATGACAATAAACTAAAGACAGACTATTTTAAGATTTTTATCTAAACTGTTATCTTAAAGGGAAATGACAGAAATGAGTTGCTCTATCCCTGTCACACTAAAGCAGCACAATAATATTGGTGTTTAATATTTATTTCACTACGCCAATATTTACGTGCTGCTAGAGTGGAACAAGTATGTCAGATATCCAAATATAACAAGACAAATGTGATGACAACATATAATCTTGAATGAATTTCCTTAAATTTCTAGAGCAGCAAATAATGATTCGCATCTTGACTGTAGTATGTAAACCATGATGTGCTGCTACAGTACTTTAAGGTTCCAAAAGACAGGATTCACCAAACAGAAGAACACTCTTTCAAGCTTTATTACAAAACAAAAACCAAAAACCAAGAAACTTGGAAGAATTTTTAAACTTACCTGCAAGATTAAAAATCGATTATGGTCTAAGTCAATGCCATGGCTTCTAAGAAGATTTCCAACATCTTTGAATGTCTTCTTCTTCCCACTTATATGATAGACAGAAGTATTATCTCTGTAGGCTGTTCTAGATACATAGAAGTTGCTGTTAGGAAGGACTTCATAATCATCCCCTTCCTGTTTTTAGGAAAAACAGAACCAGAAAACTGTTGGTATTAAATCACAGGTTTGATCCAGATTTCATTTACTTTTAATACCTAAACTAATGCAACGGATTAAATATTTCTTGTACTCTTTAACAGATTCATACATGTCTATAACGAACTTTAGTCCTTTTTACCTATTGCTAGCTTTATCTTCCCTGAATTAGTATGACCATAAGCTGACAACCATTGTAAAATGAAATAAAAAATAAAACTGCTTTACAAAGGACTAGTACTTCTCCAAGTTGTTTGGTTTCTTTCTCAAAAAAATCTCTAAAAGTTTAAATCAAGCAAACAAAAATTTCATGCTCAAAGAAGCCAAAAAAAATCTGAATAAGAGCCAAGGAAGGTGGACTAGATAGAACCCTAGCATATCTACAGCAACCCACTCCACTCAAATAACCTTGATGACTGGTTTAAAAAGCTTCAGGAAGAGACCATTTAAGGAAAATATTAAGGGGAAATACTTTTCTGGTGGTGGTGGTGTTGGGGAGTAAAGGTTGTTGGTTATTCTGTATGTGGGGGGGGGGGCAGGGAGAAAGGATTCCTTTAGCCCTGAACTGCATCTATCATTAATTGAAATTAAGAACAAATCATAAAAATTCACAGTTATATACCTAATAAAGGAAATCAAATTATAAATCTGTTTTAGCATTAACATTCATTTATTCTTAAAGGCTCTGTGTCATATTTAATTTTAGATGAATCAAACAACAGGTATCTGATTTATTAGCAATCTATTCTCCAACACAAATGTACAACAGAATGAATTCAGAAGCAAAATTATGATAGATGCTTGTAATTAAATTTCTTTATATTTAAAACATTCTCCCCAGCACCCAATCATCTATAACTTTATTATGTGCATTTATATTTAAAGGTTCTTTTCACTTGCTTTTTGAATCATGGATTTTCTAAGCTAATAATTAAACAGATGCCTGTCCCCTACCATTTCAAAAAACACATCATGGTAGTTCAAACCTTAGAAAATTCCCTCTCTCTCCCCTCCCCTGTGCACACAGCTACTAATCATTGCATTTCAGAGTCAATTATTACATTTTAAAAATTACAATGTTTATCCTAAAGCAAAAAAAAAAAAAAAGTATAACTTTTAAAATGAATCCCATATTTAGTGAATGAATGCTTAATTAGCACTCAGGGTCCCCTAAATCACTATCTTCTTCCAAAAGGTTGAAGCAAATATGGTCACAGAAACAAAAACCATTTCTTTTGCTTTAATTATACACAAACATAAAATAAAGAACAATTCAAGTCTACAATAACAAAATGTGGCATGTTTCTTTTTCTTGCTTGAAGTTGCAAGTAGAAAATCTTACCTTATCAATTATCTTTTGAAAATGAACTTCTACAGTACAACTCTGAATATCCTTGTGTTCATCAGAATTATGTATCAGTACCGACAGCTTTTTTGACCTTATTTTTTGTGCTCGATAGCCAAACACAAAAAGCATGGAATCGATAACATTGGATTTTCCACTGCCATTTGGTCCAATAATACAGGAAAAACGCTGCATAAAAGTAAATTTTTTAAAAAATTTAAATTTAAATAGTCACACTTATACTAGTTTTAAACTACTCCATAATTTAATTTATAGTAAAAATTAAAGGTATTTAAAAGTCTTCATTATTAGAAGATACTTTCTCATTCTTTCTCTTAGAAATAAAAGCAGCTTATTAAGAAAAGGAAAGCACTCCAAGAACGGGAGTGGGCTGGTGAGCTGAAGGAAAAGCATGCACTCCAAACCCCAATGTGAGTTCTCTTACATCATGTTCTTCTCCAGCAAAAGCTTCACCATCTTACATAAAACCATATTCAAATTCTAATCCCGACATTCTACAAAACTCATTAGCACAGTCAACGGGAAAACATTACCTTCTAACAAAATCAGATTCCATTTAATATGCAAACATTATTGCTAAAGATGTACCAAAGATATCAGATACTGAAAACACTAATTCCTGTTGTTGAAATCACAGGCCAACATACTGTCTGTGCGGCTATGAGCATGTGTGTGTATAAAGAGTCAGGACCGTTAGGAAACTGTTATTTAAGTAGGCAAATACCTTATGGAAAGGTCCCAGAATTTTCTCTCCAGCATAGGACTTGAAGTTTTGGTTTACAATATGAGTTATCATAAGTCGAGGAGCTCCAGCCTCACTGGCCATTGCTGGAGGTGGGGGTGGAGGAATACTATTCAAAATCTCTTCTAAACTTCTGTCATCAAGCTCCTCACCTGGAGTTTCTAGGTTATGGGAAGGCAAAGAGGGGAAAGCCTACATTAGTGTAATTAGTTGGAAGTCTGCTAGTATTTAAAGAACATAATGGAAGGATGTTACTTATGAAACCTAGGAATTTATCTTCCACACAGACATATTCTAAACTCATGGGGATGGATAATCCTTCAGATTAGTTTTATGAAAAATAAAATTCGTGAAAGAAATCAGACCAGTCATAAAATTTGGAACTACACTGTATTTGAGGGAGCAGTCAAAATACCTACTATACCATAAAGAAAACCTTGCAACAAACGGATTCCCCATGGCTATCTGAGACGACAGGAGATTTAACCCTAACAATCGAAAATCCAACTCTACATGCTTCAGCACTTAAGAAATCAAAAACTTCAGTATCATGGTCACAGGAATTTCACGGTAGCTGTTAATTCCTACACTCTGAATGCTCCACGATCTCAAATTATACCTTCTTTTTAAAGGCAATCTAAGGGGCCTAGAGTTTTTTTCTTGTGTAGGACCCGAGTTTGGTTCCCAGCACCCACAATGGGAGGCTCGAGAGACTGCCCATAACTAGAGATTCATGCCCTCCACGGGCACCCGCACTCATGTGCATATATGCCCGTGTCACCCAACACTGAGACACTTTAAAAAGTAAAAATTAATATTACACTCAAAAAGGCAATCCAACAATAAAGAGTGAGTCAAGTAACTCAACATCACATTCAAGCCAGTCTAGGGGCGCCGAGGCGCTCAGCAACTCAGGGTTACCATGCCGATTTCAGCGGAAATACGAGAAAGATGTCAGCGCTACTCCAAAACACAGAAATTCACAACTCAAGTTTTCAGCTCACCCCCATCCCTTCCAGAACCATTACAACAAACTGCATGGAATTCCTTCGAAAACTACAGAATGGCTTTTCGGAGCTTCCAAAGTCAACCTGTCGCCTGCGCCCCGCCAACCTCAGTGGGTCTCCGCAGGCTTCCGACGCACCCTGACCCTGGCCGGTCACTCACCTGCAGCTGCAGCGCTGTCCACTCCGCCGGCCGGTTGCTCCATCGACCCTTCGCTGTGGTCGCCGTCCTGGGAGGGTGGCGGCCCTTCCTCCTGGTGGCAGGCAGTGGAGGGCTTGGTGCCCTTACGCGGCATGGTGGCTGCGGCAGGAGAGAGTCTGGAGTCAGATCGGCCCGCAGCTCGCCGCCTGGGCCCCGCAGCGGCCGGACGGGCTCCGCCCAGGACCCCCCGCGTTCGTCAACGCCATTAGCAGGCAGCGGGTCCCGAAGAAAGTAGCTACTAGGAACACAGCGGTGGCAACCAGGCGGAACGGGTTTTCCCACGCCCCAGGTAAGTGGGAAAACCTAGCCGCGCCGGCAGACGCGCCCAGGACTGAGGAATTCGCTCAGGCCACCCGCCCCCGTGGAGCCATCTCTCAAGAGAAGGACATCTGCTGACAGTCTCCTGCCGTCGGGGCTGGGGAGTGAATGTGCTCGGAATCGGAGAGAGAAGTTCGTCCAGCTTCGAGTCTGCGTGGCTACTTTTCAGAGCAGCAGCGCCCGCCTGGGCGACTTGTCACCCCCTCCCTTCTCCCCGCCATTTAGGTCCGGACGCCCGGACTGCCGGAGGAGTCGAGGTCTCTTCTCCTCACCGCCCCAGCGGGGAGAATGGCCGAAGCTAGAGTCACCAGCCATATACTGCTAAATTGGACCCTGGCAGCGTCTGCTCGGGTTGGGTCATTTTTGGGGATAGTAGGGGTCTATCCCTCCCGGGTCTGGGGCGGAGTCCCGATGGACAGTCTAAGCCATGCCAAGTCCCCAGGAAAGGTTCTCAGTGGAGCTGCAGTCCCCTTGGGAGACGGGACCGACCGGCCTGGGGGAGGGGGGACGCCCTGGCCGAGACAGGCTCGCAGCCTACCCCAGGAAGAGGCGCTGGAGCCGCCGCCCGGCGGCCGAGGGGGAGGGGTGACAGGCAACGGAGCTCCCCGAGCCGCCACCGCCGCACTTGGCCGCTCCGGCTTCAGGCCTCTGTGTTCCCGGCGCCCGCGGGGCAGGGAGGAAGACTGTGACAACCTGATGTAGAAAAGAAGTACTTCACCTGTCGGCAGGTCCACTCCGAACAGGGCTGAAATCGTGGGACGGCCGACCCCCCGCCTCGCTCCTACCGGTGTTTCGGCTCCGGGTCCTTCACTCGAAAATGGCGCCTAAAATCCAAACTCGAACGGAAATTCGTTACAAATGCGCGCAATGGTTTCTGGGACCCGCGAATTTGAAAAAAAGTGCGGCGATTCCCACCGCCATCTTCGGGCCGTTCGAGCGCATGCGCGGGTTCTACCCAGGACAGTGGCGCGAGGGGCAAATTTCGACTGGGAAGGGAGAGCAAGGAGGGCTACGTCTTTTCTATGGTCTTTAAAAGAAATAGAGTCGTGGAAACTACAGCCTTTCGCACTTCTAGAACAACAGCATTTGAAAAACTGGCGAGATTTGAAGAGGAAAAAGAAAAAAAAACCAAGCAGGGTCCTGCACACAGTTGTAGGCGGGGCCCAGTTGCCCAATAACACCTTCCAGTGAGAGGGCGGGCTCGGTTAGGGGCGGGGTCAAGAGCCCGCTTGGGTGACTGGCACCTGGCAAGTATCGCGGGAACATGGCTGGAGGAACGCTCACAGCGCCTAGAAATCACTATGGTGATGGAAAGGTCGGGAGGCTATTTGGTAACTGTTCTGATCTCTGAGAGCAATCGCCAGCGCTTTCCTGTAACTTGAGGTAAATTTCTTCATCTCCAGAGCCTTTGAAGAAAGGGTTTGGAAGCTGTAGCGGTCGTTGGGACCTACCTTCTCTTGGTTTGATGGGATAAGCTTTGCGGAGCATCAGTTATTTTCCATCTCCTTCCAGCCAGCAAGGCTCCCTCTGGGTGTTGATCTTGGGATGTGGAGTTTACAGCTAAAGCGAGGAAACCGGGATTAGTGAGTAATCTTGTAGTCCATTTATGAATAACAATTATTTTTGAACTATTTTGTGTTAGTGACATTAGTGAAAGATTTTGTATATAAATAGCCATTTGGCCAACAGGGCTCCTAATGGGAGAAATGATTCGCTGGTGATAACTAGTTACCATTATGGGGGAATTAGTTCATAGGTAGCATAGTGAAAGGAATAACCAGGATTGTTAGATGTGGCAATTCCTAATCCCGGGCAATTTAGTTTCCTTAATGGGCTTTTAACCCGAGTTTGAGGATAATGAGGGTTGGGACAGAGTTTCTAACTCTCCGAAAATTGTATGCTAAGTTTTGTGTGTTTAGGCTTTGTTTTCCTGGGTGGTTAGTTTTCCTATAATTTTGAAAAAACGGTCTGAATCACTCATCCTCCGCAATGTTAAAGAACCACTGATTAATTTGGCTCCCCCAGTAAGTATTTATACAGCAACTTTTAAATTTAGAGCTGCTAGCCTTTCCTTTTTTCTCTATTTAAGGCCTGGCATATTAGAGCACCAATAAACTTGTTTAATAAATGAATTTACATTGTTGTTTGTACTGGCTAGCTTTGTGTGTCAAGTTGACACAAGCTGGAGTTATCACAGAGAAAGGAGCTTCAGTTGAGGAAATGTCTCCATGAGATCCAGCTGTAAGGCATTTTCTCAATTAGTGATCAAGGGGGGAGGGCCCCTTGTGGGTGGTACCATTCCTGGGCTGGTAGTCTTGGGTTCTATAAGAAAGCAAGCTGAGCAAGCCAGGGGAAAGCAAGCCAGTAAGGAACATCCCTCCATGGCCTCTGCATCAGCTCCTGCTTCCTGACCTGCTTGGGTTCCAGTCCTGACTTCCTTTCGTGATGAACAGCAGTGTGGAAATGTAAACCGAATAAACCCTTTCCTCCCCAACTTGCTTCTTGGTCATGATGTTTGTGCAGGAATAGAAACCCTGACTAAGACAAATTGGTACCAGCATAGTGGGGTATTCCTGTGACAACCTGAGCATGTTTTGGGGAGGACTGTAGAAGGACTTTGAACTTGGGACTAGAAGATCCATTCGATGTTAAGAGCTCTGTGGGATGTTGTGTAAGAGCTTGGAAGATAATGTTGAGAACAGTGCAGAAGATGGAGGCCTGGCTTGTGAAATTTCAGAGGGAAGATTAAAGACCCTTATTAGGGCTGTTGCTATTTTGATTGTGAAGATTCTGTGGTTTTGGTTAGCTGGAGCTGAAGAATCAGCTGTGATTAACAAGATACCAGAACTACTAAAGCAAAAACTTTGCATTTCTGGGACTATTGATGCTGGTTAACTGGAGCTAAGAAATTATCGGTGATTAAGAAGAGACCAGCATCATTGAGGTGAAATCTTCTGGGAAGTGTTTTCTGAGAGGATAGAGGCTATGTTCCAGAGATAGTCAAGATTGTACCTTATGCTGTGGCTGGACTTGGTAATGTGTAAGAGTCACTCTGGTGGTACTGGTTTTGAGTAGCTGAGGCTCGGCACTGTGAGAAGCGGCAGAAGGCCATTGGTGAAGGTGCAGCCTCAGTTGCAATTGATGGCCCAGGACTGAAGGAGTCATGTAAAGGAGTTGAGGCTTGGCACCATGAAGAGAGCCTTTGAGAGGCTGTTGGTGAAGCCTAGTTACAGTGTAAGACAGCAGTGTTTTGGAGATGCCAGTACCATGAGATGACCACCTAGAACAGCAGCAACAGTGGAGTACATCTAGAGCCTAGAAGACATGATGTGTGCTACAAAGGGTACAGCTGGAGAAGTGACCCAAGCCCTTGGAGGAGCCTAGAAGATCGAGAGTGGATCCCAGACATTGGATGGTTGGCGTTTGATTTTGCTTTTGATTGTGACTGTGCCCTGATATTTTCCCCTCTTGAAGATATTTTAGTGGAGCCCACAGTTAAAAGATATTGGATATTTTAAAGGGATTGAACTAAAGGCGTGGGACTTTTAATGTTATTTAGATCTTGGGGATGAATAAGAAAGTAGGGGTTGAGGCTTAATTGTGTGTCAAGTTGACAAGGGGTCAATTGTACTGGTTGGTTTTGTATGTCAACTTGACACAAGCTGGAGTTATCACAGAGAAAGGAGCTTCAGTTGAGAAAATGCCTCCATGAGATCCAGCTGTAAGGCATTTTCTCAATTAGTGATTAAGGGGGGAGGGCCCCTTGTATTACCATCCCTGGGCTGGTAGTCTTGGGCTCTATAAGAAAGCAAGCTGAGCAAGCCAGGGGAAAGCAAGCCAGTAAGAAACATCCCTCCATGGCCTCTGCATCAGCTTCTGCTTTCTGACCTGCTTGAGTTCCAGTCCTGACTTCCTTTCGTGATGAACAGCAGTGTGGAAATGTAAACCGAATAAACTCTTTGCTCCCCAACTTGCTTCTTGGTCATGATGTTTGTGCAGAAATTAGAAACCCGACTGAGACATTGTCTAAATTATATTATGGCTCTTAGATGCATAAAACTTAGGTTTAGTGATTTTTTCCAGGAAGTGCTGGAAAGGACTACAAGTGTAAGAGTTTGGCAGAGTTTGGAGATTGGTGTGGTTTGAATAAGCATTCACCAATATTATAACGTACCTTTATATTTATAGTTGGAAATAAATTGTCTTCATAAAACAAATGTCATCATAAAGCTCAATGAATTTTTTTTGGACTAATAGGGATACCAAGAGGATAAAGGGATTCTTTTTAGGGGCTCCTGGAGTGTTTTGTATTTTAAGAGGTTCTAAAATACAACAAAGCTGAATGGAAGAGACACCTACTATGAAAAAAGTAGACTGGATCAGGGAAAATGGTTCCGGGTTAAAAACACTTAATGCTTTCGCAGAGGACCCAGGTTTGGTTCCCAGCACCAGCATGGTGCTTATAACCATCTGTAACTCCAGTTCCAGGCATTCAGTGCCCTCTTCTGGCCTCCGGAGGGAGACATGCATGTGGTTCACATGCATGCAGATAAGACACTCATACATGCAAAGTGAATGTAATAAAAAGGTAGACTAGACCATATGGAAAGGTATATATGCCTGGCAGAGCAGAACTTAGTAGAAAGCTGTAAGTAGAAAACAGGGAGGCTGGAGAGCTGGGTCAGCAGTGAGGACCACTGCTGCTCTTGCAGAAGACCTGGATTTGGTTCCTAGCACCCACACTGAGTAGTTCACACCTGCCTGTAACTCCAGTCCAGGGGACTTGACACCCTTTTCTGCACAACAGTGGTGCTAGGCACACACATACAACCATTGCAGGCACTCAAATATACACATTAAAAATTAGAAAACAACCCTAAATCCCATTATTTCTTTGGGTGTATAATTGGGCAGTTTACTCATCAACTGTCTCTGGGAATGTTTATTTATAAAAAAATCAACAGATAATGTCTATCCTATAGAACTGTTTATTCGTCTAGTATCCATAAGTATTTGATGTTACTATGTGATGGCGTATTTAAAGTATGTGCTCATATCAATAATGCCTTATCAAATTTGAGAAAGATTAGTTTATGAAATTCTTGAAAGGCAAGTCAGAAGATAACTACAAGCTGGGTGTAGCTTGAGAGATGAGGCAGGAGGTTTGCCATGCATTTGGAATAGCCTAGGCCACGTGACATGATGGGAGAAGAAAAAGAATTCTTCTCAAGAACTCAAGTGGGCTGCATTCCAGGGAAAGGAGATCAGTCATAGTTAGACCCACATGAAATGCTCTTTCATGTGGGAGGGAGGAGTGCCTAGGCAAGAGAAGGAAAGATTCACAGTTCTTTTGGACAGAATAGTGCTGTTACAGATTTTGGTGGTTAAGGGTATATGTAGCCAAGGCTAGCTTTGAATTTCTATTTATCTACTGATTTCTGGAATTAGAGGCAAGCATCATCATTCCTGGCAGCACAAACATTTTTCTAACAGCCATAAACTAGGCTGCGTAATGAAGAGAGATAACCGACAGCTATAGAGCAGACTTAAGTCTGAATCTGAACATGATGAAATAAGGCATTCAGGGATTGGGGATGTAGGCTTAGCTGGTGAAGAGGCCCTGGATTTGATTCTCAGTACTGCATAAGACCCATTACGGATAGCATGCTCCTGTATTGTCAGCACTCGGGTGGAAAAGGAAGGACTATAATAAATTCAAGATTATTTTACACAGCTAGTTTAAGGTTAGCCTGGACTATGAGATTCTGTCTCAACAAAACAAAACAAATCTTGAGTGTGCTGGTCCAGGACTTATGGTACCTGGGAGGCAGAAGCAGGTGCATCTCTTTGAGTTCAAGGCCAGTCTGGTTTATTATATTACTTAGTATGATTAAAAATGTCAAACAGTATTGGGGGGGCATAGTGCAGTTGCAGAGCACCTGCCTCATACTCAAAAAAAGGGGAGAAAATAATTATCATTTCTCATTGGGTTCTTCCTGGTCTCCATCATTAAATGTCTTGTATATCTTCCCAGAGAAGTATATTTTAGTGTCCGCCAGCTTAAATACATACCATTTTTCATTTGCACACAAGGGATTGAATTATATTTTACAAAAGTTTTGTAGTATACGTCCATGATGTGTGTCTAGGCGTGTGCTATGGCACACATGTGGAGATCAGAGAACAAGTCTGTGGAGTCAATTCCCTCCTTCCAGAGCCTTTAGATGGGTTCTGGAGATTGAACTCAGGTCATCAGGCTTGTGTGACAGGTCCTTTACCCGATGAGCCATCTTGCTGACCCTAAACTTATATATAGCTTGCTTTTCTTTTGCATACTAGAGTTATCTTTTATATCAATAGATAGCCCATTTGAAAAATCATGTAGCATTGTATTTTGTTGGTACAATATAATTTTTCAATTTTAGTTGAATTAAAGATCGCTGGTATTTATGGTGGTGGGGTGTATGCATGAGTGTGTATATGTATTTGTATGTACATGTGTCTTCTGTCGTTTGCTATGTTATTTTTTTTCTTTTTTAAAGACTCATTTATTATGTACACAGTATTCTGTCTGCATATATGCCTGCATGCCAGAAGGGAGCGCCAGATCTCATTATAAACGGTTGTGACCCACCGTGTGGTTGCTGGGAATTGAACTCAGGACCTCTAGAAGAGTAGTCAGTGCTCTCAACCTCTGAGTCATCTCTCCAGCCTCACTGTGTTAGGTTTTGAGACAGGGTTTCTCACTGAACTCAGAACTTACCGATGGGCTGGACTTCCTGGCAGTTCTGGGGTTCTGCATCTCTCTCTCCCCTGTGCTAGTGTTACAAACATGTGGGTTTTTTCTTGGGGGCTAGAGACCCAAACACAAGTCCTCATGCTTGCATGACAGTCACTTTACCCACTGAGCTTGCCCTCAGCCTCACTCACTACTATATATTTTTAGATCAGTGAATTAATTAGTGCTTTTCTAGAATTAATTGAACATCAAGCAAAAAAGTTGTAAAAGCCATTAAAAATGGCATGGGGGCTGGCAAGATGGCCCATCCAGTAGAGGAACTACATGGTGGAAGGAGGGACTCAGTCAGCTTCTGCAAATTGTGCTGCTATACTCACACAATTAATAAATTAATTACAATAATAATAATCTTAAGTCAGAGTGATAGTTTTTAGGTAAAAATTATTTCAGTGCAAGCCAAATGACACAAGTTTTATTCCAGGAACCGGCTCCTAAAAGTTGCCTATTACTTCCACAGATACCAATAAGATAAAATTTTAAAAAGAGATTTTTTAATGTGTTATAAGTGTTTTGATTGCATGTACGTCTGCATTGCATGTGCATGCAGTGCCTGAGGAGGCCAAAGAGGGTGTCACTTGCCCTAGGACTGGAGTTATAAATGGTTGGGAGCTGATGTGCGGATGGATACAGGGAACCAAACCTCTGCAAGAGCAGTAAGTTCTCTTAATTGCTGAACCATCTCCCCAACCCCAAATTAAAAAAAAAAACCAAAAACAATTAAAGAAAGCATTGAAAACTGGGCTTAACGGTACATATTTAATCACAGTACTTGTAAGCTTGAGGCAGGAAAATCAGAGGTTCAAGGTCATCTTCAGCTATATTGCCAGATTGAGGCCAGTCTGGGTTACATGAGACTGTGTCTCAAAATAAAAGAGTAATATTGGAGTGTAGATATTTATCATGGGTAGAAGTGTAAGGAAATATACATACTACAATGATCACTGTAACTTATAGAAGAGTTTATTTTGTCTGATAGCCCTACAGGGATAGAGGCCTGCATGGCAGCAGCAGTAGGCGTGGTTAGTAGGAACAGGAAGCTCAGAGCCCACGTGGTGAACTGAAAGCAGGAAGCAGAGAGAACAAGACGTATATTAAGTTTATTTTAGCAAGCACATATAGGAATTAGGCTGAGGTGAGGGTTGGGCCCTTACTTATCAAACTATACTATCATGCATAAGCCTGTTGCCTTTGGTGGTTAAATGTCTTAGTCTTTTCTAGGAAATAGTCAGCCTGCCCCTATTTTTCTTCTCAGCTATACAATGGACCATAAATTTAGTTTGCTCACAGCTCTGATAGAACTTAGCTGAATAATAAAAAAACTGCTTTTCTTATTTCCTTTTATTGAAGAGCCATAAAAGAACTCCAAATAGAGCTATCAACTTTGGTATTTGATGTGTGTGTGTGTGTGTGTGTGTGTGTGTGTGTGTGTGTGTGTGTGTGTGTGTGTGTGTTTTGAGAGAGAGAGAGAGAGAGAGAGAAAGAGAGAGACTTGCCATGTGTGTTGGTTTGAAATGAGGAATGTTCTCCATAGTCTTGGGCATTTGAACACTTGTCACCAGTTGGTGGTGCTGTTTGGAGAAGGTTAGGTGGTACAGCCTTGCCGGAGGAGGTATGTCATTGGTAATGGGTTTTGAGGTTAAAAGCCTTGAGCAATTTCCAGGATTGTACTCAGCTCATTAGGTTTGGCAGCAGGTTCCTTTACCCACTTAGCCATCCCCCTTTTTTTTTTTTTCTGGGACAAGGTTTCTCTGTAGCCCTGACTGTCTCAGAGATCCGCCTGCCTCTGCCTCCCAAGTGCCGGGATTAAAGGCGTGGGCCATCACTGCCCGCCCCCTTAGCTTTCTTGTTAGCCCAGATTCCACTTTCTGATAATATTGGGTAAGTAACCCTAATCTAAAATGTGTGGGACCAGAAGTATTATGGATTTTTTTTCAGATTCTGGAATATTTGCGTGTGTGTGTGTGGGGGGGTACCCAATCTGAGCATAAAGTTTGGTATTTATATAGTCATAGAATAGGCTAAAGGAATTTCATACTATGATTTTTCGAGCATCCCTGTTCTCACTGGTTTGTCATATGAAGGCAGGTATGAACTTTTTACTGGTGTTTTGGTGACCCTTGGATTTTGGAGCTTTTTGGGTTTTAGATTTTTGGATTAAGGACCCTCAAATTGTACCATACATTAATGAACATATATCTATATATCTTATATAGTAAATTCCTCAATTAGGAGTCTTTCCTAGGGTATATTTCTTTTGTAATATCTCCTTTGGGTTAGTACCTTCTAATTCAACATAAGGTATGTATAGCATGTTAGCAGTCAATGTATCTGCGTCTCTGCTTTCAGAAGAGCTGGAAAGGAAATAGATTCCTCTCTCCTTTTTTTTTTTTTTTTATTTTTTTTTTTTTAAGTGGAATGTCCTCTTTTATAATAATACTTAAAGTGGGGAATTTCCCAAACAGAGGACATTTACCTGTTCTTTGACAGATATAAAATTATTTATCTCTATGCCAGCACTGGATTCTGGGCACATTCATTTGTCCACCTGGATAATAGAAAATGCACCCTTAGCTGGGCATAACAACTACTGGCTTTGTTTCCAGCACTCAGGAGGTAGAGACAGGTGGATATCTGTGAGTTTGAGGCTAGCCTGGTCTACATAGTGAATTCTGGGATAACCAAAGCTACATAGTGAGGCCTTGTTTCAAAACATATAACAAGCAAACAAATAAGCTATCTTGTTTTCATTTTAATGTATTTGTATTTGCTGGGATTACAAGCTTGTCCACTGCACCTACCTGTCAGGTTTTGCTAAATAAATTTTTTTTCTCAAGTCTTATAAATGTTGACCCACACTAGACCAACGATAACTTATAAATGATATTTAGCATAAAACACAAGCATTGCTATTGTTGTTCTCTGTTTCCTGTGTGAAGTTTCACACTGCGTTCTGGAAATTCTTACTACCTCCCTTCCCTACTGCTACCCAGGCACTGTTGGTTGGTAATCTCCTTCCCTACCCACTCCTGAGATATCATTGCTTGGTCAGATCCTTCACATACAAAAGAATGCATTGCATCATGGTCGGGAAGACATTTGACGGCAGAGCAGCTTTGATGTACCATTGGTCAGGAAACAGAAAGGGGAGCCAGTACTCAGCTGGCTTGCTCTTTTTCCAACTTTTTAAAAAATTAGTCTGGGATCCAAGCTATAAGAGAATACCATAAGCCTATGTTTGAGGGTACCACAAGCCCATGTTAGAGGGTACCACAAGCCTATGTTCAGGGTAGGGCTTTCTTCCTCAGCTAAACCTCTGGAAGCATCATCACAGATACAGCTTTAGATGGATCCATTGATGCCCTAGGTTTTCCTTATTCCAGTTGAAGTTAGTCATCCCATGTGGGCAGATAAAAATACCTCAATGTAGCATTCAGGCCGTTCTGCACCTCTTCAGATAGGCTATGTGGAAAAAATATTTTTTATTTTCTTATTTAATACAGTATCAACATTTAGATGTCATTCATATAGATGTTTTCAGCTAGATGCAATATATAGGGAAAATCTTTCTAAGCCAGGGAGAATCTTTCCTGTGTTAGACTGTTGCTCTCTTTCTCTGATTCTTTGGCACCATTTTAGTCTGAGTGGCTGGTGAACCATTAACAAGAACATACCACTCCTACTATATAAAGTTTGATTATGATTTCTTCTGGTGAGGAAGTATCTAAATTATTATAGATATAATTGTATTTCATCATTCCAAATATTAGGTTTCACGTTGTAGTTAATAGTATAAATATGTAAATATCCTGTCTATGGTTTGTCAATTGTAGAAGCAACAAGAATTCAGTAATTTTTTTGTACTTTTAAAAATTTTAATAAATTTGAGTAATGTGATGAACCAGGTCTTTATGAAGTGTTATTTACCCTTTTCCTTCTAATGATGTACTAGACCACCTCCACCTTAGGTTCAAAAACCAAAGACAAAGTGGCTTCATTCTTGTTTATGATTAAATCTGTTTCTCAGGCTGTACCCCACCTGGAGCTTTAACAACAAATGATTCTGTACTGCCTGTTGCAGGAAAGGAAAACCAGGTTTTTGTTTAAGAAGTTGTATTGATCATCTCACAACCCTACCTTTGTTTCTAAAAGTTCTTAACCACCTGTTGTTAAGACCACCTTGTTATATTCTGCTTCTGCAATCCCTCCTATTCTCACCAAATCCCCCATTTGGAAACCGCTACTCCTGAGCTATAAAAGTCCTCATCGTCCCCATGTCCAGTGCTGATCTCTTGAACCCTGCTTTTAGAGGGAGACAGCCCATGTACATGAGTAAAAAGCTTTAATTAATTTGGCTATGGTGGACTCTGGGTTTAACACCAGTTAATCCCAAAAGGGTCTGATGGAAGGAGGAAGGAGCTTGAGAAAGCTAGGGAGCTCCTTAGTATCAAAAACGAGTCTAGGAAATGTGCCTGAAATGAATCACCTTGTCCCTGTCTGTGCCACATACAGTTTTATACTTTTAAAGTTTAAGAGAAATCACCCAAAGAGAGAAGTAGAGAGTGGTGCACACTTTGCCTGCCCAGGAGACTTCCTGAATTCAGGGACTGAGAAGTGACCTCGGTGAGCCCCAATGGTTGGTTGGTTGGTTGGTTTGTTTTAAAAAAGACATTTATTTAACATGTTCAGTATTTCACATTGTACAGACCCTTAGATTCTCTTTATTCACTGGTCCGTTTCTACAATAAATTCATTCAAAACACTATAATAAAATTATTTACAGTATTTCCAAATGACAAGATTGCTGTTTGCCCCACTATTGCTATTCACACACAGTACTTCCACAGCACAGTACATCATTAGAAGATCTACAAATGTCAGTGGTTTGTTTTTTAAATCTCGGCACCTCCTTTGACGTAGGTCCCTGTAATTTTAGATCCGGTAGAGATTTTTTTTACCGCTTTTAATTCTCAGTTAATGTCTTTTTCTATATTGTCTAGTAATTCTGCTCAAAACATGTAAGTGTATATTGGACTCAGACAACTTGGCTCTTTTGTGATACAATTATTTGGAGAGTGTTCATAATGTTTTTTGTTTTGTTTTTAATTTCCTTTAGTAATTAAATACTTTTTTTTTTTGATAGGTTCTATTATGTATCTCTGGAAGTCCTGGAACTCACTGTATAAACCAGGCTAGCCTTGAACTCACTGAGATCCACTTCCCTCTGTCTCCTAAGTACTGGGATTAAAGGTGTGTACTATGATGCCCTGCTACAAGTTGATTTTGTGCTCAACTTAAAAGTTTTTTTTTTTGAGGTGGGGTTTCATTATGCTGCCTGTGATGGTCTCTGTTCTCGTTCATGGGTTTAAATCACCTTGCCTTGTTATTTCAAGTGGCAGCACCACCACACCCAGCTCACGTAACTTTTAAAGCAATTTATCACCTTGTCCTTAAGCAATTCAGTTGTTTTTCACTGTGTTAGCTGTAGCTGTTGGGCAGTTTTTTTCCTCCACAATAGATTGTTAGCTCCAGACTGAGACACACACATACACACATTGGTAATACCGTATTGTTTTCATGTAGATTATAGAGTTAAAGTACTTAAAAATGTAGTTTAGCCTGAGGAATTTAACTCATGGGGTCAAAACTTAGCTGTGATTGAGGGTTTCCTGGTTTGCCACATCTTTTGATTTAGTCCCAGGACAGCCTTTGGAAAGTGTTTGTTTGTTTGTTTTTTAAGAAGTCATTTATTTACTGTGTGTGTTTATGCATGCCATGGCCTCAGACAGATTTACTTAGTGGTGTTCTAAAATAGTAGGCCCGTTGCAGGCATGCTGTAGTAAACCCTAGGGCTCAGCCCACGCGTGGCGCCATCAGTTCTCGGCCTTATTGTCAGGCCGTGACTTATCCTCCTCTCTCCATGCGTTTATGTTAGAGGAATTGAAGGTGCTGTTGGGATTCAAAGGGTGCAGGTGTGTGCGTGTGTGTGCACATACAAGCGTGTGTCCATGTGCCTGTGTGCGTGTGTGTGCACATACAAGCGTGTGTCCATGTGCCTGTGTGCGTGTGTGTGCACATACAAGCGTGTGTCCATGTGCCTGTGTGCTCCCATGTGCATGTGTGTGCACATACGAGCGTGTGTCCATGTGCCTGTGTGCTCCCATGTGCATGTGTGTACACATACGAGCGTGTGTCCATGAGCCTGTGTGCTCGTGTGCATACTTCTCAGTGTTGACCTATGTTCTCTTTATCGTTACAGTGAATACAGTCAAGTGGTATTTAACATTTCTCTGGAACTGGAGACATGAGACTAAAGATATCTCTCTTAAAGGAACCAAAGCATATCCTTTTAATCTTGTACACCTCACTGCATTCAACCTGTGGTCATGCCGTCAAGTTCTCTTCTGCTCTTTTTAGTCTACTTGCTGCCTATTTTTCATTTCTGGAATGGTATTTTATAAACGAATTGGTTTCAAAATATTTAAGACCCCAGTTGTAGATTTTTCTGATGTATACTGTGAGCCCAAAGTCTTACTTTCTAATACTTACTGACATTTTTATTACTCTGCTTCTTAAGTAGTTAAAAAATAACCTTTGTTTAGTCTAATAGAATCTTTAAAAAAAATCTTTAGCAAAATCTGAATAATCCTACAGGCGGTGGTGGTACACACCTTAAGTCCCAGCACTAGGGAGGCAGGCAGACTTCTGAGTTCAAAGCCAGCCTAGTCTACAGTGTGAATTTCAGGACAGCCAGGACTACACAGAGAAACCCTGTCTCAAAAAACAAAACGAAACTCTGAATAATTTGTTAATATGATCTCACACATATGTGCTCATTTAGTTTTGATTTATTTCTTTGTACTCCTGATAAAGTAGAGGACAGACTAGGGAAATCTGAACATAAGCCCTTTATTTCACAAGGGAAGGGAGCAAGCATTCTTTTCCTCTGTATAACCCTTATATTATACTCTGTCAGAGAGAGCCTATAATTGGACTTCAGGAAGGTATAATTGGCCCTCCTCTTAGTCATCACTCTTAGTCATTTCAGTCAGTTCTCACACATTACCTGTGGGCTTCACTGCCAGTCTGTGAGGGAATAAGAAGCTTAATATGGGGAGACTTACTAGTTCAGTTTATCGTCCTTGCAGTATTTAAATATCATGTTTTAGTAATTTGAGGTTCATTTGTTTGCTTCTTTCTTTATTTTGTTGCTGGGGATTGAACCCAAGCTTACCTTGAGCATATTAAGTACAGTTTCTACATGGAACTATACTCCCGCCCCCATTTTTATTTTATCTTTCAAGAAGTTGGTCTGCTATCTATGTGAAACAAAGAAAAATTTGGTCCCTCGTCAGAAATAGGAAAATATTGATTTAAACTGATATACTTCTTTTAAATTTTGTTTTTGTTTTTACAGTATTTTAATTATTTAATTCTTAAATAGAGATATGATTTCTCTTTTCTTTAACTCGTTTTTCTGTCTTTTCAAAGGGTGCTCTCAGGAATTCAGAGCACTGTGGGTGCCCACTGCCTGGAGTTCCCCGTTTAAGCTCCAGTAACTCCTGTTTTCCATTTCCTCACCTAGCAGTCTCCCATGGCTACTGTGTCTTCGCTAACCCTGGACTGGACACAGACATGTATAGAACCGTATAGAAACCACTCTTTCTGGGTTTGAGATGGACGTGTGTGGTGTAGGGTTGCCTTAGCTGCTTGTCTTGGTTTTAGAACTATTGTTAGGGCTGGACAGATGTCTCAGCAAGTAGGAGCACTTGCTGTGTGTGCTTCCAGAGGGCCCAAGTATGCTTTGCACTGATTGACTTACAGCAACTCCAGGGGATCTGATGCCCTCTCCTCTAGGGACACCGACATACACATGTGGTACACACACATGCACAAATAAATATCAAGTTTTAAAAAAGAAACATTGTGAGGTGGCCACAGTTGTGCTGAGCTCTTTGGTAATGGCCCAGTGTCCTTTCCTGTACCTCATGCTTCAGTTCAGAATAGCACAGTCTGCTAGGAGAAACAGCTTGTCTTGATAGCAGATGCGGGAACTCACATAGACATTCTCAGGCTAAATCAGAGACTAAGAAAACTAAACAGAATAAAGAATTGGGGATCGTATTTCATTTATTCCTATGCATCTTATAGGTAAATTGTAACTGAATTATTTTTTACTTCAGTGTCAGAAAATTTGTATTGTTGGAGCCTTGAGTTGGTTCAGTGGGTAAAGGTGCCTGGCACCAAGCCTGTTCTGAGTTTGATTCCTGGAGCCTACATGGTAGAAGGAGAAAACTAACTCCTGCACACTCCTTCAAGATGTCCTCTGACCTTTACACAAGCACTGTGGCAGTGCTTACTCACACACACACACACACACACACACATGTTCATACAGACACATAGCATACAAACATTGAATATGTACACACTCCCCTGTAATAAATAGTATGATTTTAAGACTTAAACACATTGTATTGTTAATTAAACATAACTAACTAAAGGCTGTGATGTAACCATCATACACAGAACCCTAGGACTCTTAGGATCGTACAAATAAAAGTCAAAATAAAAATAGGTAACTAACATGAAAACAGGAGAGATGGTAAGATGGCGTTCCAGCCGTTAGGCGCCACCTTCTCTAGAGGGTCGTCATCACAGTGTGCAACAGAAAGAGACAGTTCACTGCTACAGTTCGGTCTTTAAAAGAATTAGTGTTTTAATCTACTAAATCCTATGTGTTACTAGTCATGGTGGCTCATGCCTTTAATCCCAGCACTTGGGAGGCAGAGGCAGAGGCAGAAGGATATCTGATTTTAAGGCCAGCCTGGTCTACATAATAAGTTCTACACCAGCTACGGATACTTAGGGAGACCCTGTCTCAAAAAGAGGGAGAGTGTTGGAGAGATGGCTCAGACTTTCAGAATGCTTACTGGTCTTTCCGAGGACACAGTTCAATTAACAGCACTCACATGGTGGCTCACAACCATCCATAAATCCATATCTCAGTTAGGTTTTTATTGCTTTGATGAAACACCGTGACCAAAAGCAACCTGGGGGGGAAAGGGCTTATTTCACCTTACGGTTACGTGTCACAGCCTCTCACTTGAAAGTGATGGACTTTCAGTTGAAAGTCAGGGCAGAAACTCCAACAGGAGGCACCAGGAGGCAGGAGCTGATGCAGAGGCCATGGAAGGGTGCTGTTTACTGGCTTGTCTCTCATGGCTTGCTTGGTTTGTCCTTCTATGGCCCAGGCCCACCATCCCAGAGCACTACCACAGTGAGCAGGGCCCTTCCACATCCATCCTTAATCAAGAAAAGTGCGTCACAGGCCAATCTGAAGGGTCATTTTCTCAAAATGTTGAGGTTCCCTCCTTCCGAATGACTCGAGCTGTATCAAATTGACAGAATTAGCTAGCACAGTCCAGTTCCAGGAGCTCTGAAACCCTCCTCTGACATCCACAGGGACCAGCCTTGTATATGGTACTCAGATATACATGCAAGTGGGACATTCCCACACATTCCATAGATCTATTATAAGATCTATTGTTCTAATAACTAATGTAATAACTTATGTACTAAGATGTGTACATAGGTATGTATGTCTTTGCTCCCTCTTTCTTACTGCCTATCTGCCAACATCATTTCCTACCTTTTGGGTTCTTACTTGCTGTTTTTGAGTGTATGTGTGTTTTGACCATGCTTAAGAAATATCTTCAATCACAAATTTTATTCCCTCTCTGTCTGGCTTTCTTTTTTGAGTTCTATTCTTGCAACTTATTTGGAAGACAATTTCCTTTAAATGGAAAAAATATTAAAAGTCACACAATGGGGGGGGGTAGAGAGATGGTTTAGTGGTTAAGAGCATCATCTACTCTTCTAAAGGACCCGGGTTCAATACCTAGCACCTACATGGCAGCTCACAACTATAACTCTAGTTCCAAAGGATCTGACATACTCATACCAAAGCACATAAAATAAAGTTAAATCATGAAAAAATGTAAAAAAAAAAAAAGAAAAAGTCACACCATGAAAAACTTCATTTAGAAGCTTGAAGACATTCGGCTATTCATTTGGCTTTTCCTGGTCCACATGTTGAAGGACTTTAAAGACTTAAGTCTTTTGTGCTTTACATCTCCTTGACTCGGTACCACATCAAGAAATAGTGAGCTGTGTGGGTTGGACTACCGCCGAGGAGCTGTACTCATGCAGTGACGATCACCAGATAGTGAAGTGGAACCTGTTAACCAGTGAGACCAGCCTAATAGTCAAGCTGCCTGATGACATCTACCCGATAGACCTTCACTGGTTTCCAAAGAGTTTAGGCATAAAGAAACAGACACAGGCAGAAAGCTTTGTCCTCACAAGTTCTGATGGTAAGTTTTTAATGAATGGCTCTGCACAGCTTTGTATTAATGATATACTACAGTACTGTGATTTATGCCTAGAATTGTCTTTCAAAACTGCTATTTGATGTAGGTACACTGTCATTTTAACTTTTCTCTATGACCTTGGTGATTTTGAAGGATTCTTGTCTATTATTTTATAGAAAGTTCCTGGTTTGTTTTTTTTTTTTTTCATGGTTTCTTTAAGATTTGATTCGGCTTACAAAGTTTTAATGGGAATATTGGGAGATTCATGGTATTGATTTGACAGATTATTTGTGATATCAACTGTCCTTATCTGATAGCCAATGCTTACTAAGTAAATCTGCAGTGCTATGATTTTCTCCCCCACTTTTTGATTAGTTTTATTTTATGTGTACGTGTGTTTTGCCTATATGTATTTATGTGTACCACATGCATGCCTGTGCCTGGAGAGATCAGACCAGAGTGTCTTGATGTCCTGGAACTGGAGATATGGATGGTTGCGAGCCATCATGTGGGCATTGAGAAGTAAAGTCAGTCTCCTGCAAGAGCAACAAGTGCTCTTAACCACTGAGCCATCTCTCCAGCCTCTCTTTCTCCCTTTTAATAACTTGTTTATGAAAATATATTTTGATACTACATAAAAGTGTTTTTTCCTTCTTAGACTTCCTCTCATCTCTGGAACTCTCCTGGTGATTCTTGGCTAGATCATTTATGACCAGAAGCTGCCAGACGATGCCTTTTCTGTCTCTGTAATCTATCCATGTTAGATAGCTGGTATTCTATTTCAAGACAAAACTTTCTGTCCCTTGCCATTTGTCTTACTTGGTTTAGTGTTAGGTTAGCCTCATAGATGTTTGTTTCAGTAATATTCTGTTACTATAATTTCTTAATCTGGATTTTGAAAGTGTCCCACATTTGGTCACCGAGAACACAATCAGTGGAGCCAACAATCTTGATTTTTGCTTTTGTTTTGTAGTGTGCTCACCATGCTTTGAGCATGTCCTTACCTGCACAAGTTGTCCCAAAATAGTCTTGTAGTCTTTCGTTTTCCAAACAGCTCTGTCTTGAGATGGTTAATGATATTTAAAAGTCAAGATACAGGCATTGCTAGGAGTGTTCTTTCTAATGGGGTGTGTCTACTCTTCAGATTCTTCATCACACAGAACTAGGACATGGGGTAACAGGTGCATACTTAAAAATGAGAGCCGTTCAGATGGTTCAGCGGGTAAAGCCACTTGCTGCCAAGCCTGAGGGCCTGAATTCAGTCCTTAAAACCCACATTAGAGCCGGGCAGTGGTGGCGCACGCCTTTAATCCCAGCACTTGGGAGGTAGAGACAGGCGGATTTCTGAGTTCGAGGCCAGCCTGGTCTACAGAGTGAGTTCCAGGACAGCCAGGGCTACACAGAGAAACCCTGTCTCGAAAAACCAAAAACCAAACCAAACCAAAATAACCCCCCCCCCCCCAAACCCCACATTGGGGGAAGGAGAAACTGACTTCTGCAAGTTGTCCTCTGGTCTCTTTATGCATTCTTTGGTGTATGCATGCCTCTTCCCCCAATACACAAATAAACAGATGGAAAAATATAGATGCATGTCAGCAACCAGTTCTTTATCACTTTCTATCTAAATCTTGAATATATTCTGGTTACACCAATTCTAATTCAGTACTACAGGGTTTAGTTTTCCTTTTTCCAATTCTTGGAAACAGTAAGGAACTATGGTTATTATTATCAATATATACCTTCATTCATTTAATTCTATAATATATAATTTTCAGAATAAATAACCCAGACACTAGACTACTGTAAGAAATAACCCATTTAGTAGTTATGTAATATTATTTCCCCCTTTGGGTCTGTCTCCCTCTCTGCTCCCCTCCCCTCCCCTCCATGCCACCCTCTCTCCTCCCCTTTTCTTTGTGTGTTTTCTCCCTCTCCCTGTCCCCACACCTTCCAGGTCTCACTGTGTATCCCAGGCTGTTCTGGAGTCGCTGTCCTTGGCCTCTGGGGCTGACATTACAGCTGTGTCCCAGTCTGTGGGCAGTTGTAAGGCATTTGTGATCTTTAAAAATTTGTTCCACATCTTTCAAATGTATATAACTAATTTGTCATTTGTAATTAATTTACATTACTCCAAAAAGTCAGGGCTTATGTATATTTTTAAATTTAATTTTATTTTGCTTACTAATTGAAATATACTACATATGAATGTCTGTCATGCCACATGTTTGCATCTTTTTTATTAGCTTTGTGTTCCTGGAGATTAAGAAGAATAATGACACTATTTGTTCTTATGCCTCTAGGACCTAATAGCTAATTGTTAGTTCATTAATGCTAATTAATCTACTAGTAGGAAGTCAAATATTTTAATATAAGTTAATTAATAAAATAGATTCTGACAGATAATTTCTTTTAGGTAAGTTTCATCTGATTTCCAAGTTAGGAAGAGTGGAAAAGAGTGTAGAAGCTCATTGCGGGGCTGTGCTCGCAGGAAGATGGAATTACGAGGGGACCGCGTTAGTTACAGGTAAGTGTTCTGTAAATTCATCTCTCCTTGAAGTGCTGGAATCAAAGCCAGGGCCTTTCCCATGCTAGGCAAGCTATCTACCACTAATCAATACCCTCATCCTCACCCCCAAACACTAATCAGTACCCTCGTCCTCACCCCCAAACACTAATCAGTACCCTCGTCCTCACCCCCAAACACTAATCAGTACCCTCGTCCTCACCCCCAAACACTAATCAGTACCCTCGTCCTCACCCCCAAGCAACCTTTTAAATGAATTTGTAAAGAAAAAGTTTCAAAGAAGATATTTTCACTGTTTTACTTTCATTTCTGTGCTGTAATAAAATACTGTGAGCAAAGCCAGCGTCCGGGTGGAAAGAGCTTGTTGTAGTTTACAAGTCCAGGTTATAGTCTATTTCTGTGGGGAAGTCAAAGCAGGAACTCAGTGCATTGAGTCACAATCAAGAACAGAGAGCGCAAACACTTATCACCTTTCTTTGCTGTCATGTAGTTCTGGACCAGCTATGAAGTGGTACTGCCCACACTGGGCTGGGTTTTCCTGTATCAAGTAATAGTCAAGATAGTCTCCCTCAGGCATGCCTCCTGGCCAGCTTAATCTAGATAATTTCTCAATTGATCCTCTTCCCTGGTGGTTCTGGATGTGGCAAGTTGGTATTAAAACTAACCACCACGTTCATTTAGCAGTAGCATATTTCACTATCTAGGAGCAAATCATTGTCACAGTGCCAATCTAGACTGCTGTGTAAATGGTATCATTCGGAATATTTTATTTTTTCTTCATTTTCTATCTGGAGATAGAACCTTGATATAAAGTACAGGCTGGCTTGGTATTCATTTTGTAGGTCAATCTGGTCTCGTTAGCAATTCTTCTGCCTCAGCCTTCTCAACGCTGGGGCTACAGGAGAGTGTTACTATTTCCATTTCTTGAGATTCATACTAATCATTACTTTAATTTGTTCAATCAAAGGATGCTTTTGGAATAATTAAGTTCTAGAGTAGATAAAAGTTATAATTTTAAAAAATTCTAAAATTAAATTTTTTTCATATAACTTACCTATATTTGCCTTTTCTCTTCTATCCTAGCCCTACTCCAGGTAGGGCTTACTGTATTAGTCATCTGTTGCTGGATAATGAGTTACCTCAGCAATTAGAGACTTAAACCATAAGTACTGAATATGTAGGCTTGAGGGCAGCTTTGGTGAGTGGATATTTCTGGCTGCATGTGTCATGAAGTTCCGTCAAGTTGTAACATGTGGCTACAGTCCTGAGAAGGCTTGATTGTGCTGGCTCACACACGTGGACGCTGGCCTTGGTTCTTCTCTGGCTTTAGCAGGAGACCTTCATTCCTTGCCACATAGGCACCTCCATAGGGCTGATAGAATATTTTTATGTCATGGCATGTGGTTTCCCAGGGGTGAAAAGAAGCAGGTTAGGAACCACAGCATCTTTTCCGATTTCCCCTCAGGGTCACACTTGGTCATTTCCTAGGAAGCAAGTCACGGAGTACAGACCACACTGAAGAAGAGCAAGCCTAGGCTGCACCCCCTGAAGAAAGGAGTACCTAAAATCTGTGCAGATGGTCTTAATCTCTCCCTTAGGCCTTCTTGAGGAGGAGTTTTAATTTATTATTATTATTATTTTAGTGGCATGTCCTCTGTCTAACCGGTACCTTTAGCTTCTTTTCTAATGGCTTTTTCAGCATATAAATATATTTAGATGGTGAATCATTTTTAAACATAGACAGGAAATATAAATTCTAGGCTGGAATGTACCTCAGCAGCAGAGTGAGTATTCACCTACTATGTACAAGGTTCTGGGTTTGATCCCTAGCACCACAGAAGTAGAATATAACAACTAAGTAAATAAAAACAAAAATCCTGGTGGTGCACACCTTTGATCCCAGCACTCAGGAGGCAGAGGCAGGTTGATCTTTGTGAGTTTGAAGCCAACCTGGGCTATATAGTGAGTTAAGGTCAGCCAGAGCAACATAGTGAATCCTTGTCTTGGAAAAATAAAAACCAACCAACCAACCAAATAGCCAGCCAACCAACTAGAAATCCCTTTCTTAAATGACTCTCTGTAGCTCCAGGCTCTTTCTTCCTGTTTGAGCTAAGATGGTCACAGATGGATTTCATTTCCCTGGTGGCGGTAACTGCAGTAGATACTATATGGAGAATACTTTCCTTAAAGTCTAAGTCGAGATCATAGTGGCAATGGAAGTAGTGTTTGAATAACAGATTCCTGAGTTTTCTAAGTTTGAAGGAAAAAATGAAATTTTGACTATGGAATTTAGGTTACATTGATGAAAGCTTTTTTTTCCATGCAATTTCTATTTAAATTTACAGTTAAAACATACTCTGTTACACTTGGAATGAAGTGGATCTGAATTTTAAACATTTAGATGTTTATATATGCAAGTATAAACTTAAGACTATTTTCTACATATATATATATATATTAATATATATATAATTTATATATATATTAATATATATATATATATATATTTTTTTTTTTTTTCTTTTCTGCACAGTTGGAGAAGACGGACAAGTAAAAATCTGGTCAAAGACGGGGATGCTCAGGTCAACTCTAGCTCAGCAAGGTATGTTCTACAGTTGTCCCTTCATGTCTACATGTGTACAGCACGAGGGGCGCAGCATTCTCTTTTATAGCCTATTACAGTGCTGGAGAGATGGCTCAAAACTTCAGATCACTGACTGCTCTTGCAGAAGACCTGAGTTCAATTCCCTGAACCCACAGGGCAGCTCACACCAGTCTGTAACTTCACTTCACATCTGACCTCTTCTCACCAGGCATGAATATGATACACATATATACACACAGACAAAATGTCCAGACGCATAAAATAAATAAACTAAAAACTTGCTTATAGTGGATAAACATATTATATATGTATATAATATGAAGATTTTCTCAAAAAATAGAATCCATTATAGTGGTTGAAATTGACTTTGGTCACATTCAAAAACCTGAATTTTCTTACTTCTATTTGGACTTAAGAACATTAAAAAAAAAAAAAAAGACATATTTATTTTATGTATGTGAATGTTTTGCTTGTGTGTTTGTGCACCATGTGCATGCCTGGTATGTGCAGAGGTCAGAAGAGGGCAAAGTTGTAGATCCTCTGGGATTGGAGTTACAGGAGCTTGTGAGCTACCATGTGGGTGCTGAGACTTGAACCTGGGTCCTCTGCAAGAGCAACAGATGCTCATAATACTTGAGCTATTTCTTCAGCCCCTATACTTTACTGTTATTACATTTATGTATTCGTTTACTTGTGGGCTCATATGCCTTCACCCATCAGGGTGTGCGTGTGGAGGTTACAGGTCAACTCATGGGAGTTGGGTTGTTCATCTGCCGTGTGGATTCCAGGGATGGTCATAGGCTTGATGGCAAATATGTTTTCCTGCTGAGCTATCTCACCAGCCCTCTACATTTTCTTCCTTTCCATGTTGCCTGATTTAATATTATTTAAATTAAGGTATATTTAAAAAGCTAGGTATGGTGTGGTGGGCACCTCTAATCCCAGTACTCTGGAGGTAAAAGGAATTGGATCTCTGTGAGTTCAAGGGCAGCTTCGTTTACATAGTCAATTCTAGGATATCCAGAGCTGTATTATTGACAAATAGGCTTTTTCTTTTTATGTTGTGAATCTATATAAAGGTAGTTGTAGGTTAAATAGTTTTAAATGATTCTGAAATATTTAGATCATCTTGTATATAAAGTATGCCTGGGTATCTAGTTAAGACAGTCTAACTGGGCAGGGTGCTACATGCCTTTAATCCTAACACTTAAGAGACAAAGGCAAGAAGATTGTGGATTTGAGGTCATCTTGGAATATATAACAAGACTTTGTCTTGAGAGTGGCTCCTTAGTGGAATACTTACATAGCATGCAGAAGGCCCTGGGTTCAATCCATGGTACTGGAAGGAAGAAGGAAGGAAGGAAGGAAGGAAGGAAGGAAGGAAGGAAGGAAGGAAGGAAGGAAGGAAGGAAGGAAGGAAAGAAAGAAAGAAAGAAAGGAAGAAAGGGGAGAAAGGGGAGAAGGGAAGAGAGAGAGAGAAAAAACCATGTAAAATAAATCCTCTTCATTTAAAAAGTCTCAGTAGCCAGGCACAGTGGACCAGGCTTGTAATCGTAGTACTTGGAGCTTGAGGCATGAGGGTGCCCAACAGTTTGAGGCTTGTTCTACATAGGCAGTTTTCACTTTACCAAACCAGGTTGGTTGTTCCAATCGCACAGGATGTGTTTGATCACACTGGGTGGGAAAATATGTAGGCAGGAACTAAGTCGGGATCTATGCTTGCCCCCAATTGGGCGAAGGTGAAAAGTGTAAGGGTCCAGGATTCCTCAAAGAACGATACCCCAGACTCAAGCAGTATGTAAAGGCCAAGAGAGTTTTATTCTGCAGAAGTCCAGCATGCTGGGGTCTCCCCATTACCAAGATAGAGAGACCCCAAAGTGAACTGGCAGGCCCAATTTAAAGTACATTGGAATTCCGGGGTAGGTAGATGAACTTTATCTTACTCTATCTCTAGGCATTCTGAAACCATTATCCGGGCGTGAAGGCTGAAACTGTTGCTAAGGAATTCCAAAGTAGATGAGCTTTATCTTACTCTACCTCTAGGTATTCCAGAACCATTATCTGGGTGTAGACTTTTTTATTAGTAATTGACTTGCCTGGTCTTGCCGAGTTCTCCTTAATTGCCAATTTGAAGCCTGCCATGGGGTCAGCCTGTATTATACATACCTCTCACCACCCCTCCTTTCAGTAATGGGCCATCTCGAATCCTTGAGATGTTTCTGAGCCCCTTTCACTAGCAGCTCCAGCCAGTCCTATGTCAAGGAGAGAACCTAGTAACACAGCAGAAATGGCCACCCTTTTTACCCGATGGTTTGGAGGTGCTAGCTGGTTGAAGACATCTTCAGAGTAATAAGTCACTCTGGGTACAAGATGTACAGAACATAAAAATCCTCAGTCGTATTTACAACCAGACCATAAATGCATGGGGTAAGCCGAAAGGTACAAGCCCACCAAGCATTCTCTGGAGGCAGCATGTATCTGGCAACAGGAGTTACAGAGGTGGGAATAGGCTGGGGGTACCTTATTTCCAATGCAGAGTCCCTGTCCGATAACCAGCAGTTCTGCGTTAAGCCCTGGTTGAGAAGAGTTAAGAACGGGCAGTGCAAGTAGCCTTCCTGCCAGTCATTGTGAACTTGATGACAAGGTTGTTGGCATCACCCCCTGGGGGTACCTAGATAGTAAGAGGGCTACTGGCTGGTACAGCAAAGTGTAAGCATTAAGCAAGCAGGTTCAGGAGTGCTGGAGTCTCAGTTTCAGTGGATTGACAGGGTGACCTTCCATCATTCTTGTGGCAGTTCACCTGGAGTCTCCCCTGGGACCTCAACTGTTGGATTGTGTCTCTCCTGGCAGACTTAACGTGGGAGTGGCGTATCCATGTCCTGACCCTGTCCACCTTAACAGCCATAGGCGTGTTCAGGATCGTGGTGTGAGGTCCTTTCCAGAGAGGTTCCAGAATCTTGTGGTTTTGTCTCTTGATGTAGACTTTGTCACTTGGTTCAAAGTAATGGGGGTTGGGGGAGAAGCAGACTCATAAACCTGGCAGATGGCAGGCCAGAGTTGCTTCTGGATCTTATGGAGGGCTTCTAAGGATTTTAGAAACTTATGTTGGTCATATTCAGCTAAGATATCAGATGGCAGCATGGGAGAGGGCCTCCCATCTAAGATCTCAAAAGGAGCGACCTAAAGTATAGGGGTGTCCTAGCCCTGTATAAGGCCCAAGGTAGGAGAGATGCCCAGTCACCACCAGTTTTAGGGGTTAATTTGGTCAAGGCCTCCTTCAGGGTCCAATTTGATTCATCCTCTCTATTTGCCCTGAACTTTGGGGTCTGTACGTACAATGTAATTTCCAGTTGGTCCCCAGAACCTGTGCTAGAGATTGAGTTACCAGAGAGATGAGTGTTGCTCCATTGTCAGACCCAAGCACGGTAGGTGATCCATACCTGGGTATGGTGTGTTTCAGAAGCTGCTTTGCCACTACACTGGCAGTCTCCTTTGTAGGGTAGGCTTCTATCCATCCTGAAAAGGTATCAATAAAAACTAGCAAACACTAATATCTATATGTTCCTGGTTTTATTTCTGTATAATCTATTTCCCAATTAGCCCCTGGCCGTTGGACCTCTGATGCTGGTTCCTGGAGTCCTTGATTGGGGTCCGAGAAGTTCCCAGCTTGGCAGGTGGCCCAGTCTGAGATGACCTGATCAACCAAGTGTCCTAAGTCAAATATTTTGTACCTTGCCCCTCACAGCAGTTCCTTCAGTTTTTGGTGTCCAGGTATGAAGCCTGCTGGATCTGATGGATGAGTGGCTCAGCAAACTCCTTAGGTAGGACGGTGCAGCCTTCAGGGCTCAGCAACCACCCGTCTCTTCTGTAAACTCCTCGGCATTTTGCCTGGTGTTGTTTGTCTTTAGCAGTATATTCGGGGATGGCTGGGAGTGGGGGTCAGCAAGGCTACCAGGAGGTCAGCAGTTGAAGCTTGGGTGGCCTCCCTTTCGGCTTATCAGTTCAGGCTATTTCTGATGCCCCTTTCTGAAGAGGTCTAAGAGGAATCTATAATGTCTCCAAAAAGCAAGTATTCCTTCCTTATTTTTGATTTTTTTTTTCTTTCGCAGTCAATAATCTCCTCTCTTGCTATATGGACCCATGTATGTGAGCCATAGCAAAGGCATATCTGCTGTAGCTATGGCTCTGTTTAGAGCCTGGGTTAGAGCCTTTAGGTCAGCTTTCTGGGCTGAGGTTCCCAGCGGCAAAGCAGTTGCCCAGATAACAGTGTCCAAGCCCATCACCACCCCTACACACCTGACTCCATTCTGGATGCAGCTGCTCCCGTCTGTGACGTAGATACATCCCACGTCTGGCCAGGGCAGGTCAGTCAAGTCCAGCCTGATGCTCTGGACGTGCCAGAACTATAGAGCAACCATGCTGCATGTCTGAGGACAGGTCGGGTTGTAGAGTGGCTGGGTTTAGGGGTGATGATGGGTCATATCTTATGTGTGGGGGATTCAAAAGTAGAGCCTGAAAGTGCCCCAGTCTGGTGTTGGACAGCCACCAGCTGGGTGGATTCTTGAGGGGCCCCTCAGTAATATTGGGTGTGGTGATAACAGGTTCCTGCCCCGTGGTTATTTTGTCAGCATCCTTGACTAGCAGGGCAGTGGCAGCTATGATCTGGAGGCAGGCTGGCTATTCTTGGGCCACTGGTTCCAACTTCTTAGATAAATAAGCCACAGGTCTTTCTTGTGGTCCCAAAGTTTGGGTGAGCACCCCCTTTCTCTGATCCACATACAGGAGGGAAGGTTTGTGAGTGTGCAGGAGGACCAAGGCCTTTGGGTTGATGGAGCTGGGATGCTAAGGATGGTTTACTTAACAGAAGCTAAAATAAATTAGTTGGGGCATCTTGATGTTGGGTTCCTAGCACAGAGTTGGGTAATTTTCCCTGGGTCTTCCCATCAAAGAGACCAAGTTCTAGCTAAACCTAAAATGGCCTCAGCAAGAATAAGAGGCGGAGGACCCTCTGCACTGCCTTGCCCTGTAACAAAACAACAACAAACCAGAGAACACCGAGTAGGCCCAGAGGAGGGATGATTATCTGTTAGGAGCTCGCTCTGATCTGTTGTCACAGGAAGAGGAGTAGAGGAGGCTGGGATTTGGAGAGGACAGCCAGTGAGGCTGTTTCTGAAAGGTCCGTTGTTAAGGAGGGTAGGATTTAAGAGAAGCAGATGTGGCCCCTGGGGGAGGGGTGGGGCATAGTTCTAGGAGGAGGGGCTGAAAAGGGTGGGTACCCTGTAAGGGATAGAGGGCCAGAGGAATTAGGGATTCTGGAGGAGCAGTGGTCACTCTGAAAATAGAGAGTTGGAGTTTTAGTTTGTAGGTGTCTTTGGGGGAAATGGAAATGTGTTGAAGATCAGAAATAAAGGCTAAAATTTAACTTGGGAGTAGTTACATAAGTAAAGATGAACTGAAGTCATGGGGAAATGGGGAGGCAGCAGAGGGTAGAACCTGAAGAAACAAATGTGTTATTTAAGTATTGTTTTGTTTTTGTTCTGACCCAGTGACATACATAAGCAAGTTGCTTTGCTGGAATGAGTCCCACTTGATTATCTTCTGCTGGTAGAGTGAAATCGAAATGTGATTTTTTTAAAATTTAATTTAATTTTTTTATTTATTCACTTTACATTCCGATCACTGCCCTATGCTGATCACCCCCTTCCACAATTCTATCCCCCTTTCTTGGCACTTCAAGTCTCTGTGAGGCTAGGTGCTTCCTTTCCCACTGAGGCCAGAAAAGGCAGCAGAAGAACATACCCATATGTAGGCAACAGCTTTGGGGAAAACCCCCTCCCCCCTCCCCAGTTCCCTTTGTTTGAGACCCACACAAAGACCAAGCTGCACATCTAGATGTATGGAAATGTGATTATTTTTGACAGGATCTTGCACAGTGACCCCAGCTTGTCTGAAGGCACTGTGTGTGGAGAAGTCCTGCTTCAGCCTCTCCATGCTGGGATTATAGGTTAGGCCACTGTTGCTTAGCTGGCAAAGTGCTCTCTACTGGGAACAACAGAGAAGCGGCTGTTGATCGCTTTACAAAGCCATTGCCAGTGCACTGGTTAACAGGTACTGTTTAGTTAGTGCTAGGCTCCATTCTAAGTATTCCATCCACTCTGTAAATCCATATAAAAATCTAGGCAAAGACGGCCACTGCATCAAATTAGCAAGTATTTTGTTTCTAATGCATCCTTAGTAACAGAGAAACAACACTCTCAGGGGACACTGTTATGGCAGGAATGTGAAAAACACGTACATCTGACAGGCACTTCCTTAAAGCAATCGAAATGCATTTTCTCAACTCCTCTGTGGTTTAAAATGCTTTCAAGGGTTGAAAGAATTTAGATAATTTGTTTTACAGAGAGATAAGGGTCTGACATTTAACACAACCCCAGGTGCATGTGGTTTCTTAAAAAATGTCAAAAAGGTCACATGACTTTAGTGTACCAAGTCAGAAAAACAAGATCTTCTTGAGTGTTTTAACTGAAATGGAGCATAAATAATAATTTCCTATAAAAAAAAGCCAGAAATTATTATAAAATGATTATATATTTCTATTTTTGTTAATGATAAAATTAATAACATCTTGTTACATACTTTACTAAATTCTTGTTTTAAAATAATTCCATCTGGAGCCTAAATGTATTATTTTTCTACTTGGCAAACTGAAGTACAGCACGGTTAGGGCTTTACTTGTTTGTTTGTTCTGTGACAGCATCTTTATGGAGAGCCCTGGCAGACCTTGAACTTGGAGCGGTCCCCCTGCCACTCTCTCTTAAGTGCTTGGCTCACACACAGGCGCTACCATGCCTGGCTAACTCATGCTTTAATATGCTTGTTTTTAACAGTGGTTTAATGTAATGAATTTGTCTCAAATGCTAGTAAGAGGGACTCTTCATAAATCATGTCCTCTGTGAAGCTGTTCATCCAAAGTGCCCACATTGACAGGTCCTTAATATCCCATGAAGGACTGTGGTTTAAACACCTGGTTGTAATAAAGAAACCACGAGTTTCACTATCTAAGCTTACTTTGTTTTATTCTCTAAATCATGTTTCTGAAACACTATTATTATTTAAAAAACTGTACAGACAGGAAATAAATTGTCTCCTTGTCCTCACATGGTCGGTAAGTATTCTGAAGGAAGGTTTGTAAACAAGGAAATGGGGACACAGCCACCTTAAGAGGGCCTCAGCTCAAATGTCAAAGTGAGGAGGGTGAACACGTACATCCCTGGCTCCTCATCCTACACCACAACTAAAGGCCGAAAGTCACACCCTGTGCAACTCAATGGGAGCTGTAGCTACAGAATTATTTCCTTGGTGTAGATGTTTATTATTGGTTAGTATATAACTCAGCAAAGAGTACTTTTACTGAGTGTTGTGAGTATATGATAATTTATAAATTAAAATATGTTAATTTCCCCTGTGCACAAAAATGTAAGTAAACTAATGGAAATTAGAAAGCACATTCTAGTTTACTATAATCCTAACTACATTCTTTGTTTGAATGTAAACATTTTGAGAATTTTACACATGAGTATAGTGTATTTGCATCATCTCTTCCCGGATCCTCTACCCTCTTCTACTCCTCCACGTCCCCCTCCCTTGAAGTCATGACCTGTTCTGTAATTATTCTTAGTTTTGTTCTTTATGTTTTGTTTCTAATGGTGTCTCACTATATATCATCGGCTGGTATCGAACTCACTTTGTAGATAGATCCAGCTAGCCTTGAACTCACAGAGATCTGCCTGCCTCTATCTCCAGAGTACTAGTAATAAAGGCATGTGTTGCCACCATGCCTGACGTTGTTGTTGTTGTGTGTATACAAAACATACTGCTGTGTTTGTACACAGCCTACTGAGTTCATGTAGTATTGCCTGTATGCTGACCACTGGAGATTGCATAACTATCCGGGCCTCCTCCCTACAGAAAATGTAATTTCTTCTCAACAGCCATTGTCTGTCTTGTAGCTCTTCATTTAGGGGTGGGGTGTGATGAAATTTTTCCTCATCCACATTAGCATGTGGACTGGTTTGTTTATTATACAGGTTTAGATGACCATATTGTTTAGACTTCATGGGTGCACTCATGTCTAGAAGACAGTATCTTCCATCAGGTGTCCTGATCCTCTGGCTCTTACCTCTACCTCTTTTTCTCTAATTTCCCCTTAGCTGTTGTCTTAGTTGGGGAAACACCACGACCAAAAAAAAAAAAAAAAAAAAAAAGGCTTATTTGGCTTACACTTCCACAGCACTGTTCATCACAAAAGAAGTCAGGACCGAGACTCAAACAGGGTAGGAACTGGGGGCAGGAACCGATGCAGAGGCCATGCTGCTTACTGGTTTGCTCCCCTTGGCTTTCTTAGCCTGCTTTCTTATAGATGCCCGTACCACCAGCCCAGAGATGGCACCACCCAAGATGGGCTGGGACCTTCCACTTAAGTCAGTAATTAAGAAAATATCTTACAGGCTTACCTACAGCCCATCTTACGGAGACATTTTCTCAACTGAGGCTCCCTCAGAAAGTGATGACTCTAGCTTGTGTCAAGTTGGCATAAAAGTAGCCAGGATAGGCGTAGTGTAGAGGCTGTGCGTAGATGTACCAGCTGGGGCCTGGCACCCCATGGTTCTTTGGTCTCTGCATTTTGACCATCTGTGGATCTCTGAAGTAGCTTTCATCTGCTGCAAAAAGAAGCTCCTTTGATGAGGGCGAGAGCTGCACTTGTCTGGCTGGCACTGCTAACCAAGCGCCTTCTAACTACTAAATCCCTGGCCGTTCGTTCCCATCCAGTTTTTACCATGTCTTCACTCCCCATCTCTGAGTATCTGGCGGCCCACCCAAGAGGGCCCACCCAAGAGGGCCCACCAAGGGGCTCAGTTTTGACCACGTATGGACACAATCCCAGCTCCTAGCTGGCACGTCATCACTCCTCATCTAAACTCTATAAAAGCCTCTTGCTTTAGCCCGAATGTGTGTCTTCACTGACCTCCACCTGTGAGATTGGTGAACCCACCCGAGAGCTGCCTCCTAATAAACCTGCCTTGATCTACTTTTAATCTGGTCTAACTCTGGCCTGTATCTGCATCACACCAAGAGAGAAAATACCTATCACCTGCGAACCAGCAAATTCAGATTTTATCTTCCTGGGAATTTAAATTTCTTGAACATTCATTGATTCATTTTTTCACAGAAGCCAGTTGCTGAAACAGTCTGATTCTAGACAGTTTTCTTTCTTTCTTTTTTTTAAAGAGTTTTAAAATTTATTTTATGTATATGAGTAGACTGTAGCTGTCTTAGACACACCAGAAGAGAGCATTGGATCCCATTACAGATGGTTGTGAGCCACCATGTGGTTGCTGAGAATTGAACTCAGGACCTGTAGAAGAGCAGTCAGTGCTCTTAACCACTGAGCCATCTCTCCAGTCCTCTAGGCAGTTTTCAAGGGCTTCATTTTATAATTAAAAATGGGTTAATGATTCATAGATTATTCATAGATTATATAACCTTGATTGTTTTTCTAATGAATAGGTAGCTAGGCTAAGGTAAGGGGATTACTGATTATTTATTAGTAGATAACCAATGCTAGCTATCCATCCATCCATCCATCCATCCATCCATCTGATAAAGCCTTGGTATGTAACCTAGACCAGCTTATCACTCACTGTGTGATCCAGCACAGCCTCTAATTTGTAATCTCTTTGTCTCGGCCTTGTGAGTGCTACAATTATAGGCATGTGCCACTTACTTGATTATTATACTTATTTCTTAAAATGAAGATCACATAGATCAGTTTCTAGAAGATAGTAGGTAGCCCAGGGAGTTACCAAGTTAGGAAGTCCTGTCCTTGCCAAGCACTGTGGTGCAGACACAGCTCTATCTTAGCGCTTGGGGTGTAGATGGAGGAGGAAGGAGTTTGAGGCCAGCCTGACTGTATCGGAAGGTCCTGTGTTAAGAAAAGAGTTGAGTAGGATGGAAAGACAGCTCTTTCTGAGCGCCCACATGGTGGCTCACAACTCTCTTACCTCCAGGCCCAGGGAGCCTGCCACCTCTTCTGGCCACTGTGGGTGTGAGCGTGCATGTGGTACAGACGTAATACACGGGGGCAGACACTTATACACATAAAACGAAAATAAATAAATCTTTTTTTAAAAGGAAGGATGGAAACAAAGTACTGCCCCTAAATGTAACTGAGTTTAAAGAATACTATGTAAATTCTTGTCAGAAATTAACATCCCTATCATATTTAATGTGATTTCTGGCAGATGTATTTGACTGTTGCTGTGATGGGACATTTGTCATGAACAAGGGAGGAAGGCCTTCTTTGTACTCAGAGTTTCAGAGGACATAGTCCATCATGGCATCAATGGCATGGAGAAGCAGAACAATTCACATCATGGCAGGCGAAGGAGTAGGAAGAGATGGGGCTGGAGGGCTCGGGGCCTTGACTGATGTACTTGCTGGAGCTAGGCCTACCTCCTCCAGTGTTCAGAATCTCCTGTAATAGTGCCGTGAGCTGAGGCCAAGCCTTCCACAGTGAGCATTTCACATTCAAACTGTGCACAGACGTGTACTTTCCTGTTTGCAATGTCACTGCCATCCTGGCTATAGGCACCACAGCAGACAAACTGTAGGGCCTGTCCTCCTCTGAGAGTCTTTAATGTAGGAAATCACAGGACTGAGGACAGGGAGGTGGCGCCTTTGGCAAAATGTCTGTCACACAAGGGAAAGACCTGGATTCTCATTGCTAGCACCCACACAGAAAAGCCGGGATGGTGGTGCACACCTGCAGTCCCATCACTGGGGAGGCAGAAATAGGATCCAGGGGACTTTCTGGCCAGCCAATCTAGCCGAATGGATAAGCTCCATGATCAGTGAAAGACTGTGTCTTAGTCTTGGAAAACACAGTAGAGAGTGATAGCAATAGACTCTCGGTGTATATTTTATGTAAGAATATACCAGCCTGGTGTGGGTGTGTGCTTTTAATCCTAGCACTAGGGAGGCAGAGGCAGAGGCAGAGGCAGAGGCAGAGGCAGAGGCAGAGGCAGAGGCAGAGGCAGAGGCAGAGGATCTCATGAGTTGTAGACCAGCCTGGTCTACATAGTGAGCTCTAGGACAGCTAGGGCAACATAGAGAAACCCTAAAAGCCTCTGTGTGTATGTGTGTGTGTGTGTGTGTTTAAATTTACACATTGAGGCAATTTAGCAGAACAGAAAAGCTCTGTTGGCTATTCATGGAAATTGAAGAAACTTGAACTTTTTAAAATCCTTTATCTTATTTTATGGACTTTTAATAGCATAGTATCAGGCATGTCTGAAAAAGGTTATATTTTCTTAGCTAGATCCAAATCAGTTGAAAAGATAACATGTTTTTGGTTAGGTGGGGCACACTTGTAATCCCAATGGGAAAGTCAGGCAGGAGGTTTGTGAGGCCAGCCTGGGTTACACAGCAGGATCCCAACAACAAAACAACAAACATAGAAACACAAAATACAGTGTGTCAATGGCTCATAGTAGATCTTTGATGTTTTTATTTTGAAATTATTAGATTAGTTTGTGTTTCTGTCTCCGATTATTCTATAGTATGAAGGACCACTGGTTAAGGAGAGATAGAAAATAACAGATTATTTATTCACCATGGGGCATCTCTGTGGCTCAGACTGGCCGAGAATTTAGGATTATCCTGCCTCAGCCTCCCTAGTATTTGGATTGCAGGCCTGTGCCACCTTGCCAAGATCTTAATTCTCTTAACGTTACTCTTTTTTAAAGACATGAAGATGTAAGTTTATCATTTTCCCTTTCTTTTTTTACAGGAATACCAGTGTACTCAGTAGCCTGGGGCCCTGATTCAGAAAAGGTGCTTTATACAGCAGGCAAACAGCTCATCATTAAACCTCTTCAACCAAATGCTAAAGTTTTACAGGTACAGCTCAGGCCTTTGTAAGTGCTTATCTGGCCCTTGGTCACTGCTAAGCCGGGTGGTCCTTGCAGTTTCCTGTCTTCCCGTTAGTCTCCTTACAGTCAGAGAGCTTTGAGTTTGCAGGTTTATCAGACTTTATTATAGATAAGGGTATTTTCTTCTGTTTCTGTTTCCATAAGGGCTCACTTTCTCTGTACTTCAGCTCACATTGTTCGAGTCACTCATGCAGGTGTTTTGAGTTCCTGCGATGTCATGTGGTTCAGCAAAACTGAGCAGCCTTCAGTTTACAGAGTCAGTCTCGTGTGTAGGTTTGAGATGAAACAAAGCTAAATGAAACTCTTAGGAGTACTGATTTGTTTTTAATCATCCTTATTATCTGTTCACACACTTGTGTTTTCTCAAGGGCTAGCATTGTTTTCTTTCTTTCAGAATGATGGAGCAGTCACTATTAGACTTAAAACCAATTATATGCATATAACTTGATGAATAATATAGAGAGCATTTGGCTTAAGGGTGTATGTTGAGCTGACATTTGCCTGTGTGCTATTCAGAAGAGAGGAATAGTTATTAGGAGCTAAATCATAAAGAATAGGTGGGGAGGTAATCCTAAACCCAGGGAGTAGAAAAAAATTGGTTATTCAAAACTGTGTGAGAGAGGGGTAAACAGAAGAAACACACAAAAGCTAAGAAACAGGAGCAGCTGTTAAGGAAGGTCAGGCCACATAAAGGGCAGACTTTTAAACCAGTGTGCAAGATTTGGTTATTGGATTCTAGCACTGAAAGACAGAAGGATTTCTCTCACATTTTGATAATGACACAGTGGAGCCTGGCTTTTGTCTTAGTTACTTTTCTGTGGCTGTGATAATGCACTATGACCAAGGCAACTTAGAGTATTTACTGCTCTAGTTACCAGTGTGAACCTAGGCCTCCCAGGACCTAAAAATGCGTGCGACTGAAGTCTCATGCAATAGCCGACTTTATTCAGAGCGTCAGACAATTTATACTCTGAGGGATAAGAAGAGTCACATGAGTGAAATGTACATACAATCACAAGAATAAGCCACATGTGTTAAGAACATGTTTTTTTGAAGAGGCATATGAATAACAACAGCTGAAGTAATATCCTGTCTGCTACACCTGGGAGGATCATGGATACACTTTCCAAGAACAATTCTGTGTCTTGAACAAACTGAGGTCACAAGACTCTCTTCTTGTTTCTTGGAGTTTTCTCACAAGCACTTAGAATTCTCATATGACTGCACTCTTGGACTGTGTTCCCACATTATAAGAAAGGGTTTATTTGAGGCTTACAGTTTCAGAGGGTTAGAGTCCATGTCTATCATGGTGGGGAACATGGCAACAGGCAGGTGGGCGTGGTTCTGGAACAGTAGCTGGGAACTCATGTCTTTAACTGCAAGTAGAAGGCAGAGAAAAAGACACTGGGGATGTTGCCAGTCTTTTGAAGCCTCAAAGCCTTACTTCAGTGACACCTCCTAATCCTTCCCAGACAGTTAGAGCCCAAGTATTCAAACTTATGAGCCTATGGGGGCTGTTCTCATTCAAACTGCCACATTCCATGCCCTGGCCCTCATAGGCTCATGGCCACATCATAATGCATTTAGTCCAACTTTAAAAGTCTTAGTATTTCAGTCTCAATACAGTTTAAAAGTTCAAAGTACAAAGTCTCTTCTGAGACACAAGGCAATCTTTTAAGTATAACTCCTTGTAAAATCAAAAAGTAAATTATGCACTTCTAACATACAGTGACACAAAATATACATTACCATTCCAAAAGTTGTCAGAGGGCTCAGATGGCGCAGTCCTTCCAGCTTTGCTTGCTGAACACACTTGTCCCTCTTGGGCTGGCTCCAGTTCTTGTATGAAGCTGTTCTTGGCAAATGTCTCATGGCTCTGGCATCTTCAAAGTCTTAGAGTCTCCAAGCAAACCAGGCTTCACTTTCACAGCTTCATGCAACAGCCTCTCAGGGCCTCCATGTAGTCCCTGCCACATACCTGGCCTCAGCACCTCTCCTTGACCATGAATTTTGATAGGGATTGCATTGAATCTGTAGATTCAGTGCTTCTTAGAACGGTGAACAAAATACTCACAGGGGGAAATATTGAGACAAAGTGTGGAGCAGAGACTCAAGGAAAGGCCATCCAGAGACTGCCCCACCTGGGGATCCATCCCATATATAGCCACCAAACCCGGACGTTCTTGTGGATGCTGGGAAGTGCTTGCTGATGGAAGCATGATAAGCTGTCTCCAGAGAGGCTCAGACAGAGCCTGACAAATACAGAGATGGACACTGGCAGTCAACCATTGGACTGAGCTAGGGTCCAGAATAGAGGAGTTGGAGAAGGGACTGAAGGGGCTGAGGGGGTTTGCAGCCCCATGGAGGGAGCAACAGTGTCAACTGGCCAGAATCCTGGGGTTCCTAGAGACTGGACCACCAACCAAAGAATACACATGGAGGGACCCATGTGTTGGCCACATATGTGGCAGAGGAGGGCCTTGTTGGCCATCGGGGAGGAGAGGCCCTTGGGCCTAAGGGTGTCAGATGCCCCAGTATAGGGGAATGCTAGGGAGGGAAGAAGGGAGTGGGTGGGTGGGTGGGGGAGCACCCTGATAGAGGCAGGGGGAAGGGGAATGGAATGGGGGCTTCCAAAGGGGAAAACGTTTGAAATGTATATAAAGTAAATAAAAGAAAAAAAAAGTATTAGTTTTAGAAGTTGGATAGATGGAGATTTCAAGCAATAAAGAGATCAAGGAAACTCTGATGTTCTATATTTCTGTATAGACTGTGCATGCTATCTCTGTGTGTGTTTGTCTATCATCTATCTATCTGTCCATCTATCTATAATCTTTATGTCTGTCTACTCATTATATCAGTTATTAAGAAAATTAATAATTTAATTTTATAAAACACAGGTTCGCCTTAGAAAGGCTACTCTTATAAAGGCACTTTTTCAACTGAGGCTCCCTCTTCTCAGATGACTCTAGCTTGTGATAAAAGCTGACAAAAAAAAAATCAATAAATCTGCAATGAAATTAGACAGCAAAACCAGGAATGTGAAATCTTTTCATTTATATGTTTGGTTTATATTCATGTGAGTTAAGATATCTGTAATTAGGTTTATCTAAACAAAACATCAGAGTTTTTTGCATCATCATAAAATATACTTTAGGGCTTCTCTGTAAGCCAGAATAGAAGAGAAAAGAAAAAGTACCCATTATCAGGATTCACTGAAGTGAAACAAGAGCTAGAGTATAATTAGAAATTTAATGCAAATTATCCATTCCCTTTGGGAATTTGAACTTGTAGCAGTTCTCTGTGAGCAGAAGCACATGCAAATATGGACTGTCCACAAAGAGGAATGCTTTATCCATGAGGGCAGGATGCACTTTAGAACTGTAAACCTTGTTCCTTTAAGATATTCTACACATGCAGAATCTGGTATTATATGAGGAAGCATATTTATTCAGTATAGTACTGCATGCCTGTCGTATGCCAGCATGCTAGTATAGGATATTAAATAGAATAGAGCAGGCCTTGGGGACGCATCCAAAGTAGATTGGCATGTGTGGGGCCCTGGGTTCGATCACAGCATCACGCTCACAAGACAAGCAAGCCAGCAGGAATTGTCCTCAGTTTATTTTATAAGAAAGAGGAAGAAATAGATGATGTTTCCTGCCATAAGGAGCTTATTCAAATGGATTTTAAATTTAATAAATAAAATCCTGCCAGGAGTAGTGGTGGGTGCTTTTAATCTCAGCACTCAGGAGGCAGAGGCAAAAAGATCTCTGAGTTCATGACCAGTCTGGGCTACAGAGTGAGTTCTAAGACAGCCAAAGCCACACAGAGAAACCCTGTTTCAGGCAAACAAGCAAGCACACAAGCAAGCAAGTAAAACAAACAAATATATAAATAAATGCCTAATTATATGAACGTAATAGCAAATGGAAACATGAATCACATTTAATAGCTATCTGCCCATCCTTATATTCTAGATTTTCAGTTTTGGTGTGGCATATATATCTACATATATGGATCTACTTTCTATATGTCTCGATGTTTAATAGTAAGAAGAACATGTTTGCCTTATAGATCACAAGTTTCTAGGTAACTTGTATATGGCTGTCTATAGGCATTTTATATGGCTAGAATATATATTATTATAGAAAACATTGTTCAGTGTTTCATTATATGGTAAATCAATAGAGGATTTATAATACTTCAGTTGTGACCCAGATCCATAAAGGTAAAGAGAATAAAGCTTGGGAGGTGTGCAGAGGGGGGGGGGTTATGCAATAGAGGTTGAAATATAAGAAAATAGCATGTGACTAATTTTATGTGTGAGACCCTAGGATCAATTTCTAGTCCCCTCTCTTGCTCCATTCACCCCAAGGGAAGAAAAAAGAAGAAAGAGAATTTTGTGAGTAGGTATGAAGACAGTACAAAGGAGACTTAAAGTCAGCCGATATTGTAGATTATATAACATGTATTCCAGTTTGTTATGCTAACACCAATCTTGAAACAGTTTAGCAGCAAGCAGTTCCCAACTGGAGTTCAGGCAGCTGAGCAAATTCATAGGATATAAGCTATACAGTGATGCCATGTTGCTAGGTGCTTTCCTTGATGTAAATTGGAATGGATGAAGAAATGAGGATTACACAGTAGCTGAGAAGGAAGACAAGAGTCCATGAAAGGATGATGGAGAAAAAAGAAGAGGTGACAGGCTGAGCCCTACAGTGGTCTGCAGTTGCCCTCGCTACTTAGCAGGGTGTGGCAGGGGTATCACTTGAGTCCAGTAGTTTAGGCCAAGCTGAACAACACAGTGAGGCCCTCAGCTCTAAACAAGCAAACAAACAAAAAAAAAAAAATGGAGGAAAATGACCCAGGAAAAATTATTTTTTATAGGAAAAAAAAAATTCACTTCTAAAGTTTTAAGTAATGTCTTTTTCCCCCTTCGTAGTGGAAAGCCCATGATGGCATCATTTTAAAAGTCGACTGGAACTCAGTGAATGATCTTATTTTATCTGCTGGTGAAGACTGTAAGTATAAGGTATGTGTTGTAGCTTCATTTCCTGTTGCTGTGATACAGTACCCTGACAGAAGCAGCTTTAAGAGAGAAAGCGTCAGTTTGCCTTACAGTTGCAGGTTGCAGTCCATCACTGCAGGGCAGTCAGGGCATGGGCTGGAAGCAGCTGGTCACAGCAGCAGGCTAGAGCAGAGGGCTGAGTACACCCAGGCCTTTACTGAGTGCTCTCTTTCAATGCTTAGAGTCTAGGGAGTCATGCTGGCCACAAGGACCGGTTTCCCTGCTTCCTTTGCTGTAATCAAGACCAAGCCTCACAGATGTGTCCCCAAGCCAACCTGCTAGACCATTCTTCACTGAGACTCTCTTCCCACATATTTGTCAAGTTGACAAATAAAACTCACCATCATAGGATATAGTGTTTAGGCTTGCTTTCGGCTTAATAGAATGAAATTTAGGGGAATTGTGTGACTTACAATAGCATATAAAACTATATTTTTAGTCTTTTACCTGTAATAATTGAACAAATTGTTTTCCAACTTTAAGTGTTATTTTAAGTTCCCATAATAAAATTTTGATTTAATAAGCAGCAACATCTCAATTCAGTTCTTGATTGTTTGTGTTTCAGTTTAAATCAATTCATTTCTTTATTCATGTATTTTTAAAAATCAACCTCCTAGTTTTCTAAATGTTGGTCCACTTCAGAATAATTTGTGGACGCTGAGATGTTTCCCCCTTTCTGCAGTACTGGGACCATCGATATGCTAGGCAAAGGTTCCCCTATTGAGGTCCAACTATGACATTTACTGTCACTGTAGTTGCAGGGACATTAGTTGAAATAAATTATTAGATAAAGTCAATAGAAATCTCATTTAGCAGAAAGAAATTATAGAAAATACTAACCCTCACCAGATTTTACTACTAAATTTAAAGTACTTAAAGTGGGCAGATTTTATGTTTAACCCAGTTTTGGTAGTGTTCTGAAATACTTTCTGAGGCATTTCCAAGAATATTGCTTTGTCCTTCTTGTGTGATGGCAAAGTCTGGCTGCTGATTCTATACGGCTATGATTTCTTAGTCTTCACTCGGTGTCTTATTGGAGGACAGACTTTGCAGATATGTGGTGGTGATATATTTACAACTTTGGTTTATAGGTCTGGGACAGTTATGGCCGCGTGCTGTACGGCTCCCAACCTCATGAGCACCCTATCACCTCAGTGGCCTGGGCTCCGGATGGGGAGTTATTTGCCGTTGGATCGTTTCATACTCTACGCTTGTGTGATAAAACTGGGGTAAGTTTCAGTCACAGGCACCGCGTGTGGTGATGCACCTAACTACCACACGGTGCTCACTCAGCCAGTGCTTTGAAAACATTTGATGCGACCTCTCTGATTTATCAATTCCTGATTTATGAGATGGAGCAGTTTGTAACTGAAGAGTGGACATATTCTCTATTATTTGTTTTTTTGGAAATATTTGTTTTGAGCATGGATCTGAAGGATGGTAAAACAGTTTAACTATTTGAATTTATGACCACTTAGTATGGAACACACAACTTTAAATGTTATTTTTGGTATCAATATGCTTCATATAAAATTTAGTCACATATTTTTGTAAGGAATTAATAGTAAATTTAAAAGTTAATTTTAGTGCCAGTATTTGGAAAGCAGAGGCAGACAGATCTCTGTGAGTTCAAGGGCAGCTAGTCTACATAACAAGTTCCAGGCTAACCAGGAACAGTGAGGCCCTGTCTTAAAAAATAAGCAAGCAAACCATTCTCCAAAAATCCTCAAAGGATACGCATTTCTTCCTTAAGTCTTCGTGTTTAGGGAGCTGGGAGGTGGCTGGTTGGTAAGTGCCTGCTGTATAAGCGCCAGGCCTCAGTTCTGATTCTTCACATACCTGGAAAGGCCAATCATGCTGACACTTCTGCTCAGTACTGGTGGTTGGTGGCTGCCTTATGGCTCGGTAGCTATGTGGTTTAGCCAAATCGATAAGCTCCAGGTTCAGAGATCCTGTCTCCTGTCTCAGAACATACAGTAAAGAGAGAGAGAGGAAGTTACTTCATGTCAGCTTGTGTCCTCCAAATACTACATACATGTGTGTGCACACCTACATGTACATGTGCACACACTCACAGATGTACATGTGTGTATATGGCATGCACAGAGAGACAGACAGACAGACAGAGCGAGCACATGAGTATTCGTGTTTGGATACAAGTACAAGCTGTGTTTAGAGCAGAATTCTGCTCTGGCAAATGCCAAACTCAGTCACAGGTACCCACTGTTCTCCAAGAAGGAATTTTGTATTAAAGTGCTCCAAAACCAGAGCATTATATGGCTGGAAGGGTCTGAGTTGTTAGCTTTCTGTCGCTGTCACAGAATGGATGAGGAAATCAGCTTGTAGAATACAAAAGTTATTCTGACTCTTAGAGGTTCCGGTCCACGACCTTTTGTTTCCATGCCTTTGAGCATGTGGGGAGCAACATTAGGGAGTTGTGTGTGGCGGAGCAAGCCAGGCAGTGAGGGAGGAAGAGCACAGGCAGGGTCCCATAACCACTCTCAAGGGATGTACCGACTGCCAAGTGCAGAACACTTCCTCTACGGTGCCCCCCTTGCCTCCTACAGGCGCCATCCAGAAGGCTGTTCTGGGGACACTGAAGGTCTGATCTGTGTAGCAATGGGATGCTTCAGGACTTCCTTAACCCTCATGATTAAGAGCAGGTAATTGCTATAATCAGCTCACAGTTGTTCTATGGCTTCCCTCCTTTGGGTGCAAAGTTGATTAGTTAGAGTTTTAGAACTTTATACATGGCCTACAACTGTTTTGGCTACTTGTTTTCCATTACAAAATGTCAGCCTTGCGCCTGGCAGTAGGAGCTTTGAGATCTGCTGCTGTGACAACCTTAAGTCACTTCCCCCAGCTCCTATACTGTCTGTGCATCCGGCTGGGCTGGTTCCTCAGCCCTTCTTCCTAGTCACATCCTCTCTCTGTTTTCTTTCCTTCACTCACCTTGTCCCTGCCCCTTCCGTCCTTTCTCTGGTTAGACAGGGTCTTGCTGTGCAGCCTGGACTGTGTCTGAGTGGTATCTTCCTCCTGCCTCCCAAGCACTGAGGCTCTGCGCACCAACCATGCCCAGCTTCACTTTTGTCCTTTCGTGGAATATTCTCGTTTCCATCTTCTGCTTAGTGGATTGCACATGTTCTTTAAGGTCTATCTCTCAAATGACATTCTTTTTTATCATGTCATGGTGTTAAAATCTGTTTTTCTACTTCTTACTTTGTTTCACAGGTACAATATCAGGATGTCTCATTATCTAATTGCCTAAAAACCTTTTTTTGTTTGTTTGTTTTGTTTTCAGATGTAAGGATCTTTACCTTAGGTGTCTATCAGTGATTGTGTCTATAGAACATATACACTCATTTTTATAATGTATTATGTTTTTATATTATCTACTTTAGTTTTATTTGACTCAAGTTTATAGGATCCCATAGCTCAAGTACTATTTATATTTAAGTACAGTAGATATTTAGTAATTTATTGATAAGTCAACTTGTGCATAGTCATTTTAATATGTCATTTGATTAAAAATTTAAAAATTGATTTATGTAAATATCTGAATTCCAAATTCACCTCATTTAGCACCATGTCCTTTTTGAGACTTAATAATTCTGGAAAAGAATATGTCATAATTTCTTAGAGATTTGAGACTAACATTTTAAATATATATTCTTTTTATTTTATAGTCATTATATTATATATACTCTTTATAAGACAGTGTTCCAGAAACTGGGCTTTAGATACTGAAATATATAAAGACTTGCATTCAAGTTGCCCACAGCTTAGTAGAGAATCAGATTGTAAGACTTACACAGAACATCACTAAGTGGTACATAGGAGGTTTGCTAACCACTGTGAAAGTGTGCGGAAGGCTAACTCTCCCTGTGGGACACTGATTGAAGAACTGAGGCTTGGTGAATAAGTAGTTTTCCAAGTAACCAAGATTCAGGCAAGAGGAACCTCTCGTACCTCCAAGTGTGAAAGAATATGGCAGTTTTTGTGCGGTCAGTAGACCTTGCATAGGATATTATCAGGGGTTGATATAGAAAAGATATTCGCCAAATATGCCTGTTAAGGCTGCATGGAAGAGGATACTTTAGACCTTGAAGATGTAATGCTTTTCTGTGCAGGCCCTTGGGGATGGCTGCAGAGAGAAAGACAAAGTATTTCTCTCCTGCAGCCAGAGACAATTCCATGTTGACCTGGTTTACAGGGAGAGCATCTGCTATAAGGTTTTGAAGTTGGAAAGCCAGCATGGCGTGTTAGGCTGTAAAGCATCACGGACGGAGGGTAGTAACACTGGAATTCAATATTGGAAGTATTGCTTTGATAGCATAGGAACAGAGTGATATGGGAAAAAGGTAAACCAAGCAAAGGCACAGGGTTATTGTCTACCAGACAAAGGTAGACAGGGCAGCGATCTGGATTTTATTGGGGAGACAATGGTGAGTTACTGATTTTTAGGCGTGACCTTTAAGAGACTGGACATTTTGCGGTCAGTGTGGGGACAGATTAGAAACGAGAGAGAACAGAAGCAAAGTGCCTAGTTGTGAGGCTGTTGGTTTGAATAATGGAGTCGTGAGTAGAGCTGTAAAGGGATTGGTTCAGGAGAGACATGTTTGCTATTTATTTGGAAAGAGTCACGACTTTCTTGCAGATAACCCCCAATATGACATAAATTGAATATGACATAATATGACATGAATTATTCTAATTTTGTGTTATTTTGATAGATTTAGATACTTTGAACATTACAATAATCATGTTACATAAGTTTAGCGTGCATAAGCATTACTTGGGTATTGCTAAAAGGTATGTTCTTGGGCTCTATATTTTAAATTTTATTTTATCTCTTGCATTTATTTATTTATATTTATTTTGATTTCTTGAGACAGGGTTTCTTTGTGTAGCCTTGGTTGTCCTGGAACTAGCTTTGTAGACCAGGTTGGCATTTAACTCACAGAAATATACTTGCCTCTGCCTGCTGAGTTCTGGGATTAAAGGTGTGGACCACCACCTCGTGGTTATGAAATTTTTAAAAGAGCTTTTAATCATTTATTTTTTATTTCATATGCATTGGTGTTTTGTCTGCATGTATGCCTGTGTGAGGGTGCTAGATGTCCTGGAACTGGACCTCCAGACAGTTGTGAGCTGCCATGTAGGTGCTTGAAATTGAACCCAGGTCTTCTGGAAGAGTAACCAGCAGTCTTAACTGCTTGAACCATCTCTCTAGTCCGTTAAAAAACATTTTCAAGTATTCCACTGAGCCCAGTTTGTATTGTTCATATACTCAGGTTTGGGGGGCTGTCGTCTACAGCATGGTCAACCTCCGGGGGCTCCATCCACAAAGAAAACTGACTCTCTCCCACAACCCCCCCCCCCCCCCAGAAGCATTGGTGTAATTGGCTCCTTAGCTAAGAGTGGGAGTCTGTGAGCCCTCCTCCATGCAGGCTGGAATGGTCATTGGCTTGCTCTTATGCAAACCTTTTTTTTTTAATTGGATTTTTTTTTTTTATTTACATTTCAAATGTTATCCCCTTTCCCAGTCCCCCCCACCCCTGGAAATCCCCTATATCATCCCTCCTCCCCTGCCTCCATGAGGATATTCCTCCACCCACCCACCCTCTCCCACCTCCCCGCCCCCGAATTCCCCAACACTGGGGCATCTATTGAGCTTTCATAGGACCAAGGACCTCTCCTCCCATTGATGTCCAACAAGGCCATCCTCTGTTACGTATTTGGCTGGAGCCATGGGTCCTTCCATGTGTACTCCTTGGTTGGTAGCTTAGTCCCTAGGAGCTCTGGGGGGTCTGGTTGATTGATAACCCCTTCAGCTCCTTCAGTCCTTTCTCCAACTCCTCCATTGGGGACCCCTTGCTCAGTCAAATGGTTGTCTGTGAGCATTCGCCTCTGGCAGAGCCTCTCAGGAGACAGCTATATCATATATCATATATATCATTCATATATATATATCATTCATATCATATATATCGTTCATATATATATCATTCATATCATATCATATCATATCATTCATATATATATATGATCATACATATATACATATCATACATATATATAATCAGCAAGCACTTGTCTGGGTTTGGTGACTGTATATGGGATGGATCCCCAGGTGGGGCAGTCTCTGGATGGCCTTTCCTTCAGTCTCTGCTCTACACTTTGTCTCCATATTTGCTCCTGTGAGTATTTTGTTCTCTTTTCTAAGAAGGACTGAAGCATCCACACTTTGGTCTTCCTTCTTGAGCTTCATGTGGTCTGTGAATTGTATCTTGGATATTCGGAGCTTTTGGGCTAATATCCACTTATCAGTGAGTGCATACCATGTGTGTTCTCTGTTTGCGATTGGGTTACTTCACTCAGGATGATATTTTCTATTTCCATCCATTTGCCTAAGAATTTCATGGATTCATTGTTTTTAATAGTGAGTAGTACTCCATTGTGTAAATGTACCATATTTTCTGTACCCATTCCTCTGTTGAAGGACATCTGGGTTCTTTCCAGCTTCTGGCTATTATAAATAAGGCTGCTATGAACATAGAGGAGCATGTGTCCTTGTGATATGTTGGAGAATCTTTTGGGTATATGCCCAGGAGTGGTATAGCTGGGTCAGACCTCATGTAGATAACCACAGTTGCCTTGTGCCCACGAATGCAATTGTCCAGGAATGTCTAGCAGACACTGTTTCACTCCAGTCTTCCCCAACTTCTGGCTCTTGCTATCTTTTTGTCCCCCTTTCCACAATGGTCCCGAGCCTTTGGGGAAAGGAGTGTTACTTAGATAACCCATTTGTGGCTGAGCATACCACAGACGCTTTTTGCATGTTAACCAGTTGTGAGTTTCAGCATTAACTGCAGGAAGAAACTTCTCACAGGAGATCTCAGAGCTACACTAAATAAGTCAGTGGGTCTAAAGATATGAATTTAGGGGGCAGTTTGATGTCTGTTTAGAAGAATAGTAATAGGCTCCCCACTAGGGCCTGTGAGTCCAGAACTGCGGGCTCTTTAGGGCCCTATTTGTAATGTGCAGAAGTGAAATCTTACTCTTAAAAGTCACTTCTTAGGTTTAGACTCTTGTTCTGGTCATTTTTGTGTATGGGCTGCTTAATAGCGCTCCTTGGTCTTAATACCCAGTTGTCAAGAATCCCCTTTCCCAGCTCCCACCTCTTCATCATCTAATTTCCTGTCAAAAGGAGGTTGGGAGCCACTGCTTTGTGGCTCTTAGTGCAAACCATGGGCAGCTGACAGGGCCCGGAGCAGTTATGTGCTGATTGGGAAGCACTTGCTGTGTGATTTTCTTTCTTCCCTGGGGAAACACAAAATAAACATTTTCTCACTCTAGATGGCACTGTAAACAGACCAAGGATAAGCTAGCTTGCCTTCCTTCCTTCCTTCCTTCCTTCCTTCCTTCCTTCCTTCCTTCCTTCCTTCCTTCCTTCCTTCCTTCCTTCCTTCCTTCCTTCCTTCCTTCCTCAAATGGCTACCTGCAGCCAATTGAGGTGGGAGGTGGCAGATGAATCAGGGAGTAGACTGATCTCAAACAAACCTAGGAAAGAGGAGAGAGGAAGTAGATAAAGAACCAGGGCTTTAGTGGGCTTTCACTTACTGAGGAGTCCATCATATACCGTACAAGCCAGTGTCAGACACACATGAGAAGACCAGGGAAGACACTTAGAATCTGTCACTAGTGACTTGTGGGTGATTCACAAACTGGGGAGGCCAAATCAGAGTTTCTGATGGTGTGGCTTGGTGCTACAGGAGTGCCCCAGGCACAGCCAACTGGTCAGAGGTTGGAGGGTAGCCTTTGTCTTTCTGTTTGGCTGTGTCAGATCATTGGCTGACTGTTGAATAACACAGCAAAGCCTTCAGTTACCACACAGGAGAGGAATAGTCTACGGGCTAACAGTCTGGAAAAGTCTCTACATGGGCAGATGACTGCTGTACCCATCAGGTAACTACACAGACTGAGACAAGAGTCTGGTTTCCACAGTTACACACATGGTGATACCTCAAATATCTAGTTTTAAAAAGAAAAGAAAATTTGTGTTTCCAAAAGAAAAACAAACAACAAAAACCCAAGATATAAGACATACTGAAAAGCAGAATACAATGGCCCATTCTTAGGGGGAAAAAAGGCGACAAAAACCATTCCCAAGATATCCAGCACTGAACCTGTCAGACAAAGACCATGAACTCAAAATAATTAATGTTGATAAATCAACAGAAGAATTATGAGACAGTAAGATGGTCTCTTGTGTAGCTCTTGTTGACCAGGCTGGCCTCAAACTCAGAGAGATCTATTACCTCTGCTCTTCGTGTTTGGATTAAAGACATGTACCACAACACCCAACCAAAGATACTATTTTAAAAGAACCCAATTAGAATTCTGAAGTTAAAAATCTGAGCAAGGGCTTAAAGAAGTATAAATACTCCCAGAACTCCAAAATACTATCTTTTCAGTAACAGGTTTTATGCATCTAAAATCGACAGAGCAATACATTTTTCTCTCCTCAGAAAATGTGAAATGGCCTTCCTTGTATGTAGCACATAGATAGATACATTAGCCACGATAGGTTTTCTCAAGTATAATTTGACACTTTTAACACAGCTGTTATGCATTCAAGAAAATATAAAATGTACACTGAGATGGCTAAGCAGGTAGTGTGTCTGCCGCCCATCCTGACGACGTGACTCTGATCTCCGAGACCCCCATGGCAGAGGGAGAGAACCAACTAACTTGTCTTCTCATCTCTACATGAGTACCATGTTTGCACACAAAATAAAATAAAAGAACAGAAGGTTAAGCTGGGAAAGAGGTAGCATTACTTCTCATTGTTTATGTGTGTGTGTGTATCTGTGTGCATGTGTGCCACATGTGTGTGTGTATCTGTGTGCATGTGTGCCACATGTGTGTGTGTATCTGTGTGCATGTGTGCCACATGTGTGTGTGTATCTGTGTGCATATGTGCCACATGTGTGTGTGTATCTGTGTGCATGTGTGCCACATGTGTGTGTGTATCTGTGTGCATGTGTGCCACATGTGTGTAGGGGCCTTCAGAGACCAGAAGATGGTATTGGGTCCCCTGCAACAAGGCAGTTATGGGCAGTTGTGAACCCAAGTGTTCTTAACCATTGAGGTATTTCTTCAGTCTGAGATAGCATTATTTTAAGTTAAATGATCAAGAAATGCAAAAATAAATATGCCAGGAAAATGAACATTACTGGACGATCAGTAAAATAAATCATGGTATAAGTGAATTGCTTGTGGAGTAAAATTTAGATTTATGGTTCCACTTTTTCTAGGTTCTATAATAAACTTTATTTTTATCTTTGATATCTAAAAATGTGACTCTAATTAACATAGATATTTTAGGTAAACATTCAGAATATGTTAATGAATTACACTAGTTATTAGACAAAATAGGATTTAAGGAGAGAAATCTGAAGATGCAAAGTACTTCTGGCTAAATTAACTAGCAATGTAGCTTCTATGTTCCTGTAGGGGGCGCTCTTGGTTGCGCAGAAGAGAACTTTTTTTGTAATTCTCATTTTCTCTGAACATTCAGACTTTCTTCTGTTCATTCACTCATCCATTCAATTAAAACAAATTTAATAATTCATTACCTGCAGGAACTTTCTTACAGCCGTATGTAACTTCATTGTTAATGATGTATGTAAAGTACAGTTTGTCTCATGGTAAGAGGTAGTACCTGAGACTGTCCCTAAGTGCCAGCCCTCATAGAGTGTAAGCACTGCTTCTGTCTCCTTATCTCAAGCCAGATTTATGTGGATGTGATTTTATGAGTTGAAAATTTTAAATTAGGCCAAGCAAAGATTGTGCTTTTGAGGGTCCTTGCAGTATAATATATGGATGTGTACAGGAGTGGTGTAGAAAAAAATGCCATTGTTGAGACTTACGTCATTGTCTTACATTTAAATATCTACTTCTCTGTTGGGAAATGACTTGCATAACCAACTTCAGAGAATGCAAGAAAATAGGTCTTGTCCCTGTCTTCCATACCTTAACATTTAAAGTCTTTATTCTCTGTGTATGGGTGTTCTGCTCAGTCGTTTGTTTGTGCCCACATGCATACATGGTACTCTTGGAGACCACATGGGCACATTGGAGCCTATGGAATTGGATTACGGAGGATTGCGAGCTTCCGGGTGGGTGCTGGGAGTCACACTTGGGTCCTCTGGAGGAGCAGGTGGTGCCTTTAACCACTGAGCCATCTCCCTAGCCCCCGTATTAACACTTTATAGAGGCATTCTCAGCTGCTTTGAAAAAATATTGTGCTGTTCAGTGTGACCACTTATTTTAATGAAATTTAAAGTACTTATTAAGTTTTTGCTTAATGTAGGAACAGCTTTGGCGTATTTCTAGAGTTCCAGGGTCAAAACTCCTGAGGTGTGTTATAAAGGTGAGGGCTCCTTCTGGGCCTTTATATTCCCCATGTACAAAAGAAGGCTCAGGGCCAAATGATCATCTTTTCTGTTAACTCCACCGTCCCGTGCCATCTCATCCCTGTCAGTGGACATGCCACTTACTTCTTACGAGTACTAATTGCTTGTTTCATTGCCTTTTACTACACAAAGTAAAACTGTTCAGGGCACACCAAATGTGGGAGAATCTCAAGCTGTGCTGGAGCAATGTGGCTGACCTGTGACTTTGGGTTTCTACAGTTTATTGTGGTTGTATGCAAGTAGAAGCCATTAAACAAAGAGATATAAAGATACAGAGGAATCTTTTAGAGGCCCAGGAAAAATTGTAGGTAGGCCTTAGGAACCAAGAAGTAGATTGCTAAGAAAACCGAACGCATTCCCTTTGTGTCTTTTGTTTTTGCTTCTGTGCGCATTTCCAAGGCTTTTTTGTTTGTTTTGTTTTTGTTTGTTTTGTTTTTTGTCTGTCTTTCCCAGCTAAGTGACTTGTGCCCTCTCCCCCAATGTACATGCTAGAAAGTGACTTAAAGTGAACACTCCTTACATTGAAGAGTGCAGACTACATCAAAAACCCATGTCTCAATTTTGCATGTTGGTACCAGGGGAAAGATGGGTAGCCTTGTCTAGGTTAGGAACACAAGCCTATTCTAATCATATATTTTTAGGCGTGCTGGGGGAGATGAAATGAACATAGCTGGCAGGACTTGAGTGTAGTAGCCACACAAACTGGTGGTGAGGGCAAAGTCTTAGTAATGGAGAAGGGGGCGGGGCAGTCATTTTTTATCGAAGACCATTTTAGATTTACCAGAAGTTTTTAGTTTAATCCTCTGAGAAATTTCCTATTTATGTTAGTGAATTTCTGACTTTATAATGAAACACATAGAGGAATTTATAGTTACATTTTCATGTTTGGTATAGAATTAGCTTTGTTAGAAACCATAAAATATAAACCACAAAGCAAAAGGATTCTTTTCTGCTGTCTAGGATTGAGAGGCTCCAAAAGTTAATTTAAAATTAGATTTCTATTACAGAATTTAGTTTCATTATTTTTAAAAGCAACACTCAGAGCCTGGAGCTGGTCTTCCAGAGGACGGCATCCACGTGGTGGCTCACAGCCATCTGCAGCTCTGGTCCCAGGGGATCTGATGCCCTCTTCTGGCTTTTGCCAGGATGCTTAGTGCACTGAGCATGTACATGCTGTACAGATGTATTTGCAGGCAGAGCAACCATACACATACAATACATTTTTAAATAAATAAACAAAATTAACACAGCATGTAGAGTGTGTTGTAGAAATGTTCTGTTTTAGTGGATTACTTTATAGACAGATTATATTGTTTTATTTCCAAAGACTTTTATTAGTTCATTGGTGACCCAGTCAGTAATTTTGGTGGCATTTTTTGAGGTGGCTAATTTGTTTTATGTGTTTTTTTAGACCTGCGTCTTGACATGTAGCCCAGACAGGCCTTGAATGAGAGATCCTAGGTGTGTGCTGTCAGAGAAGGCTGATGGGAAAACAGCTACTATCTGGGTTTCGTTGTTCTTAGAATCTGTTAAAAGTTATTTTGTATGTCACCTTTAGTTAGACATGTCGTTTGGCTTTGGAAAGAAGGACTGCCTACAGCCATGAGCTCGGTCATTCTTACACGCGTTCATGCGGTAGTACTCATGCCTGGTCCTTTGACTGTTTGGAGAGAACCATCAGTTTCCCTTTCAAGAGTGTTGAGAGTAGGAAGTTGTAGCTTGGACGAAGATTGCTGCAAGTTTCAGGCCAGCCTAGGTTAAATGGTAAGACTTCTCTTAAAATAAATAGTAATAATAATACTAATAAAATGATGATGGTGGTGGTGATGATGATGATGGTGATGGTGATGGTGGTGATGGTGATGGTGGTGATGGTGATGGTGGTGATGGTGATGGTGGTGATGGTGATGGTGGTGATGGTGATGGTGGTGATGGTGGTGATGGTGATGGTGGTGATGGTGGTGATGGTG
>CM052704.1:48445162-48525100 GCA_028551405.1 Uromys caudimaculatus | reverse complement strand
CCCCCCCCCCCCCCGAGGGTTGCAACCCATAGGTTGAGAACCACTACACTACTTTAAGGCCTCAGTGCCTTCCTTAAGGGAATTAGTGTGTTCCAGGAGAGACACATATTTTTGCCATTGGCTTTACTGAAAAACATTTAAGTTCCAAGAAATAAAGCTATAAATGCCCACAAAATACATTCGTTCAGAAGTCACCTTAGTATCTTAATATGTAATATGTCCTCAGTTGAAAAGTTCTCACTTTTGGGGGCAATAAATCAATTTCCACTCTTTCTTTTTCCATCTAGTGGTCATATGCTTTAGAGAAGCCCAACACCGGCAGCATATTCAATATCGCGTGGTCTATCGACGGCACTCAGATGGCGGGAGCCTGTGGAAACGGGCACGTTGTCTTTGCACATGTGGTGGAGCAGCGCTGGGAGTGGAAAAATTTTCAAGTAACGCTAACAAAGAGAAGGACCATGCAGGTATGCTCGTGTTCCGGCGTCCAGGACGTCGGCTTCTTTGTACTGTACAGAGCAGGGATTTCTCCTTACTGGTCACTTTTGCCCATTTATAGACACCCAGTTACAGTTGGAAGTACCTTGACTTAGTCATGACGTAAGACCCTTAATGGAAAGAATCTGAATGTATGTAGTTACTGCGCTGACCGTAGCACAGGCTAGTGACATTTGAAGCATTTAGGGACTGTGATGCACTTGAAGAAGTCAGACAAAGAGAAATAAGTCAGATTTCACACCAGAAGCTGATCCAAGGCAGGCCTAATGGACTATTTTTTTTAAATAAAATAGCCAATTCAGCCAATAGGCTAAATTCAGTTAACCTTTTTTTCTTTCAGTTGCCTTTTAAGGTAAGGCAAGTTAAGATGGGAAAGATTTAGGAAGTTGTTCTCGGCATTTAAGAAGTAAGGGAGGAGAACTTTTTTCATATTTGGGTCTCTGACTGAGGCCCCTGTGACAGATTACAAGCGTTCACATCATTGCATGCAAGTTTTACATGACGTTATAGGTTTGAGGAAGAGCAGACAACTGTGGAGAACAGGGGTAGGGAAAGATGACCCGCCCCAGTGAACATAGACTGGGGACTCTGTGGGCCCGCTGTGTGCAGACCCTGCTCCACGCCCCTCTGCTTTCAGAGATAGGATGTCACTAAGCACTTCTGTGAAGACACTGTGCATGAAGGGTCTTTGAGCGGTTTCAGAGAAAGGTCAGAAACTTGCTAAGTCCTACAAGCTGCCGAGGGCAGGTTACTAGGAAAGGCAGAGTGACCTGCTCCTGTGTCCTCCCACTCCTTTGCCTGGGGATCTGTAATATGCCAGCTGCCATATTTGGGGATTATTGTGTAGTTCTGAAGTGGAATTCTTTGTAGTTTAAGACATCAGTGAGTCAGTTGTAAGCATCCAAGGACTGGCTGGGTACCGTGTTCTCCGTTTTGTTTCTTCAGTTAGGCCAGCACTAGCTTAGTGCCTTGCACAGAGTAAGTGTCCAACAGACGTCAAAACTCAGCTGAAGCAACGTGTTAGTTGCTGTGCAGGGACTGTTGCCCCATGAAGATCCTCTGCCAAAGAAGGAGGAGCTCTGCTTCCCCCACCCTCTCATCTGTATCAGTTGCTGCTGTATTATGTATTATGTATTCATAGTCTTGTGACTTTAATTCTCATAAATGGTTAGAAGCATATGTAAGCTTAACCTATTAAAGAACTTTGTTAGCTCAAGTATCAAGATTTTAAAATGTCAATAATATGATCCCCAGACTAAGTATTAGATTCAGTAGAGTTTTTCTTTGCTTTACTTGCTTATTTTGGATATTTTATTTGGAAAATGTCTTTTTTTTTTTTAAAAGACAAGCAGAGAATAGTGTGTAGACTCTCCACATCCTTACCGTCAGCTGGAGTCGTCATCAGCTGGAGACCCACCCTGCCCCATCCACAGCCTCCTCCGCTTTCCAACTTACCCTGAGTCCAGGCGAATTCCTTCACCATACTGTATCTGTCAAAAGTTCTGTATCTACAGCTGAAACATAGGGCACCGCTGGTTTGATATAACCATAATATTATTTTTATACACTACTAGTAATAATTTTTTAATTTTTTAAATTGTCTAGAAAATGCTCAAATCTTCGGATGTCTCCTACATATTATAAATTTAAAGTTTGTTTAAGTCAAGATTCAAACGATTGCAGTGGGTTTGGTGCATCATTTAAGTTGGTCCTGGTCTGTAGTTTCTTTCTTTCTTTTTTTTTCCTGGCTCTGTTTCTTCTTACCTTTGTTTGTTTTAGGAAGCAACATAATTTGTCGCAGAGAGTTTCCCAATGTGGACTTCTCAGGTTGCAGTCTGTGGGGTGTTGTTTTTGTTTTGTTTTCTGATGCTAGTGATTGGATCCAGGGCCTCATAATGTGCTAGGTCCGCCGCTCTCCATGGGCTGGACTGACATGTCCCTTTTGTCTTCAGAACTTCCTGCAAACTGAAGGTTGTATCTAAATAATGGCATAAAATATTTATTTCTTGTTTAACTTGGAACCAAACATGACATTGTCTCCAGGACAAAGACTTCCTCTCTGCAGGGGAGAGTTTGTTGTTCCGTGTTCCGTTCATTGTTAACTATCAGCTTGACAGGATCTGGAGTCACGGTAGCTGGGGCTCTGGACATGCCCGTGGGGCGTTGTCTTGATTAGGTTAATATAGGTGGGAAGACCACTCACTGTGGGTGACACCAAGAGGGGGAGAGTGAACTGAGCCCAGAATCTATCCATCTCTTTCTGCTTCTGAGTTGGGTGTGGCATGGCCAGTTGCTTCAAGCTGCCCTTCCTTTGACTTCCCAACCATGATGGACCGTACCCTGGAGCTGTGAGCTCAAATAAACCCCTCTGCCTTGGGTCACTCTTGTCAGACTACTGTATCACAGCAGGGAAGCTATATAGTTGTCGGTTTGGCATCCCACTGTGCCTTTTTATGAAGAACTTTTCAGGCATTTTGGAGGATTCTCTTACTGGGGACTGTAGTAGTTCTTAGCAAGTTACCTTCTTTTGTCGGAGGTGACAGGATTTCCATAAAGAATGAGTAATCACAACTTTTGTTTGCAAGGCTTGAAGTTTTATAGCTTCTTTAGATGTGCAGTGGAGCTGTGGTTGACTGTGTTTTACTTAGTAAGAACTATGGATGGTGTTGAGTTGTTGTTGTTAAATGCAGACCTTGGCCTGGCCCCTGCTATTTCCCAGTAGCAAGCTTCTGTCTCCTTAGTGTCAGCTTTCCTGGACATAGCAGAGGTTAGGATAAGAATACTTCTTCATCTACCTCTTGTACAGCAGGCCGCATCCCAACAGATCATTTGTTCCAAAAGAGAAAGCTGATATCTTTGTCTGGAAGAAGGGCCTGGGGTGGCTGGTGTAGGAGACAAGGCAGACCCCGGGCAGCTTTCCTGCGTTTCTTTGCTGTCGGCCAGTGGACGTTCATTGTTGCCAACAGTAAGGATGTGCTGTCTGATCCTCTCACTGCTTTCCTTGTGAATCAGGAGGATTGGAGGAGATTGTGTAGAGGAAATGAAAGTGAGTGGTGGAGGATTAAGTGAGTATTGAGAAAATTTTATTTATATCAAACTGAAACATGTAAATATTGTGAGGAAGTACACATTAATGTAAGTGTTAAGGTGGAATCCTGGAAAAGCCTTGAACTGAACAGAGTAATGGGCACATTTTAAAATCCATCTTAAGGCATTGTTGTGTGAGATTCCTTTTCCTTTTTATTTTTGTTGTTTTGAGACAGAGTCTCACTATGTAGTTCTGGAACTCCCTCTGTAGACCAGACTGGCCTTGAACTCACAGTAATCTACTGCCTCTGCCTCCCAAGTGTTGGGATTAAAGGCCTGTGCACCATACCTGGCTGAGATTCAATAGTATTGAAGTTGTAAAATTGCAGTGTCTTTAGTTTTGCTGTTATGGCTGGGATATTTCTTTACCAGATTGGTTATATTATGTCACATTAACAAAAAATGGGTACTCTTCCTTAGCAAACTCTAGGAAAATAGGGATTTTAAGAAACCTATGATAATTTGAATAATAGCAGGACTTTTAAAAACATGGAATATTTTTATTTTAGTATTTTCTTAATATTTTTGTGTTTTCTTAAAGGCTTATTAACCATCAGTTTATTTCACAGGATCTCATGTTGCCCTAAGGAAACTAATATATAATGTTCCTTAAATTCTTTTTTAAAAAAATCACTCTAGGTCTGGAGAGATGGCTCGGCGGTTAAGAGCACTCAAAGACTGTTCTATTGGAGGAACCAGGTTCAGTTCCAGCACCCACATGGCCGCTCACAACTGTTTATAATCCAATTCCATGGGATCTTACACTCTCACACAAATAAATATGCAAGCAAAACACCAATGCATATAAAATAAAAATAAATAAATGTACAGCTCAGTCTCCTAAAGACTGCCCTCTCAGGAATCGTTTGTACACATTGTTAGGAGCCACTCTCCTAGCTTGAAGGTGCTTCTAAGAGAAGAGACACTCCTGGATCTTTACAGAGGTTTCTGGGGACTCAGACTTCTGGTGACAGTGGTGTCATCCTGCACTGAAAACATGCTCTACGTTTCCTCTCTGACAATTTCATACAAACACACAGTGTATTTTAGTTCTCTCTCCCATGAGTCTCCTCTCCCACTCTCCCTCACACTGTTGAGTATATAAGATACAGCCTTCTCCAGAGACCACTGTTCTTCTACAACTTTCTCGTGCCAGCCAGACTCCACGTGCTGTGATAAACACCTGACGCGATTTTAAGTGAGAACAGATGTATTTGGGGTAGGTTTTAGACTGCTTGCCTTGCAAGTGCTGAGTTCTATTTCTAGGACCATAGAAATCAGGTGTGGTGGCTCAGGCCTGGAGTCCTGGCACACTTGAGTTGGACACAGGAGACAAGAGTTTGAGGTTATCTTTGGCTACTTATTGAGTTCAGCTGGAGATACATGAGACCCTATCTCAAAGTATTTTTGAATATCGATATTTATAAAATACTTTGTAGGATGATGCCACACATTTCCTGCTTTGTTGCTTCAAAAGGCACGTGTGTCTGCTTGTCTCTCTTTTAGTTGAGATTCTTCATTATGACCAGGTACAGTAAGCCTGGTCCATTTGTCATAAGGGATCCTGTTGGGTGCCTCACCCAAGTGTGTTTAGAAGCCACTGATGATAGTTGTTTAGAACCAGCTCTCACTAACGGCTGCAACATGCTTAGGCTGTAATTCCCGTTTATCAGCTAGAGTTTTTCTGGAAGGGATTTAGTTTTACCAACTATTTGGTTCCCCAGAAATGAGACAAATGCTGAATTATTTTCCTTTACTTACAAATTTTTGAATAATGAGCCGATTTTCTAGAACTCCCAGTCAGCTTTTTTGTATGTGTGTAGTTGATGTTATCATTATAAACATGCAGATGTTAACATTTAAAACTGTTTGTTTTTAACTACTGAGCCCTCTCCAGCCCCAACTTCAACAGTTTTGACATGTTTCAACCCACCGATGTCATTATTTTCTTTAAAGCTCAAATCATTATGTCTTTGGCCAAAGGCTCTTCCTTCTTTTGATGTGATTTCAGTGGCTTCCTTGCTTTCTGGGGTGACAAGATAGTCCGTGTATTTCCTCTTGACACGTATAAGGTGATAAGCATGAAGAGACTAACTGAGAGGAGCCCTGCATTGAACAGGATAATGGACACACCTTCCAAGTCAGCATAGAAGAGATTTGCCATGGTTGTAAAACTGTAACAGCAATGACCATGGACTCTCAGTTCATTCTTATGACTGAGATCCTTGCTCCAGTCTGGTCTGCTCCACCATTGTTGCAGTCAGCCATTTTCCCAGGAAAGCCTTGGTTCTACCGGAAGAAGTGCTTATATAGAGAGTAAATTCAGGTGCTCCATGCAGTCATTGATGCTGAGTGATCATGACTTCTAGACAAAATGGACAATTTGGTTTTCATAGATAGAAGTAAATCTTGAGTTTATACTAAGAAGTCCTACTTCATGTTTAAGGTTGCAGAGATTTTAGTTTTTATTTGCTATTCTTACTCTTAAAGCAAATTTTGATTCTCAAAGTCATTAACTTTCTGTATATAAGAAAGTTATTCATATAATGTTATTGAGTTCTAAAGAATATTTTTGTTTTTAAAAATGCAAGCACGTCCATGTATGTAAGCATCCTTCCATTTTGGATAGAAGCTAACATACTAAGCATGCTGTTCTGTGTCTTGCACTGACCCTTTATAGGTCTGCATTTTGTTTTCCAGCTATACAGCATGTGTGTGCACTGTGCTTTACTCAAGCTGCTGGCAGACGTTTAGCTGTTTCTTGTCTTGTTGTTATTGATAGTGCCATTGTAAGCATCCTGCACAGGTGGCCTAGAGTTTTGCTTATATATCTTTGAGATAGGATCTCAGAACTGAGAATGCTGTAACAAAGAGTGTATGTGCGTGTACTTCTGCTGACTCATGTCATGATTGTATTGGGAACAGATCCGTAGCACGCTTGCCCGGCTACCAGGCTGCCTTATGGAATATCATAACCTGCTAGCTTGTAAACAACAGAGGTTTTTCCTTTATAATTCTAGAAGCTACAAAGTCCAAGACCATGAAGGCAGTAGATTTAGTGTCCAAACGGGGTACACTCTGTCTCATAGCTGGAACTTTCTTGCTGTGTCCTCACTTGAGAGTGCAAGGGCCTCTTTTTAAAGGCATGCATTGACTTTCTGAGGACCCCACAACAGGAGTTGAGGGGGCCATAAACACTCAACACAGAAATTTGAAGCCGTACTTAGAAGAATGAGGCTCCATTGAATTGTTTACTAAAGCTTTGCATTATTAGAAAAACGATACCGTCTAGAGGAGGGCCTAAGGAGTGACTGGTCTGTGGGCGTCATTGCGTTGTTCTCCTGATTCTTCACTCCGTGGTATGGCTGCTGCCGGATGCATCTTGATCTTACCCAGAGCTTAGAGAGCTTGACCCATCCACCCTCTCTCTTGATTTATTATAGTTTGTCCATTGACTTAAGAACTTTTGACCAATGTAGCCAAATGCTAGAATCCTTGCAATCTTGTCTGCTCTAAACATTTGTAAGATTTTTTTTCCACAATGGAATTTTATTCAGCTGTAAAGACGATGAAATTATGAACTCTCTGGAAAGTGAGTGGGGCTAGAAAAGGCTCAGTGAGGTTAGTGCTGATGCCAGTTCTGCCCAGACAGCTGTTTTTTCAGTGGTTAGTGGTAACTGCACAGACTCAGAACTAATGAGTGTAGGCAGGAGGTTAGCTCCCCAGAGGGACTGATCAATAGGATATCAAAGAGAAGAAAACAGGCATGGACAAGTCAGCTCAAGTCCTTGAAGACAGGGTGCGAGATAATGGTGGGATGGACTGGTTGTCGGGACTCAGCTCAGGAACCCAGTAACTGGATGTAAAGGACAGCGGGTGCTCGTTGGTTCATGCAGGCTCTGTCACATTAAAGCAATTTCAAGCCCCCTTCTGTAGGAGATCATGCATAGAGCAGGATTACTCTCTTCCCCAGAAGTGTTTTGAATTTCCCCTTTCCAGTTGCTTTTTTTTTTTATGGGGGGGTGGGGAGGGTGTAGGGGACAGGGGTTCTCTGTGTAGTCCTGCCTGTCCTGGAACACTCTGTAGACCAGGCTGGCCTCTAACACAGAGATCTGCCTGTCTCTGTTTCCCATATGCTGGGGATAAAGGCCTGTGCCAGCACGCCCAGCTCCAGTTGCCTTGCCTTCTTTCCCGGCTGCCTCACCTGGGAGAGCTTTCCCGCCTCTGGGCACTTGTCTTCTTTCTACACAGTCTTTACATTTCTTTTCTGACACCATTATCTCATCCACTTTTGAGTTTTAAGGCAATCATCTCTTTGTTTAAAACTTAAAATTGAAATAAAATCTAACAAAAAAAGAGCTATTCTTACTCCTTTGGACAGAAATCATACGGTCTCTTTCCAACTTGGATATGTCACCCTCTCTGGCTGCATCTCAGTGCTGGAGCATTTTTAACTTCATCCATTCCTACACTGCTCGGTTTGGCATGAAGATGTGAAATCCTTATAGGTCTTTGCTATTTATTTCTAAGGTTTTTTTTTTTTTTTTTTTTTTTTTGTTTGTTTGTATCTGGACCCTCTCAGTTGATTTTTATGCCAAAGTATATCAGTTTATGCCTAGATGAATTCTTTTTTTATATATATTTAGCTAATTAAGAGCACATTGAATTTTTCACGCATATTAACATCGTGCTAGCTTATCTTTTTAAAATTTAGATTTCTTTTTTAAAACCGTTGTTTGTTGGTACTTCTTTCCTTGTGTTTTCTTGCTTAGGTTCGAAACGTTCTCAATGACGCTGTGGATTTGCTGGAGTTCCGAGACAGAGTCATTAAAGCGTCCCTGAACCACGCACACTTGGTGGTGTCCACGTCTCTTCAGTGCTACGTGTTCTCGTAAGCACCTTTGCAATTCCTGAAAACCAGAGGTTTTGTCAGTGATGAGAGATTTATTTTCAATTTCATATCAACACAGTTTGGTTTAACCTTAACTTTCTCAAAACCATACGGATTAGCACTATGATGTTTCAGACAGGAAATGAGGAACCCCCTCCCCAAGCAGTATGCAATGAAAATGGAGGTAATGAAGTTTGTGGGTCAAAGGTTAATGCTCACTCTTAAAACTGGAAACATCTTGTGTGATGTGGTTTCCTTACAGCTCTGAAGACTTTGTCAGAGTCTTAACTGAGCCCAGGGCTTAGGGTAGCTGAGGACCCAGCAGATTCACTGTAACCCAGGATGGCTGGCAGGCTGGAAGAATTCAGTAAGGACATGGAATTATAGTACCTGTAAATGTACTGATGACCTGGAGTTGTCTAGAAACAGGGAAAAATACATTCAGTGTCCTCCTTAGTAGAATGGTAATTAATATACCAAGAACTCGTCTGGAAACCTGAAACACACTTGGCATTGCTGTGCTCATTAGCACTGCACAAGGAGCTTTCTGGAAACAGACAGACCTGATTTAATGATTATGGTGATGTAAAGATTTCTACAGTGACCGGTGTTAGCAGGGTGCTTTTGCTGACTGGGGTCAGGAGGTGCCACATGGCAGTCAATATGTCCTCTGACAGCTGCCTGCTACGGTAGATGTAAATAACTTGCAATGTGTATAATAGGCCGGGGCAAATGAAGCCGGAGGGACGAGTCCTGAGCGTTTCTTACCTTTCTTTTGAACATAATATGCCTATAATAGTAAGTTTATATAATTTCATTTTTAGGCAGTGGCCATATTTAGTAGTCAACGTCCACAATCCTTATTTTAAGTAGTACAAGCCAGCTTTTACATCCCATCTGAACTGTCCAGAAAATGCAAAGAACCACTCGCACCCTCAGGAGTTTTTGTTAAGGACATTAAAAAATTGTGCTTGCTTTTATACTACAATGTATTTTTGATTTAACCATTAATAAATATGGGGTAGAGACTGTTTGCCCAGTGCTTAGCTCAACATATGGTAGTGACTTAGCAAGTATGTTGAGTGAAGAATTGAATTGAAGCATATAAAGTATAGAATTGCATTGATATCCTAAGGCCCAGTAACTCATGAGGTAACAATATTGAATTTCATTGACAAGTGCTCCAGTTCCCACCCAATATGTATAAATCTGCAACTAATCAGAATCTGCAGCTTGGTAGCAGCCATGTCAGGAGTACTGAAGTAGGAGAGAGAGCTGAGAGTGGAGGAAGAAGTGGCTCAATATCATGTGAATTGTTGGCTTAGGTGACAAGAAGGACGGATACTGGTAATTTAGGAAAAATCAAAAAAGATACTAAATCAAGCAGCTATGATATAGGGAAAAGAGTATAACATAGAAGAAAAGTATCATTTAATGTAGACATATATTTGACTAATTTACATTGGGTTAAGAAAAATGAAGGCAAGTTCTTCTGTTTAAATGTTTGTTTTGTAGATAATTATGACTTAGCTAAATCCATAATAAGGGATTGTCAGATGTTATGCTATTTAACTTTTTAGTTATCTTATTTTCCTCATATTGTATTATGTGGGACCGTGTAAGACTGTGTTCTTTGTTAGCCTTGTCTTTTCTTTCTGGTTGTTAAGATATATGGAGATACCAAATCTCAATATTTATGAAAATACAGTGAAATACAGTGGAGCAGCTGTAGGAACGACATGGTGCCGAGACGGTTCACCAAAGCCTGTGTCATTACGTCATAAACTAGTGCTTTACATAGAAATAGCTGCCATTTGTTGAGTGATTCGCTGCACTATTTTTATGCTTATCGTTAGTACTATGCCTATTTTATAAGATGAAGAGCTAAAGGTCACAGAGAATACAGAGAATAATTAAGTAACTGACCCCAGGTTAAATTATTTAACTTCTGAAGAACTGAAGTTTGATTCTAAGCTCTTAACTACTGTTGCCTCATTATTTATAATACTTAATTTAAAAAATAAACATGTAATATACTTAATTTATAAAAAGAAATTCTGGAAAAAGAAAATAATACAGAAAATAGCACATTGCATTCTTGCTTAATTTTTCACATAAGTATTAGAACTCTCCTTGTTTTCAGTCTCATAGCTTAGGGAGTTTATATTTCCATGACATTTACATTAGGTCTCAATTGTGAGAAATTATAGTTATTTCTAAGAGGAATTTTTCCTCTTTCTTTTTCAGTATGGGAGATTGAGTTCAGGGCTTCACACATGCTAGGCAAGCACTCCACCCCTGAACTACACCCCATTCCTATGAGGATGTCTTAGGGTTTCTATTCCTGCACAAACATCATATCCAAGAAACAAGTTGGGGAGGAAAGGGTTTATTGAGCTTACACTTCCATGCAGCTGTTCATCATGAAAGGAAGTCAGGACTGGAACTCAGGCAGGTCAGGAAGCAGGAGCTGATGCAGAGGCCATGGAGGGATGTTTCTTACTGGCTTGCTTCCCCTGGTTTGCTCAGCTATCTTTCTTATAGAGCCCAAGACCACCAGCCCACAGATGGTACCACCCACAAGGGACCCTCCCTCCTTGATCACTAATTGAGAAAATGCCTTACAGCTGGATCTCATGGAGGCGTTTTCTCAACTGAAACTCCTTTCTCTGTGATAACTTCAGCTTGTGTCAAGTTGACAGGAAACTAGCCAGTACAGAGGATATTTTCCAAAAGCCTCACATAAATCACCACATTTCTGATTAGCTCTCTAGGTAGAGGATGGAGGTTAATTCTGACGACCAAGGAAGCATACTGTGCTTTTTCCTGAAATACAAACACACTTATCTGTATCAGACTAATTACTGGCACTAATTTTGAGTAGCCATTACGAACAAAACTACTACATTTAGTTGTTGTTTTGCCATATGCATGCATTTACTTACTGAAGGAGGTATAGAACTCAGCTAGCCAGCATTTAATTGTATATCAGTATACCTACTCTATGCAAGCTTTCTCTTTTCTATCTTCTAGATGTGAAAATGAAGCTTCATCTCTTTAAGGAATGGGGGAGGGTGTTGGGGAGATGGACGGGTGGTAAGAGAGCTTCCTGTGCAAGCATGAGAATCTGAGTTCACATTTCTAGCACCCAAGTAAAGAGCTGTGCGTAGCTGCACAGACCTGTATTGGAGGCTAGAGGTATGCAGATCCTGGGAGCTAACCCTGGCCAGTCAGCCTCTCTGGAATGGTGAGCTTCTGCTCCAGTGAGAGACCTTATCTGTAAGGCGAAAGAGTGCACAGGCATGGACAGCTACAAGTTGTGTGCATGCATGCACATCCATGCATATACACACAATAAAAGAATAAGTGATATATGCCTGTAACCCTAACACTTGGAAGGTGGAGCAAGAATGATCAGGAATCTAAGGCCATCAGCACCTATATAGCTAGTTCAAGACCAGTCTAGAACTCTACTTGATGGCAAGACTGTGTCTCAAAAATCAGTATCGGTTCTATGAAAGTTATTGAGAATAATAAGACATTTAAACTGTGAAGCAACTTCAGTTGTAAAAGTATCTTCACTCGCCCCAGTTTTGTTTTGGTTTTGGTTTTTTAAAGCAGGGCGTCTCGTCTCTCTAATCCAAGCTGGCCTAGTTCTCACTATGTAACCCAAGTTGACCTTGAGCTCATAGTCACCCCCCTGCCTCCTACTGCTGAGTGCTAGGATTACTAGCCACCATGACTGCCTTTCTCCAAGTTCTTTGAATCGTGTTGTCCTATAAGAGGAATTATTTGTGTTTCTACTTGTCACTTTATTGAGTAAGCAGGGTCATAGCTTACATTTTTAGAGCACTTTACAGAAATAATGTTTTAATCCAGAAAATCACTGGGACATCTATAGGAAAAGTAATTATGTTGAACATGTTATATTTGTTGTTGTTGTTGTTGTTGTTTTAAGCAGGGTCTCACTGTGCTGACCAGGCTGGCCTCAAACTCAGAGACTCACCTGACCTGCCTCTTGAGTGTGAGGATTAAAGGTGCCCACCATGCCTGGTGCCACAGTGCTATTACTGCACTCTGCGTCACACTTAGATGGCTCTTCAGTATGCTCTGTGAAGACACTGAGCTTGCTGACGTCACATGGCTGGGAGATGTCGCAGACTAGTATTTAATCCAGGCTTGCCTAATCCATCTTCAGGATGCTATGCTGCTGTTTGTTGCTGATGAGAAATCTTAGATGGCCTGCCCAAATGCAGAGCTAATAAACAGCCTAGGACGATGTATTCTGAGGATTCCTAGATTCATGTACTACAGTCTCCAGTGAGCACTTGCTGAAAGCCTGCTGTGTCCTAGTTGCTGGAGACAGAGAATGTCTGCTTTTTACTTGAGGATACTGATGTGTGAATAATTTTAGAGTAATGTGTTAAAAGTGCTTGAGAGAAATACGAATGTGATAGTTTGTGAAATTAAACTTACTATTTAAGATGACTAACTGCTTGCTTATTAAAATGTGTTTAATATTTGAAATGCTAATACAATTCATTTTTATTCATCTTTTAGTACGAAGAATTGGAATACACCACTTATATTTGATCTCAAAGAAGGAACTGTTAGTTTAATTCTGCAGGCAGAAAGGTAATTTGTTTATATTTTAACTATTGGATTTAGGGTTAAGATACCTCTTGTAGCAGTAAAATACTCTTTAAAACATCTCACAAGAGCGGGAGAGATGAGGAAGGACCTGGGATCGGTTCCCAAGCATCCACATGGTGGTGCAAGCCTCTGTAATTTGTTCCAGGGTATCCAGTGCCCTCTTATGGCCTCCATGGGAACTGCATGCATGTCCCACATAGACATGCAGGCAAAAAGCAAAAAACATGTGGGTTATATATATTAACATTGACTACATTAAAAATTAAAATCAAGAAATTTGTTAGTTTAGTAGCTTTAAATGTCGGACAAAGCTCAATATGAGTAACATTAGTAACCACATGAGAGAATGACAGTCAGCAGGAAAGAAAGTTTGGCCCCTGGGTTCTGCTCGCTTGTTCTTTTCCACTTCTCTTCGGATTTAGTTCATCCTAAGTCTGCATCAACATTAAGAGTGTTGTAGGTGAGGACTGAATGGTCAGCAGTGGTTCAGCGTTGCTCCGCTGTCCTTCTCCCTCTCCTCCCTTCCTTCCTGGCCCAGAGACAGAGCCCAGGCTTTGATGTGCTCAGTACATACTTTGAGGCCGAGTTGTACCCCCAGCTCTGCTTTCTGAGGAACGTGGTCATCATAGTGGTGATCCTGGGTGCACTGGCTGGTTTGGTGTCAACTTGACACAAGCTGGACTTATCACAGAGAAAGGAGTTTCAGTTGAGGAAATGCCTCCATGAGATCCAGCTGTAAGGCATTTTCTCAATCAGTGATCAAGGGGGGAGGGCCCCTTGTGGGTGGTACCATCTGTGGGCTGGTAGTCTTGGGCTCTATAAGAAAGCAGGCTGAGCAAGCCAGGAGAAGCAAGCCAGTGAGAAACATCCCTCCATGGCCTCTGCATCAGCTCCTGCTTCCTGACCTGCTTGAGTTCCAGTCCTGACTTCATTTGGTGATGAACAGCAGTGTGGAAGTGTAAGTCGAATAAACCCTTTCCTCCCCAACTTGCTTCTTGATCATGATGTTTGTGCAGGAATAGAAACCCTGACTAAAGACACTGGGTAATCAAGGAAATGTTGCATCAAACTTCGTCATCTATTTAATGAAATGAAACATGCTTTACTTATATCATAACTTTAAAATATAAGTCATTTTACCCTTTAAAAGGTAAGAAGAGGTCAGCTATCTAAAGGCCCTATTTCTCAAATGTCTTTTATTCCAAATAGATTTATATATTATTTATAAGTTTATTGAGTATGTTCATAGTTTAAGTATATATTGATGGCATAAATAATTATATAAAAGATAATTTAGTTACTGCCTGCCTTTGAAATTATTTCTATATCCAGACCTTTTTCCATTGAAACTGTATTTCCTCATGAGCAGTTTAAAAGCTGCCATCTTATTTATAATAAGAAATGCTTGCGGTGCTGAGCGTGGTGGTATTTGTGCGCATGTGTGTGCACATGTGCAGGTGTACATGCATGTGTGTAGGCCAGCGATTGCCACTGGGTATCCTCCTCCACTGCTCTGTCTGTCTGTCTGTCTATGTGTGGATGGGTGTGCATGTGGAAGTGGGTGTGGTGTGTTATGTGCACATATTCATGTGCATGTGCACATTTGTGTGCATGAAGGGCCAGAGTTCATGCCTGGCGTCTCCATCTAATGTTCTCTACCATACCTTTTTGATTATTTCTTTTGAGGTCATAATGTAATTACATCATTTCTCCTTTCCCTTCCTTCCCTCCAGACCCCTCCCTCCCATATGCTCTTCCTTGCTTTCTTTCAAATCCATGGCCTGTTTTTTCATTAATTGTTGGGGTGTGTGTGTGTGTGTGTGTGTGTGTGTGTGTGTGTGTGTGTGTAATGTTACTTGTATGTATAGTTTGAGGACTGACCATTGGATATTGGATAGCCAATTGCTGTGCTTTTCCTTGAGGAAGACTATTTCTCCTGCTCTTAGAATTCCTTAGTTGAGTAGGGTTGAGGCCTCCTGGGCTTTCCTGTACCATATGAGATAGAGTCTCACTGATCCTGGAGCCTCCCAATTTGGCAAGGCTGCCTGGCCAGGGAGCTCCAGGCACTCATATCCTCACCTCTCCAGTGCAGGGATTACAGGAGCACACTGCTGTGCCCAGCATTTTATGTGCCAAGGATCTGAACTTAGGTTGTCATGCTTGCAAGACAAGCACTTTACCATCCGCTATCTTCTCAGCCCCCACTTCGGCAATCCTCGATATTATTGTCTGGGTTCTTGGAGTCCTTTTCAGAGAGTTCTGGCCTATGACTATATCTTAATGTAATTTTCCTGTGTTTGTATAATAGTTTCAAAGTGACAGGTCTCACACTGAGGAGTTTGGTCTATTTTGAATTGATTTTTGTACAATGTAAAAACAAACAAAGTTCCTTCAGTAATAACAGAAAGAAAGACTATTTTTTTTCTTGTTTGTTTTTTAAGACAGGGTTTTTCTGTGTAGCCTCAGCTGTCTTGGAACTCACTCTGTAGACCAGGCTGGCCTTGAACTTATAGAGATCCACCTGCCTCTGCCTCCCGAGTGCTGGGATTGAAGATGTGCGCCGCCACTGCACAGCAAGAAGGAATATATTAATGATGTAACACTTAGTCAAAAATTGGAAAATACCATTTTTTATACTATGTGGCCATACATTAATCATAAAGACCAAATACTTCAATAAAATAAATGCCTATCCTTAAGTATTAGAGTGTATACTTTTGGTATTTATTAGAAATACAAATATAATTGTAGTATACATTCATCAATATAACCTTTCTGAAGATAGTTTGATGATATATATTTCATTTTAAAAGGTATATGCCTTTTGATCCTGCAGTTAATGCTTCTAGAAAATAAGTAGACAGAGATGAATGTACATTGTAGACACTATTTAAACCGTGACTAAGAGCCAGCCATGCACATGCCTGTAATCTCAGCACTTTTGAGGCAAAGGCACATGGGTGTCTGTGAGTTTGAGGACAACCTGATCTACACAAAAAGTTCAGGACTACCAGGGCTACATAGAAAGACCCTGTCTCACATCGCTTCCCCTGCACCCTCAAAAGAACAACAACAGTGAATAATTTGAAATAAAATGTCCATCGAAAGTGAGTTAGGGGTGGGAGAGATTGCTTCCTGAACAAAACGCTTATCACACAAATGTGAGGCTCAGAGTTCAGACCCCAAGTGAGCTGAGTACAGTAGTGGCCATCTGTAGTTCAATCTTCCTGTGGTGAGTAGGAACTAGAGATAGGAGAAGCTCTGTGGTTTATAGGTCAGCTAACCTGGTGTATGCAGCTCTATAGAACAAAGAATTCCTTTCTTAGACAAGGTAGAAGGCAAGGGCTAGCTCCTGAGATTGCCTTGTGACCTACACATGTGGTGAGCTACACATGCACACACGTGCACACACAGAGTAAGCTAATAGCTCTGCAAATGGCTCACTGATAGAGCGTTCATCTCACATATCTAGAGCCAGGCTCAATCTCCAAGGATGAAAAAAATTAGTTAAAATTTTTGCTGTATTCATCCCTTGTTTGCTGTCAGTATCTGTATTAGGTAGAGATCTATTTTGAATTGATTTTTCTGTACATAGATGTCTTTGTTTTTTCCTCTTTATTGTTTATAATATGTGTGAAATTTCAAAGAAAAAATATATTGGCCATAAAATGTTTAAGAAAATATTAACTACAAGGATCCTAGATCCTTGAATATAGCTGTAGCGAAGAATATAGCTGTACCTGAATGCCCATTGCAAAAACTTGTGAGTGTTTAGATATGAATACATACTGATGATCACTTCATAATTTTAAAGTCAGAAGCATCTCACTTTAATAAATGCTGGCACTAAGGTTCATTTTACCAGCACCTGACTTTTATCTTTAACATAAGTTTAACATGAATTAAGGGCATAATGTAAATGAAATAAAAATTTTAGGACACAGACTTGAGATTGTGACATTGTTATTTCTTCCTCCACTTCTATTTAAAATACAAAAGAAAACAAACTTTCAAGTTTTTAAATATTTCAGTCATTATCTATATACTTATGATTTTAGGATTTAGACCCCCCCCCCAAGGGTAAACTCTTATTTAATACAGAAATGAAAATGTAGTATCTTCCAATTTTTTTTTTTTTCAAGTAAAACAACTTTGGTTTTCTAGACATTTTCTTCTGGTGGATGGTGGTGGTATCTACCTGCACTCTTATGAGGGACGCTTCATTTCTTCTCCAAAGTTCCCTGGAATGAGAACAGACATCCTGAACGCTCAGACCGTGTCTCTGAGCAATGACACGATAGCAATAAAAGACAAAGCCGATGAGAAAAGTAAGTCTGTCATTATGTGGTATTTCATGTAAAATTTCAGGCAGTTTATAAAGCTATGGAATTTCCATGATCTTTCATTTCTTCATCTCTTCATATATTAACATGTGGAAAAATTATGAATTCCCTCATTTCTTTTAAACATGAGCTAAATAACTAAAATTGTCATACTGATAGAACAAATATATGTTATCTCAACATCCGAGACCAGTGGTAAATAACTCTGTATGAATTCATCACAGGATTTTATTTCAAGATTATGATTCTAAAATATGCATTAATTCTTAAGTTTTTAAGCTTCTTTGATACTCCCTTTGTATTCATTAGTAATATGGTAAATGTTCTTCATTGTGCCTTTTATTTTGTTTATATATTTTTCAACTAATATTTTAGATTAATGAAGTAAAAGGAAGGTGTGAATAATTTAAATTTTGCATGTAAAAATCTAGGCCATATTAGTGTGTGTGTGTGTGTGTGTGTGTGTGTGTGTGTGTGTGTGTGTGTATAAAATATGTCCAGTGTTTTGTAATGCCATGTCACGTCAAACCGTTTTATTAAGACATTCCTATTCTAGATTAAATAGATTATCAGTGGTGGTCAGAATGAAGTCAGTGAACACATATGTAATCAGCGATTGGCGAGTGACACATGCTGTGAAGCAGCTGACCCAGAGTGGAGGAGTGGCAGTGTGGACACTCTAACTTACAGAACAGAGAAGCAGACCGGTCCTGGGGTGGGAGTGGCTGACTCATCAAAGGGACTTTCTGAAGGCTAGACCGTGGGTCAGCAGGAACCAAGCAGGTGGGGAGGACGGGGAAGGCGGCAATACCTGGTCTCCTCCATGCTAGGCAGTGCCTGCCACTGACCATACCAGCCCGTGTTCAGCTCTAATTCGCAATAACACTTACGTGAAGCCTCTCTTCTCAGGTGGTTACCTGGTTAGCTGGAGGTGCAGTGTTGCTCATCTCGCACTACTGAGATTTTACATCATTTCTCTCCCCCACTTTGACAACCATTATCCTGCTCTCTGCTTCTGTAAAATTCATTATTTTAGGCACCTTACAAAGGTAGAATTGTGCAACATTTGTCCTTTGGTAGCTACCTTATTTCACCTAGCCTGTCTTCCAGATGTGCAGGGCTTTCTTTTCTGTCTTTCATTCTTAAGGCTAAGTGATATCTCTGGGAGTGTGTGTGTGTGTGTGTATGTGTCTGTCTGTCTGTCTGTCTCTCCACTCCCCTCTTTCCCTTTGCTTCCCTTCCCTTCTCACTGCCACCCCCTCCTTTCATGCACCCACACACATTATTTTTGTCTACTGATCAGACTGACCATGTCCACATTTTGGCTGTCGCAAGTAATGATGCAATGACCATGAGACGCTACCATGACTTCCTGAAGCCAGTACTTCCCACAAGTGGGATGGATTTCTAGATCACTTGGAGTTCTGTTTATAACTTTTTTGATGTCCCTCTCTGCTGTTTTCTCTGGTAGCACCATTTTGCATTACTACTAACAGCAAGCAGTGAGTGAATATTCTAATTTCCATTTTCCCACATTCACTGAAATTGTTTGTTTGTTTGTTTGTTTGTTTGTTTGTTGTGACTTTTAAATAGCCATCCTAACCGATATGAGGTAATACAGTAGTTTGGGATAGTAAAACATTGCAAGTTCCTTCTGTAGGCTTGTTAGCCCTATAAAATGCCCTGACTTAAAAGTAACTCCTGATTATCTAGGGAAGTTATTTAATGTCGAAGTGTCTTCCGGATTTCATCATGGGAGCTACTTCTCTTAACTAGCATTTAGGAAAATCAATCATTGATAACAGCTTTCAGAAAGAAAACTACCCTAGAAATAATTCTAAAATAGTCACCTGATAGTAAATATTTTATAAATTTTATCTAATTTACACATGAGTTAGCTTTTTCTACCTGAGAGAAGCAATTTCAAGATAGAAAGGATTGTATTCAAAGTATCACATTTCAGTCTGTGGTCACATGACGCAAGTCACAGCATTGTGGGAGGAACACATGGTAGGGCTGAGCTGCTCGTCTCGTGGTGTCTGAAAGCTGAGGAAGAGAAGAGCATTAGGGTCCCACTCTCCCTCCAGAGGCATACCCATAATACCTGAGTTCCTTTGTTAAACTCCAGCACCTCCTCTCTGGCATGGCAAGCTGAAACCAAACTCTAATGCATTGCTTTGTGGAGACAGTTATGATCCAAACTATAATAGCTCATCTCTTTTTTTCTCTAAATTAATTCTAAAAATTAAAGATTCACTAGAAATATGGAAGGCACAGCTCTGGAACCTTCCTTCAAGAGTTCAAGGAAATCTTTGGACTGAGAACTAGGTGAGCTCCCAAAGCAAGTGTCCATAACAAATAGAGGTTGCTTATGGCCTTGTTCTGAGGCAAGCCAGCGGATACTCTAAAGGTGTGAGTTGAATATTTTACAAGGCCATCAATTTGTAATAACATATTAATGATTTATGAAGAATCTCAATTATTGACAATCCATTTCCTCCCAAACATGGTATACTACAGTTTTGTTCAAACTCTGAATATTCAGAATTCTTACACCCCCCAAAGTTGAGGGTACTCTTTATAGGACTGCCATCACTGTCCACGTCAGCTGCTTGCTCTTTCAGCTGAGCTTTGAGGGCTTATTGCGTGGTATGGTAAGTTAAATCATTGGCCACTCACTTGAACGCAATCTCTAGATCCCTTCTTATCCACAGAAGTCAGAGACCTAAAAGCTCTATCCTATTAGTTGCTGCTTGGTTTATCTGATTGTGCACCTTCGTCTGTAGTAAAGAAAGTACCAATGAATCTGTTCTCACTAACATAGCAAAACATATCCTGTTATTCCAGAAATGTTAAGGGGTTTTGAAGCTCCCAGCTAAGAATCCAGGATAAAATATTTATATAACCACATGAGTGAATAATAGAAACAGCATGTTGTATATTGTCTGGTATCATGGTAAATGGGTTTTTAATGCATATTTTCTTTTGTGAAAATGGTTGTTACATAGAACTAAATTAGAGGTAACCAGAATTTAACTTTGCATCCACATTTGAATTTGCCATTGATGACCCTATGGACCTTTTCCTTAACCATTAGTAACAGGAAAAAAATTAGTTATACTGTTTTAATAAAAAAATGTGACCTCATTAATAATTAGAAGTTTGGTGTTGGTTTTCTGGGCTGGTAGAGGTTCTATGGTCCATAAAGTTAAGTAATGTCTCCTAGGAATTATGATAGCTCCATTGAAATTTGCCACCAATGGTTCTAATGTAACTCATCAATGCTCTACTGTTGTTTGTTTTTTTTCTAGTAATCTTCCTCTTTGAGGCGTCAACTGGAAAACCCTTAGGGGATGGGAAACTTCTTTCTCATAAGGTAATAAACATTTGCTGGGTTTAGTATGAATGGCCACTGTTTAGTAAACTTCTTTTTAAAATAATAGTTATCCCTTAAGGAGGAAAACAGACTAATTTAATATTTAAAAATTAGTGTATACCTTCCATATTATGTAAAAAATGCCATAGTTTAAGACTAAGGACAGGGAAATTCTGAAATAGGCATCTCTTAATGAGATGCCGTGATTGTGTGTGTGTGTGTGTGTGTGTGTGTGTGTGTGTGTATGTGTGTGTGTGTGTCCGCTGACCAGACTTGTACTGCTTTTCAATAACATGTTCTATTTTATTAAACTTGCAGATAAAAGTGTCTTTATAAATGTGTAGTGAATTTCTTCTGAGCTGTCCTTAGACAGCATTTTCTTTAGATTTTAAGACCGTAGCTCAACAACTATATTATGGGGGAAATTATTCTCTATAAAAGTACAAAGCACCCTGAATTGTAAAGTGTGTCTTGGTTTTTAAAAACAGGCACATTGCACTATAGTTATCCTTGTGAACAAGTGATAGTTAAGAACGGAAGGATGCCTTTAACATTATTTAACAACTCCAATGAATTGCTTCTTTAAGTTGTATTTTCCTCTTTACTCATTGTTTTATATTTAAATAATGTATAAATTCATGTAAATCAGAAATGTGAAAAAGCATTAAAATATATTTTTAAAAAATGTCTCCCTACCACACCAGTTTTCAATATTCTGCCTGAGAAGCACCACACTTACTAATATCTTCCAGGTTCTTGCAGAGACTTTCAGCTGGCAAGCAGCACTGACATGCCTTCCCTCTGCTTACGCCAGAGTGCAGCACACAGCCTGCACTTTGCTTGCTCTCACAGAACACCACTTTGGAGGTTTCCCACACCTATACATACGTTCTTTTCCTCTCCCGACCACCATCACATAACATAGCATTGCGTGGCAGGATTGGTTTGTTTAGCCTGCCCTGTTGGTGGGTGCCTAGGCTTCCAGTGCAGCTGGCCACAGGCTGTACATCTGTCCTCCCAGCATGGGTGTGTACATCTGTCCTCCCAGCATGGGTGTGTTGAAAGAGGATCCCAAGCTACAGACTGGCTTGGGCTAGTGAGACCCTCCAAAGCCATGCGAGAGAGTGTCTGATGTTTTCCACCATGGCGTTGCCTTGCGTATGCTGTTATCACTGTGCTGTCAATTCTAAATTACATCAGAGGATTTGAGCATTTGTGATTTCTAAGAACCATTATTTTCCAAAGAGGCGGCGTTAGTTTACCTTCCTATTAGAAGACAACAGGATGCCTGTTTATTGTCATTTAAATCAATACTGTATAAGCAGAACTTTTCCTTCTCAGTAGAATTAAGTATATAAAATAATTTCTCAGCTGTAATCATTTTTCATAAGAAAGGTTAAAATAAGAATAATTTAATAACATTGAATAAATAGTTGCTTTAGTATGGCAACTTTTTACACAGCGCACATACCCTAAGAATGTACAGTTTCATAGTTGTAAGAATGGAGGTAACTTCTTCTACATCTTATAACTTACTCAGTGTATGTGGATATAACATAAGAAATATTATATATTTTACGTTCTACTTGCGCTATGGGTTAAGTTTAACATTCACAAGAGGCTATGGCAGGAAGATTACCAGGATTTGAGCCCAGCCTGGGCTGCATTTCTAGTATTGGGCCAGGACAATTATGTAGAAAAATCCTGTCTCACAAAACAAAATAAAAACCAAAGTAAGAAATAACAACAAAATAATGTCTTATATTCTATACAATAATAATTTATCTTATCAATTTGAAGAAACCAAAACCGAAGCACTTTGCTGTAATAACAGAGTTCATAGTAGAACTCAAGTTTGGTGTTTTATTTTGCTTTTACTTACTGTGTAACTGAGGATGACCTTGAACTCCTGGTCCTCCTGTCTCTTCCTCCCAAGTAATAGGATTGCAGGCAGATGCCACCCCACCTAACTTAAGTCTGTGCATTGTTAGGTGATTGTCAGCCATAGCAAGGGAGGACTTTGAATGGACACACTGCTTTCATGTCCCACCACGAAGGGTGACTCGGGAGGACTAGGACAGAAGGAGAGAGGGGGCGGACAGGAGGAGGGGAGCTCTGCTGTGTGAAGAGGGCCTGTGTACACACACATCATTACTCTCCATGTCTGACCTTAGCTCTCCTAGAATCCAGAACCACCTGTGTAACTATTTCTAATATTACACCAACACTAGCTTCTTTTGCTGGTGATGACAACACTCCTTTTAAAAAAAAGATTTACTTATTTATATGTGGGTGTGTGTTTGCACACACACACATAAACAGAGACCAAAAGAGGGTGCCAGGTTTCCTCTTCTACAATTCTACACCTATTCCTTTGAGACAGGGTCTTTTTATGAATCTGGACCTTGAGTTTTCTCTGCTAAACCAGAAGCCAGAAGCTCCAGAGACCTTTCTGTCTCCACCCTGTCTCAGAGCTGGGGTTAAAGCATATACCAGGTGTCTGGCTTGTCATGCAGGGGTTGAGATCTGAACTCTGATCTTCATGATTGCACAGCAAGCTCTCTTAGCCACTGAACCATCTCTGCAGGCCAGCAAATTTGCCTTTATTTGTAAAGATAGTTTATTTGAAATATTTGCATTTTATAACACTAGAATCATAGTGCTTTAATAGTCATGAAACAAGAGTGATTTTTTTCTTTAAAATATGAATTGTATTCTAGCAGGGCTCCCTTTTAAAAATACAAAGTAGAAGGACTGGTCCACAAATTTGTATAAAGATATATGTGTATCTTTTATTTTAAAAGGTATTATGCATATAATCCTAGACACAATATAATCATGATGCTTGTTGAGTTCAGAGTTCCTAGCCAAGTGTTCAGACACAGTAGGCAGCATACAGATCACTCATGGATCAAGCGTAAATGAACCCATACTAAAGTGTTTTGAGTTTTAAGAAATTTCATCTTACTAGCTAATATAATAGATTAATTCTGTATTCCAGAAATATTCTTTTATTGTAGAAAAGCAGAGATCTTGGAGCTAGAAGTCTAAGTTACAAGTTCTGGACTTGTTTGGTATTTGCTTTTTATGACCTGACCCCCCCCCCCCCAAACCACCACCAAAAATAAAAAATAAAAAATAAATCACTGAATGCCCATGGGTCTCATTTGGGAAATATAATACCTTCACCGTGTTTTCTGTTTCACAGAAAACAACATGAAGAAAATTGTAAATTTTAATGTTCTAGAAACATGAGATACTCTCATATGTTTCTAAAGTTTACTTAACAAATCTTTAAAATATAGGTGTTAGGCAATCTATTCAGGATAAATTTTATAAGAAAGCTTTTCATTATTGTGGACCTCTCATGTGATACTGCCCTTCTTCTACTTTGACTCTGTCACTAAGGACAGGACAGACGTTCTCACTACAGTGTCAGCGCAGATGCTTTTGACGATTATTAAAGGACCCTGGGTTGCCAGCAAAGGAACCACACTTGAGCACTGCTCTTGAATTCTTAGTACCAATTTAAGATTCCTGACGAAGGGGTAATCCTGTCTGAGAACCTCTCCCATTCATCTCTTGCTTTTCTTTAAATCTATGTCCCATGGGCTTAAAAAATGAATGAAATAAGTTAATAGGGACATTTTATTATTACAAGTAGGTAATTGACATTTAATTAATTTTTGTTGTTTTGTTCTGTGGGTTTTTTTTGTTTTGTTTTGTTTTGTTTTCCTGCTCAATACAGGATTTTGCACTGTAGACCAGGCTGGCCTCACATTCACAGACCTCTGCCTCTGGCTCCTGAGTGCCAGGAGTATAGGTGTGTGCCACTACAGTTGGTTTAACTGACCCTTAAGAACAGAAATGTGCTGAGAACAAATTAAAGTGATCATCTGCCAAGCCCTAAAGTGGATTTAATACTTGCATACTTTTTAAAATTTTAGAATGAAATCTCAGAAATTGCTCTGGATCAAAAAGGACTTACCAATGACAGAAAAATTGCTTTCATTGATAAAAACAGAGATCTCTACATCACCTCAGTGAAACGATTTGGGAAAGAAGAACAGATTATTAAACTTGGTAAAATAATTTTTGTGCACTTAAAATTGTAATTATTGTCCGTTTTCTTAGATGATGGTCTACCATGCGCCAAGAGCTTTAATGTTTGAATGAATGAATGAGTTTTAGTCTCTCATTTCTTCACTTTGTCGTTCAATTTCAATAGCAAACTTTAACTCTGTGGCTAAATCAGCACTGAAGCGCCTGTTGATTAAATCTAGAATGGGTCTAGGAGAACATTCATGTATTTTCATTTTTCATAGTTTTCGCATCTGTTCACTTGTTATACAAATAGGAAGTAGAGATATAGCCATTATATTAATTAGGATCTTGTTTGTCAGCTGATTTTAAAGATAGACTTTAATATCTGTTGACACTAATGGACCACGACTATTCTTTTTAAATTAAGGAACCATGGTACATACGTTGGCATGGTGTGATACATGCAATATCCTCTGTGGACTTCAAGATACGCGATTCACAGTATGGTATTACCCTAATACCGTTTATGTGGACAGAGACATTCTGCCGAAAACATTGTATGAAAGAGATGCAAGGTAATGTGCTGCACAGGATTGCATACTGTAAATAAAGCTCTTAAGTGCCATGCTTTTTCCTGGATGCTTTTTAAAGTTTAATCAGACACAACTAAATAAATTGCTCAGCTAAAGCTGGTTAAGACTTAAGTAATGGACTCAAATTGAAAACAAATTATGAACTATTTACTCATCTTTTATAAATGAGTATAATTTCCAAGGTTTGTTTAATAATAGCTCAGGTGAGATTTTTCACTGTGATTTAGTGATCTTTTTTTAACCCGGCAGTCTTAAGATTTTGCAGCAAGATATACTTTGTGACAGCTACCCAGTGTACACATTTTCATTGACTTTAAGAATCCCAATGATGTGTCTCTTCAGTTGGATTTTTGAATGACATTAAAGGTAGATTAAACCACAATTGCTGAAAAGCTTTAAAAGCAAACAAACAAAAACCAACACCTAAACGTGTCAGGAAAATTATTCCTAAATTCTTAAGAGACCCATTTCTTATTGTTCACATGGCAGTAAGTTAGACTCCTTAGGTCTATGCAGCAAATTTCGCAGTTCATTTTTAGAGTTTAAGTTCACAACTGCAACAAAACTAGGGAAACACCAAAATAAAGGCTTATTTTTTTTAAAGTATTTATAAATTAGCCAGATGTAATGGCATGCGAGTTTGATCCCAGTACTCAGGAGGCAGAGGCAAGAGAATCTCTGAATTCTAGGTCAGCCTGGTCTGCACAGTGAGCTCCAGACCTGGCAGGGCTACATAGTGAGTCAGGTGAACAAGGAAAAACAGTATTAGCAAATTCATGAAAAGATGTCAGTCTTCTTATTTAAAGTTCATCTGTTTGTACTAATAGAAAGTAATTTTGGAATTCACTTTGATTTTTTTTATCCACTTGTCCATATTTTCGAAACCAATAGCTAAGTTCTTTGTTTTTGTAATTTAAGGTTCAAGGAAGATGTTAGTCAGCTTTCTATTACTGTAACAGTGGTTGAGACAAACAGCTTTATGAAAAGAAAAGGGATATTTTGGTGAAGGTTCGGAGGTTCTAGTCCATGATCAACTGGCCCCATTGCTTTTAGGTCAGTGGCAGTGGAGTGCATATGGCTACAGGGAGTGGAGGAACTGCGAAGGGGCTGAGTGGAGGGACGGGGTCCTAGGATAGCCTTCCCGCAGTGTCCTGCCCCTGAGCGGGCCTCACTGGGCTCACCTCTCACAAAGCCCTTGGGGGAACAAGCCGTTATACCGTAGGGTTCCACACAGTACAAAAGCTCACTGCGGATGCCAGTGGGGGGGCAGTCAAATATGGAATGACTTTTGCCACTATAAATTGTTGGTATATCTATCTACATGTTATATTGAAATGTTTATTTGAATATAATCTGTTTGGAGTTAAATGGTGGGTGTCAATTTTGAAATTATATATGTTAGAGTTATTTCCCAAATTTAATACATAAGAAAAAATGTGTAGAATGTAGCTTTAAGTTTTCCTTGTTTGTTTTCAACAGTGAATATAGTAAAAACCCACATATAGTGAGTTTTGTTGGAAATCAGGTAACTATAAGAAGAGCCGATGGCTCCCTGGTACACATCAGCATATCACCGTACCCCGCCATCCTCCATGAATACGTGAGCAGCTCAAAATGGGAAGATGCTGTAAGGCTTTGCCGCTTTGTCAAGGTACCTTACGCATTGTGCATATGTCATACGCTAGTCTCCCTTTTGAGAGATGAGTAATGATAACATGGAAGGGTTAAGATGATTGTGAGCAGGGCCATGCATACCTTCTGCTGCACACTTGGCCGGCTTGCTGACGATTGTGAGCAGGGCCATGTACACCTTCTGCTGCACACTTGGCCGGCTTGCTGACGATTGAGCAGGGCCATGCATACCTTCTGCTGCACACTTGGCCGGCTTGCTGACGATTGTGAGCAGGGCCATACCTTCTGCTGCACACTTGGCCGGCTTGCTGACGATTGTGAGCAGGGCCATGCGTACCTTCTGCTGCACACTTGGCCGGCTTGCTGACGATTGTGAGCAGGGCCATGCGTACCTTCTGCTGCACACTTGGCTGGCTTGCTGGACCCAGAGGGATAGATGCTGCTGTGTGATGTGTCCTTTGAAGGACTGTAGCTAGACCAGCAGTGTCCTGCACTGGCACATGGGACAGTCCTGCGGTCTTTTCTAGAAGTCAGACTCCTAAGTTCTACCCTCACAGGGACTCTGGCTTGCTACATCTCAGCCTCCACAGGTTTTCTCTTGCATAGCTAAGATTAAGACCCTGTTCTGGATCCGCGTTTCCTCCCTGGTCGTACCCAGCATGCACCAGACATGCTTGAACACAGCCCTTTTTATTGGTTGTCAGGTAACATCCCTTAGAATGCATATTTGTGGGATAGCATTTAGATGTTTTTCCCTGCAGTGGCTTGTCGGTGGCATTGTGTGAGAACCTCACTATTCCTCTTATTCCCTGTAAGTTATATTCCTTGCCACTTCTTAAAAAAAATAATTGGAAGCTCATCTTGAGTTATAAGGAAAAGAAGTCCTTAATAACTAGAAATAAATTTTTTTTTAGAAAATTTTATTCAAAAGAAGTTCTCTGTCCGATGGTAATGTTTTTCAATAGAGACTTCGTAATTTTTTTGTTTGTTTGGTTTTTGGTTTTTGGTTTGTTTTGTTTTGTGAGTAAGGTTTTTACTATGTATCCCTTGCTGGCCTTGAACTTGCTATGTAGACCAGAATGGCTTTGAACTTACAGAGATCTGCCTGCCTCTGCCTAGTAAGTGCTGAGATTATAAGTGTGCTACCATGCCTAGCTTCTATGTAACTTATTTTATTATCAGTTTCTTTCAATGCCATGTTTCATCATTTTTATTTGTAAATTAATTACTTAGTTGTATCACCATTAGAATTTAAACCACTGCTTATAGCAATACATTATAAATCATAATGTGAATATCTGATATGCAGAATATCTGAAATGTGACCCTCAAGGGGGTCATGACCTATAGGTTGAGAACTGCTGGCTTATAGGTAGTTCAGCTGCCTACTTAAGGTAATTTTTTTCATACTTCACTTAGGAACAGAGCATGTGGGCTTGCCTAGCAGCCATGGCAGTTGCTAACCGAGATATGGTTACTGCAGAAATAGCCTATGCAGCAGTTGGGGAAGTAAGTAAACCATATTTATGTCATGCACAATAGTTTTTTTCTTAACATAATTTATAATATTTCTATTCTTACTGACTTGTGATAGACATATTTCACTTCCTCTTTTTAGATTGATAAAGTTCGGTACATCAATGCTATAAAAGATCTTCCATCTAGAGAGTCAAAAATGGCCCACATACTGATGTTTAGTGGGAACATCCAGGAGGCTGAAACAATACTGCTCCAGGCTGGCCTCATTTATCAAGCAATACAGATCAACATTAATCTCTATAACTGGGAAAGGTAATAAGAACCCTGTCACAGTCCCAAGACCCTTTTGACCTTCATGTATTCTTCTGTCTGCAACTTAGACAATTATAGTTTTCCGTATATTTAGTATTTTCTAATGCTATAAGAGAATTTGTTCATTTTATATTTGTGAGTATCCTGTCTGGTGAATCTTAACATTTTCAAGCTGGAAAATGTCATTTGTGGAAATTTATGCTTTTTATGAACTTGTAATTGATTAGAAGTTGGGGTCTAAAGAAGAGTCTTAAGATGCCTCCCAAATTTATAATTTTGGTGCTACAGAAGTGGTACTATTAATAGATTTGGGAGGGAAGATAGTGTATCCTGTGTTAGCCAAGTTGAATTTGAAAGGCCTGTTATGAGCTAGGTAGTCAGTCACGAACTTGAACTCACAAGATTGGAAGCAGGCTTATAGACTCAGTAGCATATGGAGCAGTAGAAGCAAAACTAGTGAAGTGAGGTGGTCTCAACTGTACTTGTGGGTAGATGAAAGAAGAGAAACCTACCACATGATCCCATCCGTCAGTCAGTCAGCCAGAGGAAGAACCAAGGGGCTGGAGAGAGAGTGTACTGAGGAGGACTGAAGAGAGGCTTACAGGAAGGTGCTCAGAAGCATCCTTCACCCCACTGAGCCTCATCAGCTTGCTCTGAGAAAGTGTCACCTGCTCTTCTCTGTGACACACTAAGTGCCCCCATCCCTCCTTAGATATGGATCTCAGAAAGAGCGAAATTTTATCACTCTACGTCCCAGAAATTATGTATTATGAAACAATGAAATATACTTTTACATGTCCAAAATGTCTTTTATGGGCTTTGCTTTTCTTTGGGCTCAAAAATAACCCACACATCTTTTTCTTTTATTGAAAATAGATTATTTTCTCACATAGTATAACCTGATTATGGTTTTCTGTACCTCTACTCTTCCCAGTTCCTCCGCACCTCCTCTCCTCTCTGGATCCACTTCTTTCTGTCTTACATTAGAAAAGAACAAGCTTCTAAGAGATATTTATGGTTTTATCTCATATTTTATTTTGTTACATTTTACTATTATGTTTTAGAAGCCTGTTCTTTTCTAATTCTGAGGTGTTAAGTTTTGTTTTATCTTATTATATTTTATTTTGCTGTATTTTAATATTGCACCTTAGAATTGGCCCAAACAAACAAACCAACCAACAAACAGAGCTCAAGAGAAGACACAAGAAACAGAGACCCACTCCTTCTCACACTCAGGAATCCTGTAAAATCACTGAACTGGAAGCTGTAATATGTATGCAGAGGACCCTGTTGTAGGCCCTGTGCATGCTGCTTCAGTCTCTGTGACGTCATCGCATGAGCTGTGGTCATGTTGACTTAGGGACCTCGTTTTGTGGATTCTTCCATACCCTCTGGCTCTTACACTCTTTTCCCCCTCTTGGGGTTCACTGAGCTCTGTTAAGCGATTTAATGGAGACATCCCATTTAGAGCTGAGTGTTCCAAGGTCTCCCACTCTCTACATAATGTTTGGCTGTGGGTCTCTGTATTTGTGCCCCTCTGGTGAAGGAGGAAGCCTCTCTGATGATGGTTGTACAGATCTGTGGGTGCAGCAGAATGTCATTTGGAGTCATTTTATCACTATATTTTTTTTCTTTTCCTTTTCTTTTTATAGACCAGTAGCATTTGGTTTTATCCTAGGTCTCAGGGCATTTATTTAGTCTCTGGTTCTTGGTCACCTAAACAGTGTCAGGTATAGGTTCTATCTCATGGAGTGGGCCTTAAGTTAAATCAGTTATGGGTTGGTTACACCCACAAGTTTTGTGCTATCATTGTCCTTAACATATCTTGCAGGCAGGACACCATTATAGAACAAATAACCCACATATCTTTCAACTATTAGAATACAGGACTCTCTCACATTTTAATTTCTGTAGCTCTCCCTTCTACACCTTTGCCTTGAATAGAAGCAATAAAATATATTTTGTTAATTTTGTGATTAATGTATCACAATCTGTTTATACTCTCATGATACAACTATCTATAAATTTAGTTATTCTGTCCTTGTGCTTTATCTACATGAGTTTGTTACTGTTGTATAGTGTTATAGACGATTAGGAAAGATGTTGGTTCTGCAAGAATGAATAAACCATTTAAATTGTAAGGATTGGAAAGCGATAGAATAGGAGTAATATTAGTAAACTATATTAAAAAACTGACAGAACATTACCACTAGAATTATATGAGAAATATGGAAAGCTAGTAATTACAATATTCTATTTCTTTGGTAGGGGAGCAGTTGAGCTGCTCTTGCTATATATAGTCTATGCTTGCCTCAAACTCACAACAGCCCTCCTGCCTCACAGGAGGCACATCCAGCTTCAAAAGTTGTTTTTGAGAAAATATGTACCTTGATTAATGGTAGAAACTGTAGTTCATGTAACACTGAACATTTTAATCTAACAAAATTTGTAATGGTCTTTATCTTGTAAGCTTACATTCTAGGTGGGAAGTCCATTTTATATCACTGATAATGGTAAATAAAAGAGACCTAGAATTTGAGCTTGGATCTTTTAATACAACAAAGAAGCTGAATTTATCACCAAGCAATTAGGTCCTGTCGTCCAGATAGCATTGCTTGTATTCTGTTGGCTGCTGCCCTCCTTCATTGTTGTCCTTGTAGATGTTTATGCCGTCCTTCCGTTTCGGAGAAAGCACTTCCTGAAGGACAGACACATTTTGTATTACCTCTATGTAGTAGAATATGATAGCCATGGACTTCATAGCCTTGTGTCCATGCAGTACGTAATCATTTTGCAGTGTTCTATGCTCCAAACATTGATTGGCTACAGCCAGCTTATAGGTGGTGAGTAGGTGCCCTGGCAAGAAGGTAGAAAAATGTGCCTGTGATGCTCCATAGTGCCCTCTGAACCAGCCTTGACCTACTTGAAACTGTCTTTTCTACAGACAACACAGCTTTTAAATGTCTCTTCTCTTCGCCTGTGCATTTCTTAGCATCTGCCTGTCACCGGGGTTACTATGGTTTTGTTTTTACCTTCTTCACCTTTACTTTTCTATCTTATAAAAATTGTAGGTGTTTGAAGCTTACGCCACATGTCCGTACTAATTCCCTGCCCTGCCCATAGGCTCCTCGCTGCTCACATTCCCCAGCCACCAAGTCTCAGCAAGAACCTTGCTTGAAGATGGTTACATACTAGGGAGATGAGAAAGAGGAGGAGGAAAAGAGTGTGCCCTGGGTGTTCCTCCATCCCTTCTCTCTGGCTTTGCCTTTCCTCTGCTTCTTGACTTCATCTGACTATTCCCAGTTGGTTCATCATGGCTGGGAGGCCTCTAAAGCTACCTGACAAGTAATAAAGGCCCAGGAGCACTGTTCCGGGATTCTGGCCGCCTTCTATACACTTCAGAGATGGAGATGTAAACAAACAGCTCATTGCGTGCTGTGTCCTGCTGCTAGTTACCCACTGTCTATTTAACAGTGCCATTGCATAGCATGTGTGTTTGCATTTGGATTTGCCTCTTCTCTCACATTTCCTCTGTCTCCTTTTAGGGGAACCAATCTCAGGCCTCAGACATGCTAGGCAAGCATATATAAGCGTAGATTATCCTAGGATAATACCTTATGATCTCTTCACTTGCATGAAGCTGGAAATCTGGGGTCACTTTTGGCATTTTCCTTAGCCTCTGTCCATCTTAACCGCTTCCCCTCCCCCACCCCGGGCAGTGTTTCTCACACTTCATAGTAGCGCCCTTGTCTAACCTGATCAGAGTTCTCTAATGTGATGCCACCACTAATCTCCTTACCTCAAACGTGTCCTTTTCCTACCCATTCTGGACACTATAATCCTAGTGATCTCGCAGTGGGACTCTAACCGTGTGACAACTTGTCCTCCACCTCATTTAAATGGAACCTAAAGTTCCTCATAGCTTGTAGTACAGATGTCAACCATGGCAAGGAGTCACTTTAGATAATCAAGGAAGTAGTTATGTCTGCCAAGAAACTTTGAAGAGACTTAGATGTTGTCACCATCTTCACATTCCACAGATATTTTTGAAAGCACGTAGAATATTTGTTCCTGCTAAATATTCATTTATTCAGCATGTTTAGTGAGTCTACTGCCATAGGTATATTTAGATATTTCAGAGAGATCTTCAAAAAAGTAACTTCTTTGGTAAAAATGTGTGGCCATCTAATTGTGTCTTGTGTTGCAAGAGGTGCTGGGTGCTTTAGAGTCAGGTTGGTTTCATTTCATATTCCACACTTACTAGCTATGGACAGATTACTGAGGCTCTGTACATTTTAGTTTCTTCTATATTTAAGATGGTAAAACAGCCTCAGGATTTGTTATCAAAACTGGACTAATTATATCTGAAAATATCATAGCAAATTTTGTAACATGTAATAAGCCTTTACTAAATAATGCTATTAGTCATGTGTTATATATCTGTTGAGTACCACCAACAGACTGTAGCACTATGAACGCAGGGATGAACAAACCCAAGAAAGCATCTATGGCAGTGATTTTAATCGTAAAACTCATAACTGGCATGGCTAATATGAAAGCTATAAGTAGGTAGGATATGTATTATATATATCCTATATATAGGATATGTATACACACACATAAACATGTATGTATGTATTTGTATACTTAGATATGGTAGAATAATATATAAATTAGGAAACATGTACAAGGATATTCAAATATAGAATAAGTGATAACGTGGTTGATTAATTCATAGATTTGCATGTCTGTGTAGCTGATGATGGTCCTCATTTAATTTCTGTTATTGAAGTACCCTGACCAAGAAGCCACTTAGGGAGAAAATAGTGGTGTGTGTGTGTGTGTGTGTGTGTGTGTGTGTGTGTGTGTGTGTGTGTGTGTGTGTAGAGAAAGGGGTTTATTTGGCTTACATTTCCAAGTTCCAGGTCATCATTTTGGGGAAGTTAAGGGAGAAACATAAGCTAATATATCTATAGTCAGGAGCACAGCGAGAATAGGCGCCCTTGCTTACTTGCTTGCCGCTGTTAATGCTCAGCCAGCTTTCTTCACTTTCCTACAACTCAGGGCCCAGCCTATAAAATGATGCTACACACATTCAGGGTCAGTCTTCCTACCTCAATTAACAACTAAGAAAATATCTGACAGAAAGGCCCATGGCCAACCTAATGTAGACAATTCCTAAGTTAAGACTCTGCCAGGATGATTCTAGCTTGTGTCAGGTTGACAGCTAAATAAAGCACAGGGATCTTTTCCAAAGGATCTTATATTTACTTCATATATTTATAATTTTTCTTAGGACTGGGCAAGTGGTCATTCTCCCAAACAAAAGCTTTCATAGTTGAGATATACTATCAAACGATGGCTTAAAACTGCGTAGGTATTGTGTATGTTAAAGGAAAGGCTGCTAGGGCTTAAATGTATCTCTGCATTTTGAGCAGCAGAAAAGGCCCACACTGTCACACTGTGCAGGCCACAGCTGCACTTCTGAGTGGATTATTTGTTATGTGGAGAATATGAAGTCATGGTTATTCTGTATAAAAATCTTGACTGTGTCATTTAAATTGCCTTTGTCAAGGTCAAGAGGCCCTACAGGGAGTGTGATTTACAAGGGAGCGTCCAGTCTTTGAGGAATTATCAAAATTCCTCAATATAAAAACTATCAAAATTATTGAAAAGGATAAGTCCTGTAAGGAATTGTCAGTCAGGAGAGAATATGAGCTCAGCTAACACTGGGCATTTACAGACAGGAAAGAGCACAGTGCAACCCTACCAAATGCACACTGTTTAGAGTCTGGCGTGAGACCCGGACTCGGCTGGGAAAATGCTTGCCACGTCATCATTTAAGAACCTTAGTTTGGATTCCAAGCACCCATATAAAAAGCTAGGTACAGCAGCATGCCTGTAATCATAGTGCTGGGGGAGGTGGAGACAGAAGGATCCCTGGGGTTTACTGGCCAGCCAATTTAGCTGAGTTGGCAAGCTCCAGGTTCAGTGAGAGCCTTCTTTAAAAAGTAAGGTATAGTGAGTGACAGATCCCTCTAAGGCTTGGGAAACATCTCAGAAGAGGGAGCAGAAAGAATGTGAGAGCCAAAAGATAGAGAACTGCTTCTAAATGTGCTCGTCTGGGTGTGATAGTCAGTATAGTCTTAAACTCACAGCAGCTGTGGTTACCGGCTCAAAACTTACCCTGTCAGCAGTCAGTTATGGCTGGGGAGGCAGTCCTATGGCCCCACCCCTTGTTGCTCTAACATAGGTTATTGATAGATTCTGGGATATGAGGAGTCATTGAATACCATGGTAACACAGAGGACCCTGGTTGAACTCCGTGTGTCACTTAACACACACATAGAGACATGAATGTGGGAAAGAGATTTATAGGATGGATAACGGGGATGGGGAGGGAGATGAGAGAGTGAGAGATGAGAATAATAAGAATGCCTTTTATACATATATAAAAATGTCAATGAACAAATTTAGTTAATTATAAAAACATTTCAAAAAGTAAAGTGGAGCCGGGCAGTGGTGGCACACGCCTTTAATCCCAGGAGGCAGAGGCAGGCGGATTTCTGAGTTCGAGACCAGCCTGGTCTACAGAGTGAGTTCCAAGACAGCCAGGGCTACACAGAGAAACCCTGTCTCAAACAAACAAACAAACAAACAAACAAAAAACAAAACAAAACAAAAAAAAGTAAAGTGGAAACCAATTGAAGATGACACCCAGCATCACCTCCTGGCTTACACACACATGCATGCGCGTGCACACTCACACCCATACACACATGCTCACACACACAAAAGACTACGCTTTGGAGTAGTGTTTGGTGGTAGACTGCTTGCCTAGCATGTGCAAGGGAGAAAAAGAATATTCAGCAAAATATGTCAGGAAGAACCAAACGGATGAAGTTGAAAAAGACCTTGTTATGGGGAAGCACATAGCAAGTAGTGTGAGGACCACCGTCAGTCAGCCTCAGCAGCAATGAGTTATTACAGTCTCCACGCCCACCTTCCCCTACAGTTTATTTTAAGGCAGACTACAATTATCACATTTTATCTGTGAGAATTTAAGTGTATATCTCCCAAAGATTTTAGCTGCCATAATACATAGCCATACTTAAAAATTATCAGCAATTATATAGTGTTCCTATTTCTCTGTTATCTAATAAGCATTTTTATGGTTTGAACTGGGATCCATAAAAGACCCATATTTTGTGATTAGTTGATACGTTCCTAGACAGGTTCTATTTCTTTTTTGTGTTTGCTTATAATTTTCCCACTGAAGAAACTAGACCTATAGGACTTCCTATGGTCTCGTCATTGTTGATTGCATCCTTATGGTGTCTGTCTCCTGAATTAGTTATAGATTTGTTCTAAATCTAGAGCCTTATAGTTTTAAGTTTAATTGGGGGAGAGGGAGAGGGAACATAACTACTGTAGCTTGTGGTATGTTTATTTCCAGGATGACTGGTCATCTGTGGTTTTCTGGTATTAGCAAGTTTTGATGGTCACTGCTAGATATCTTACTTGTAGAATGGGGGAAGGAAGTGTTGAATAGCACATTGGATTGCTTTTGAGGTCCCTAAACTCCACCTCTGTTTAACGCTTCTAGAAGGGGATGGCTTTTAATTCATTCATGTGTTACTCTGCTCGACAACCATGCTCTTGCTGCTTGTGTTTCTGTATTTCATATTTGTGTTTGGAGAGTGCCTGCACCCTGGCAGAAGGCAGACTAGAGACTAGAGACTTGTAGGTAGGTAGTTTATCTGTTTGGTGTCTACTCTGTACATTGAATGTTATTCTTCTCTGAGAAACTCAAGTTAGGAGAGGAAGAAATGAAAGCTCCAGGTATACACTAATACTGCGTATAAATGTTAATAAAATAATCTCTAATCTTCTGCTAGTTATATAAAGGGCTTTTGATTTATTCAAGTTATGCAAAAAATCATATTTGGAAGTTATCATATCTTTTTATATAACTTCTTCCTATTTAAAATACATGGACTTATTCCAGCCCTAGAATCTAATGTCACATTTGTTTGGTTGCCAAACCATTTTAAAACTAGAGACATACTGTTCCCAAAACCCTTATATAATTTGAAGTAAGTTCCCTCCTAAATGTGGTAGAGAAACATTTTTTACCCAGTGTGTATGCATTTAGAGAGTACTTAAAATAGCACATATGTAAATGTTTACTTTTAGCCATTACTCTTCAAATAATTAATGCATGTTTTGTTGTTAAAATAATGACAGTAATGTAGAGAATACTCAGGCCTAACCTCTGAATACAGGATTAGATATTACATTGTCTTTTCTGCATAATTAAATGTATTGATGTTTGCAGACCAAATTACCTCCCCAGAACTTTTTAAAAGCCCCAATACAGAGTGGCTGCCTATGACTTCTGCTTTCACTTCTGCAGGCAAGATGCCCCAGCCCATCACTCACTGTGAGGTGCCAGTGGTGTGATTCAGCAGAGTCCACTGACACTCAGCTCAGCAGGATCAGAGGCTCGGGTGGATAGAGGCTGGAAGGAGTAAGACGCCTCGGCCCCACTGCTCATTACAGCCGCTGCTACTCAGTCCTTGCCTCTTACTTCTCACGTCAGCCCCCATCTGCTTGACTCATTGTTCTCTGAAACTCTTAATGTTGTACAAAACGAGAGACTCTGGGAGTCCACAGCAGTCAGTGTTTTACTGCTGTGAAGAGACACCATGGCCACAGCAACTTCTATAAAGGAAAGCATTTAATTGGGGATTGTGTACAGTTTTGGAGGTCTAGTCCATCCTCATCATGGCACGGAACATGGTGGTGTGGTGTGAGAGAAATAGCTGACAGTTCTATACCCAGGTCCACAGGCAGCACTGAGAGCAAGCCACTGGGCCTGACTTGGGCTCTTGAAACCCCAAAGCCCACCCCCAGTGACATATCTACTCTAACAAGGCCACACCTACCCCACCAAGGCCATACCTCCTAACCCTTTCAATAATGATACTCCCTGGTGACCAAGCATTCAAACCTATGATCCTTTGGGGGCCATTCTCATTCAAACCACAATATATAGTATATATTGATAGGTTTTATAAGAAATCATGTTTCTTGATTTTGGCATTACCATATGTGGTATTGCTGAATTACATTCATATTTTTATATTGTCGTTGATAGCTTGTTCAATTGCCTATCAGTTGTCAATAGATGCAGCATTATCTAAAATACTTTTTAAAATTTTAAATTTTGTGTGTGTGTGTGTGTGTGTGTGTGTGTGTGTGTGTGTGTGTGTGTGTCAGGAGAGGGGAATAGGAGTGAGATAGAGTACACATGCCACAGGCCACAGTGCAAGCATGGAAGTTAGAGGACAACTTTGTGGAGTTGGCTCTTTCTCTTTACCTTTATGTTGGCTCCAAGTTACCAGATGCATATGGCCAGTGCCTTTCCTGCCAAGCTGTCTTGCTGGACTCCAAAGTTCTTTCTGAAGATGTTTTTTAGTTTGGCTAATACTGAAGAGTTACAAAGTTATAAAATATTAATGTTGTTTTGTCTAAACTAACAGATCTATAATAGTTGGCTCAGATAATTGTCCTACTCGTGTCATGGCATAATAGAAAGTGTGAGAATTAATGTGCTTTTGACCACTACAGTGACTGTCACTCATGCCTAAAAACAGGATGACAGTAAGCAGTGTAGAGACACATGCTCCACTTGGTTTTTCATGAACAGGGTTTTGACTAGGCTGAGACCCTAATCCAACTTACACAGAAGACTGGGCTGAGGTAATCTGTTCGTCTCCTTGCAGATTACTACTAGGACAAACATGTTTCTTTGGTGTGGTACGAGTGTTTTCTATGCTTTTCTTCTTCTTCCTTTTTTTTTTTTTTTTGTAATTCTGCTATTAAATAAAGACTTATTTTAAAATAGGATAGTTTTATAGATACACTGAATTATAAAATTTTAATAGTTTTTTAATATTTTATTTAAGTGTTTAAATTTAATTAATTAATTGACTGATTGATTAATTCGTGCTCATGTGCATGGGTGGAAGTCAGAAGATAGCTTGGGGAAGTTGGTTCTTTCCATCATGTGTGACCTAGGAATTAAACTCAGGTCACCAGGCGAGTACCTTCACCTGCTGAGACACTTGCCAGCCTAGCCTGCCACTTTCCAAGATTCAGACAGTAATAGCATTTAGTCCACTGGCTTTAATATCAAGTTTGTATTTTTTAAGATTTTTAATAAAGTAATATCACTTTTTATTCTATACTTTTTTTATAGATTTATAAAATGTTGCATTTTATGATTTACCAAAATTTGTTGAATGTTCTTCATACATGTCCTCTGCAGTACTCACCAAAGGAAATACAAACTAGATCTCCCTTCAAAAATGTATAGACTAGTGGAAATTCAGTAATACATACTTTATAAGTAGTGCTCACATAATAGTGTGCAAAAGTGGTGTATTTGTACAAGAGGAGCTGGTCAGCAAGAAGGGGTCATGTCTCATCTGGGCTTTGTAAAATACATAGACGGTTAAAGCAGAAAAATGGCTTTTTAGTCTGCAGGGTAAGTAGAACAGTAGTTTGTCCTGCCTCTGACTTCAGAACTCTGTGGTATAGACACAGCAATATTGACAATCTGCAACTTCTCGTTCTAGGGCGCTGGAATTGGCTGTAAAATACAAAACCCATGTTGATACAGTTCTTGCTTATCGTCAAAAGTTTTTGGAGACATTTAATAAACAGGAAACTAATAAACGATATTTGCAATATGCAGAAGGTGTAAGTATTATACAGTGTTTTACAATAGTATGTATGCCTTATGACAAAAGTTGAGTGATTCATACTCTAATGTGGTTTTTTTTTTCAGTAATACACATCTGTTTTTATGGTAATCAGTTTGTCTTGAGGTTGGGTGCTATTTGATATTTTTTGCTAAATAATATAGATGTCTCGAATGATAACTCTTAGATCTGTTTCCCTCATTTAGGAAACACACACACACACACACACACACACACACACACACACACACACAATACATTCCTTCCATCAACGAAATTTTAGCTTATTTGTAAAACATTTTTCTTTTAAATCATGTATATCTGTGAATTTGTGCACATGCTTGTACCTACAGAGGACAGAAGGCATCAGACCCTCTGGAGTTAGCATCACAGGTCATTGTGAGGGGCCCACCATGGGTGCTGGGAACCATACTCGCATCTTCTGCGAGAGTATTAGGTGCCACTGAGCCATCTCTGGCTCGAAATTACATTTTAAATAGCAAAATCTTAGCATCCTTATCTTCTTTATATGTAATATATAGCAGTTGTTAAAGCATAATATCTCAGTTGTAAGTTCAGCCAGAGCAACAAGGTTTTCTGGGTGTTTTGTTAACCCAAACAGGCTGCTTTGTAACAAGCTACTTTGATTTCCTTTGGTGTTCAGGTCTTCTGCTTTTCTTCCTCACAAATGCCACTTGAAAGTTAACAACAACAAAAATCACAAAGCAGGATTTTTAAAAGAAAAAAAAAGTTAATTAAAGCTTCCTGACTATTGATTTAAAAGTTAACGATAAAAAAATAGCTTGTGTGGTTGACACCTACTTGCTGATGTCCTGGTATCCTTTGGGTCTGTAATCTAGGTATCATCCATATTTATCTATTTGCAAAAATGACAGCCATCTATATTATCTCAGAACTAAGACCTGCACAGAAGTGTGCCATTGACAGCACAGAGGGAGAGTTCCATTCTCTGCCCTTCCTACCAGAACACAGGACAGAGGGAAATGTGCCTTTACTGAAGACAACTCTTAAAGAAGATTGCGTAGTATGTGTGCATCCACCCAAGTGCTTATGAAGGCCAGTGGAGAGCGTTGGAGCCCCAGGAGCTGAGTTGTCAGGGACGGTAATCACCTGACGTGAGTGCTGGGAGCTGAGCTCACCCGGCCTGAGCAAAAGCTCTCTGACTGGAGCCACCCCTCCAGCCTCCTGGAGACAGCTTCTAGTCAGCTCAGAGATGGCACCAGAAAGGCGACTCTCCAGGCCACCTCCATTAGGTTGTTCCCATTTTGTTATCTTCCCTTGGTTTCCGGTCTCTAGAATACAGAAACGGCTGCTCTGTCTTGTTACGTCTGGCGGTTATGTTGTTTGTGAGGAGCTGTGTAGCTGGAGTTCTAAGCCACTGCTCTGAGTTGCCTTTCAGTGAAGTTCCCTTGCCATGCACACTGCACATACTGGTAAACTGGCTTGGTTCTCTTGTTAATCTGTCCTTTGTTACAGGAATCTATATCACTATGAATTTAGGAGAATTGAGGAAAAATTACACTTCCTGGCATCATCTAAGGTGGCTGTGGGAGGGGACATTTGGAAGGAACAGAAACTAGAAGAGAGAGGGTGTACTTGGTCAGGAGAGATGTCAACAGTAGTAGTAATCAGGGTCTCAAGAATGCTGCTGTCTCAAGGCTTTTTTCTTCCCTTTCTTGGTAATGCAGTTGCCTCTTTAAACCTTAGAGTCAGCCTTTCAAGGCCATCAACTTCACTAATCACTAAATTTGAAAAACACCTAGAGATTCAGCAAGTAATTAAATGGTCGTGTGACTTCCTACTTTACCCAGGCACTCACTTTCAAAGCCCTTACCATATATGACTTACATATTTTTAAAAATTTATTATCTGTCTCTATCTATTATCTCTCTATGAATATAGCGGTTTTTAATGTTTTCATCCATTTTTGAGCCCTGTTCTTAGGCCAAGGCTTGACATAGACAAAGGTTAAATATTTGTTGCACAGAGAAGGCTGTAGTAGGGCTAAGGACTGCAAACCCCTGATGGTGGCTGATGAAAAGTCATTTTACAGTGCTCTGGAGAGAGAGTCGGACCCCAAGTGAGGAGAGTGAGGGTGGGTGTCTCTCAGAGACGGAACCAGAGGCAGGAGATGAGAAGTGGGTGAAGAGAAGGACTTGACTCTGGTGCCTGAAGGCAGTGTCCTCGAGCAGTCAGGGATGTGAAGAGGTTAGCCTGAGGCAGGAGGAGGGCTAGTAGGTTGCTGTGTGCAAGGACGGAGAATTCGGTGAATTCATGGCTCATTGCCATGTTATTCTCGGTTTAATTAGGCAGCTGACCTTTACTAAGCTGGGTTCTAGACAGCCATTTAGATATGAATTGTTTAAACACTTTTATTCGACTAAGAATTGACTAGGGATCAAGATAAGTTCCAAATAGTTTGGCACTCCCTATAGTAGAAAGTAAGGCTTTTGATGTAGAAGTCACTTGAAACTGTCAGAGAACAAGCGCTCTTATCTAAAACAGACTGTTAAAAATATTTTTATTAGGACTAAATTATCTGTAGAACACTGACTTAAAACTAGATAAATGTCAGGTGAAATGGAACAGTCGGTCATCTTCTGCAGGAGACCAAGTGATGCATTCATTTGCATTTCAGCCAGTAACTAATGATGTCCTCAGTTGGTGATGGGCTGGCTGCTGGGGCAGCGCTGCAGCAGGTGCTCAGTAGAGTTGTACTGTGACTGACTAGAGAAACAAATGTCAGCCAATTTAAGGCTGGAAGAAGGCCAAGGCAGTCAGCAAAGTTTGTCTCCCTTTTTATAAGTGCTTTGTTAAACATGGAAGTGCATGCATTGCCTCTTAAAAATAACAAGTTGTGGCCTGATTGAAAACCATTCTTTCAATAATCTAATATTTGTCCTGCTTTTCAGCAGGCTGTCATTTGATTCTTAGTACAGACCGTTATCATCTAAGCTAAAAGAAATTCTATTAATTATTAATCAGTCTATCTTATATATTATAGATAAATATGTACAATTATTTTTAAGGTCACCAAAATATCAACAAATTACTTAATGGAAATTAGACATAGCATATGGGAATAAAAATAACTAAATGATTTCATCAAATACTAGTAGCACAAAACAGGCCTGCAGTTCTATTAAAATTGAGCTAATCTCTCAGTTTCTTCAGATGAATCTGCTCAAGCAGCAGGTGCACTTTGGACTGGTTTTATGCTGTTTACTCAACACCTCTGTATAAAGGTGTAACCCCTTACATGTTAAAGGTAGCACCCCTGTGTAAAGAGGTACAAGCCTCTTCATTTCTGACTGAGTCTTAGAGCCTTGGGTCTGTTTCACAGTTTAAACTTAGTCTAGGACCCAATTTTTTCCATGTCTTGCCTTAGAAGATACACATTCCTAAATAAGTGATCTCCAAATATGGTTAACAGTGGATTCCTAAGGAAATAAATATTCCTAAAGAAATTCTCATAGAACTCAGGGGCAGAGGAGCCCTTTCCCAATATCAAATCTAATGAACTTAGAGGTGGGTACAGGCTAGGCTAGGCTAGGCCAGGCATGCCCTTGTCATGGATAAAAGAGAAGCAGATAAAACTTGTTACCCTCATGTGTCTCCCAATCGTGCCTGTCATCTGCTTCCTCTGATGGCTTTCATCAGTTAGTGACTACCACATCCTCTGTCACTTTAAGAGTGGTTGCAATGGAACCACTTGAGAAACAACAGTCCCTAGCCTTTCCTTGCAAGCTGGGCTTCTAATGGCTTATGAGATGTCCACAGCAGAGCTGGTGCAAACATCGCCTAGCTGCTGCCCCACCCAGTTTGCTTTTGTTGGGATCAGAGTTGCTGCTTTACATTGTCCCTAAGCTCCTGTGCAAATCCTGAGGCTCTGTGGATTGTTTCCATGTGCTTTGTACAGCGCTGCACAGAATTTTGGTCTTATGAGTCTCAGAACGAGTCTTCCTTGTGCTTTACAACCATTCTCTAGATCTCAAAGGTAGTCCATGGGTGTACAACACTCTTCTCATTAACTTCTCTTAATACCTTCTCTGTCTCTGTTCTGGAAGTCATATATTGTTTTTATTTACTCTTGGTTACTTTGGATTAACTGAAACCACAGGATATAAGTATGATTCTCTTTTCCCTTCTGTTGTAGCTCCAAATAGACTGGGAGAAAATCAAAGCCAAAATTGAGATGGAAATTACTAAAGAGCGTGACCGATCATCCAGTGGCCAGCCCAGCAAGAGTGTGGGCTTAAAGCACTAGGTTCCACGATTACCTCCAAACCAGTTCGGACTAACCAAAGATGTGCATGTTTGTTTGCTTTAAAAAAAAAAAAAAATGGTTCGATTTTAAGGCTCTCGGTATCTCTCAGTGGTAGAGCACTTGCCTAGCATGCATGAGGCCTTGGGCTTGATCCCTAGCACTGTCAAAAGAAAAAGGCATTGTCTTTGAATAAGTGTATGCAATTTCTGTGTATTAATACTTAAGGTACATTCAAGAAGGTTAAGCACAAAATAACGTATATAATTCCATCATTTATATTTTTCTAGTTTAATAGTTAAGAAAATATTTCTATATGCTTATCTATGCCCAAGGAGTTTGATTACATTCCAGGTTTTTTTTTTTTTTAAATTTCTTTATTTCTGGTTCTTCAGAATGAATAGCTATTAATTCTTACAATAAAGCCTTGAGTTATTTACAATGTATGTTATTGTTAATTTCTATTTGATATAAATTGTAAGGTATCTCCCATACGTTATAAAACAGAAATACAGGAGGACAGGTTTGGGGAAAACGTTCCAATGTAGATAGTTGTATCCGGAAGTTGATAGTTCACACAGCAAAAGCTGGGAACAGCTCCTATGTCCATCAGCTGCCATTAGATAAAACCATGTGGTATGCACATGCAGTGGAGTGATTCTCTCATAAAAGGATTGAGCTGTGGCACATGCTGCAACATGGAGAACTTAACACTAAGTGAAGCAGACTAGATGTGGCACAGATGTCAGCCCTGCAGTGCTTACACAAGGCACCTGGAATAAGCAAGTTCTTCCCGTTAGAAAAGAGACAAGAGGGACAGGCACTGGAGGAGGGGAACTCGGGATGCATTGTGTAACACGTGCAGTTCCTGTTTGGGGTGAGAGAGTTCTAGAAATGGATAGTGCTGATGGTTGGACAACATCGCGGATGTCGTAGACCGTGGTTGTCCTCTAACGAAGGATTAAAATAATACATTTTGTTTTCATTTTTTAAAACCAAATTGACAAAGTGGGCAAACTGCACTTTCTTCATTCCTCCCCTGACTTGAAAATATCTGGGCCTAAGAACTTGAGTCTGAGTTTTCAAAACTCTCCTCACTGGATGAACCTGTTTGGCTGGCTTTAATCTAATGCATCCCCAAATCCTGTAAGCTTTTAAACAGTGACACAGACGTCCCTCTAAAGTGTCCTTGAACCTGTTCTTGGAATTGGTGCATTACAGAGCTCATGCACACTCACTGAGAATAACATCGCCCCTTACCCTCTAGTGTAATTTCTCATGTAGGTTTTGTTCATAGAAATGCCTGTAGTTCCTAAAATGTACCTTTTCTTTACTGAAATGTTGGACTGTCAATTCTTAGTCTAGAGTTTGGATACATGGATATGTTCAATTCATGGAATCTGAGGAATTGACTTATATGTTATACATGCTTTCTACATTGTTACATTTCTGTGTAATGTGTCAAAAGAAAAAAATGGTTAAAGGGTTAAATTTTATGTTTAGTATATTTACCACAATAAAAAAAGTAAAAAAAGAAAAAAGAAAAATGAAGTCTGTTTGTATTCTTTGATATCTTACAATCCAATTCAGTCTGGACACTGCCTACTGGAGTCAGCAGCGGGCACCAGGGCACAGGTTGCAGCTGGACTGCCTTTTCCACAGCTACCAACTGCCCTGAGTCCCTAGGCTGTCGGCACTTGTGTTTGACATGGCTGTACATTGGGGTTTCCCATAAAACCCCTTCTTTTCAAGTTGATAATTCAGTCGTGTCGTTTGTGGAGCTCACTGGGGGCTTATGGAGGTTTTATTTGGAAGGACTAATGGAAATGCAAACAGGCACAGAGAGGAGACACAGAGAGCAAGGCCCCGGGGAAGAGGAAGAGTGCAAGCAGAACTTCCTCATCCTGACTATGAATTCAGGAAGACGGTCCATCGTCCCCTTTCATGAATGTGTTCAGCAGGATGCTTCGTCCCCTGAGTCTTGAGATTTTCTCAGTTTTGCTTTCAAAATCAAGGTTTAATTATATATGCATAATTAATTAAAATGTTGGCTTCTGTCTTGTTAGAGTTTTTGTTCCTATGGTAAAACACCATGACCAAGAACACTTGGGGAGAAAGGATCTATTTCTCTTTTCAGTTTCATATTGTAGTTTGTCATCGAAGGAAGTCTGGTTAGGCATCTAAACAAGGCAGGAACCTGGAGACAGGACTAGACCTCTCAGTCAGCTCAACTCCAGGGGGCAAAATGGGTTTGGAGGTTGCATTTATTTATTCAGTCAAGGAATCTTTTTGAGGCACTTTCTCAAGAGTCTGTCTTTCCAAATAATGCTCTTTCCAAATAATGTCTCGAGTTGACAGTATAAAGCAGCCAGGACAGCATGCAGTTGGTCTTCATCTCTAGCCCCACCCACTGCGGCCCCGAGATGTTTTTATGGCAGTCACATCCCATCTAGGTTTATCTGCCCCGAAACACCCCATTTATTATAACAGATACCCTAGCATTCAGGACAATTCTGGGACTTTGGAAGGTCTGTTCCAGTCTGTTTCCTTTTCCAAAGATCAGGTAGATTTTTTATTATAGCCCACCCCCTGGTCTTTTGACACTATCTTTTATAGTTAAAAAAAAAAAAAAAATCCATACCCTGCTGAGCATAGCAAAAGCAACATTTGTAATTTCCCAGTGCAGTTGACAACACTGATTTTGGACTCTTAACCAACCAGGCCAGTGTGAATCACCAATTGTGATATAAATGTAACTAAAGATACTGGTGCATTACCTGAGCCCTGTCTAACTTCTATTAGTATGGACCTTCACAATTTAGAATGACCACTATACCTCAGATGAGTGCGTGGTGGTCACCCTTTCAGTCATCAGGCATGATTGAAGTAAGACACTGTCTTGTTCTCCTCTAAGCCTCTATTGAGACATTAATGTAATCTTGGCACTCTGTTTAATCCACTGGCTCATTCCTGTATCCTTAGGCACCAATCCTCTACGTCATCCATTTCCCCCTTTGAAAGGGCATTGACATTGTGCTGACCTAGCTGTAAGCAACAGTACTGGTTAGCACGTACCTTTCCCTCAGTCCACCCCACATAGTGTAAGGTTCCAAGGAGTATAGAATCAGCGAGCTTTTTCTACCAATACACAACACAGTACTAGTTAATGCACAGGTTGAATATCCTCTCCAAATCTCATGTTGAAATTTAACTGAAGGTATTAGGAAGTAGGACCTTTAAAAAGTGTTTAGGTCACGAGGACTCTACTCTCACAAATAGATTGATGTCTTAACAAGAGTGGAGTTGTTAGAAAAGTTTTCTCTCACAACAGAGACGTGTGTTCCCTCGCTCCCAACCTCTGCATATTTTCTTATTGTGCCGTGCTCTCCACCCAGTTAGGAAGCAAAGAGATGGACCTCACCAGACCTCAGCGCTTCGGCTCCTCAACCTCCAAAGCCGTGGGAAAGAAATGTCTTTATAATTCATGCATTTTTCAGTATTTTGTTATAGCAACTAAGACCCCCACCCCACTCCCACCCCATCAGATGCTTAGGAGTTTAGATGCAAAGGTTTATCGTCTTGATTTCTTATCAGGAAGCAACTCTGCTTCCCATACTTGCCGTTGCAGCCCTGGTCCTGACCACTGCATCTGATAGTGCTCCATTCATTTCTGTTGCTGCGATCATAAAAGAAGCTTTGTAGAATAAAGGGTTTATTTCTCTTACAATCCCAGATTATATCATGGAGGGACTATAAGGCAGGAACTCAAGGCAGACCTGATTGCTAGTCTACTGCTCTACCAAGAAACTCCCTTCACAACCAATGAAGTACAACAGGAACTGTGTAGAATGTTGCTTACTAGTTGGCCTATACAGTTCAGGGATGGTATCGCCCACTGTAGCTTGAGCCTCCTGTATCAATTATCTATTAAGACAACCCCCACAGAGATAACTACAGACCAATCTGACCAAAGCAATCTCTCCCTTGAAGTTCTCTGCTCAGATGACTGTAGGTTATGTCAAGTTGACAAAACTAACCAGGACAGATAGGAAAAAATGTAAAGATGGGAAGGAGTGGAGCCACAGGAGCATCCTTCCTGCTCTGAGAATTGTGTAGTCATAACAGCATTGCTCTCCATCCCCTCCCCCCCACACCCCGAGCCAGCCAAAAAACTGGGATCTGTCCAATGCAGAGCCTCCATCTGCTTGCTGACACCCATGAAGAAGGCTAGCCCTTCATGCAGTGTGTTCCTTGACTTCCTACAATCAATGATTGTTTCAATTGCATGCTACATTCTCAGAATAAGGCCTGGCTGTAAGTATCCTTTGGCATAAATAAGGTGGCTCGTGGTTGAATCAGTCTAGTGTCTTCTCTGGTCAATAAATTGACCAGATAAATTAAGCTGCTTCAGAGTGTCAGCCTTGTCAGGACCCATTTGAAGCCCTCCTCTCCTCTCCATCTCCCAGATCTGCCGGCACTGGTCAACTCCCCAGCAGCTCTGCTTGGAGACTATGAGCTAAACTATCTGTGGGAGGAGTTCCTCAATTCTTCTATCTCTCCCCATTCTTGTTAATTACCACCATGTTCTCAGACTTTAAAGGGCCATTTCGAGAAGCTACAACAGTAGATCTGATGAGGTTTCTCAGACTGTTGGTGGATTCTGTAGCAGTAAGGTTTGGAGGGATGCCATCCAGGTGAGACCCCTAACAGCAACATTTCCCACGCTCTGTCTGACATACCTATTCAGTGGATATGATTAGCATAAAACTGAGTCCTATCAACACACACCAGCTGCTTCATCGGGGCTTCTGTTGAGCATTTATGTGGAGAACTGGAAAGCACCTTCAGCAAGGGCACTTCACGCTTTTCACCACAGCTTGTATTCAGTCCTCCAGGATGGCCGTTCCCTCTGGAATAGTCACTTGCCGTGTGACTGGATCGTGTGTAGCTGTCTGTGATTGAACCATGGTAATCTCTGTGGAGATGAATAACTTTTTTAAGGCTATTATTATAACTGATTTTGAAACCAAAGACCCAGAGAAATCTTCACAGACCATTTAAGATAAAGATTCTTAGCTGGGCCTGCAGAAGCAGGAAGTTGTCAAGGCTAGCGTGGGCTACATAGCAAGTTCCCAACCAGCATCAACAACATGGTGAGAGTTTGTCTCGAAAAACTAAAAGCAAAAAAAAATAGATATTTCCCAAGAAGCTAATCTAATACCAGGTACCCGCAAAACAAGACAGCAATTTCATTTAATAGCTACTGATCTCACTAGTTTCTTGGTTTTACCCTGTCTCTGTGTAGAGCATCTTCTTCATGGAGAGGCCTTAGCAGTCCCTTTGCTGTGCCAGGGCAAGTTCTCTTGAGGTAAGTGACCATGACTCAGACTTAGCAAAATCTGAGCTTGGTTCAGGGTCAAGGTTTTGCACATCCTTATATATCCAAACCAGCTTCCTGTTCTAATGCTGAGACTGACACCAATTCTCAATTCCATTGATAAAATTACATTTTACCATTATCAGCAAGTTATAGTACAGTTTCATATCATGGATGACTTGTTTCCTTCTATGGTTTCATATGTACAAATTTAGCCCTTACTGTCTGGTATAGGCAGTGATTGTGGGCTATGGTTTGAAGGTTCTTAGAGGCTTCACGCATTGAAAAATAACCTCCATTGCTAGGTATTTAGAGAATGAAAACAGTCTAGCTGACATTTACAAATGGGGGCTGGGAGGTAGACTAAGATAAAATCATTACCATGGCATCTCAATGATGGGGGCTCCTTCTCAGAAGAGGGGCAAAGATGAGAGGACAATAACGTACATGCACACACACACACCCCATCTCATACTATGTAATGTCCTATTAGGGGCAGTTTTTGATGCTAAGGTTCTGTTCCCCAATTGGTTCTTGATCTGTCAGTGAAGAAAGGGGGGGGGGGGATTGCTAGGTGGAAGGTACAGGTGGGACTTCCGGGTCCCAGGAGGAAAAGGCAGTCCCAAGGAAGGAGAGGAAGTTTTTGCCATGCTTTGGAGGGAGAAGAAGCCAGCTACCATGTAAGGTCTCAGGAGGAGCTGGGGCCTGTAGCCACTGCTACAAGCAGGTGGCCAGGGATGTTTGACAAGGGCCAGGTGGGGCCAGCCAGTGACGTTTAGGGCAGGTGGGAGGAGCAGAAATAAAAATATTATTAAGGGTACACTTTTCCAGGCAGGAGATAGCAGCACCCAGCAATTATGTCTTAAGGCAAGTTGAAAAGAAACAAACTGTGTGTGTGTGTGTGTGTGTGTGTGTGTGTGTGTGTGTGTGTGTCTTTTGTTAAGGATTCAAGGGAAGTCGGGTGGGGGCTGATAGTGCAGCCCACTTCCTGGAGCAAAAGCAAGGGCATAAAACAGCACACTACATACTATATGCTTTGAGGTTCACCCAGCAGGGGGGACATTGCTGGCCTTGTACTCTGGAGTGTTCAAGACTGGGAGCCAAGTAAAGCAGGCTGGACTGATGATTAGCAACAGAAAGTGGACTAACATGGTAACTATCCAGAAAGGAAGGCTCTTCCTGCTGTCTGCAGTTAGCCTTTCTTCTGCTGGTTGGCATCCTTATGAATCAGAACCACTAAAGCAAGTCTTGTCATGGCACAAATGTGACCAAACCACAATTTTCTGGCATCAGCTGCTGTCAGACAATTCCATTTTGAGATGAACTATCAGTGGATTAGCATCAGATCCCACTAGAGTGATTTCATGGAACCCACCAAGACACCACTTAGAATTTGAGTTTTAGCATAAAGATGCAATTTAACAATAATCAAATGAGAGACATGCACCTGCCAAGTTCAGGGTGGGAGTGGGATGGGGTGTAGATGGGAGGTGAGTCTCTGTCTCCTTGTGGTATCTGCTTGTCTTCTGTGTAGCACATCCATGTATTAACCAACCAGCCTCAGTGTCCTCAGGCCTTTTTTGATTATTTAATCAGCATTCATTACATAGGCATGACTATAGAATTCATTGGTTAAATAAATGAACTCAATCTCCGAACCCATTTTGCCTCCTGGAGTCCAGCTGACTGAGAGCCCTAATCATGTGGGTGGTATGGCAGGTGGCCAGCTCCATCCTGAAGTCATGTCAGTCACTCAGGACATCAGAAGGACCAGATGTATTCTGTGTTGTATCAGAAAGTCATGTGCCCAGTCATTTTGAGCATTATATTTATAGGTGATTATATGTGTGTGTATATGTATGTATATAGGTATATATATATGTGTGTGTGTGTGTGTGTTGGCATATATATACACACACACACATATGTATATGATGTATATGTATATCTATGCCAGATGTGGTGGCATATACCTATAACATTAGCACTTGAGAGATGGAATCAGTAGGATTGCCAGCGGTCTACAAAGAGCTTGGTCTACATAGAGAATTTTAGGTCAGTCAGGGTCAAATAATGAGATTCTGTCCCAAAATATTCAATAAAAGTAAAACAAACAAACAAACAAACCCAAAACAACAAAAACCAAACCCCCACATTTATCATAGAAGCTTCTCAGCTGCTTCAACACTATAGCTTTTATAATTCTGGTAGAATTTTTCACATATATATCAACATTCTGTGTATTTTATAAACACATCAAGTGAAGAAGAACTCCTGCCACTGGTCCCTGCTACAGATTGATATTTCCAAAGTTCTGTTTTGGACAGAGAATGGTGTGCAGAAAAGAACATACGTTATTGTAAGTATTATTCATGCTGACAGTTTTGTGTATGTGTGTGTTGTAGTGTGTGTGGTATGTGCACACGTGTGCATGTGAGTGCATGTGCACCTGTGTGTGAATGTACATGGAGGTCCAAGGTTGGCGTTGCTGTCTTTCCCTGATCACTCTCACCTTGATTGTTAGAGTCAGGATCTCTCATTGAGCCTGAAGCTCATCAATTCAGCGAGGTCGGGCAGCCAAGGAGCTGTAAGGATTCATCTCTCTATCTGTCTACCTCTGACCCCAAGGCTGGGATTAGAGCACAGGCCACTACGCCTGGCTTTTTAGGTAAGTTCTGAGGATCAGAACTCAGGTCCCTGTGCTTGTCTGGAAGATGCGTTATGAGTGAGCTGTCTCTCCAGCTCAAGTTATGATAAGTTTTAAACAAGTTTTAAAGCACGTATATGTAGCTGGACTTAACTACTTTGTGGGTTCTTATTTGTTCCACCCTTTCTCCCCTCCCCTCCCCCCATTTCAGCCCCTATCACTAGATTGGAGAGAAAGAACATAGAGGGGAGAGATAGATCTGTGAATCTCATTTATTCTTGTTTCTTCTTTGCTTGTAGCTGTTCTTTGCTATTTTGTGGGTTCTTCTTTTTCCCACCCTTTATCCCCAGCCCTTCCTCCCCAATTTCAGCACTGAGCACTAGATAGTAGAGAGAGAAGATTAGAGGGGGAGAGAGAGCTTTCTGAATCTAATTTCTTCCTTCTTGTTTCTTCTTTGAGCATGACTACTAACAAACCACAACCAACCCCCTGAACGACCAACAACTCCCCACCTCTCCTGTCAGGGCTCTAGCATTTATATACCCTTTGAAAAATTCCCAGAATTCCAAACATCATACAATTCAGAAACTATCTGCAGCTGGCAAAACCATGCCTCTGCTAGAGCACGAGGCAAATCATAGTCAACTGCTGCAAAGCAGCCCCATATCATCACACCTGGGATTAAAACAAAAACTATTCTGATAATATTTCTAGGTTTTTTTAAAAAACCAAAATCCCAGAATTCTCACTACATCTATATTTTACGATATGGTTTACTATAGTAAAAAATTACTGTAAGTGCCTATTGAAGAATATCTCCAAACTTCTCTTTGTACATACAGACCATATATGCCTTTTAGACAGTGGCTATTGCTCAGTGGTAGGCATGCCTGACATGTGCAAGTCCACAAGTGAGATCCTCACTGTGGCAAAAAAAAAAAAAAAAAAAAAAGATAAATTATGCTTTTCTGAAAACAAAGTAAGCATGCTATATAAATCCTCTCCAGGATCATACTGTATCTTAAGTTCATTTCCCTTAAAGTCCTCACTAATAATGAAACAAAAAAGAAATATTGTGTACACCCCACAAAATGTTGTGCAATAATAAAATATTCACTGCTAAAAACCCTTGTTGTTGTTCTGCAGATATGATTGTGGGAAAAATCACTGGTCAGAGCTTCATACAATGCACACAATACCAAAGAGAAGGTGGTGTCTCTGCACATTTGAAGAGACTCTTCCTTATCTTCTACCCTTGCCTGAGTTTCTCCAGTGGCTTCTGTATCCTGGCAAATGACCTTTGGGCTAGAAAAGTTACACAATTCTCCAAACATTTTACAGCCCCAAGCAAAGCCATTTTCTATCTGCCTGCTTCTCTGCTCTGTCCCTCTACTTGGCTTAAGCTGCTGGAATATCGTCACCTAATGATGGCAGCTCCAATATTGTCACCTGATGATGGCAGCCCCATGTCCCGCACCCACACCACACCCTTCTCATATTATTATAGATTGAGGGACTTTTAAGATACATGTTCAATAACACCCATTTCAGTACAGTTTGGGACAAGTCAATGCTTCAGATATTCTCAATGTTCTATATTATCTGAAATTTACTTGTGCTGTAATAATCTACAGCAAAATAACTTTTATACTATTTTAATGGAGAAACACTATAATTTGATGAAAATGATTGTAATACTTTCTTTTTCTTGTGAACATAAAAGGCTGGGGCATTATAAGTTTGCCTAATCTATACAATGAGACCCATTTTAAAATAAAAAGGGGAACAAAAGTTTAGTAGGACAAATAATGAATTTTTAAAAATGTATTTCCTCTGGTAAGTATTGAAAAAGCAAAATATATGACTTTTTACAAAGGCTAAGAGAAATACTGTCTATGGAAAGATCTGAAAGTTAGTGTCAACTGTATCATTTTATAGATAACAATAGAATTTGTTGATTGGGCCAAACTGTCCAGAATTAGAACTTCTATACTGTGTTATTTGAGTCTCCTAAGAGATGGATTCCCCGAGATCAGTGTCCATGGTATGCCATTGGCCTACAGTGAGGATTTGGTTCTGAGAAGCCCTTTGGATGTGCCTAGTGCAGAGATGGCCGGATATGTTACTCCTGACAAAACAGTGTCTTCTTTATGAGAACCTTCACAAGCTTCCCCACTACCTCCTAGTCCCCCGTGTTTCTCCTCAGGTACCAATCTCTGTTTATTTTTTCGACATTGTAAGCTCTTTAGCCAATAAGATTCTTTCTTTGTGTTTCTTCCTACAAAGTCCAAAGCCAAGATGGGGCCCGACTTTTCAACTATGCTTCTCCTTATCTTAGGTTTTCTTCTGTTTTCAGGGCATCTTAGTTAGAATGTGGTTTTTTGTTTTGTTTTGTTTTTTGTTTGTTTTTTGGTAAACACCCCTAAATCTATTCCTCTGTAAGTTGTAGAATGTGTGGGTGAGACAATAGGAATGGACGAGTAGTTGTGTCTTCTAAATCTCTATAAAAGAACACTACTTCCACAAGCTTGTCTTATGGATGTTAAAATAGTTTTCCCTGGAGTTAGGGTTAAGGTTATGGTCCCTTCTCCAGGTTAAAAGTCACAAGTGTTTATGAAAGAGCCTTTATTTCTCACTCAGTTGTAGCATTTCTGAGGGAGCTTTCATGCCCATTGGCCCTGTTCATTTGCCCTCAATACTGAACGTGCTCTTTGGTGCTGCCTTTATCTTACGTCCATCCCTGACCAACTATCTCCCGCCCCCTTCCTCTGGCCTCAAGTCCATTCTCCCAGGACTCACTTCCAAGGCCACTGCTTCAATTCTCTCCTTCCTCAGAGCTTGTCTGGCAGGGCAGCTCGGAGATTCCATCTCTGATATCTGATGTTAATGACCAGTCCCTCTGACCTATCTCAACTCTCCCCACCATGTCTGTACCTCAGTGTCACAGGACCACCCCCATGCGCCCTCCCGGATTCATCACTCCGTAACTCTATCTCAACTCTCCCCACCATGTCTGTATCTCAGTGTCACAGGACTACCCCCATGCGCCCTCCCGGATTCATCACTCCGTAACTCCGAGCCCTTCCTTGCCTCTTCCAGCCCAGTGTCTCCTTGGCTGCCCGTCTTACACTGCGTAGGATCATGGTCCAACTCACATGAGTCATGCCTTGTTGGGTTTATTAAAGCATTTGTCCATTTCATAAATTCTTTTTCATCAAAAAATGGCAAAAATATTGTAAGAGCTTTGGAATGTCCGTGTAAGTGTGGGGTTTCACAATGGAAGAGACCAGTGCCAGCTTTCAAAACATTTTAATTTTCATTATCCTCACATGTGTGTGCTTGTGTGTGGAGGTGGGGGACACACGCTATCTACGGTGTGCGTGTGGAATCACAGACAACTGCGAATGTGTTGGCACAGTCCCCAAACAGATTTTCTTCTAGATTTATCTAGATGTAGATACTGATGTAGATGACTATGTACCTTTTAAGTTATTCTCATAAACATTTTCCTTGACAATTAGAAAAAATAATTTTGTTTCTTTTTCAACACTTGCTAGAGAAGTTCTAAAATCTACTATTTATCTCACTGCTCTTTTGTCTTCTTTTTTTTTTCTTTAATCAAAGTATAATCACAATGGTTTTCTCTTTCTACATTTACTCGAGTTGCAGGGTTTGAACTCAGATTCCCTGGCTTGTGCACCAAGCATCTTTACCTATTGAGTCATCTCACCAGCCCCCGTGTCAATCTTATTCATTAACACTGGAAATCCATCTTTATACTCCAAAGACTACGTTAAGTACTCTCTACACATTATCTCCATCCCCATAATATCTTCTATGGTAGGTATTTTACTGGTAAAGAAAATAGGTTTAGACCCAGTACTTTACAGCCAGCTTTATCAAGTTGGACTAGACAGCCTAACTCTAAACTGCTACCATCCTATATGAAATCTTAGCGATAGCATTCTCCCCAAAATATACAGAGCGCCCGAACACAGGGGCATGCTATGTGTGTCCTTGCTGCAGTATCTCCCTTCATACTGGACCTTCAGTTCCGTTAAACTCTGTGCTTCTCATTTGCATGAGGAGCACGAAAACCATTGTTCCCCCTTTAAATTGATACCAGGGCTTTTCAGATCTTTTAAAGAAATTTTTTTAAATCCTAAAAATTAACCAAGTCAGATTTAAAAAGCAAAACAGACAGAAACAGTGTGAGTCACTTTTTCAAACATCTTTTATCATTAAACATGTCTCCATCCTCCACATAATCTGACGTCATTGTAGCTGCCCACACAAGTTCTATAACTTTCTGTTTTTTTGAGACAGGGTTTCTCTGTGTAGCTGTGGCTGTCCTGGAACTCACTCTGTAGACAAGGAGGCTGGCCTTGAACTCACAGAGATCTGCCTGCCTCTGCCTCCCGAGTGCTGGCATTAAAGGCATGCACCGCCAAGCCAGGGTTTTATAATATTTTTAATAATGGTTCCTTCAAATGACAAATTTAAATTATTTTGTTTGTGGAAAAAAAGTGAGTCTAATGTGCAATAAACACACCTCCTCCATTCAGACTTACAAAATAGGGTTGCTGTTGTTCTGTCTCCATTGGAGAGCACAGCTCACCCATCCCCCCACTGTTCAGTATTTGTGTCTGTCTGTCCTTCACTCATTTCCTCATCAGCTTGGTCAGGTTTCCAGGATCAAGCTATGCAGGATGAGGTATACAGCTACTACTGTTAAAGTTATGACTGCTTTATCATGACGAAAAAATGAAAAGTCACTTCCACAACATGTGCCATTATATCCAAAGACATATTCAGGCCCATCTTTTATTTTGTTAGGTTTTACTCATTAAACATGTCTATATCACACAAATAGTTAGGAGTTGTTATAGATAGATATTACCCAATAAGAAAGGTTGAAATGAAAATCGGTACTAAATGTTATAGCACAGCAAGCCAGAAGGGCTGCTATTCAGTGTATCACGGTGAACTGCATGGTATACACTTGTAACTTCGGCATTTGGGAGGTGTAGATAGGAGGATCAGAAGCTTCGGCCATCTTTCCATACATATGATGTTTAAGACCAGCATCCTGGGATACATGAAACCATGTTTCAAAAATCCAGAAAGGATGGAAGAAGGAACATAGAAGCTCTGAAAGAAAGATAAATGACTATCTTAGAAAGAGATACATTGATGAGGTTTTGTAAGACACTGTTTCTGGGGAGACATGATCAAACATTTACTTGTTCAAGATATGAATCAACAACAGAACAAAGTAAGTCTACTGTCCGAGTTAGGGGTTTATTGCCGTGAAGAGAGATCACGACCACAACAACTCTAATGAGGGACAATATTTAATGGGGGCTGGCTTACAGGTCCAGTATCCTCATAGCAGGGAGCATGGCAGCATCCAGGAAGACGTGGTGCTGGAGATGAAGCCGAGAATTCTATTTCTTGATCTGCAGGCAGCAAGGAGGAGACTGTCTACCACACTGAGCATAGATTGAGCACAGATAAAACGTCAAGCAGTGATGCACTGTCTCCAACAAGGTCACATATCCTAATAATGCCAAGCATTCAAGCAAACATATGAGTCTATGGGGACCATACCTACTCAAACCACCACATTCTACTCCCTGGCCTTATAGGCTTGTAGCCATAACATAATACAAAATGCACTTAGTCCGACTTCCAAAGTCCCCATAGTCTATCATGGTCTCATGAATATTTAAAAGTCCAAAGTTCAAAATCCATTCCGAGATTCATGCAATCTCTTAACTGTAGTCACCTATAATATCAAAATCAAAAACAGATCGTATACTTCCAACATACAATGGCAAAGGATATACATTACTGTTCCAAAACATAGGTAAAGGAGCAGAGTGAGGAAATACTGGACCAAAGCAAGACCAAAATCCAGCAGGGCAAACTCCAAATTCTGCATCTACATCACAAAGTGCTCTTCAGATGTCCAACTTCTTTTATCTTTGTTGACTGCAACAGATATCTTTCTCTTTGGCTAGTTCCACTTCCGGTTAGTAGCTTTCCTTGACGGATATCCCATGGTTCTGGCATCTCTAGTATCTTTGGGGTTCTCAGGCTACATAGGTTTTACCATCACAGCTTCATATGATGGTCTCTCAGGGCCTCCATGCAGGAACAGCCCTGTCACACACCTGGCCTCAACAGCTTTCCTTACTTGCAAAGAGAGATTCCATAACCCTTTTCTTCTATTCTTGATTCTAAAGCCAGAGCCACATAGCCAAAGCTGCCAAGTTCTACTGCTTGCTGGGCTGGAACATGAACATGACCCCTTGTTCAATTACATCTTCAGCAGCTTTCTGTTCTTTGTAATTCCCTTTACTGCCTAAGCTTGGCTGTCCTGGAACTTGCTCTGTAGACTGACCTTGAACTCAGAGATCTGCATGCCTCTGTCTCCTGAGTGCTGGGATTAAAGGTGTCTACCACCATGGCTGGACATAAGCTTTTTTAAAATTTCTTTTCACAAGATGGAAGCTTAGCTGGGTGGGATTTTGCCCTGAGGCCATAACTCCCTTAATTCCATCTAATATTTTCAATCTGTTTATCTCCTTGAATGGATTTAGATCCATACCACTTCCTGGTGCCTCTTTAATCCTTGAACCATACATTTTGTATTTTTTTCTTGTACAACTTGGTCTGTTTTATCAAAGATGGTCTTCATAAGAGTGAACTACAGGACAGAGTCTATACTTTACTGTTTTGAGATTTCCTTTGCTAATGCAATTAATCTAAATCTCTTTACCTTAGCCTCAGGCAGACTATTTGGACAAGGTCAAAAAGCACCCACATCCTTTGCCAAAATATCACAAGAACGATCTCTAGGCAACTTACTAAAATTCTTCTATGAAATCACTTGAGCCAGGCCCCCACAGTTCAAATCACCTTCAGTGCCACAGTCTTCCATGTTCCTACTAGAATTCCCCATTAAGCTCCACTTAAAGCTTTCAACTGCTTTTCTAATTCACAGTTCCAAAGTTCATATTCCTCCAAGCAAAAACAGGGTTAGGCCTGTCACAACAATACCCTACTCCCTGGGACCAATTTCTGTCTTAGCTAGGATTTTATTGCTGTGGTGTTTTCAAAGATTTAGTTTTATGTTCATTAGTGCTTTGCCTGCATGTATATCTGTGTGAGGTTTTAGAAGCCCTGAAAGTGGAGTTATAGACAGTTGTGAGCTTACATGTGGGTACTGGGAATTGAACCCATATCCTGTGAAAGAGCAACCCAGTGCTCTTAACCACTGAGCCATCTCCCCAGCTATCACAGCAACACTTATAAAGGACAACATTTAATTGGGGATGGCTTATAGTTTCAGAGGTTTAGTTAATTTTTTGCCATGGCAGGAAGCATAGCATATAGACAGACATGGTGCTGGAGATGGAGCAAAGCATGCTACATCTTTATCTGCAGGCAGTGAGAAGACTCCCATACTGAGCATAGCTTGAGCATATATGGAACCTCAAAGGCTGCCTACACAGTGATGCATTTCCTCCAACAAGGCCATGCCTACTACAACAAGGCCACACCTCCTAATAATGCCATACCCTACGGGCCAACCATTCAAATACATGAGTCTATGGGGACTATATCTATTCAAACCACCACAACAACTAATGTCTGACTTGGTGAACAGATTAGTTTATTGGGATTACTTATGGGAGCCTGGATGACTCAATGGCTGCCAAAAACTCACCCCAGTATGGGTGATGACCAATGAAAGCTGGACCCTGATGCACCACTTGTAGGCAGCTTGACAGCTCTGAGACTCTCCTCTCTTCAGCAGTCTTCACAACCTCTGTAATGTTGGGGAAGCCTGGGCTTTAGGTAAACACCTTAAAACTATTCCACTGTGAGTTGCAGAATGTGTGAATGAGCCAACAAGGGATAGATGAGTTTTATCTTCTATAAAAGAATACTAGTTCTATTTCCGCTAGTTTGTCTGGTGAATCTGGTGGGTTACAGAGACTTGGGAGCTGTTTGCTTCCAGAGTATTAAGGGAAAGAGCTTCCAGGAATTGACTGTTTGAATTCAAAGGTAATTGCTATACAACAATCTTGGTGTTTGCAAGTCAAATGGTGTTTGACAGTAGATGTAGAGACATGCTCCATACAGCAAACACAGATAGGGCTGAACTAGGATCCCAGTCAAGAAGACTCTTGTGATCTGTGTGAATATGAATCCCAAATTAATGTCTTTGAAGCTGGTAACAAATGGTAAAGAACCTGCAAGACAGTGTTAGTCATTAAACAAGATCAGCCCCTCCCCCCAAAAATGAGTTTCAGAAATGTGAGCATCTGTCTTTTCAAACAGTGGGCAGAGATGAGAGTAAAGAATTAAGAGATTAATTTTCAAAAGACAAGTCTGAGAATGTCCCTTTGTTCCAGTCACAAACATGGGACTGGTAGATGATAGCAAATGTCTTAGGTTGCCTCTGTGAAAAGAAAAGATTCAAGTAAAGATGAGGATGTTGTGAGGGTCTCCCAGGAACAAGGCCCGGAAGACTGATTTATGAAGCAATGCACTAGGCGGAACAGGAAGGGCGAGGCAAACTTGTCATGAGGCTGCAGAAAGCTGGCCGCTGGCTGGTCCAAGGACCATGAGCATCAAGGAATATGATACCCTGCTGAAGTGTCCTGACTTTTTCTTGGTTGGTTTGTTTTTTATCAGCCTGACACACACTAGAGTCATCTGGAAAGAAGGAGCCTCAGTTGAGAAAATCCTTTTTTATCAGATTACCTGTAGGTAAGTCAGTGGGACATTTTCTTGACTAATGATTGCTCCGGGAGGACCCAGCCCACTGTGGGTGGTGTCACTCCTGGGAGGTGGTCCTGGTTATACATACATGCCAGCGGGGAGAGCCACGAGGAGGAAGCCAGTGGGCAGCTTTCCTCCATGATTCCTGCTCCTCTCCTCCTGAGTTCCTGGTCCTACCTATCTCAGTGACAGGGCCTAGAAGCCAGATAAACCCTTTTCTCCTCGAGCTGCTTTTGGTTATGGTGTTGATCACAGCAGTAGAAGGCAAACCAATCAAAATTAAGCTTCTAAATCAAGAGATGATACTTTTAAGACCTAGAAAAAATAATCAAAATTAGTTTTGACCTGGTAACATCTTGGGCTGATAATAAAAGTAAAATTCACACAAAGCGAAGAACAAATGAATAAATCTGGAAGGGTCTAATCCTTGACCTAATGAAGCAAATGTGACCAATGAGGAGGCAAAAGATAAAATAGTTCTTTAGACAAAAATATTAATGAAGCTATTAAAATTACAAGATCACGTGGAGGCATTAAAAAACAGTCAGGGGTAACGTCTAGTCTAGCCAATTGAACAGAGATACTGCAAACACCTTATGGACAACACGATGTAGCATGCCAGACACAGCAATCACCCTAAACCAAGGTGCTTTCGAAGTCTCCAGGCTCCATGGTCTATAACAAGATGAGATTTAAAAAAAAAAAAAAAAAAAAAGAATTTACTTTACATCCCACTCATTGTCTTCCTCCTGGTCACTCGCTCCTATGGTCCTTTCCCCCATCCCCTATCTCCCTCTCCTTTGAGTAGGTGGGGGCCCCCTGGGCATCTCCCTACCCTGACACATCAAGTCTCTGGGTGTAGGTGCATCCTCTCCTATTGAGGCCAGGCAAGGCAGCCCAGCTAAAAGAACATATCCCAAGTACAGGCATCAGATTGTGGGATAGCCTCCTCCCCAGTTGTTCAGGACTCACATGAAGAGCAAGCTGCACATCTGCTACATATGTTCAGGAAGGCCTAGGTCCAGCCCATGTATGTTCTTTGGTTGGTAGTTCAGTCTCTGAGAGCCCCAAGGGTCCAGGTTAGTTGACTCTGTTTGTCCTACCATGGAGTTCCAATCCCCTTAGGGCCTTAATCCTTCCTCCTATTCTTCCTTAAGAGTCTGCAAGTGCCATCCATTGTTTGGCTATGGGTGTCTGCATCTGTCTGAGTCAGCTGTTGGGTGGAGCCTCTCAGAGGACACCAAGCTAGACTCCTGTCTGCAAGCATGACAGAGTATCATTAATAGCATCAGGGATTGGTGCTTGCCCATGGGATGGGTCTCAAGTTGAGCCAATTATTGGTTGGCCATTCCCTCGTCTATGCTCCATCCTCCTGTCACAGGATGGGATTTTTTATCCAGGACAACAAATAGATTGTTGGCAAGCCAACATGAGTTTAATCGATACTTAGATAAAGCAGTATGCACCAAGAAAACCACAAAGCAAAATGAGAAAAACTGAGCAGAAAGATATAGCAGTCTATGAAGAAGTAATATATGTATAAGGTTTGGAAGCAAAATAAGGTCCCTGTTATGAAGGAAATGCAAAGGTAAAATTAGTTCCCCAACATAACAGAGAACATATTATATTTTTGCAGCAAGATAGGGAGAAGTGTTGACCAGAATATCTAGATGAAGAGCAATAACGAGATAGCAACAAGTCAACAAGTTAGGGACTATTATGTTTGAGATCTAGAGACAGTAAGATCTCATCTTTTACTCAAAGTGGAAGAGAGAGAAAGAGAGACAGAGAGACAGAGAGAGAGAGAGACAGAGAGAGAGACAAAGAGAAAGAGAGACAGAGAGAGACAAAGAAAGAGAAAGAGAGAGACAAAGAGAGAGAGAGAGAGAGAGAGAGAGAGAGAGAGAGAGAGAGAGAGAGAGAGAGAGAATATTAAAGGGGAAAATTTTTTAATGGATAAAGAGGAGAAACTTACTTGGCTCAAAATATAAGCCTACAGAAGTCTGATGGAAACCAAGAAAATGCTAGGAAAATACTGCTTTGTAAGAGTTCTGTGCAAAGGGCGAAGCTGTAACTAGAATGTTGTTGAATTACTGCAGTGAGAACCAATTGTAAGTGCTTCTGAGGAAAACCTAGAGACAGCACAGAGTAAGAACACAGGAGAGAAGAGAGATATCTAAACAATGGGGATATTTAACCCCATTTACCTAAGAAGTCCAGTGGGGGAAGCTGATACAATTTGGGTTACTGACAAACAGAAGTGTCACCCCTACCCCCATGATGTAATTCTTGTGATAAAATTAAAAGTGAATTTTGCAAGTAATATAAGTAAAATCAGGCTCTATGTGATTTTTATGGATAACGAAAGTCCTGGTTTATTTAACACTTGGTGATTTTTATAGCATTTTAAAAGGGAGCACTACATCATCATATCTGTGATTGGCCATATGAAAGGAAGGAAGGTTTGTTCTACAGTCAACGCGTCATTTTGGAGAGATGGTTAAGGCTTGTTACTCAAAACTCAGCACATACACTGTTTCTCTCAATCCAGAAATCTAGGTTATTTACAATTTATGAAAAGTCATTACAGAATATGGTAAAAATCTGAGCATCACATTCGTGCTGATAACATATCAGTTTCAGCTCTGAATTGTTTTTATCAATTCCACTTGAGAGAAACTATATACAAAAAAGAATATCGGGGAACTTACCATATTGCCTTTTAAACTGTTAAGAGAGGCCATTCCTTTATACTGCCTTTGACCTGTACAGTTGCATCTCCTTTCCTTATATAGAACCTTCATGCCCTTTGGCATAATTGCAAATGCCATTTTGCATGGTTGGAGCACCTGTGCATTTGCAGAATGTGGCAATTAATGGCCTTTTAAAACTCATTCTATCTCAAGGAGACTTTTCCCCTTTGGTTATGATATTTAACTCTCATAACAGATTGGTTTTGACACAGCTAGTGATTACAGACATGTACATTATTTGTATGTATGTTTACCTAGCTTGTAAACTTCTGCATTCTAGATGAGTTACAGTATTTGGGATTATTATTATCTTTTTTTTTTTTGGCAGGGGATGGGGAGAAGAAAAGGCCTGAGACTTTTCATGGTACTCTTGAATTCCTTTGGCTAAGATATATATATATATACACACACACACACTAATTTTATGATCACTGATAGCCATATACAACACAAATTAACCATATCTGAGTAATGTAAATATATAATTCAGTATAATTGTTTGGTTAAATCTTGCATCGTTTTCAATTAATAGAATCTCAACTACTAATGTTTTTTGCCTGTCAGTTCACAGTTTAAAATTGCTTTTCAACAAGAGATACATACTTCGAATTTTAATATGTTATTCCACAGTAATAAATCTGATAAAATTGTACAAAGAGAGTCAGGTATGGTGGCTCACACCTACATTCTCAGGACTTGGGAGACAGGGCTGAGAGAACTGAGCTAAGTTTGAAGCCAGCCTGGGTTGCAGAGAGAGTCCCAAGCCAACCTGGTTTACAAACTGAGATCCTGTCTTTTAAAAAGAAATAAAAATGCACAGAGAAATAGTTTAGTGGTTTTCTGCTTTAATAGACTTCAGATGGTTTTCTTTAATGACAGGGTCATTAGCTTTGAGAAGTTTAAACCAAACATTCAACTCATACATTAAAAAAGTTCCCAGGACGGCAGACTTTTTCATTCACCCTTTAAAAGTTAGTAACCAAATCATTTTTAAAATACTAATTGAAGATTTCTTAGGCCTGCGCAGCTTCTTCAATCATAGACCCATGTGGATAATGTCTTGACAACTGGTATTCTTCACACTTCTCCAGGAGAAGCTGGACTCCTTGACACTCTTTCCTTTCACGCTAGCAGTGAGCTACCAGAACTATATGGCATACAATGTATATAGTGTACACAGACAATACTATATGTACATTATACATGATGCATTAAAATGTGTCTATTACCCTTTGCTTAAAGGGAATGTCCCAGAATGGTAGATCTAGTAAAATGATACTGCTTAATTTTCATAAACATAGGTTGGGTGAGTCCATCTTTGCACATTATTGCAAAATTTCAGGTTTAAATGAAAGTTACAAGTCCATTTTTATGTTTAGAATTACATTGCAGAATTTATCTCAGATGAAAAATAGAGAAGGAAATACAGGTAAGCCATCTTGCTCCATGGTGTGGCATATATATACATACATACATATATATATATATATATATATATACACACACATACATATATATATATATATACACACACACACACACACATATATATACACACACATATATATATTCCTTTTACATATGATTCCATGATGAATGATACAGTTAAGAGCCAGGCTACACAATGTACACAATTATTATAAAAAGTTATGTATTATGCTTCAGTACTAAAATAAAATATATTCTCAAATAGTGAAAATAAGATATACGTCATGTTTCTATGTCACATTTCCTGCCTGACCCTGCCTCCCCCGAATGAAATGATGTCCCACACTATTAAACAGTGACAGCTCCTGGGTAATTTCTTGACGGTAACTGGCCTAAAACAAAACTGATTATCTTGTCAATTTGTTGAATTGTCTAATGCATGATAAAATATAAAAATAAAGGACAAAATAAACAGTCTACATACTGAAAAATCGAAGCCCATCCATACCATCTTACAAATATGGTCTGGATTAGTTAGTTGCTACATCGTGAACAGATGCAGCCACTAAACCATCCACCATGGTACCCCTTGGTGATGCCATGGTAAACCATCCACCCCAACAAAACTGTGGAAGACACCAAAGGGTTGTCTGAGTCCTTCTCAAGGGATCCTTTCACAGCAAAGAGCCACAAACTTGCATGCAGCAGTCACTGGTCGTGGTCCAGAGCCATTATGTCCTGGGAGACTGTGACCTGTCCACGCAGGAGAGCAAGGAATGGACCTGTGCTCCTTCCCTTTTAACCTTAAAGCAAGCCGCGAGTCTCTAGACACACCGAACGGTTTACGTGTTCTTTTGGATTGGAGAAGCAGGCACTTACAGTGAACACAAGGAAAGGCATGGCAGAGGGGCGGGGACGACCGTCCAAGAAGAGCTGGGGGCTAGTCCAAAGCCATTGCCCCGCTGAGCTGCCCAGCCTTGAGCCCAAAAGAAACAGAAAAAAACACAGATTCTCCGGGAAGCAAGAGGGAGGGGACTGACCCCAACCCAGGCGCCTGGCTACAGGTTGTGAGGGGGATTCTAGGTGTGGTCAGAGGCAGTCAGTGGCCGCCGCCGCCTACACACCAGCTGCGTGCCACCCGCAGCCCCCAACCTTGTACGGTGCGCCAACCACTCGGCGATCCCATGAGGCTCCCAGCACTCAGATGAGCGGGAAACGGCCCTGGCCGCCGTCGGGGTCCCCGGCATTGCCGCCTCGCGGGCGGCCGAGCACCGACACGGGCAGCACGACCTCCGCCGGGCTGAGCTGCTGCAGCCGCATGGACTCCTCATAGGTGGGCAGGTATTTGACCTCCTCGTAGCTGGGCAGCTGAAGAAAGACCGGTGACACCACGCGCAGCTCGTGCTCCGAAACGCAGGAGGGAGGCAGGCGTCCGCCATCTCCTCGGCCCCGACCACCGCCACTGTCCAGCAGTGAGTCCTGCGATCCCGCGGCCACTTCGTCGCGCAACAGAGCGGGCGAGTCGTCGTCGTCGTCGTCGGGTGGCCCGGCGGTCCCCGGAGGTCCGGCACCCCCGGGAGGCCCGGGTCGTGCCTGGCCAGGTCGCGCCTGGGCACGCGGGTACCTGCGTGGGCTGGGGCAGATGATGCGCTGCAGGAAGTAGCCGATGGCAAAGAGCACCAGCAGGATGAGCAGCCCAGAGAGCTTGCGGACGAACCAGCCCACGTTGTCCAGGAAGGCGTGGAGCGGCAGCTTGCAGCAGCGCACGGCCGTGGCGTTGGCCGAGTCGCAGCAGCGCTCCCGCTCGCCGCACGCCAGCTCCGCGCAGCCCCCGCCGCCCCGCGAGGGCGCCACCAGCGCCAGCGCCAGCAGCAGCAACAGCGGTAGCAGCGGCGGTGGCGCTGGAGCCACCGACAGGCCCTCGGCGGTGACCCCGGGACCCCACATGGCCGGCGCAGATCTCCGCCGGCGTCCGGGACCGTGAGGCTTGGAGCTCCGTCTGGCCCAGGCGCCGCGATGGGTCCCGCGCGCGCCGCCTCCCGCGCCCCGGCTACCTGCGGCCCGAGCGGTGCTCACTTGGCCACGCTGGGGCGGGAGGAGGAGCCCGGGGCGCGCCGAGGCTGCGGGAGGCGGCTGCTGCTCACCGCTGTCGCCGCCTCGGGAGCCCGTGACCTCGAGCCGGAGCGCCTGGGCGCCAGGGTCCCGGGTGAGGCGTGCGGAGCCGCGGGGATAAACAGAGCCGGCCAGCGTTGGGTCTCTCTGGGCATCTCGGCCGTCGCCAGCCGCGCTCTTTTTCCGGCACTTGGGTACCCCGCGGCGCTGGAAGGGTTAAGGCTGAGCTCTCAGCCCGGGAGCCCCTTGATCTTGATTAATTCAGCCAGCGCGCTCTTCCCGGCCAGACGGGCGGGGCGCGCTCTCTCACTAGCGTAGGTGTCTCAGTTTTAAGTGATTGGATTTCCCTGGGAATATTATTTAAATTGACTCGGACCGGGTTCCGCTTACCATCTTTCTTGTGATCTTTCTGATTAAAAATGGATGATGGCCATTAATGGCCAGTGCAGCCCCATTGCTGCCCTAAGGTTCCAGGGTGGGAACTGCTGGATAGTTCTGCTGACAGATAGGTCCAGGTTGTTGGGGAGCCGGGACCCTAAGAAACTCCAGAACAGGTAAGAATTCTTTGGAGAGGCTCAAGTTACAGCCACAGAAGTAGCCCCAGAGGGACAGAGAAGCACTCTGTTAAGGTGACCCTGCTCACCAAGAAGAGAGAAGACCCTTATTTCTCAGAGGCTCACCCGACCCAGCCCTCCTCTTTCTTGTGCCCAAAGAGGACAGCAGAGTTGTGGGGTGCAGGGACTCCCTCCTGCTGCATAAATAGCTTATCTGCGATAGCGGAGGGGAGCGGTAAGCGGTTGGCAAAGTTCCTGAGCGCGATCTGAAGGTCTTTTTCAAGGTTATTCTTGTTTGCAAAAATCTGACTTTAAAGGAAACAAGTACTGCGTTTCCACTTAGTACTTGGGTCAGTTTACCTTCATGTCACCAACCCCTGGAGAAAGGCTCAGCACATTCAGACCCTTTAGGCACAGGTGGAGTCCCTGAGAAAGCCACTTTGGTTGAGGCAGTATAAAACAGACACACTTATGCAGAAGGACTTACTGAAGAGAAAAACTAATAGGGAAATTTCAAGGTTGGTGAGAGAAAATAAGTAAAAGCCGAAGGACATACAGTGCCGGAACAGACTCAGCTATGACCCAAGCTTTCTCTCCTGGATAGAGAAGTAGACAAGCAGATCAGGATGGGTAGGGGTGGGATTGACGGAGATGGACCATGGCCCAGCCTAAATGAAGTCTTCTAATACTTATATTGGTGGGATCACCTTGCTTTGCTTGAACGTCAAAATGATGCTTTCTCTTCTAGAACTGTCTGTGAAACTTCTTTAAGCACAGGCGTTTACTAAGTTCTTGCGAAGCTGAAGCATTCTCTGGCCTCGATCTATGGGAAGGACTGAGGCCTAGTCCATAAAGCTCAGTCGACAATGCTTTCAAGCTATAGCCAGCCAGGGGGATGGAAGAGATTTACTCTGGTACAGTGCCGGTTGGATTATTTTCTGTTTTTCCATTCCTTTGCTGAATTGACATTGAGAATGTATACTGAGTATGTTCTGTATTCGGGGAACCCTGCTAATGGATAATAAATAAATCAGTAGCCTCCCAAGAGTCGAGTGACCCTCACCAGTTCTGCATACCAGTTTCAGCTGAACAGAGGGAGCAAATGCAAAATGTCTTCCTTCTTCATAACTTGCCCAAAGCAAAGGTACAATTGATGTGTTTAATAGTCTCAGGCTAAGGGAAGTTCATGGCTTGAGATGGGCTGGAAGTACAAAATGAAAGAAATGCAAGGGTCTCCTTGGGTTTTTAGAATCAGGGGTCTTGGAATTTCTGCCAGTCCTAGCAGAAGCGATGGCAGAAGGAAAGTGAGTGGGGGGATTCTGTGATTGACGAAAAGAGGAGGGTGACCTGCTTGGTGTTGTTTTGAAATGTGAAACGAAGGCATTAAAAATTTAAACAACATTTCATATATTTATTGGGGGGTACATTATCTTCTTCCCACATGGAAGTCCCAGGAATCAAACTCATGTCTCTGGCCTTGGCAGTGGACACTTAACAGTTCGAGCCATCTCACTGGTCCCTAAACATAGACATTTAACCTGTTTCGTTTGTCTTCTTTTAATGAGTTAGAATTTGTTGGCAGAATCTTAGGATACAGTTAAACAGGCCTGTTATAAAATAAAACATGGAGAAGGCTTGCTTCCATGAAAGCCAAGGATGAGCTCTGGACAGTGAGTATCGAGTGGAGTTTTTATTTTTGCTTTCCAAACTGATAGTCCCGAAGTGTCATCTCTCAGACCCCTCTGCAGGAACTCTGGATTCTCAGGACCCTTGGTTTCACCCACTCCCTCTTTATTTGCAGTGTAATGTATTGTATGCAGCTTTCTGAAGGGAAGAAGAGCAATCTGAACACATAGAAAGCCTCACAAGAGCTGTATTCATTCTTCAGATTCTTTTGTTTATATCTAACATACAAATGAATCGAGCCGGAAAATAGAAGTTAACGACACGTTTCATAGGAAAAAGAGCACATTTTGTTAAAATGTGCACTAGATTGTGTTAATAAGTACACGGGGGGGTGGAGATAGTGAAAGGTGACTGCCTTTAATCCAAAAAGCATTGTTTGTTGGAATACACTTTGGTAAAGATTAAGGATATTACAGGCTAAGGAGATGGCTCAGTTGGTAAAGTTATTGCTATGAAAGCAGAAGGAACTGCGTTTGGATCCCGGCATCCATATTAAAAGGCTGGATGGGTCAGCATGTGTCTGAGGAGGCGAAGAAAACCAGGTCCTACCAGCTTGCTAGGATTAGTGAGCTCTAGGTTTAGCAAGAGACTCAAAAAATAAGGTAGCTATCAACTAAGGAAGACACCTGATATCAACCTCTGGCTTACCCACGCACACACACACATGTACACTTACATATATTCATGTACACACATGTACACTTATATATTCATACACACACACACGCACACACACACACTCTTAAATTAAGAACATGAGCTGAGCTGAGCTGGTTGTAGCGGCGTATGTGTTCCTGGAAGCTGTCCTGGGAGCTGGAGATAACCAAGTGGATCCATGATGCATAGCATATCACACTAGAACAGAAGGTCACTTCCTCTCTCATGTGTGCTGCTCATGGGTTCTTGCCTTCAGGCCTGAGACACAACCTTCACCTTTTCATAGCTCTTCTTCAAAAGGTCTAGGCATGGGCAGTTTGGAACACGTCAACAATCTGGACTGTAAGAAGCTCTTAGGATATGCAGCATGGTCCTTCCTTTGATATTCCATTACTATAATTGATTTATTAAACGCCCTCCTTTGGTGGCTCTCTTCACTTGTAACAAGTCTTCCCTGAATAACAGTTAAAGGTTTTGCGTACATTTGCATGAATGTGCCTTCCTAGAAATGACTTGTGACCTGAGATAATCTGCTTTGGTTTTTTTTTTTTAAATATCATATTTCTCCCCTTCCTCCTTCAATAAATATTTGATGTGGGCCCTTAACTGAGTTAAGTACTCAGTCCCACTCTGGCGTTGTTATGAAATCAAGCCTTTCTCTGTCCTCTGGGAGATTATTGAGAGGGGTTAGGACATAATAGAAAAACAGTCAAACTAATGAAATGATAGCCCACCGATGAATGCTTATGATGGAAAAGTTCAATATGCTCAAAGGTTTTGCCTTGGCCTGCCATGGGGATGACATTGGCTTCAAAGACCTTTCTAGAAAAGATCTCCGTAAAACAGAATGAAGAGCAGGAGGCAGAATCTTTTAGGTAAAGGAAACTTTATAAAGTTTCCAGGGTGGCAGGATCCGTCACCTGTCATCTCTAGTGTTTGGAAAAGACAGTGTCGCTTCAACTGTAAGATTTGCTGCTATAGACAGGTGTTAGGTAACCAAGCCACCACTACAATAAGACAGCCTCAAATCCAACCTTCTTCCACCCAGTGGTCTAGGGGTGATGGTTATCTGTTGTCCCCTTAGAGGCCAGGAAAGAGATCCAAGGGTTTCCTGTGCTTCCCGTCTGCCTGTGCTTGACTGGAATATAATTCCGATTTCCTCTTTCAACATTATGAACTCTTGACTAGCCAGTTAAAGACTTCTTCAAGATACATACTAGGGAAAAAATGGAAGTAAGATGCCCTGACTCTTCTGCTGAAGCTGTGTGCAAAAGGGAATGGAGAGCTTGCCCCATGGAATAGAAACCAAAAGCCCTTAGGAATATAAGGGTCTCCCTCTGTAGCCACAGGTCAGCCTTGAATTCACGTTTGTATTGCTTTTACAATTTCTCAAAGAGCTCTCATGAACAATATTTTGTTTTTCTCCTTACTCAATGTCTATAAGACAGATAGCTTACTATTATCCTTTTACAAGCCAGCATATGTTAAAATACCTGATTTGGGCTGGGCATGTAGCTCATTGGGAGAGTACTTGCTTAGCATGTGCAAGGCCCAGAATTCAGTCCCTAGAGCCAGAGACAGACAGATGGACAGACCCACACCTGAATCACAGAATAAACTAGGGACAGCACTGAAAGCAGACCCAAGGGCTATCAATCAAAGTCTACCTTGAAAGGCTAAGTGGACAGCTCACCTCCTATTGTGTTGGACTAGTTCAGGGAGAGACATTATTCTTCACTTTGTCAGCTCCTGGGGGATGGGAGAGGTAAATAATAAGACTAATGAGGAAGGTAGGCATGGTGCCCTTTAACCCAGCACTTTGGGGGCAGAGGCACGTGGATTTCTGAGTTCGAGGCCAGCCTGGTCTACAGAACAAGTTGTACAACAACCAGAGCTACACAGAGAAATGTCATCTCAAAGGAAAAGAAAGAAAGAAAGAAAGAAAGAAAGAAAGAAAGAAAGAAAGAAAGAAAGAAAGAAAGAAAGAAAGAAAGAAACAAAGAAACAAAGAAACAAAGAAACAAAGAAACAAAGAAAGAAAAGAAAAAGAAAAAAGATAAAAAGATTTGTGAGGGTGAGGCTGGAATGGGTCTAGACCAAAAATATAAAGCTCTTCTGAAGAAATAAAAAATTTTCAAATTTATTTTATGTGTTTTGCCTGCATGTATGTCTGTGATCTTAGAGTTACAGACAGTTATGAGCTGCCATGTGGATGCTGGGAATTGAACCCAGGTCCTCTAGAAGAGCAGTCAGTGCTCTTAACTGCTGAGCCATTTCTCCAGCCCCGAAACAGAACTTTTCTGTTTGTCATTTTGTGGCCACTTTTAGTAACCCGGTACTAATGCTTTAGGTCGTAATGTGACAGACCAGCTAATTTTGTTTGTATTTCTGCAAACAAGTTCTCTCCTCCATTACAATGAATCCTTACCAACGAATCAAATCACTCAATGCTAATCAACAAGAAATTCTATATACTTTTGATAAGGACAGATTGGGTTCCAAAACAAATGAACGTACAACATTATTTACTAATGACTTACATTTCTATATATGTTACTTATTTACTTTTGTTGCAGGGATTGAACCTAAGGCCTTGTATAAGCTAAGCAAGCACTCCACTTCTGAGCTAAACTTTTAAAAAAGATTATTTACTTTTTGTGTGTGTGGCTTGCCCACACATGTATGCACCTCAGTGTATGCATATGCAACATGAAGGTGCAGGTGAGTTGAGAGTCCAGAAAAAGACACCCAGATTTTCTGGAACTGCAGTTCCAGGCAGTTGTGAACCACCTGATGTGGGTGCTGGGAACTGAACCTGGTTTCCCTGCATGAGCAGTGAGGGCTTTGAACTGCGGAAGCATCTCTCCAGACCCAAACTTTTGCTCCATAATAATTTACTATGGCAACTCGTAGGAGAGGCTGGTAACATTCACTTTATTACTGACAATATGAAAACTAAACCATAAACATTATGAGAACGACTTAGTGAGGCCCTGGCTGTCTGAAATTAGAATTCCAGTTATGTTAACTGAATGAGTTTTCTCTCTCGTGCTCATTTGAAATTGTTAGAATGTTCAAGTCAGAATATATTTTTCAGAGGCTGATGGAGTAGCCAAATGCTCATGTTGGCAGAAAAATCATACAGCATGAAATTATTTCATAAGAAGAAATAGTTTCATGAGGTGAAACATTTTTACGGTCCATTATTTTCACTTGAAGCTGGTAATATACCTTTTGTTTCCTTCTCATAACAAGGGGAAATTGCTTATGACACCCAGCCTGCTCACTCTCTGTAAGCTCGGGTGCACCATGCAGTGACTGTACAGGCTCTGCCTCACCCCCCACCCAGCTGAGATTCCGCACTTACCCCAGCACTGGTGGCCATGACTCTGTCCTCATTGCTGGGACAAAACACCTGTCACTGAAGAGTGAGCGATTTAGTGTCCCATGTGCCAAAGGTTTCAGTACACAGTTCTTAGTTTCACTGATTCTGGGTCCCTGGTGAAGCAGAACGTGATGTGATGGGACCAATATGGCAGAGAGTACTTAAGTCATGGTGGACAAGAAGCAGAGAGAGGAACTCAGAACAAGACACAGCCATCATGATCTGCCACTTCCTCCAGTAGGGTTGGCCTCCCAAAGCTTCTTCCATCTCTCAAGATTGCAACACGGTTGGAGACCAGGCTTTCAAGAGATCTTTTTGCAGAGATTTCATGCGGAAACTATAGCAAGGGCTGTGGTCCCACTAACCAGCACTCCTCCAGGGCTGTAATAAACTAATCACCCTCCAGAACCCTGTCTTCAAAGATTTTGAAGCTGCCCCACATACTTGCAATTTCTCCGAGCAATTCTCATTGAAGATTTAATCAATCACAGATTCGAAAAGGTACCTCAAATATAATCCTAAGCTTCTTCCCTGCTTTCTACCTCTTTTCTCCCTGCTCCTTTGCTTCAACAAGTGGCTACCTGATCCAGCTACTCAACACATGGTTCTGAGACGTCATCACATATATATATATATATATATATGAGTGACTGGAGGGTGTTCCCCCACCCACCCATTCTCACCTTCCTGCCCTCAATTCCCCTACACTGGGGCATCTATTGAGCCTTCATAGGACCAAGGACCTCTCCTCCCATGGATGCCTGACAAGGCCATCCTCTGCTACACATGCAGCTGGAGCCATGTGTACTCCTTGGTTGGTGGCTCCTGGGAGCTCTAGGGGGTCTGGTTGGTTGATATTGTTGTTCTTCCTATGGGGTTGCAAACCCCTTCAGCTCCTTCAGTCCTTTCTCTAACTCCTCCATTGGGGACCCTGAGCTCAGACCAATGGTTGGCTGTGAGCATCCACCTCTGTATTTGTAGGGCTCTGGCAGGACCTCTCAGGAGACAGCTATATCAGGCTCCTTTCAGCAAGCATTTCTTGGCATCCACAATAGTGTCAGGGTTTGGTGACTGTATATGGGATGGATCCCAGGTGGGACAGCCTTTGGATGGCTTTCCCTTCAGTCTGTGCTCTATATTTTGTCTCTATATTTGCTCCCGTGAGTATTTTCTTCCCTTTTCTAAGAAGGACCGAAGCACCCACACTTTGGTCTTCCTTCTTCTTGAGCTTCATGTGGTCTGTGAATTGTATCTTGGGTATTTGGAGCTTTTTGGCTAATATCCACTTATCAGTGAGTGCAGAACCATGTGTGTTCTTTTGTGATTGAGTTATCTCACTCAGGATGATATTTTCCAGTTCTATCCATTTGGCTAAGAATTCGTGAATTCATAATTTTTAATAGCTGAATATCACTCCATTGTGTAAATGTACCATATTTTCTGAAATGGCCATCTTGCCAAAAGCAATCTACAAATTCAATGCAATCCCCATCAAAATTCCAAATCAATTCTTCATAGAGTTAGAAAGAGCAATTTGCAAATTCATTTGGAATAACAAAAAACCCAGGATAGCGAAAACTATTTTTAGCAACAACAAAAGAACTTCTGGGGGTATCACCATCCCTGACATCAAGCTATATTACAGAGCAGTAGTAATAAAAACTGTATGGTATTGGTACAGAGACAGGCAGGAAGATCAATGGAATAGAATTGAAGACCCAGAAATGAACCCACATACCTACGGTCACTTGATATTTGACAAAGGAGCTAAAACTATCCAGTGGGGAAAAAGACAGCATTTTCAACAAATGGTGATGGTCCACCTGGCAGTCAGCATGTAGAAAGATGCAAATCAACCCATTCTTATCATCTTGTACAAAGCTCAAGTTCAAGTGGATCAAGGACCTCCACATAAAACCAGTTACACTGAATCTAATAGAAGAGAAAGTGGGGAAAATTCTCAAACACATGGGCACAGGGGAAAAGTTCCTGAACAGAACACCAATGGCTTATGCTCTAAGATCAAGAATTGACAAATAGGACACTGTCAATAGAACAAAACAGCAACTAACAGATTGGGAAAAGATCTTTACCAATCCTACATCCAATAGAGGGCTAATATCTAATATATACAAAGAACTCAAGAAGTTAGACTTCAGAGAATCAAATAACCCTATTAAAAATGGGTACAGAGCTAAATAAAGAATTTTCAACTGAGGAATATCAAATGGCCGAGAGGCACCTAAAGAAATGTTCAACATCCTTAGTCTTCAGGGTAATGTAAATCAAAACAGTCCTGAGATTCCACATTACACCAGTCAGAATGACTGAGATAAAAAACTCAGGTGACAGCAGATGCTGGTGAGGATGTGGAGAAAGAGGAACACTCCTCCATTGTTGGTGGGATTGCAAGCTGGTACAACCACTCTGGAAATCAGTCTGGCTGTTCCTCAGAAAATTGGACATAGTATTACCTGAGGACCCAGCTACACCACTCCTGGGCATGTACCCAAAAAATTCTCCAATATATAACAAGGACACATGCTCCACTATGTTCATAGCAGCTTTATTTATAATAGCCAGAAGTTGGAAAATGTGAGTGCCAGTGGAAATTCTCTCCTTGTCTCTGCAGTTAGAAACCATACAAGACATACAAGGTCTGATGACATCGCTTCAAAGCCTTATGTGTCCCCAGCTCTACCTTGCCCAGCTAGATGCTATGTATCTCTCTTTGTGGGATCCTTTAGCACCATCTCATGTGTGAGGCGATTCTCATCTTCTCCCTCATATTTGTGGTGGCTACATATACATTGTAACTGTGGTGGTTTGTATATGCTCGGCCCAGGGAGTGGCACTATTAGAAGGTGTGGCCCTGTTGGAGTCGGTGTGTCACTATGGGCAGGGGCTTTAAGACCCTCATCCTAGCTGCCTGGAACAAATATTCTACTAGCAGCCTTCAGATGAAGATGTAGAACCCTCAGCTCTTCCTGCACCATGCCTGCCTGGATGCTGTCATGCTCTTGCCTTGATGATAATGGACTGAACCTCTGAACCTGTAAGCCACTCTAATTAAATGCTGTCCTTATAAGACTTGCCTTGGTCATCGTGTCTATTCACAGCAGTAAAACCCTAATGAAGACAGTAACCTTAGAAGTTTTAGAAACAAGGCTTCTATTAATGAGAGGACTGAGTTAGCCAGAGCCAGGCTGACTCCATGACAGGCTGCAAAGTGGCAGTCTCAGAGACTAGGCCTAAGTTTCTGTTTCCCAGAAGTGAGAACCCGGCTCCAGGAACCTGTGGTCAGCCAATCATACCTGCTGGCAGCCAATCTGAGGACACATTGTCATTTGACCTGAAGTAAGAATAGGTAGCTAGAATGAGTAGGCAACCCCCTGGGAAGTCTCTAGAGCCTAACTAACTGTAGAATCAGACAGACACCTAGAGATAGATCTAACTAATTAAGGTAAAAGAGCACATACCCCTCCCTGGAATTCCCCTAACTGACAATAAAAGCTGGGCCTGTGAGTCCACCAGAGGTCTCCATTTCCAAATGGGGAGACCCCTACATGCAAAAAAAAAAAAAAAAAAAAAAAAATCAGCAAAATAAGCACTCTACTTTTACATGCTATTTGAATCTGGGCTATTGTTCTTTGGCAATTCTTGGAATTAGAATTGAGTGCTATTAGAAATTCATGAGGCAAAGTTTTCAGATGATGGCTTTTAGGCACCACCGTAGACCTTATTGTTAGAACAATCTTCCTGGATACAGGTCATAGACAGATATTGCACATGTATATCTAGGCTCACCTGGGCCGAAACGAAGGCCACACACCCATGAATGGCTTGGAAGAGGTAGACTGTCATGACCACACCATCCTAGGACCTCTACCGAGTTGTTCATTGTGCCACAGAAAACGTTTTTTTATAGATTTTGCCTATATTTACAAAACAGGATTTTTAGTATGTATTTCCTCCTGAGTACCAACAATTCTATGGTTCTAACATCTGTAAAATGCAATGTTTTACTGTGGTTTCTTCTTTCAAGCCCAAAGTGGATTTCTGCCTTGCTATGGGGACCTGGGATTTGGAGAGCAAGCATTGAATTAGTCTGTGATTTGCCTCCTGAAGCCCAGATGCCCCAGCTACAAGAAGAAAATTTTACATTTATGCTGTCAGCACCTGAGCCAGTCTTGAAGGCTTTATTTTTGCATTTTTTTCTTAACCTTTTGAAGCTCAGCCTTGGAGGATGTGTTTCTGTGTGGGTAGAATTTTGGCTGCATTCTGCCAGTGAGATAGTGGACAAGTCGGGCAGGCAAAGTGGGTTCTAGCAGCTCTGTAGGCTAGCTGATGCTCATGATTCTTCAGGGGACCCTACCCCAAGGTTTCCTCGGTCGGCGGCAGTCTCCAGGCGGCCTACTCTTTCCCTGACAGATATTCTTTAACTAATTTCTTGTTTTAAAAATTCAGGTGTGTTTTCTTGTTTGGACCCTATATTAATTACTTGTCTGATCGCTGTGATGAATTAACTGACAAAGGCAATTTAAGGGAGAAGGGTCTATTTCAAATCACAGCTGGAGGGGGCAGTCTATCATGGTGGGGAGTCATGGCAACTTGAGGTAGCTGGTCACATCACACCAGGGAGCAGCAAATGTGAATAATGATTGCTCAGCTCACTTTCTCTATTTTATTTAGTCCAGAACCCCAGCTCAGGGAATGGTGCCTCCCATAGATAAGGTGTGTTTTCTCACTTCAACAAACCTAATCTAGATAATCCCTCAAAGACATGCCCAGAGGCTTGTCTCCTAGGTGATTTTTAGATGTTGTCCGGTTGACTGTCAACACTAGCCATCACAGACTCTGATTGCTGCTGCGCCTTTGAACCATGCTCTCCAAGTGTAGAATGCAAAGATGGTGAATTATCCTCTGATTCTGCGGACTTTGTGTTATTTCCCTTCCCCCTGTCAACAAAGCAGAAGAAAGTTGGCTGAAAATACTAGCTACAATAAACAGTGTACCAGCTATGGGACCTTGGGCATTTTATCTCTGGGTTTGTGATTCTTAATCTGTGTTACAAAGAGCACAGCACTGGGTACCTCATAGGGATTTGAGGGTTAAGTAGATGGATACTTACTAAGTGCTTTGAACACTCCTGGGCACAGTGAGAAATCTGTGAGTGTTAGCCATAATTATTATTTAACCACAAAGAGTACATACCTCCTCATTACTTGGCTGTTAGTTTGAGTCTGAAAATGGTGAACTACAAAGCTAATTTTTGAGGTTACTCATTAATTAGATCTTCAACTTGCCTTCCGGAGTCATCTACAGACAAATGGAACCCATTAACTGTGTAAAATTTAATATCTGACTCTCAGGCTTATCATTGGCAATACTCTAAGAATTAGCAACATGTCCTTCTTACAGTGTTTGAGAAACAGTTGGAAGTACTGGGTCTTCTATGAAATTCTCCTTTTAAATGATTGACTTTAGAATTTCAAGCCATAAAGCTGTGTTTGCCTTATGTGCCTGTAAACATTTGATTCTTTATCATCATGGTAATTGTGTACATGGTTGTGAATCCCTTTCTGGTTTTGTCACTAGGAAACGTGGAACTAAATCTGAAGTTGTAATATTAATGTTCTTTTTTATATTTATTCTTCTACTTTAATAGAACTTTATTTTTCTCACTCTGTTGATGATTGATTGATTGATTGATTGATTGATTGATTGATTGAAACAGGGAGTCTCATAGCACAGGCTGGTCAAGAACTTACTATGTAACTGAAGATGATTTTGAACTTGTGATCTTCCTGCTTCCACTTCCCAAGTGCTGGGAAGTAGTCATGTATCATCACCATGCTGGGACTGTAGTCATGTATCACCATGCTGGGACTGTAGTCATGTACCACTGTGCTGGGACTGTGGTCATGTACCACCATGCTGGGACTGTAGTCATGTGTCACCATGCTGGGACTGTGGTCATATGTCACCATGCTGGGACTGTAGTCATGAACCATCATGCTGGGACTGTAGTCATGTACCACCATGCTGGGACTGTAGTCATGTATCACCGTGCTGGGACTGTAGTCATGTATCACCATGCTGGGACTGTAGTCATGTATCACCATGCTGGGACTGTAGTCATGTATCACAGTGCTGGGATTGTGGTCATCTATCACCGTGCTGGGACTGTAGTCATGTATCACAGTGCTGGGATTGTGGTCATCTATAACCGTGCTGTGACTGTAGTCATGTATCACTGTGCTGGGACTGTAGTCATGTACCACTGTGCTGGGACTGTGGTCATGTACCACCATGCTGGGACTGTAGTCATGTATCACCGTGCTGGGACTGTAGTCATGTGTCACCATGCTGGGACTGTGGCCATTTATCACCGTTCTGGGACTGTAGTCATGTACCACCATGCTGGGATTGTGGTCATGTATCACCGTGCTGGGACTGTAGTCATGTATCACCATGCTGGGACTATAGTCATGTGTTACCATGCTGGGACTGTAGTCATGTATCACCATACTGGGACTGTAGTCACGTGTCACCATGCTGGGACTGTGGTCATCTATCAC
>CM052704.1:48304814-48445062 GCA_028551405.1 Uromys caudimaculatus | reverse complement strand
ACCGTGCTGGGATTGTGGTCATGTATCACCGTGCTGGGACTGTAGTCATGTATCACCATGCTGGGACTATAGTCATGTGTTACCATGCTGGGACTATAGTCATGTATCACCGTGCTGGGACTGTAGTCATGTGTCACCATGCTGGGACTGTGGTCATCTATCACCGTTCTGGGACTGTAGTCATGTACCACCATGCTGGGATTGTGGTCATGTATCACCGTGCTGGGACTGTAGTCATGTATCACCATGCTGGGACTATAGTCATGTGTTACCATGCTGGGACTGTAGTCATGTATCACCATGCTGGGACTATAGTCATGTGTTACCATGCTGGGACTGTAGTCATGTATCACCGTGCTGGGACTGTAGTCATGTACCACCATGCTGGGACTGTGGTCATCTATCACCGTGCTGGGACTGTAGTCATGTACCACCATGCCTGAATTATGCTGGTAATGGGACCTGGGGCTGTATGTGTGTTATACAAACACTATACCAACTAAGCGATACACCTAGTTATTTAGTTCATTCTTATTCATATCTTGCCATTTATATTCATGTTATAAGTGATGATATAATTCTTTGTGATAAGATATAATATAAATAATGCTAAATTTGTAGGCTTTTCAGAATATGTTATGAATGGTTCTTTTTTTAAGCAACAAAGTGCTTTAGGAATATAATCTCAATTCAAAAAATAATCCTGTTCTTTGTTATTTTTTTCTCAGCTCTGCACAGTCTGGCATGCTCAAGGGCTTTGGTCACATGTTGGTCATTTTATTTCAGAGTCAATTGTAATAGCCTTTACAAAACTTTCCTGGGGCATGAATCTGTGGTATACTATTCTTGTTTAGAAAAACAAATGGTTTATGGTCAGGATGCGAAATGCCCAGTGAACTTAATTACCTCATCATTTCCTAGAACCTTTGCTTTCTTAAGGAATATTGTGATTCTCTATAAAGAAACAATGCAGGGCAGCACTGCCCCAAGGTAAGTGGCCAAAAATCTCCCCAACTTCCTCCTCTGTAATTTTTTCTTACCTGAAATTCCAATTATCCTGAGTGGGTAGGGCTCTCACTCATAGGGTAATACTGTCGCAGTTTTGCTTCTATGGGCTGGTGCTTTTCCATAAGAGTGAAATGGCTGTTGTTAGGTTTGCACAGGAAATGTCTCCCATAGAGCCATCATGGGTTTGAGCATGTGGGCCCCAGTAAGTAGAACTCTTCTGGAAGGTTGTGAGACCGTCAGGGGTTGGAGTCTTGCTGAAGGAAGTGAGATTTTTCTCAACAGGCTTTGAGCTTTAACTCTGGCCCTGTTTCCTGCCAGGTCTCATTTTCCTGGTCCAGGGACATATGAACAGGCAGTGTCACACTCCGCTGCCACAGCTGAGAGCCACTCAGCCACCGTGCTCTCCCCACTGTGATGGGTCCTCTCCTTTGTAAGTTGCTTATTGTTGGGGACTGGCATTCAGCATTGAGAAGAGTAATACAAGCAATCACTCACCATCAGTTAGGAGTGTTCCCATGACAGCAATCCTAAGGACATTTTAATAACAAAAAAGGATTATAATAATAAAAGTCAATTATTTAAAGGGAAATGCACACTTTAAATGAGGTATTTTCACTATTTTGCCTAAAATCTACTAGTGGAGGCAGAAATTCGAAGGCCTCATTCATTTGGGACGACAGCTGTTGATAGTAGGCAGCTACCGTTAGCGGTAGCCGGAGCTGGTTAGGTATGAGGCTAAGGATGGAGTTAGATCAACGAAGAAGGTTTTGACTGACATGCTTGGGAAATAAAAGGAATTACTTTCCAGCAACTTCTGTATATATACTCCTCAAACACCAGATACAATTTTATTAAGATTCTCAAGTCTAATCTATAATCAAGCTGTTCAGAAAGACATTTCACCTTGATTTTCTTTTTATTAAAGCAGAACAAAAAAAGATACTACTAAGAGAACCATGAAGGATGAGCATCTTAGCATCTGCTTTGATTCCACGGTGGAGCAGTGCAGCACCAGAATTCTAGATTCCTGTTTATATGATGTATATTCTCTCAGATTTGACAAAATCATACACTCAGACAGACCTGATTTTAAATTCAGTTCTGACACTAACTCTGAAATCTTGGGTAGGTCACCTAGTTGCTCCAAGTCTCACTTCTGTCCTCTATGAAATGAGAGTAATAATAAAATCTAATTTATAAGGGTTTTTATAAGGATTAAATTATAATCCAAAGAGCTTGGTGCATAGTAAGTGCTCAGTAAATAGATTATTATAGAGAATTTAGAAGAAAATGACATTCAAGAATAGCCATCTGTTCAAGGTTACAGAAACAGGGAGAGCTATGAGTCTAACTCTGGTGTTCTTAGTTACAGTAGGAAAGCCACAGGGACCCTGGGCTGGGTCCCCAGCCTGTCTGGGGTGTCACTGCTGACCCTGCCCAATAATACTCTACACCAGTTCTACTGCTGCACCAGGAGAGAACGGTGTGTGTTTTGGGGGTGGGGGTGTCTGAGTGGTAGTTTCAAGTTCAAACCCAAGTGTTGCCACTTGGGATGTGCCCATGTCAGAGGTTCCTAATCACCCTGAGAATTGTGCTCAATAAGTAAGCAAGTGGATGTTAGCTTTTGTTGAGGAGGCATCATGGGTTAAGCCCCTGGGCCCAGCTCAGAGCCGGGGAGAGACTTAGACAAACTGTGCTTTATGCCCTCTGCTCAGATGTAAAGAAAGAAGTGAAAAGCCTTTCTTATACCCAGTATTTTTTTTTTAACAACCATGTTTATAAACTTTATCTACATAATCCAAAATAAAATATTTAAGCTGCTTAATAGGCTCTTAAAAGCAAAGATTTGGCAAGCTCTTCAGAGTATGTTTACTGCATCTTAGGTTTGTAGTTACAGTAAGCCAATATGTATTTTTAGATGGAATTTGAAGTTTACACTTACATATTAGAGGCATAAAAGAACACCAGAGAATAAGATATTCCCATGATGCCTCCAACAACATTTGCTATTCACTACCATTAATTGGGAATAACAAAAGCTTCAGATATTGTAAAACTGATATCTTGGACTCTGTGAGTCTGGGGAAGGGAGGGACCCTGGGGAGAAGGCTGCCCCAGCACTGGGGTGAAAGCACATTATAATTGAAGGCAGAGGAGGAGTCAGGAAAAGGACAGAGCTGCGTACAACAGATCTTATGATCCATCCAGTGTAATAGCTGGGTTTGATGGAGCACGTGTAATTCCAGCACTTTGGGAAACCAAGAAGGAAGATAGCAGTGGGTTCCAGGCCAGTCTAGGCTAGATAGTGAGTTGAGCTGCAGGTTATCCTGGGCTACAGAGTAAAATCCTGAAATAAAAAGATAATAAGGGAAATAGAATAGATAATTAGATATCAGATGTCAGTGTACATATACCATAACATTGAGTAGGTAGTTCTCCTTTTCCCAGAACGATAGTAAGCCTCTAGACTCTGCTATGGCCTTCTTCTAGGGTAAGAATTATGGCTATCTTTGATATGTCCCATTTTACATGATTGTTGTTTTGTTTTGAGACTGGCTTTTACTTGGTAAGTTAGGCTGGTCTTGAACTTACAATATTCCTGCCCAGCCTCCCAATGCTGGGATCATGGGTGATTGCCACAAGATTCATTCTATGGATCCTCTTACAACCTCACCTCAACTGGAATTCGTGGCTTTTCCCTTTGAACAACAACAGAAATCAACAAACCAAGAAAACGAGCAGAAATGAGTCAGGATGTCTTTCAAGGCTAGGTTATAAAATACAATATGGCTTGCCCTCCCCCTTCTTTTCCCTCCTCCTCCCCTTCTCCCACTCCCTCATTCTCTGTCCTCCTCTCCCCTCACTTTCTCTCTCTCTCCTTCCTTCTCTCTCTAGATTGGACATAGAGAGAGGCCCCGTGTCAATGGTAGTTGACAGCCCTGCTTGGTTAGGTCTTTAGTCAATATCCAGGATCATGTGAGTGAGCTAGCCTGCCAAGAACCCTGCCCCCACATCCCCTGAGGTCACTGGGGAGCAGCCATACTGCACCACTGTCACAATGCTGCATTCTAGTTCCTGGCCCAGGGAACCAAGGGACAGAATACGTGTCTATTATTATTTTAAAGTGATTTACCATAAAACTGCAGGAATCAAAGTGAGTTCTTTCACCTCAGCTAAGTCTGAGAACACCTGAGGCCATCAAGTGTGCCTTGTGGCCATCTGTCTAGGTAACTCAGCTTATCTTCTATCCAGTGATCACTGCTCTAGAAGCTGTCCCCAAGCACAGCACCTCCAAATGTTACGATTGCAGTGGGCATAATTAGAGCCAGTTTAGGCTTGCTTGGGAACCGTCACATGTAGCAGGAGAACTATGATCAGCTCTGCAGTCAGCTGGAGAGAATCTGAAGGAGGAATGTTATGGACAGTAAGCCCATGTTTGCAAGGATAAGTGCCTTCTGAGGCCTTTTGTATAGATATAGCTGGATGCATGCTGCTTCTACCCATCACGCACAACTTCCAAACAGGAGGAAGAAGAACAAATCTCAAAAAGTATGTATCAGTGTTTAACACTGTGTCTGCCACTGCCTCAAGAAAGCCACACCCAAGTAAGGCTATATACCACACCGAGGAGGTAAGGATGCTCCCACTACCAGTTTGTAAAGGACCTGGAATATGTAGGTTAGTAGGTGAATGCATTCTCCCAAAGCTGCTGGCTTAAAAACAAAAAGGTTGAGTATCACGCAGCTTGTGAAATTTTCTGTGTGTGCTTCCCGGGGCCAATTTTAGAGAGGCTGCAGAGAAAAACATGGGTGACCATGTGACCAGGTCTGACCTCAGCCAGAATATCCCCAGGAGATATGAATGCTATCATGGTCAGGAGACAAATAGAATTAATGGAGCAGCAAGCTTAGGATATGAGAGGCCCTGACCCTTCCAAGCCATCTTCCATATGTTGGTCCAGGAGGGATTCAGCGAGTGCACTAGTCACCTGGTGAACAGTGTTTCGGTATGGTGGTTTCTTCACCCTAGCCCGGGCCTTTGTGGAATACAAAAGGCATTGTCCACAGGCTTTTATGAGTTACTTAATATAACCACGGAAGAAGCCAATGTGACACTCTTAGTGGATTCAGAGCCTTCCGATGAGGAGAGGGAAGTTGGTGAGAGGCCATTAGAGATGCCATCCCAGAGTCTGGGTACAGGTGGTGAAGCTCTAGGTTGTGACGAGGTCATTAGTAGAGGGTATTTAAGCTTCGAGAGCAGACAACTGCATAATCTCAGTGGATTTGCTCAGCAGTGTTATTTTCTATTTCAGAAAGTTCAAAGCAGGTCCAGTCTCCACTAAGCAGCGATTTGGAAGCCCAGGTTCCTTTCATCTCTCAGATCCTTCATCTTCAGTCTCTCTACCAATTTGCTAAAAGCCTGTGGAGACTGAATGAGCATTCAGGAGGGCTGGTTGTACGCTGAGCCGTGTGTGTGTGTGTGTGTGTGTGTGTGTGTGTTGCATTGATTTGAAATCATGGGACTACATCTTATTGCAAAAGAGGTTGGGAAGCAGACTGCTAAACAGGACTAGAGAACTGCTAGCCAGTATCTTCCATGGAGAAGACAGCAAGTGCCAGGTCAAAGATGTAGCCTTGATTAATAAAATCATAAGGGACTGTGGATGTGGCTCCCTTTAGAGTGGTTTCCTTGTACCCATAAAACCCTGGATTCAATATCCAGAATCATATAAACTAGACATGGTGGCATGTGCCTATAATCCCAGCACTCAGGAGTCAGGAGAACAGGAAGTTCAAGGTCTTTCTAGATGACATAATATATTTGAATTCAGCCTTATGCTGGTTAGATTTATGTCAACATGACACAAACTATAGTCACCTGAGGAGGGAAGCTCAACTGAGAAAATGCCTCCTTGAAGTTATAAGAAAGCCTGTAGAACATTTTCCTAAGTAGTAATTGATGAGGAAGGGCCCAGCCACACCTAGCTTGCACTCCTGGGTTCCATAAGAAATCAGACTGAGCAAGCCATGCGGACCAAAACAGTGAGCAGCGCTCCTCCATGGCCTCTGCATCAGCTTCTGCCTCCAAGGTCCTGCCCTGCTTGAGTTCCTGTCCTGGCTTCCTTTGGTGATGAACAGCAATGTGGAAGTGTGAGCTGAATAAACCCTTTCCTCCCCAACTTGCTTTTGTTGGTGTTTCATCATAGCAATAGAGACTCTAACTAAGACAAATCTGAGTATAAGAGACTCTGTCTCAAGTCAAGTCAATTCAAAATGAATAAAATCTTAGGGCCAGAACAGGATTTTAAAGTTATTAATTCATCCTATTTAGTTCCATTTCAAGTCAAGCCAATGAACGTTGCAGACGCTATGCTAGGCTCTGTGAGGGCACTTAAGGAAAAACTGGGTCCAGTGGTACTCTTGCTTTGCCTTGAGGAATGACAGTGTCAGTGGGAGGAGACACATGTATGTGAAAAAGTGTAAGGCAGGGTGGGTGGTTGCTAGACAACAGAGGAAGCTTCAGAGGTGTTCAATTTAGGTGTCAGGAGAGCACATGAGTGAGAAGATGGTGCTTCAAAGCTAATAGCAACAATCAATATTAGTTTCCAACAAGCAAGTCTCAAAGTTTGATCCCTGGATCTAGTAAGGTTTTCTTCCTCATCAAAGATCAACATAGACTAAGTTTTACTATTCACAAATCAGGATCACTTAATTGGAGAGATCTGATTGAAGATGCTCTTTAAGTACATGGCTTGTGCACTTGCAGGACCCTGAAGGGGCCAGTATTTCTAATTCCTTCTCTAGAATCTAAATCATGGACCTTTCCTCTCCGTGGTATTTCAGAGAAGGCAAGGAACTAGAATGGCTTATAGAAATAATTTCATCAGGCCTGTGGACTGTGGGTTCTCTAGGAAAGGAACAAAGGGGAGACACTAGATTGTCCTACTGATATGGGCTTGGTAGTTCACCAATGGCTATCTGTATGTTGGAAAGGCTGAGAACTCAGTCCGTTAAAATAGATGTTTTAGCAGGCCCAATCTCATGCTGAAGTCTTGGGTGATTCCTAGATATCTGCCAGTCCTTATTCTACAATATAAGACTGGAGAAGCTAAATTCTGGTGTTAGCAAAGGATAGCAGCAGCAGCAGCAGCAGCAGCAGCAGCAGCAGCAGCAGCAGCAGCAAGGTAGATAGACTCACCAGCAAGGAGGGAAAGCAGGCAGGCAAAAGCCAAGTCTCTCTTCTCACATATCTTTATATCACCACAGGAAGGGGGTGCCTGCTCTAAGAGAGGAGTTTTCTTTCTCAGTTAATCCTTCCAGAACACCCTCACAGACCCATTCAAAGGACTTAGTTGACTTCAGATCCAATCAAGTTGATAATAGATTAACTATCATTGGATAGCGATGCATACATACATATTTTAAGAAGGAGCCCCAGCTTTCAGAAAATCCAAGAAGACTATAACTCAAAAACATTAGAACAATGATCGAACCCATGTCTCTCAATGTTATAGACTCTGGAAGCATCAGGGTCTCACAGATGATAAGGAACATTTTAGACTGTTCAGCTGAAGTGGTGACAGAGCTGAGACTTTGAAGCAATGCTGTCAGACTCCCAAGTACCTCCTGATCTTTAAGAAAAGCTGCCATTTCTGGTCATCCACCATCACAGTTAGGACCACTCCCATGATGCCCCAACACCCCATGGCACTGGCCTCTGACACTTGCTATGACTATAAATTTGAGTGAGGTTATGATATGCAGTGGGCTTTAGTGAGAGGGGATTTATGGGATGAAGAAGTAGCTCATCAGTTAAGAACACTGGCCACTCTTTCAGAGGACTAGGTTTGATTCTCAGTACCCACATAGTGGCTAACAACCATCTGCAACTCCAGTTCCAGGAACCCAAGGCTCCTTTGGCCTTTGTGGGCAATGTATGCACATAGCACACAGACATACATGAAGGCAGGACACCCATACACATTAGATGAAAATAAAAACTTTTAAAACATTTTAAAAGAGAAGGCCTGGCCTTTCTGATATCATAGTGGCCTAAGGGGTCAATTGTTTACCTTGTACCACTGATATACAATACAGTGAGGCACCATGTATAAACTCCAGTTTTCATAGGAAATCACAGGGTATAGCATGGTTATGGACCAACTATGACATTCAGTACCAGTTGTTAGAACTCAGTGTCTTATGATCCCCAACTATGGTGCCAATCTAAAACAAAAATAATCTGAATAACTGTTGGGAATATAACCCACATAAGTTAATGCAATTTCTTTTAAAAGGTATCTATCTGACTGCCTGTCTTTTTGTCTGTGTGTCTGTCTGTCTCTCTGTGTGTATGTGTGTGTGTTGGGGGGGGGTGTATACCACACATGCAAAGGCATTTGTAGGTGGTGATCAGAGGACAGCTTGTGGGAACCAGTTGTCTTCTACCTCCATGTGACTCCCAGGGATCAAACTCAGGCCATCAGGTTTGGTGGCAAGTACTTTATCTGCTAAGTCAACTCTTATAAATAAATGCAGTTGCTTTAGGTTTCAGATATATTTGGGTAGATAAATGAGCAGCCCATTCCCAGCTTTCAGATAGGAAGAAAAAGGCATAGGCTTATATTTTATAGAAACATAAAAGAGAGAGAAATAAAAGTTTTATGTTTTAGGTTTTTCACTCATGCCAGTGTAAGGCAGGAAGCAGTCTATCATAACGCAGGCTATTTGGTAGTAATTATCCTTCATCTGCTAATTTCTAGGAAGGAAAAAATATGATTTAGATGTGTTTCCGCACAGCTGTTGATTAGGCATAATGGCAGAGTAATCACGGGCGAGCTAATAGAGTTGAGCTAACATCAGAACACCATTGTCTGAGGGACCAAGGGCTCCAAAGCCAGAAACAACGTCCAGTGAACCAACAATCCCCCCACACACACACACACATGATTTCACTTGTCTGCACTTCAACATCAATTAAACAGAGCACACTAGAGCCAGTTAATTACATCAATTTTGAGGTCACCTCCAACAACTCAAATCTCTATGACAAATAAACCACAATATTGAAAGCTGTTGTTTCAAAATCAATATATAGACAACAATCATAGTAAAAGAAGCTGCAGGACATTTATCAATCTATCAATAAATCTAAACAAGTCTTGTGTTTTGATGGCCCTTTGTACCCTGCTCCCAAATGGCAACCTCCATGCTCTTTGCAGGCTCGGTGATAGTGGCTCGGTGAGGCTGAAGCTTTGCAGCCATGAGAGTTCTCCAAGGAGCTGCACTCTGCAAATGGCTGGAAGGCAGATGGATGAGCTCACAAATGGGGCGGCACCTGGTGTCAAACCTCAGGGCTGAGCACAAGGCACTCTTCTGAATGCTTGATAGCATAATCATGACGATCTTCACGTTTGTTATCCAGAAGCCCAAAGTTAGCAGAGATGATGGGAAGGTAGGGGTGTTCAGGCAGAGGAAGAGCAACGGGACCAGGGTTTGTCTTCCATTTTTCCTTGTTTGAAGGCCACTAGACAAAGTGTGTGAGGACTGCAGCCAGGACAGAAATGACTAACAGTGACAGCCAACAAGGGAGGGATGAACCCCTGTTGGGTTTCCAATAGCCACACGGTGACTCACGACCTTATATAAGTCCAGTTTCAGAAGATCCAATGTCTTCTTCTGGTCTCCCTGGACACCAGGCATGCATGTGATACGCAGATATACATCCAAGTGCACATTCATACACATAAAATAAAAATAAACAACTCTAAGTTCTTCGTTCTTTCCCACAGTCCTGCATGAAAGTGCCAGGCTCCCTCTACCAAACAAACTTGAGTATTTTAATGGTGTCAGGTCAAGCCAGGCATGACAAGTATCTTTTATTTACCAGTTGTAATTGTCATCTGGGAGGTTTAATGCTTAATAAAATCACTCTTTCTAGTTCTTTCTGAATTCTTGCTGGGTGGTTCAACTCAGCTGTTCTGGCTCAAACTCTTTTCCAAGCTGATTGATTCAATCTGGCTTCTCTCAGCTCTTCACTGAATTGCTCTGCTTGGCCTTAAACTAACTCTGGACATTTGTTTTAATCTTCTGGCTCCTTCTTATTCTCTGGCTTTAACTGCCTCTGCTGACCTGAACTGAACTGCATGAAGTCAGGAACAAACTCATCTCTCCTGCACTGTGCTCACTGCACTGACTCCCAACTGACTTAACTCAACTCCATGCAATTGAACAGACTGAACTGACTCTCTCCACCGGCACTGCTCTTAAATAGCTTTTCTCTGAGAGATCAGTGTATCCTAGCTCTGACTCATTCTGTCAAATCTTTCTCTGACTCATCACTTTGTCTGCCCTCAATTAGACACCATTATTTGGGATTAAAAGTGTGTACTAAAGGATTCCAGCCAGAGAGATTAAGGGTGTGTACTAAGGATGTGTCTGCTTTCCAGCTGGATCACACAGACTTAGCAGGAATTTAGATGTGATTGGAGCAGCCATTTCTCTGGATTGGATTCCTCTACACGGGCAATATGTCTCAAAATAACCACCCCCACACCCCAGTATCTCTCTTTTCAGTTTAACTTTAAAAACGAATATGGAGAGCCTGGTATGGGGGCACATGCCTGTGATCTCAACACTTGAGTTCAAAGCCTGCCTGAGTTACATAATAAGACCCTGTATTAAAACAACAGAAACAAAATTAAACTACCACCAGCAAAAACAAATGTGCTTTTCCTCTCAAGAGCCACTGTGCCCCACCTTCTAACTAGCCACTGCTTTGACATGTTTTTTATCTATTTGTATTTTTAATTATGTGTAAGTATGTGCATCTGTGTGTGGGTGTGTATACGTGAATACTCCAAGAGTACCCATGGAGGTCAGAAGAGGGCATCAGATTCCTTGGAGTTGAAGTTACAAGTAGTGATAAACTGCTTGGCTTGGGTGATTGGAATTGAATCAGGACCTCTGCAAGAGCAGCAAGGGGTTTTAACCACTGAGCCATCTTTCCAATCTCTGCTCTGACATTTTAATAGAGGAAAGTTGACTATGAATTATAAAATCATCTATCCACTTTCTTATTATAAGTATGTGGTAATTCATTAATCTCCATTCATGAGCAAATAACCTTCCATAATGTTAAAGCCTTGCTTTGTGAAGATACTCCCCTAAGATGACCTCCTGGAAAAATCCGAACTTCTAATTCTAGTCACTTTGACAGGAGAAGAAGAACGGCCTAATATTTGTAACGTGCATTTAAAATGAAGGAGTTCTTTAGATGTCTTCTTCCTGGGATTACTTTAGGAGAAGATGGATACAAGCTCTAACTATGGGGTCAGTGAGGTGGCTCAGCGGTTAAAGGTGCCTGGTGCCACGTCTGATGACCTTAGTTCAATCCCTGGTATTCACACGGTAGAAGGGAACCAACTCCCCAAAGTGTCCTCTGACCTCTGCATGTTAGTGCATGAGTGCAGCCACACATATGCACACATGCACACAGAACCAATGTACTAAACACAGAGTAACTATGAGGAGTCAGAGGGCGAAGGCTTCATAAGCTGGAGCCACAGGGGAAGGATGGGAACCATGGCAAACCCTGACTTAGAAGGCTTAGAAAAGGATCATCTTGAAAGATATTGGTTGGCCTTTTCCCTGCTCTGCTCATTAGGTTATGGGCCCTATTGCCCACTCTCCTAGTTATAGCTGGAGTCCCGAATTGTGGTCTTCCATGAACAGGAGGTTGTTTAGGTCCCTGCAATGAAGCTCACATACGTTCCTCCCAGGTTTTGGCACCAGATGAATGAAAATGAGAACATGACCACCCCAAGGTATGGTTCAAGGGAAGGTTTTTACTGTAGATGTGAAGGAGAGCACAGCCAGGGGCATCTGGAAGAGCCCAGAGCAGAGATGGAAATTAGATCAGTGACTGAACCGGGCCATGGGGAAGGAGCTGTGAGGAAGAGGAGAGGAGAGAAAGCCAAGAAGACCAAAGAGGTGTGTGTGTGTGGGGGGAGACAGACAGAGAGAAAAAGAGACAGACAGACAGTGAAGAATGAAGAGAACATGTGGCCCAAAATGTCAGATTTGTATAGGAATCAGCAGCTGGGCTAAGGGAAGGGAAGCCCCTGGGCAGGAGGGGTTTAGGGAAGCAAGACAGGATGAGAGGTGTTGAGAGAAGCCACAGGCACGGAGGGAGCAGGACGCCCTTTTGGTATGCTAATAGACACCAGGGATGAATGGCCATTTACTCTGGGTTTCTTTGGGACCTGACAGTCCTCAATCTTGGTTCCAGGAAAAAGGGACCCACATCTTTGTGTCTCTTTTTCATTTTTGTCTGGTGTGGGGTTCCTGGCAGTGGCGGGAAGCATTGCTGGAGAATTTGAGCCCATCCCCCCCCAGAGATTCTTCACACCCTCCTCTATTTCCATACCCATGTTTTAGGTCATTTCAATGTCATTTTGCAGAATTGGTCCTGGTTTATAAAGTAAAGTGCTAGTAGAATTGAGATGTAATGTTAAGATTAATTTTTGAGAGTAATATTAAGAGTAATATTGAGATTATTGGTTCTTCTGCAAGCCTTGAAGGCTCACGGGGAACTCTGAAGTGCCACCGTCTGTCCAGAGACCACAGAACTACTTACGCACCTTTGCTTCTCTCCGCTGCCACGTTTCATTGTCATCTCACTGGGTTCTCCATATTTGCCTGCCATACTTTGTTAGTCCGGTTCTGATGCCCTGCAAAAGGCTTCTCTCACCCTCGCCAAACAAAGATGCAGAGGTATACGGAGAAACAGCATGAATGGGCTTGGATCTAGTGCGAGAACAGGATCTTGTGCAATTGCCTGCATGAACTGATAGCCTACAATGAAAGCATTTCAGTACATAGATTGGATCTCATAATCCAGGGCAAACGGTGTGTGTGTGTGTGTGTGTGTGTGTGTGTGTGTGTGTGTGTGTGTGTGTATGTGTGTGTGTGTGTGTGTATGTGTGTGTGTGTGTGTGTGTGTGTGTGTGTGTGTATGCTCACGTAAGTGACGTAAGTGCTTCTGCCTGCTTCTCCCCCCTGACTTTTGATGTCTACATCTCTACTGTTACTCTTGCCTGGCTGAGGAGTCCCCCTTCTGCATTATTAAGCAAATAAGCCAAACTCACCCATCTAGACACAGGGCTGGACCTCCCTCTTGCAGAGTAGAGGAACTGGTCTTCCTTCTGCCAAGGGCCAGCTTCTGCGAGTGCCCTGTTCCAGGATCTGGTTGCCTTTCTGAGGATGTTGCCGTTTTGTTTTTCCTTTCTCTTCTCAATGGTCAGCCTCTCCTTCTGTAACACATTGTTGCCCTCAGTAGACAGATATGGCTTGCAGAAAAGAAATCACCTCTTTAAATCCACAGTCCTCTGGCTGCTTCCCTGTTTCTCTAAATAGCATTATATGGATGGTGGGGACACAGGGGATGGAGAGCTCCTGAAAGGACTGAAAATGTAGAACTCTTGGTTTAAATACAAGTGACTTTTAAGTGTAATGACCTTTTTCAAACAAAGAAGATTGTCTCTAAGTCCCCATGCTCTGAGACTGAGGTGGTCTTGAGAAGCTGCACACTTATTGTTAGCATCTTTTGTGCTGTGTATCATTTAAGGATGGTTGCATCCCATTAAGGATGGGATGCAACCCAGGGGCTGAAGTGAGGAAGGAGCTTACCTACGTCATGGTTCCAGGTGGAGAACAGGGTGAATGCCATTAGCCATAAGACTCCCAAAAGTTCAGGCCTGGCTCTCTTTCTGTTCTATGACGGCCATTCATCCTCTTTACTGAAACACGGCTCTGGAGTCCAACTCAGAATTCAGAGAAGCAATTGGTAAGATGCAGTGAGGATGCCAGCCACGCCAGGCTCCTTTGAAACGCTTTCTCATATCTTTACCTACTGAATTCCACTTGTACTTCACTGGTCAGTGTGGGCTCCTTAGCTGTAAGGGAGTGCAGAGCAGTTTTTTTTGTTTTCTGGCTTTTTATGAGAAGAAAAGGGAAAATTGAGCTGTGAGCAACATTTTAATAGCTGGGTGTGTGTCAAACATGCCACATAGCCATCTCTCTAAGGTAGCCTTGCTGTTCATTACAGTACCCCCGGGGAGCATTTGAAACAAATGGCCTGGAGACCCTTGGGCCAATTAAATTAGATCACTGAGTAGGACACCACACTGGTAATTTAAAAAGAACCAGAATTTCTTCTCTAAGTGCTGCCTTAGATGTGTTAACTCTGACCCAATTTGCATTGGAAACTACTGAGGTCTTAGAATGTGCTAGCAGTGGAGTGGCCTTATTGATAAGAGAAGAAATGTTTAAGGGGAGTGGGGAGTGGGGATTGGCGAACTGCATCCACCTCCCACAAGCAGCAGTAGCCCTGGGTCATTTCCCGTTAGACCCAGGCAAAGGCAAGTTAAAACCTGTGGGCTTCGGGATCGGGGATCGCTTCCCCTGATCCAATCCACACATTAAGGTTGAACAGAGCAGGTAACCTGGGACTGCAGCTGTGTCTCCTCTACCCCGGTGATGATGCTCAGCTGAAATCCAATTTGGGACAAGTGTGTAATTTGGACGTCTGTTTAATCCCCAGCTACTTCTGACTGAATAGGATACTTAGGGTTTGAATGCCAGGGCTCTCTCTACCCAAGTTGCCCTGACTAAACTGCAGATATTATGCATTGGGTGTGCAGCTGCCAAAAAGCCCAGTGCTAAAACGCCCTCATTCTTCTGGGAGCTTTGTTAGTTTTGCAGCCAAACAGCTGGTCTGTCTGAGTCCCTGGTGATGTCAATTAGCATGGGATTTTCCAGGCCCTTAGCACTGATCTTCTATCCAAATTAAAGCTTTGGGGAGGTGGAAGGACTCGTCCAAGGTCATCCAGGCTGTTAGCTTCAGCACTGGGATACTAGCTCCAACCTTAAGAGGAAATGGAATGGATGTTTCATACAAAGCAGAAACTAAACACATAGGTCCGAAGACTCATCAGCACCTAATTGTTCTCCATCCTCTCAGGGCCCCAGACCAAGCTCACCTTATAGACGTAACTCAGCTAGGGAAGGAAAAGCCAAATAACTACTACTTTGCATTGCAGCTAGGGCTATGTGCCACACTCAACCAAGTTCCAGCAGCACCTCCCACAGCCTGGGTTCTCCCCAGACGGTTGCTGGGCTGAACCAATGCCTGCCTGCCTCTCCTTTGCCACCCATTACTGAGAATGCCTTCACAGGGTTGCAAACATTCCAAGTGAGGCAACAAGAAGTCACCTATCTTAGGGATTTATGTGGAAGGCTGGCGGTAGCTGGCAGTCATGCACAGATGATGTGAGTTTACGGTAATGTGCTCTCAAAGCTCAGTGTCTTAAGTCCTCTAGGTGACGCGAAATGATTGATTCCGAAAATGAACACTGAAGAAATAAATTGATTCCTTTGAAGTAAGTGGACCATTAATTCTTGACCTTAGAATCTCTAAAATGCTTTAAAAGAGGTTGACTTAGCAGTTACTTCATTTTATGGAATTAACTCTTTTTTCCCCCCTTCTTTGGTGAAGTTATCTTTTTGGAGGCTTAGGCAACAGACTTCACAGTTCCCAGGAAAGATAAGACAGAACCAGTTACTCATCATGATATGCCTTCAATGACTTGCAATCATGTGCAATTGGAATTGAAATCCTAGCAGGGGTCAGGATGGTGGATTGAATCTATGTTAAGCTTAGATCATTCTTCTCAGCCTCCCTGGAGATTGGCAGGTGTTTGAGCCATTGGTCTCATGAGAACTCATTGCCGAGGCTGGCTATCCAAAAATCTCAGGGGCAGCCTGGGGGATCTCACTGTGAGACACACATGTTCCTTGGGTTATGTACATTCAGCTGAGAGAGGGACGCTCTGCTTTATTGACTATAGTGACTCCCCTTCAGGAACTCTGGTGACCAGTTTAACTTCTATTCATTCGTCTTGAGAATGTCTTCATTCATTGAATCTTTACTGAAACAATCCTTAGTGGTTGTCTGCAGAGGTTAACATTTGTCAGCTCTGGGCTAGAAAGCAACTGGAGGCTTGTTGTGCCAGGGAAGTGTCAGTGATCCCCAAAACACACACAGGAGCCAATCTGATGCAACTCACAGCAGGGTCTTTATTCTATTTGAGCTAGCTCGGGTCCCCTCAATGCACCACTGTCACGCAGGATGGGTTTAGTGGTGGGGGAGCCCCAAATGTCTATGGGGCAAGGCTTTATAGTAAGCAGCAAGCAGGGAGTAAGTGTGCAAGCATCTAATGGAAAGCCACTGTGGCCTGTAACATAATTGGCTGGTGCTGGGAGTCATATCATAAACTTAACTTCTGCTCTCCTCTGCATTGGTGGTCATTAGACAAGGGGTGGGCTTGTAACCTGGGGTTCAGGTTTGTTGGGGGAATAACCTGGAGACACTGGTCTTGTTGAGGGTGTAACTTGGAAACTCTGGTCTTGTTGGGGATTAGCCTAGAGGCTGGAGCTAGGCTCCGGTTTTGTTGGGGGACAACTTGGAAACTAATGCTAGGTACCAGCCTGTTAGTTTACCTGAGTTCAAACTTAGGTCAGGTTCTCTAAAATGGAGTCTGAACTTAAAAGACTTGGCATCTCGGGCTCAAATAGGATACGTCTATATTTTGTTACAAGTCAAATGAACAAACTGCTCAAGCATGTAAAGACCTATTCTAGAGCTCAATGCTCTGCATTGAGTTGGTGGCATGTAGCAAGCATCCTCATCCCCAAGCCCAGTTCATCCTCTGATTCTACCCTCTCTGTCCAGGACTTGGGGGACTTTAACAGTATGCACTCCATTTGGCTACCTGTTGAGCTCTGGTAAGGGTCTTGCCTCTGGGGAGAGGTGCACGCAGGCCTTGGAAACGGGTTTGGGGCTATTTAGCCAGTGAATTTCTGCCTCCTGGGTACCTATGGTACCATTTAGAAGAGAAGGCAGGACTCTGAATGGCTACACCCCTTTAGCCTTGTAATTCTTTAGCTCAGAGAGGTCCTCTCAGTATTGCTTCAGTATTCATAGAAGTGGTCCCAGCTGCCCCCATTTGAGGATACTGCTGTGTGACGAAGACTGGGAGGTCACTCTAAATACCCAAGACGCTTCTTAATTGAACCGCAGGGAATGCTTGGTTGCTTCTCAAGTAAAGAATCATTTTTTTAGAACAGACTCAAACCACCTCCCTTATACTACCTCCTAGGTGACTCCTGGTGCCCTTGCCATGTCCCATCTATCCTGGGAGATTACTCTATTAACAGGGCAGAGGATGAGGCAGGCAGCGGAGCTGAATCAGTCTGGACAGAGTGTCTCTTCTGTAGCCTCTTCTTCTTACCCATAAGTGAAGGTCAATCTCCTAAGAATGTTCCCTGTCCAAGGCTTTGAGTGACATCCAAGATACCATGCCAGACATTCAAACTAAGATGTCAATACTCTGCTTGGTACCACAGTAGTGTGATTCTGCCAAACACATACTTGCCAGGACCAGCAGTGCAACTGTTCACCCGGATACCTCAGCCCAGGACTCTGCATAGCAAAAAAGAAACAGAGGTGACATCAGATTATGTGTTCTATCTAGGCCATCGGTCTTCCTTTGCCTTCTAAGGCCTTGTTAATTTCAGTTCAGAGTGAGCTCAAACATCTCCAAGATACCTTTGACATCTTTACAAGGTCTTAAGTTAAAGAATCCATTAGTGGGTTGGTGATGTAGCACTTGCCTACCTAACCCTAACCCTAACTTCCCTGGGTCTGATCTCCTAGACCTGCAAAACATTGCCAAAAACAAGCTTTCAGGGAATTATACAACAGTAGTGACGTCAGCACTAGCTATAACTTCCCCATGTTGGGTATTTACCATAATTCAGAACACACACTGGGTACTTTATCAACTAGCCACCCTACGAGGGGGTATTATTATCACCCCATTTCAAGGAGACCTTTCTTCTTTTTTTTCAGTGTTTGTGTTCAAACTTGCAGCCTCGTGGTGCGAGACAAGGCATGGCACAGCATAGCAAATCAAGGCCTCAGCCACTGATCTACAACCTAGCCCAGGAAAAGAAATATTCTATCTAATATGTTTTTTAAATTACATTTATTTATTAGAGTGGGTGGCCCACACATGACAGGCATGCATATGGAAGTCAGGGACAACTTAAAGGAGTTGGTTCTCTACTTCTACTATGTGAGTCCTGGGGGTGAAACTCAGGTTGTCAGGCTTGGTGGCAAGAGTTTTTATCTGCTGAGCTATCTCTCCAGTCTCGGGAAGATAATTATTAAGATTATTCAATATTTAAGAGATTAAATAACTTCCCCGAGGCCCAACATTTAGGACTTGAACCAATGTTTATGTGACTCCAATGTGAGTTTCCTAGTCACTGTACTGTAAAGTCAGCAACTGCCCAAGACATTCTCCCAATGGCTTTAAATATCTCTTTGCAGGATAGGACACCATCCTTAAATGGAATAAAGCAGAATGTGTTTCTAGTCCAGAGCATTTATTTTTCATATCTCTGATACCATGGGTTCGAAGGCTGGCTGCAGCTCAGGCCTCTGGCACTGGCCTCACAGGTGCATGCTACAGGGTGGAGGAGGCTGGTACTTTCATTGAACACAGGTACTTTTTGGTCTGAGCTCTTCTTTTTCTGCCCATTTTTCTCAGAGTGTCTTAAGAACCAGTCTTGGCTCTTAGAAAAATTTAATACGCAGGATGCACACATCTGGACTCTAACAGTTTTGCTATGGAGACAACTGCGAGGCATTTTCTTTTGAATAGCACCAACTCTGATGATATCCTCAGACTCAGCTTTCTGTATGTGGTGAATGGAAGATGAGTTTTCCAGGAGATACAGAGATGAAGGAATCAAAAGAACTCGCTGCAGAAGGGAGCTCATGAAGGCACACACAAGCTGAGGCCTTGCTTTGCAGGAGAGGCTGAGAAAGGCTGGAATGCCAGAAGAAGGTAAGAAAAGATATTAGGTAGGGGCTTTGAACTTAAGCATCCTGGCAAATTCACAAGCGAAAGCATCGTTTATCAGCAGTACCAGTGACATGTGAAGACAAAGCAGGAGGAGTGGCCATGACTCTGCCCCCTATCAGTGAAATTCTACCATCAATGCCAATTCCTTTCCTCTTCCCACAATCCTCCATTGATCTGCTGAAATCATTTCAGGACTCCTGGGGACGGCAGCCGATCCTGAAGCACAGTAGCTTTGAGTGAGGCATCTAAGAGCATACTCTAAGAGGCATCTAAGAGCATACAGCCTAGAGGAAGCAGGATGATGCTGGATCCTCAGGATAGGCCTGGAAAGGGAGCTGGAACAGCAAGGGTGGGGGCAGGGCTCTGGGTCTGTTGTATTCCCCAAGCTAGCTCTTGACTGACAGCTGCACTAATTGCAGATTATGTTGCTGATACATTATCCATATGGCTCAATTGATAATGTTTTGGCAGCTAAATGCTTTATGACTAAAGACTCCCAAGGTGAAGGTAACCAATTAGGAAACAGGAGACAGCATCCATGGAAGCACACACTCTGCTTTCTGTGGGCATGGATATGTGTGGGGTCAATGTCTGGGTCTGGTCCCTGCTCTGCTCTGTTTAAAGCCTATCACATCTCATTCTAATCCTGACCCGCCTCTCCCCAGGGCTCTGTTGGATGGACTTCTCTTCCTTCTGCCTCCCAAGACCATATGCTCAGTATCAAACGTTGTCAATGTAGTTGAAAGGGTTTATTTTCGATATTTAAGAGATTTCTTATTTTAGGCCTAGACTCATTTAGTTATGTGTTAGTGTTTACAAGTTGACTGTGAAATACATGTTATTTATTCATCCATTCACTCATTTATTCTAACACGTGGTACTGATCAAACGTGACTGTTTCCACTCAAGCTCAAAATTGGCTAGTTCACAACTCATCGGTTTGACACAACTTGCTCAAGATAACTGAGTGTATATGTTAACACATGTATGGAAGTCTTCTTAAAACTATTTCTTTTATTTTACACATGTGTATATGTTTGTGTCCCTGCGGGAGTACGTGCGTGTGTGACTGCAGGTGTCTGCAGAGGTCAGAGAGGGCAATGAGTCCCCTAGAACGAGATGATCGGGAGGCGTGTGAGTGGGTGCTGGGAACTGAACCTTGGGATCTGGCACTCTCACACACACATACATGCAGGCAAAACACCAATGCACATGAAATACAAATAAGTCTTAAAAAAGAAGAAGAAGAAAGGAACAAACTGCCAATACATGTCAGTAACTTAGGCCAATCCCTGCCACCGTGTTGAGCAAAATACATTGAGCCAGATACTGAGTGCTCCATTGACATGACTGAAACAAGGTGAAGCACACTGAGCTAAGTTGGGATGCTGGTCACCCCAAGGTATTGGTTATTGACTAAACAAGAAAAGAACAACAGAAGTAGTGTTGTCCAAGCTGGTTCTGCCCTGTCATGTCTCCTGCTTAGATACAGGCCTTCTATGAAGTAGGTTCTAGAAAATTGTTTTCAACAATGTCTTACCTGAAGGTCCTGTTACCTCTGAACCACTAGAAAATCTTCAGCCCAAAAACCATTTCAGTCCATAAACTCACAGAGCCACTGTTGCAGTTTGCCACCACAGGGCTGAGAAAGATCTCTGTCTCTCCTCCTGAGCTGGCAGGACTTGAACACAGACCAGCGGCCAGAGCATTTGCATATTCTCTATGCGTGAAAGACTCATAGAAGCTAAGTCACCCTGCATGGAAGTGGGAGCCAAAGATGTGTCACAAGTCTCCTAAATCAACCAGGAAGGGAGGCTGAGCCAGCAAAGAGATTCTGTTCTAGTAAACACACAATGGGCCCTGAGAAGAGAGCAGAACTATGGCCGAGCCAGGTACTTAGAACATAAGGACGGTACTTGGAACATAACGAAAAGAGAGTTTGGGGCAAAGGGGGAGAAGGGTCTAGAACCGGATACTCAGCATGGTAGCCAGGATCTGTATGTGGTTATTTTAATTTAAACAATTAAAATAAGGTAAAATTAAACCTTTGTCACACTGGTCACACATGGCTAATGACCTATTGCAGAACATCCACAGCATTGTGAGAAGTCTACAGAGGGCCTGGAGAGATGGCTCAGTGGTTAAGAGCACTGACTGCTCTTCCGAAGGTCCTGATTCAAATCCCAGCAACCACATGGTGGCTCACAACCATCCATAATGAGATCTGACGCCCTCTTCTGAGGTGTCTGAAGACAGCTACAGCATACTTACATGTAATAAATAAATAAATCTTAAAAAAAGAAGTCTACAGAGCTGCATTAGTTGATGGTCAATTTCAGTAGCGTATGTGTTCTTCATGAAGCAGCTCAGTGTGGAAGGAAGAAGGTGGCCCATGGGAAGGGGGTTGGCTTTCCCAGGGCTTAAACAAATGCGTTTGTGAATGAGCTTTTCATGAGTAGTTGCTTGCTAACTAAATGAAAGATATCCCATGAGGCACTTCAGGATGTTTGAAATGGTAAAGTTTCTCATTTATTGATTGCCATTGTGTGTGTGTGTGTGTGTGTGTGTGTGTGTGTCTGTGTGTGTGTGTGTGTGTGTCTGTGTGTGTGTGTCTGTGTGTGTGTGTCTGTGTGTGTGTGCAACAGTACGCACGTGAAAATCAGAGGACAATTTCATGAAGATGGTTCTCTCCTTTTTCCTTTATGTGGGCTCCAGGGACTGAACTCGGGTCACCAGACTTGTGAGACAAGTACCTTTACCCTCTGTGCTTCCTGACTGGTTTCAAGGTTAACTGCTTATAAAAGGGCCGTGTTTAACTGGCTGATGGAGTCCACAGTTAAGATCTGTAACCACTCCAGTTTCAGTCGCCTTGGCTACAAAGTAGGGAATTAAGAACAAATACTATCAGTACTTTCTGCTGATCTGTGACTTGGAAACTTAAACTCTATGGTTATTATTCCTCTCCCAACCCCCATAGGGTTTCTCTGTGTAGCCATGGCTGTCCAGGAACTAGCTCTGTAGACCAGACTGGCCTCAAACCTAGAGATTCTGCCTGCCTCTGCCTCCCAAGTGCTGGGATTAAAGGTCTGTTCCACTTCTACCCTGTGTCCGTGGAGTGGACAGAACACTGACCAAAGACACCAGGAGGGGTGAGGTACCAGTCCCAGGTCTGTCCTCACTATGGTTGCCCTACGTCTTTCAGGATTTCAACTGCATTGCATAAAATGAAGGGCTGGCCCAGAAAATGCCCAAGGTGTCTAGCTCTAAGGCCTACCTTCTCTAATGAAAATGGCTCTGGAGTGTAGCTTTCTCTCCGCACTGAGGCAGTAGTCTTCAGCAAGGGACGAGCTTGCTGTGGCGAGACAATCCTTGAATCAAACCCAGGATCTTTCTCAGAAATGCTGTCTTGGTCCACCTGCTTGCTTCTCTCTGCTCTTTGCCCACCTAACATTTGATTCTTGAGCTATCCTGTAGCCTTCCTTGGCTTGGAAGCCTCCGCAGCAGTTTGGATTTCTGCATAATGGATTTGTTCCACCTCCCTGGAACCCCGTTACCCTTCTCATTTATCCTCTTGGTTGATCTCAGCTCCTGCCCTCCTCTTACTGTTCAGCTGCCCTCCTCTCAGGTCGCCATGAGCCCTGCTCTAACTACAGTCACAGTGATGGATGAAAAGAATGAATGTCCATAGAGACTGAGGTCTGTATGTGCGCAGCCCCTAACATCCCCTACTATCTAGTCTCAGGAGCCCCTGACACTCCATCATAATGAGCATGCCCAGGCTTCCAGCAGCAGGGGCAGCAGCAGCAGCAGCAGCAGCAGCAGCAGCAGCAGCAGCAGCAGCAGCGGGCCGGGGGCGGCGGTGGTGGCGGTGGCAGCGGCGGCAGCATCTTCCTCCCCACCCAGGCTGTCCGAGGTAGCCCACATCAATCACAGAGCTTAAGTAGCTGCCTTGTAAACACCGGGCACCGAGGAAAGTCCTGTCTGTTTCTATGGACTTTGAAACCCAGGTTCTAGGAAGAACTCAACTGTCCCAGCTATATGACCACATTTCTATAGCAACCACTTCAGGCTCCTACAAGCTAAACTATGAGGCACCGTGGCTCCTCCACAGGCGTGGGCGGACTGCTTATCTCCTGACCTTTAAGCACCATTACCTGTGCTCACGAATGTTTAAATTCGCCCATTTGTTACCAGCCGAGAGGAGGAACTGAGCTTAGAAGGATATGGGGGAACAGCTGTAATTCCTAACTTAGTTTATCCTGGCTACAAATTGATTTGGGTGTCGTAAATCAACATGGCAGCGAAAGGACCTCGGGCTTGAGATTTCCCATCTTAGCGGGAAATATATATGAAAGTTTACCCTAGAATCTGATTTGTGGTTCCTGCTCTGTTCACACAGTGAAGTGCAGCCTGAACTTCAGACCTGGTGTGTCTGACTTCTGGAATCTGCCTTCCCTTGAAAGGCTGTAGCAGCTGGGCTCCCTGTTAGCTAGCTGTCAAAACGGTGTGTTGATATGCTTGTAGCTCTGCTCTCTTGCATGTTATGATAATTTATGCTTTCATACTGGTGCATGCTTTCTTACTCTCTGGGATTAAAAACTGCATATAATGACATAGATAAATAATGCATACGATCACCAAGAGACTGGTTAGTGGGTCAATGTTAATCTTCAAGGTGATCTAATGTTTCCTAACACATGTGATTAGCTTTTGTTTGGCTTAAATTTGATAAACCAGTCTTGAAAAACAGTTAATAAAACTAGATGTCCATCTAGTCCATCAGCACGTGAGTTCTCTTTTTACTCTCTATCTTGATTCCAACTGCATTTCTCATGGACGCAGGACCTGCACACAGCCTTCTGAGAGCCCTTTATGAGGAGAGGGCAGTTCTGCTTTCTCACTGTCCATGACTGTATGATTAATAGAGTCACTCCTGTGCAGTCTACAAACGAGTGTTTGTCACCTGCGTGTATCGTGCGAAAACGTGAAAGCATTGAAAACACAGCTAAGCACTTGCTCCTAAGCAGCCCATTCTGAAAAGGCTCACGCTCAAGAAGGAAGGGCGTTTCTCTCTGACTCAAAAGCCTCCCTAACTCTGGCTCGGAAACCATTTTAGACGCAAGATGACTCTGCAAATTGGAACCAAACAAAAGGTGATGGGAAGCATTTTGCTGTAAGCAAGTATTTTCTTTCAAGGTTTGAAGAAAGCCCATTTCAGCACTTGTATGATTGCGGTGGCTTTTCTCTTGGATTACACCATGTTTTCCTTCCTAAGTTAGATAGTGTCTAAAAGCAAATTCAATGACTTAACTTCATTAAAATTTGAAAATACTGCAATGAATCACATCAGTGCTGTGGATGTTGTCAGATTTCCCAGATTCTCGTCTCAGACCTGCCATTTGATGCTTTTATCAATGAGCATGCGTAGGGCTAGTCAGGAGGATAGCTTAAACCTTGAACAAGATTTTTCCTGTCATTGTAAGACCTGTTCAGCGTAAATCATCAGTATGTGTGCACACTAGCTGTGAACGCGAGCCACGTGATAGGTATGCTCTCCCTAAAACATGATAATCATATAAAAGCAGCGCATATGGAATTCCTGAAATGTATAAAACCAGCTGTAACATTTGTAGGCCTGGAGAACTTCAGGAAAATGGCTCGGTGTAATAACAATAATCAAAAGGCATTCATTTTCACGATGATCAGGGTTTCCAAAGCGGAGTTTAAGTAGTGACATTTCTCAGGCTGCGGCGATGCTATTGCCATGACTCTTACACAGAGCATTTCACTTCTGATATTTATAACTTAGCTCAGCCTCTTTCTATTATTTATATTTAAATATAGAAAGAAATCTTTTCCTGTTCCTCTTTCTTTGGATTTTGCTTTTCAACACCCACACAAACCCATGAGTCATAAATGAGACTATGAAAATGAATGGTCCCTATCACATGAGAGCACACATTGGCTACCCACATGAATTCAGACGTTCCAACTGTCAAGGTAGGTTAAAACTGCAAAGGACATGATATCTATGTTAACACCATTCAGAAAATCCAGAAGTTACAGAGGTGACACATTACTCTCATTGAACAAAAGACATTTATATTCAAAAACACCTTTCTTTGAACTTTCACATAAATACTGTAGAACACAAGTAGCTAATGAAATGGGATAATTGGGACTCAGCCTCTAATCTTGGTTCTCTAATTCCTGGTTAGCTGGTTAAAGTACAGCCATCTATAAGACAGATATCAGTATCTGTTTGCTTCCCCAACATGGCTGCAAACATGGGAACTTTATTGTGTCATCGTTAAGTTTGAAATGTGTATTACTGTTTCTTGAGTGACCGTAGAGGTGGGAGAATGACCAAGCAGTGAACTGAACTGAAAAGCAGATTATAAATTTGGCTGATGCTATAAACATATATAATGCTATATATCCCCAGGGATCTGGAAACGAATTAAGCCTGGTAATACCAAAAGACATAATTGATCACTGTAAGTCAAGTTCAATTCAACCTGAATGATCCAGTGATGAAAAAGTACCCAGTGGCCAGGACAGAGAGCTTCATTGCCTTCTGCAGATGAAACCCAGGAGGGAGCTGCTCCTGCCACGTCCAGCCCATCACCCTGTGTGACTTATGAACAAGCTATGCAAATGTTATGTTCCAGTCTTCATGATGGTGTCTCTGCTTTGGGGATGTGTAAATCAAAGAATGAAGTATATTGAAATGTGATCAGAGGTGATTACATGCTATGATTATTGAGTGGGTTTTGGTTTTGAATTTTTGGTTGTTGTTGTTGTTGTTGTTTGGTTTTTTGAGACAGGGTTTCTCTGTGTAGCCCTGGTTGTCCTGGATCTCATTCTGTAGATCAGGCTGGCGTCGAACTCAGGTTGTTGTTTTTTGAGACAGGGTTTCTCTATGTACTTCTGGCTATCCTGGAGCTCACTATGAGGACTCTCCTGCCTCCTGCCTGCTGAGTGCTGGGACTAAAGGTGTATGCCACCATAGCTGGCTTGAGAAAATGTGGTACATTCAAACAATGGAATACTACTTAGCTATTAAAAACAGTTACTTCATGAAATTCACAGGCAAATGGATGGAACTTGAAAATATCATCCTGAGTGAGGTAACTCAGTCACAAAAGAACAAACACGGTATGTACTCACTGATAAGCGGATATTAGCCCAAAAGTTCGGAATACCCAAGATTCAGTTCATAGACCATATGAAGCCTAAGAAGAAGGAAGGCCAAGCCGGGCAGTGGTGGTGCACGCCTTTAATCCTAGCACTTGGGAGGCAGAGGCAGGCGGATTTCTGAGTTCCAGACCAGCCTGGTCTACAGAGTGAGTTCCAGGACAGCCAGGGCTACACAGAGAAACCCTGTCTCAAAAAACCAAAAAAAAAAAAAAAAAAAAAAAAAAAGAAGGAAGGCCAAAATAAAAAGAAGGAAGGCCAAAATGTGGATGCTTCAGTGTTTCTTAGAAGGATGAACAAAATACTCACAGGAGGAAATATTGAGACAAAGTGTGGAGCAGAGACTCAAGGAAAGGCCATCCAGAGCCTGCCCCACCTGGAGATCCATCCCATATACAGCCATCAAACCCGGACATTCTTGTGGATACTGGGAAGTGCTTGTTGATGATAAACTGTCTCCAGAGAGGCTCAGGCAGAGCCTGACAAATACAGAGGCAGATGCTCACAGCCAACCATTGGACTGAGCGTGGGGTCCTGGATGGAGGAGTTGGAGAAGGGACTGAAGGAGCTTAGGGGGTTTGCAATGCCATGGAGGGAGCCACAGTGTCAACTGGCCTGATCCCCCATCCTCCTGGAGGCTGGACCACCAACCAAAGAATACACATGGAGGGACCCATGGTGCTGGCCACATATGTGGCAGAGGAGGGCCTTGTTGGCCATCAGTGGGAGGAGAGGCCCTCGGGCCTAAGGGTGTTAGATGTCCCAGTGTAGGGAAATGCTAGGGAGGGAAGACAGGAGTGGGTGGGTGGGTGGGTGGGGGAGCACCCTCATAGAGGCAGGGGGAGGGGGGATGGGATAGGGGGTTTCCAAAGGGGAAAACATTTGAAATGTAAATAAAGTAAATATCCAAAATTTTTCAAAAAAAGAGCAAAAAAAAAAGTTGTTAGAGTATTTGAATTGCTCCTGTAAATGATTTTAGGTATTAACTGAGCTGGGCTGGCCACGTGTACGGCTAAATTTGTAAAACATTAAAACGAAATCAAGGGAAGGGATGATAGTGTAAAAGGTGAAAATTCCAACAGTCCTAAAGAACACATATGGAGAAGATCCTCTCGCTACCAGGGCATCCCCAAAGGCCCTGATTCTCTTCCTCCCAAAGCATATTCTTATCCGCCAGGCATGTCTCTATCTACATACTTAAACATTTGCAAATGTGTTACATGTTATAGAAGGTACTGTGGCAAGATTTTCTCCCCCCCCCCCCGTCCCCCTCCCTCCCTCCCTCACATTTGCTTTTTGATACATCTTCTTATTCTACAGGAAAGACTGGCCTGGGCCTCACTCTGTAGCTCATTTATGGCCTTAAATCGAGGTCATGTTCCTGTGTCAGCCTTCAAGCACTGGATGAGCAGCCTTGCTCAGCTCTTCACAGTTTTTCCTTTTTATATATTCTTTTTTTTTTTTTAATTTTTTTTTTATTTTTGATACTTTATTTACATTTCCAATGTTTCCCCTTTTCTGGCTTTTTATATATTCTTTAACAATGTATCTTGGTTGTTCTACAATCATTTCCATAGATTTGGGTCAATATTTTTAGTAGATTGATGATACATATTTGAAGGTACTATAATTTATTTAACTAGTGTCTTATTTTTGGATAATATTTTACTACTTTCAACAAGGCTAAAATATTTGTATATATATCTACACAGGCTTTAAAGGAAAGAAATGAATTTATACTCTCTGATTTTATAAATACAAAGACAGGCATAATAAAATAAAGGGATTATTTATCATTTTAAAGTCTGAAAACTCTCTTAATAACTTCTTAACCAAATGAGAAAGCAGGATTGAATGCCATAGTTTCAGCAAATTTGACCTTACACCAATTAGCATTTGAATATTGAGCTTGGTTATCCAAAAATTATACATTCTGTAGTCAACATCTTGGGAAACTCAGGATTTAGACAGAAGCATATTTCTCATAAAAAAAAAAAAAAAAAATCAACAAGCTACGGTTACCTTTTCATGAGGAGAAGGGAAATATGAAGAGAAGGTCTTTGCTAACTAAAATGTCCTGGGACTTTTTTATTTTTTACTTTTCCCTGTTTGGACTTGCTGTTGGGAGCTGTGTGCAGGGAGCCCCGGGAGATAATTTCACAAAAATGGCCCTCCGTGGAGGTCTAGTTGGTTTTAGTTCAGTTTGGTTGTTTTTGTTTGCCATCTTTCAGGGAGGAACTGTTGCCCCCACCAAAAGAGACTAGGAAAGGAAGGGCTTTTCCACAGGCCCTCCTCTGCATACTGGGCATGTCTGGACACCGGGGTGGGGAGGTAGGGGGTGGGGGCGGGACTACAGCTACAGGAGCTGGTCTGACCAAAGAAAATAAAGGGCACATTATCATGTGTCCATGGGATCACCACTCTCAGCTCTCATCTGAGCTGGTCCCTGGCATCTGGAGGAAAGGCAGCCGCTCAGTTTCTCTCCTTATCTGTGGTCCTCCGCACCGTCAGGTTCCCCATCAGTCTCTGCACTGGTCTTCTGGCCCTTGAGTGCAGACATCGTTTATCCACCTTTCAGCCAGAGAGCTATATTGTCATGACTAGATATAATTCCAGGGAGAATGCAAAGACGACCTTCTGTGTTAGTGGGTGTGTCAAATCCTGCCTCCGATCCTCTGTGTCACTCAACAATGTCCTCATCTGAAAATCCTGCGTCCCCACGTTTCTGGAAGGATCAGACAAATGCAGTGGGGCCTAAAATGGATGTGAATTACTCTGACATTTGTGGATCACTATAAAGATGTCAGCTTTCCCAGTGAGTATTTATCTTATCTCTGCTGCTTTTATGGCCCAGTAAGTCCCAAGGCCTGATGGGAAGGGAGGTCTCTGAAGATGGATCGCACTTACTGTCTTCTTGTCTTCTCTGCAGCCAAGCCAGCTTGATTTCCTAATGACCCTACTTCCTTTCACTGCCTTAATGGCTGCATTTTTTTCCCTACCATGTATAGAGACTTGGGGGATGGAGATTTTTATGGATTTTCCCCTTTGGCCGTCGTTCCAAGTGGTAATGCCTATTAGGCTTTTGTTAAAATTCTCTCAAGGAAGATTTCTAATGTCCCTGCTTGCCAATGTCCTGTTGGCAGGAAGCTGCATCATTGAGCCTGCCAGCCATAAAATTCTGCGGCCAGGAACCCAGGCAGCAGTTGATAGACTTAGGGAGCAGAGTCACACTTCAGGCTGCACTTTCCCTGCTCCATCTCTGACAGACCTTGTCTCTTCTGCCTACTGAAACAATATATGGTTTTCATATGTTATCAAAAGCAAATTAGTGCTTATAAATGATTCAAACAACCTACTGTAATTTAGGCAGCCCAAAAGCTCACCTAGTGATTTCTGTTTACGCAGTTCAGAGTTGTTAGCTGTTCCTCTAGCTTTCTCTCTATGCTCCTACAAGCCGAGTCAGTTATCTTCAAAAGTAGAATCAAATCAGACTGAGTTCTGCACGTTGCATTTTTATTTATGACTACATGTGGGACCCCCCCCCCCATAAATTCTTGTTCAAGACTACACAGTATTGCAGAGGTGTACTACACTTCAGGTAGAATCCTACAGGATATCCACATTCCTTCCAATATTTTTAAATGGTCATCACTGAGATTTTGTTCATGTTCTTTAAAGGCCTGTAGTAATGTTTTTGTTGAGTAGTTACTGGGCATTTAAGGCTGCTCCTCTTGAAAAATCTTCAGCTTTGAGCAGTGAAATAAGAGAGTGGGTTATACTCTATTATTAGAATAACTTGCCGATTAGGGTTTTTCTGCCAGCTAATAGAGTCAAGGAAGTTTTGTCATACCAAAGCATGTCAATCAGAGGTGTGGACTGTTTTTTACACTTCTTGGAGGCTCCTAAGATATGGAGAGATCATTTTATGAGTCTACTGGCTTACTTCTTGGGTTTCTTGTTAATAAAGAAAGTGGATTTGAGATGACAGATTAGTGCTGTCCCTGGCCTGGCGTGAGTCCATTCATAATTAGAGTCAGTACCACACATCAGAGTGGGAGCCTGGTCTCTGCAGCCAGAAGGCCTCATTGCACACGCTTACTCAACTGCTTGCTTAGCTTAGCTTTCAATGTATATACTGGAAATTCCTAGTCTGCTGCAGCCAGGAGTCAGTGAATTCCCATGAGCAAGGCACCTGGAGCTGCCCGGGCCATTATTGTCAAGACCCAAGGCACTGTGACTAGCAATGAGATCAGCACCATTTTTGGCACAGGCATAGCAAAGTCACTTCTCACACATCTACTTTCAATAAGCAAGGTATTGTATCCCTCACTGCAGAGGAGACTGAGCCTGCAGAGCTCACATGATGGATTAGGGTCTTTCTGCCAGCTATTAGAGGAGATGCCCTCACAGATATGCCTTGTGGGGAGGGGTCTGGGGCTTGTCCAGGAGAGGTATAACAAGATTTCTCAATTAAAGATGGGTAGATCATTTAAAAACTGTTAAAAATTGTCCCATTGAGATGGCTCAGTCAGTAAAGTGGCTGTCACACAAGGACTTAAGTTTGGATCCTTGGTAGCCATGTAAAAAGGCCAGGTGTGTTGGCCCAGGGCTATAACCCTAGTGCTGATGGCCAGAGACAGGGGCATCTCAGGACCTCAGAGGCCAGGTAACCTAACCTAATGATGAACTTGGGGTTCAGTGGGATATCTTGTCTCAAAAGGTAAGGTACAGAGGGATAGCAGGAGACACCCACATGCAAATACTCATCACACGCACACGCACACGCACACACACACACATACGTACATGTGCACCATTGACAGTACTGGAGCAAACAGGGAAAAAGGAAAAAAGAACGGGATTAAGATTTCTCTAAGCAATAAATAAATAAATATTTCCCTAAGCATGCTTTTTTCTGTTGTTTTGACTTTTGAATTTCCTATTTAACAAACTAAAGAATCAAACTAAATAAAACAAGAATAAAAATATGTAGATTAATGTAAGTCATCACTGCATATTAGTAACTTAGAGCCAGGCATGGTGACACAAGCTTGTAACCCTGGTACCAGAGAGGCAGACACAGGGAGATTACCTGTAAGTTCAACCATTTTTTCCCCTTGAGAATCCAAGGGGAAGACACCAGGAGAAGAAGATACAAATTTATAACATGAAAAGAAGGTGCAGATAATTTTTTAGCACAAAACTTCTAATTTATATTCTCAGTGGAGTATATCCTAAGGTGATAAAAAGTTCAGGACTTAGCGGTAGGTTTGTGCTTAACGTTGGAGCCAATAATGAAATTCTAAACGTTTGTGTGTGCGTTATCAGACAGATGGAATTAATGAACATGTTAATATTTTTTGTGAGCCAGGGCTTTCACAATGAGTGAAAAGAAAGAACAATGTATGAGGAAAAGCTAAAAGAACCCTGTGCTGTGGGATTTAAATTGCAGGGAGCAGCACGAATGCCCATGTTGGGATAGAGGGAGTGTGGCTGGGTAGGTGTTTCCTGTCTGCACACTGACAGTGTCTAGAAACAAGGATGAACTTGGCCTAGAAATGAGCACAGCTGTACGGGGTCGGTCTGGTGCTGCTATGTAGTCAACATCAAAGCCCCTAGACTGCTTGCTGCATCCCATTCTCCACTAAAGAAACCATGTTCTCTGTCATGGACAGAAGAGGTCCAGCCTGGGAAATTCTGTTGAGTTCAAAAGTAACGAATTACTGAAAGATTAACAGGGCCATGTGGAAAAGCAAGCTTGAATGGGCTCCCGCAGGCCGACTGTGACAACAATATACTGACCAGGACAATAGCCCCAATAAGAGCCCAGTGAGTGCAGAACATGTCAGCAGAGGGACAACAAGAAACAGAGGGCCATAGTTTACTGAGTGTGTGTAGCACGCTTGACTCCCTTGGTTATAGGGGAAGGATCATTTGGAAAGTGGGAATATAACCTTCACATTATATAATAGCATTGAATAAAAATTAGCTGGTGGGAATGGAAAATTGTTGCTTTGGTTTTACCTGGTGAGAAAGTTCTAGCAATCTGTTACATGGTGATATGACTATATTTAACATCACTGAATTTTTATTTCTTTGTTTTTTTATTTATTGAGGGTTTGAGATTGAATTCTGGACTGTGAGCATGCTCGTCAGGCACCTTAAGCTCCTGAGTTATAACATCAGACCTCCTATTCTGAAACATGTTTTTTGATTTTATAGGAGCCCAGGGTCATCTTGCGAGGAAAGCCTGTACTGAGAAATTAACTAGATCAGATTGGCCTGTGGGAATTGTCTTCATTGTTAATGGACGTAGGAGACTCTGGTTCACGGGGGACAGCACCATTCTCTGGGCTGTATAAGAAAGCTAACTGAGGATAGACCGGTGAACCAGCCAGCAGGCAGCATCCCTCCATGGTTTCTACTTCAAGTTCCTGCCTGAGTTCCTGCCTTGACTTCCCTCAGTGATGGAATGCAAACCTTTTCTCCCCTAAGTAGTTTTTGGCTGATGTTCTACCCCAGCAGCACAAAGGAAGCTAGAACACATTATACTTTATATTGCTGTCTATTTTAGAACAATTAAAACATTTTTAGAAAAGAAATGATTAGTATTCTGAGTTATGATGATGGTATTTTTGCCTATAGAAAATTCAGAGGAGATGCAGGGACAAGTGCTATGCTAACCACAGCATACTTTCAAGTGATTTAATGGAAAACAAACTAAGAGTTTGTTAACTTATTTTTGAATCTTTGCAAGTTTTGAATCTATTTATGGGTATAGCAGCAGTTTTACTATTTATCCCCCTCCAAACTCATTTTGGAATTTAATTTCCATTGTTGCAATATTAAAAGGTGGGACTTTTGAAAATAAATTGGTGTGGTACACATCTTTAATTCTAGCACTAAGTGCAGAAGGGAATCTCTGTGAGTTCAAGGCCAGCCTGGTCTACATTTCAGGCCAGCCAGGGCAAGGAGACCCTGTCTCAAAAACAAAACAAAAAATAAAACAAAAAAAGAAGTGGGACCTTTAGCATGGCTGTGGGTTGGTGGCCTTTGCCCTCTCGTTTTTGGGGTTATCAGAAAGGTGCTGACTTTTGCTGAGAAAAGAAGAATCTTAGTGTCACACAAAGGAATAAATTAATTCAGCAAGGTGATTTCTTTTTGCCAAAAGGATGTGTCTGAACCAAGCAAAGCTAGTGAGCACACTTGGTCAAAATGACCTCTGTTTTTTACATCTAGGAGTAGATACAGGTAACGGTGTCTCATCCCATTAGTGAGAGCTTAATTTCAGACTGACCTGATTGGCTACTGTGTGCAAAGATGGGGGCAGAGATTGAGAAAATGTGGACTCTAATTAAACTGGCTATCTTGGTTTTTGTTTTTTAATGCTCCTTCTATATAGAGTTACTATTCCTTTCATACACACTTCTTAAAGATCCAGGCCTACGCTATGACCTTGGGAAGGGTATTGCTCCTTTTCACAGGAGTTACCTGGGAATCACAAACAAGGCTGTTAACAACTGACCACGGGGATTTTATCAACTATAATCCTGCCAGGGATCAACCAGTGATCACATGTAGGTTTCTTAGCAACTCCTTAAAGATAGTCAAACCCCAGCTATTGTGAGAAACAATGGGGGTGATTCTTCCATAGAAGCCCATATACGTACCTGGTGTGTCTTGTTTTTCTTTCTGAGTGTTTCTCCTCCTCTTAACCTGACAACTTAAATCATCAAAACAAAACAAAACAAAACAAAACAACAACAACAACAAAAAACACTTCTATTAAACCTTCACTCTGCTTCATAAACTGTCTAGTCCTGAAATTTTTTTTAGTGTCAACCCCATGAATCCTGGCTTGGCCTGAGTTGAGGTCTTTGCTGTCTAGGGGAGTCTTCTAAGACTGATGAGGGTGACATCAGGAGCTGTAGCTCCTGCTCCTGTTCCCCATTCAGAGCTGAAAGGAATGTCCCCAAGTAAAGGGAATGAATAGTCCTTGGAGAGATGGCTGATTCATAACAGAGACACGAAGAGCAAGAAATAAGCCAGAATATCTCATTGTACCTGAGAGTAAGGGCGGGCTTACAGAGCTGTGGAGACTTGCTAAAAGGTACAGAGCCAGATGTGAAGGGTCCGACTCGTCAAATCTAGGACAACTTGGGAATCAAAATAAATAATAACTGATGGGACAAAATAATAACGCATGTTCAGGATATAAATCAGGGGCTGATTTCCCATAAAGGACTCGATGATAAATATTTTAGTGTTTAAAAGCTGTACAGTCTCAGTCACAGCTATTCTGCTCTACCACTGTGGCACAAAAGCAGCCCTAGACATGAAAATGAATGAGTAACTGTGTTCTAATAAAACTTTATTTGCAAAACAGGCAGATTTGGCCCATGGATGAGAATTTGCTACCTTGGTGCAACTAGAAAAACTGAGGGATGAATAAATAAATAGATAAAATAGAAAACTTGCTGTCATAATAAGGCAGGACATAATAAACACAGAGGGATGTAGAAGTTGAAAAAACTACAATAGGTCACCCATCATAATAACTACTCAGGTGGGAAACGTCAATGCTATTACAAATAGTGGGTAAAAGAAGAATGAAGAAGGAGTTATTTATATAATTTCTACGGATCTGAATATCAAGTACTCACTAATTACCAATGGGGAAAGTCTCTTTACAGTGGGCACCATTGCAATCAAATGATAGGTGTTAATACCAACAGCAAAGGGACAGATTGACATCACTTCCCCTCAATCGCCATTCCATAAGGCCACTCTTGTGACCACCAGACAAGCACACCAGGGGTGTGCATGGTGCATTTGAAGATGCAGGGCTTAGCTAAGGGTTTCCCAGGATGAGATTCTTTAGAGGACACAGTGTGGGGCCCGCAGAGTAGAGATGTTAGAGGAGGCTGTGTGTCTAGGAGACATGAGTCAGCACGGGACTGGGAATCTCGGGGCTACAGACTGAGGGCAACAGTGGCCTGGGGCCTTCCAGGTGGACAAAGCTCATCTTAGCCATGGTTAGCAGACAAAACAGGCAGAGTCAAACAGCCAAGACCCTGTTTATCTGGGAAATGCCGAAAACAGTGAGTGTATGGATTTGGGTTTGGCACCAACAGGCTAAATGGGTCTCAACCTGCTGTGCAGAAAGAAACAGAAGCTACCTTTTATTCCAAATGAAATAGACATTTACAAAATGGCACCCGTGACCTTTAAAACTGGGGGTGGGGTAAAATTCAAAGAGGCACTGAAGATGCCTCCACCCTGAGGAGAGCGAGGTGAGCGGGGAGGCATGGTGGCTGCAGTCCTGTTGCAAAGAACATCTGCGGCACAGTTAACTAACGCTATCGGAGTGTCTAGTGCAGTGGCTCTCAACCTTCCTAATGCTGTGGCTCTTTAATACAGTTCCTCATGTTGTGGTGACCCCCCAACCATACAATTACTTTCATTGCTACTTTATAACTGTAATTTTGCTACTGTATGAATTGTAATGTAAATATCTGATATACATGCCACCCCTGTGAAAGGGTCGTTCAACCCCCAAAGGGGTCACAATGCACAGGCTGAGAAGTGCTAGTTGGGGAATAAATATTATGAACTTAATTATTATACATATTATATTATATGATATTATATATTGTGTTATATTGAGCTATATTGCTATGAGCATCTTGATCCTAGACTGCTTTGCTGTGTTGTGGAGAACCTGGCCTGGGTCCTGCTCTGCTCTCCTTCCTGAGCCATCTTTCCCCCACCCCACAATTTTATGGATCATTTATATGCTAATAATTTCCAACTTCAGGTTAACCATATCTTGGTGTTTTTCAGCAGTCACCAGTGGCAATGACGAGGGAGCTAGCCTGAGCTAGGGAGCACTTACACCCGAGGAATATCAGAGAGTAAGTATGAAAATCAAGAAGGAGCACACTTGAAAGCCCAGAGAGCTGGGATGAGGGGGGCCAGGGGTTACTCATTTACCAGAGGAATGGGAAATGACTCCTTTCAGGCCAAGAAGCAGAAGCAGAGATGAAGACTGGAAATATATTTGAGGCTCCAGAGAATGAGAGCAGTTTACCCTGCGACAGTGCCATTTCCACTGAGAAAATGCTAGAGGCCAAACGTGTGAAACACTTATTTCCCAGGCTCCTCTGCAGCCAGCTTAGCTCAACCTGTCCTGTGCTCTGCCTGCTGACCTGTGTATAGATTCTCTTCTTAGGATGGGGCCTCGAGTCACATGGGCACCATGTTTGCAGATGCCTTCCTTGATGTTTTCTAGGTCCTCTTGTTGCCTTGGGCTTGGCCCTGTTGCTCAGGGTGGCCTCTATGTTGTGGTTGACAAGACCCTGTAGGAGTTCTAAGTAGAGGAGGCAGAAAGTGTAAGTTGTTTCCAGTGAGTTGTGTCCACAGAATGTCAGAGAGGTAATAGGAGTGTGTGTGTGTGCGTGTGAGAGAGGGTGTACATGTATTTGAGTGTGTGTGTCTGGGTCTGTGTATGAGTGTGTGTCTGTGTATGTGTGTGTGAGTGTAAGTATGTGTATGTGTGTGAGTATATGTGAGTGTGTGTGTCTGTGAATATATGTGAATATATGTCTGTGCATGTATGTCTGTGTGTATGTGTGTGAGTGTGTATCTGTGTCTGCGTGTCTGTGTGTCTAAGTATGTATATGAGTGTTTGTATGTGAGAGTATGTGTGCAAGTGTGTGAGTATGTGAGTGTGTGTCTATGTGTGTTTATGTCTATGTGTGTAAGTGTGTATCTGTGTGTGTATGTGTGTTTGTGTCTATATGTGTGTGTGTAGGTATGTGTGTGTGTGTGAGTGTGTAAGTATGTGCGTGTGTGTCTCTGTGTGTTTGTGTCTATGTATGTAAGTGTGTGTGTGTGTGTGTGATGTGTGTGTATGTGTGAGTGTGTGAGTATATGTGTGTGTCAGTGCATGTGTGTCTGTGTCTATGTGTATGTGAATGTGTGTATGAGTGGATGTGTGAGTGTGTGTATACATTTGTGAGTATGTGTGTGTGAGTTTGTGAGTCTGTGTGAGTGTGTGTCTCTCTGTGTGTATATGAGTGTGTTTGTGTGTTTTACTGAAGGGCAAATCCAATGCCTCTCTTGTATTATGCAAACTCTTTATAATGATCCTGCAAGATTGATCTCAGCAGAGGAGGTGATGAGGGACCTGCGTTTGCAGTATGGCTCTGGCTACGGCAGGGCTGGTTTCACAGGCCTGTAGCATTTACAGCCCAAGCCCTGCCTGAGAAGGGTTCCAAATATGCTTCAGTGGTCTGCTATGACTTAATATTCCTTCTTCTTTAATTTTAGACAGAATTATTTATTTTGTTATATGTATGTGTGTTTTGCCTGTATATATGTATATATGTATGCATGCGTGTGTACCGTGTAACATGTCTGATGCCTATAGAGGTCAGAAGAGAGAATTGGACCCCCTGGAACTGGAGTTACAGAGGTTGTGAGCTATTGTGTGGGTGCTGGAAACTGAACCCAGGTTCTCTGCAAGAGCAACAAGTACTCTTAGCTGCCAGCCCATCTCCTGCTGACTCTTCTTCATAATTTTGAACAAGGAACCTGCAGATTTTGTTTTCTGGTCCAGAGATATTGATGTAACTGCAGTGTTGACTGCTTGTCTTGGCTGAAAAGTTCACATGTGACTTTTACTTTTATCTAGAGATTTCTTGGGGTAACTGATACCGGAGTTGTGCTGGTAAGCAGCTCACAACCAGCTTTGTGGAGTAACAGCACATACCATTGCAGTGTTGGTCAACTCTCATGGTGTGCAAATGCTCACCGTGAGTGGGTGTAGCTCAGTGGTAGACTGTATGCCTAGCAAGAACGGGGTCCTAGGTTTGACAAAAATTACTATTCACTACTGCTGAGCTCAAGCTGCTAATATGTTGCCCCCTAAGGAGCTGGGAGAGATGTATCATAGCATATAGCCACTGGGACTCCCACCACACACATGCAACTGGGAGCATACTAACTTCCAGTACTAGTAATAATATAAGGTCATAAGATAATTAGGAAATGGTGGCTTTTACATGTCTGATGTATTATTGTACCGTGTTATAGTCATATTTTGAGTCACTTTGTAAAAGCTTAAGTGATATACAGTCAGATGTCACTTAATGAGGGATATATATATATACATATACATATACATATACATATACATATACATATACATATACATATACATATACATATACATATATATATATGAGACACACCATCATTAGATAATTCCCTCACTATGCTGACATCATAGAAAGTACAAGCAAGCACAGACTGTGGAGCACAACACACCTTGACCGTATGGCCTAACTAATTCCTCTTCAAAGTAGGCAATTGTACTGAAAACTGCAGGCTGTTGAGCACACAAGAAGCATTTGTATATCAAAGTGTATGTGAACATAGAAAAGGCCCAACAAAAACATGGTATAAAATATTTAAGTAGTGGTACACTTTTGTTGGACATGTCCCAGGCATGCAGCAAGTAGATCTCCGAGAACCGAGTGATGAGTGAGGCCCAGATCCCTGGCACGGCCACAGCTTTACCAACATGCACAAGCAGGCCACACTACAGTTATCATTGTTGTTATTGTTGAGATAGGGTTTTATGTAGCTCAGGCTGGCCTAGAACTCAGAATATAACGAAGGATGAATCCAAATTTATGATTCTCCTGCCTCCACCTCCTGAGTGCTGACATTATAGGTGTATGTCACCTGCCTGGCTTGTCCGTACTAAATTTATTTATTTTAAAAAGGTTTTCTTTCTTTAATGATAAGTTTCTCTTAGTTTTTAAAACTTCTTGACATTTCTAATAGTACTTAGCCTAAACACATTCAGCTGTGTAAAAATGGACACCTTTATGCCCTCATTCTGTAAGCTTTCTTCTGTTTTCTTTTTCACTTTTTCAAGTATTTTGGTACTTGGTTTTCTAAGTACTCTTACAAAATAGAATACTTAGTTTTCTAAGACGACAACATACACATGAGGCTAGGCCTATGCTCGCAGGCGTCACAGCATCACCCTCTTCCACCTGTTTGTGTCCTTCTGGAAGGCTTCAGGCACAGCGTGCATGGAGTTGTCACCCTCTATTGCCCGTGCCTTCTGGAGTCCCTGAGGGCATGCCCGAAGCTCTTCCTGAGGCTCTGCCGCTCATGGCAGAAACACTTCCACTCCAGTTCTCACCACAGATTTGTCTGTAAGTAGATAGCACACCACACACCTGCCTTTTCTTTTTATCCTATCGTAGTTAATCTTGCTTTGAAAGGAGGAATGGGAGGGTGTGTACAGGTGAGCATGCAGTGCACATGTGGAGATGAAAAGAAAATTCACAGGAGTTGGTCCTCTCCTTCCACCATGTGGGGTCTGGGAATCGAACTCAGATACTTATGTTTGGTAGCAGATGTGCTTAGCTTTTGATGAGCTCGCAGAGGTTGGTTGTGTTCTCCTTGAGCTCGCTTGTCTTTCTCTTCTTGTGTCGTGTACCTCTTACTCAGTTCTAAGAAATCAATAGGTGACTCCTTAGATGTCATCTCTAAGGCTCTTTCTAGGAGCATCCTCATCCACACCCAGCTGAAAGTTCTCACCAAGCATAACCTGCTGATTTTCAGAGTCTCTTCATCCTTGACAAACCCTTGAGAGTCACATCCAAATGTCTCCAGTGTCTTCTTCCAAGGGCCTTTCATAATTCACTTAATGGTAGTACCTCAAACCCAAGCAGATTTTATTTTTTTTCTTGAAACAAGGTCTTGCTGTGTGGAACACTGTCAACAAGAGATGCTTTACTTTTCTCTAAATAGCACTTGTCTGTTTTTCTGGCAGAGAAATGAGGAGGGAATGTTGGAAGAGGGCCTGAGTCGTGCCTAGCTTCTTACTGCTCCTGTGGCACACTGGCAGCATGTGCATATTTGGATGGTTGCTGGCTGGAGCATGGTTGACATGCCAGGAAACATTCTCCAGAAAACTGACTCTCCCTGCAATCTTCAACTAACAATAACTTCTCATATAAGGGTGGGGCTTTGTGAGCCCCTCCCCTGCCCAGGCTGCCATAATGGCTGGCTTGATCTTGTGTAGGTCTTATTCAGGCAACTATTGCTGCTATGAGTTCATAGGTTGAGTATCTTGTCATGTCCCCAAATTTCACAGCATTCCTCTTCAACCATTGGATCTTACGGTCTTTCTGTTCACTCTTCCTGAACGTTCCCTGAGATTTGAGTGGACAGGGTGAGATGCTGATGAGTCAACTGTGGCCAGGCCCTCCACAGTCACTTGTTGTGTGCACTTTGACCATGTATGAGTCTCTGTATTAGCTGCTGTCTACTGCTGTTGAGAATTTAGAGCTGCACTAACTCATGGGGATAAAGATATGTATCTCAGAGGTAGGTTGATATTATGTCCACTTGACATAGTAGTAGTAGGCTCTTCTTTAGTGTCTATGAACTCTCCAGCTTTGGGTTCTTAGCCAGGCTTACAGTACCAGAAAGATTACACCTAAATAACAATAAAAGGTACAGAACAGTAAAAACAGAAACTAGTAACGTAGTCATAGTTCTTATATGATCGGTGTTGTTCATAAATGGATGTGCTATGCATATATAAAACCTGTGACACCATGGGTTTGTTTACATCAGCATTGCTGTGACCATGTGAGAAATGCAATTCACTGAATGGCTTTGACATTACTGGCAATTGAGATTTTTCATCTCCATTATAATCTTATAGGACCCCCTTCTGTGTAGGTGATCTAACCAGAACACCACTTTCAATTAATCACTACGACTTTAAAAATAATAGGTTGATTAATAGTTGGCTTATAAGGGTTAGCAAGTTGGCTCAGCAGATAAAGCCTGCTCTTCACCTTAATTCAGACAGGGCCCCTGACTGAACCTGGAGTTCATCAATCCAGCTAGACTGGTTGGCCAACATGCTCCCACGATCCTCCCGTTCCTTCCTCCTCAGCACTGGGATTACAGGCGCATGCTGCCACATTCAGTTTCTTAATCTGGGTGCTGAGGTTCTGAACTCCATGGGTGGCAAATCCTCTACCAGCTGAGCCACCTAGCCCTGACTTTCTGATACCTTAGGATACATCTCTCCTGAGCAGCAGTCTCTTAATGTTATTTTCACTTACAGATAAGGAATCAGAACCACATAGGAGCTCAGAATGTGCCCAGAGTCATATAGCTTGAGAGTATGGAAATGTATTGACAGTGAATTCTCATCTGTAAAGCAGGTACTTCCTGCTCTGCTTAAGAATTAGCAAGGTGGGCTAGGTATATAGAAGCACTTCAAAAAGTCACAGGTGGACTGAAGACAAAGGCCACAGCCACCTGTGGGCCACCTGTGTGTACAAAGCAGCAGCTGTCAGTTCATTCCTCACCACTTTCATTTCATTCCTGGCATCCATGTGATGGGGTTTCTGAAAGTCTTTCTTGCCTGAGGAAAGTCTTTGTTTTCACACACTGTAAACCAAGGTAAATTACAACTTGAAGTTTAAGAGTCTCATGTGTTGTAGATTTGGTCTAATGCTTGTGATATGTGAATTAGGTCCCCAAAATTGCATGGTTTTGATTGGTAAATGAAGTGGCTGGTGGCCAATGGCTAGGCAGAGAGACAGAGGTAGGACTTTAGGATACCCAGGCAAGGGAGGAAGGAGATAGAGCTGCCACGCTGGGAAAGAAGTAGTGGCCAGCCTGAGAGCTGCAGAAGAGAGAGCATAGCAATCATGTAAGAGCCAGGGAAGAGTGGTCCCAGGCCTCCCACCCCCACCCCACTGGGTCTAGGGCAACAGTGTTGGAATATAGATTTTAGTAAGTAATAACATAGGAATATTGAAGGGGAGAGTGTGTTAGCCATGTGGAAGTTTGGAAGTGGCCCAACCATTGAGCTGTTTAAGGCATATTAAAATATATGGCTGTGTGTGTGTGTGTGTGTGTGTGTGTGTGTGTGTGTGTGTGTGTGTGTATTTGTGTGTTACTGTGTGTGTATTTGTGCATATGTGTGTGTCTTTCATTCAGGAACTCAGAACATTGGGGTGAGCAGTGAGGCACTCACTGCCACAAGGGTGATTTTAGTAGGATTAATTGGTTACTGTAGCAATAATCGTGGTGTCTCCTATTTAAAGCACTTTCCCTTTGGTGACTGGGGGTGCAGGTCGGTAGCATTTGTAAAGCGATTGTCTAGCATGTACAAAGCCTCCAGTCTTCAGCATATCATCAAAGAGACATGGTGGCTCATGTTTGTAATCCAGGACTTTGGAGGTAGAGGCAGGAGGAACCAAACATCCACGGTTATTCTCAGGTGTGTAGGTAATTTGGGGGCCCTTGAGACCTTGTCTCATTAAAATAGGTAACCTTTGAAAAATGCTTTCTATCTCTTGTTTTTAACCCCTGGCTTTTGTTTAATGGCGTATGGTTGGATGACGGGTGGAAAGAGTGGCATAGAAAGAAGAACTCACCACATGTCCCAAGGGCAGGAGGCAAGCTACCCCATGCAGGGCCACATGGGGAGACACAAGGGTCGGTAACAGGAACATACAGGGAATGCCTGGGCTACAGGTTTTACTGTGGGTTTTGAGGGATGGAATGGGTCAAGCCAAGTAGATGTGTTGAGTTAGTACTACAGGTCTCAACGACATCAGTGACTCAGGGCCACAGGAATAATCCAAGTTGTCTGGGACTTGGCCTTGGGCCGTTTTAGTAAATGAGCAATATGGGCTTGGTATGAGATAGTTAAATCAAGAATGTGGAGATGTACAGTTGGTCAGTTCTGTAAGAGGTTTGGTATAGGCAGGGTGTTTACTCTCTTTACAAAAATTAGCTCATTCTATGAGAGTCAGTCTCTCCAGGATGAGCAAAGCCCCAAAGCATCATACTTTAAAAACAAACAAACAAACAAACAAAACAAAAACCTTAACTAATAGACCTTTCTTCTTTCTCTTTTCTCCTTCTCAAGATGGAATCTGAGAGGAGAGGGATGTAAGTCAAATAAAAGGAGAGTAGGGTGATAAATTCACACGTGTCTGCTGCACCCTCCCAGGTCAACCTCTAAAGTCTGTTCAGGGCCAGTTCCCAAGAAGAGACGCGATCGGCTGAAGCTGACACATTCAGAGGACCGCTGACTCTGCTGGGTCTCTGGGGCCAGGTGTTGGCACAGGTTGAAGTACCTAACTCAGCCTTTGCCTGTGGACGGGAAGCCCAGCTACTGTGCCTCCTATCTCAATCCCAGCCTACCAGGATCATGGAAATGCTATGAGTCTATCAGTGAACCATTAAGCAATGACAAAAATCTGTGGTTGTATCATCCCAGAATATTGTTGGCTTCTAAGTTCCTGCCCGACTTTGGTGGGTTTGTTGAATGATCAACACGAAGAGTCTACATGGGTGCATTTGGGTCCAACCCCATGAAGTCAAATGACTTCTCTTAGTTTGCAAAAGGCAGGTACACACATGGATATTAATTGCAAAAAGGCATTATCTGAAGTCTTTAAAGAGATGGATGTCTAAAGCAATGAGCATATCCATTACCTAAGATCATTCTTAATGGAGAAAGGTATTCATTTGACCCAACTGAAATTCTTAAAATCAAAATGAAATTATGGTGAGACCACACTGTTTGGTCTCCTGCCAAGTGACACCTCCAGAAGGGATTCTGCTGACCTACAAGATACCATTTTGCTAAGGTCATCTATCTCAGGAGAAAGCAGAGTAAGCCTGTGACAGCAGCATGCAAGCATCAGGGACTTTGGGTTTGCATCTCTGATATCAAAAAAAAAAAAAAAAAAAAAAACCCACAAAACTTTATTGCTTCTGCAATTGCAACTGGTTTAAAAAGAATTGAAGAGCTGAAAAGATGGCTTAACAGTTAAGCGTGCTTATTACTCCTTCAAAGGACCCAGGTTCAGTTCCCAGCATCTGCATCAGGCAATGCTAATATATTTTATTTTCCCACAAATCTCATCTGCAATGCTTATATATTTCATTTTCCCACAAAGGTTCTTATTCCAGAGGAGTCCTGACCCACACCTAGGAGGGATGCAGTACAGAAATGCTTATTTCATCAAAATAAACTACTTCATCTAGTTACACATCTACAAGGCTGTCCATTTGTTATAGAATCTAAGCTTTAAAGTAGACCATTTTCCCTGGATCTTTAGGTCTTTATTTCTGGAGTCTTCTGTGTCCTATCAACCTTTGGCACAATAACTTTATTCTGCCTTCCTCTTATTAACCTTTGTTATGGGAATGTTGGTTGTGATCCTTGATGGGTGAGAACAGGAATTGCAAAGTTGGGAGGGACTGGCAGAATGATTAAGATTGCAGAGGGGTTGTCAGTGTTGACGAGCTGATTCTGCAGTGAGTAGCTGGAATGGGGTGTGGACAGGGTCCTAGGACGGAGAGGCAGCAACTGAGAGCACAGGGCTTTATAAGAGTCATCATGCCATAAGAAATTCCCAAAAGAAAAGCAGAGCAACAGGAAGCTGATAGCTAAAGCATGTCCCCACAGGACTGCAGCAAGGGCAGGTGTGCATGGGCCTCCCAGGGACCCAAGGTCCAAAAGTGCTGGAGGTGCAGTGTGGGAGGCCAGAGGACACCCTCTTCCCTTTCTAGGGTCAGTGGCATGAAGCTAGTGTGGTCTTCAGCGGGCCCGAAGAACATCCTGAGGTGAGTCGGGTCCTAGCCCAGTGAGAAGGTGAACATAGCATTTAGAGAGGACAGTAGAGATACAAAGAAGTTTTGATGCTGACTGTGAGTGTATCAAGGACACGAGGGATAGATTCAGGAATTAGAAGATGATGGACAAAGGGCTAGGAAAGGACACAGGGCAACCGGAGAGTAAACGACAGGAAGAGAAGAAATTCCAAAGTCTTGGTTCTTGGGATAATAATCTAAATAGAGACAAAAGGCAGGAGACATGGGTTGGTTCCTTCTACTGGTTGATGTATTTTTTAAACATTTAAAAAATTTTTCTTTATTTTTTATTTTATGTTTATGAAATTTCAGCTGCACGTTTGTCTTTGTTTCACATGTCTGGTGCCTGAGGAGGTCAGAAGAAGGTGTTGGATCCTGGGCAACTGGAGTTACAGATGGCCTAGCTGCCAGGTAGATGCTGTTGAATGGACAATGAGGACATGACTGCTCCTAGGTGTGGTTGAGGAGGTTTTTATTATAACTATGGAGGAGAGAACAGCCAGAGGCATCTGGAAGAGTCCAGACTAAACATGGCTTTGGGGGAGGCAGGAGCGAGAGAGAAAGAGTAGAGACCAAGAGAGATCCAAGAGTGAAGCTAAAGTGTCTGAGTTGTATATGAAAGAGAAGTTGAGTGTCTTAGTTAGGGTTTCCATTGCTGTAAAAAAGACACCATGACCAAGGCAACTCCTATAAAGGACAACATTTAATTAGGGCTGGCTTACAGATTCAGAGGTTCAGTTCATTATCATCATGGCAGGAGCATGGCAGTGTCCAGGCAGGCAGGGCACAGAAGGAGCTGAGAGTTCTCCATCATTGTCCAAAGGAAGCCAGAAGCAGACTGTTTCTTCTGTACTGGGTGGAGCTTCAAAACCCACTCCCACAGTGACACACTTCCTCCCACAAGGCTACACCTACTCCAACAGGGCCACACCTCCTAAGAGTGCCATTCCCTGGGCCAAGTATATTCAAACCACCAAAGTTGGGGAAGGAAGCCAAGCTCAGGGGCTGGAGAGGTTTAAAGTGGGGTGAGAAGTGCTGAGCTGAGCCTGAACTCTGTACCAGGTACTTGTGCTGTGGGAGACCTTGGCCGCCAGCAACAGTCAGCTTTGATATGTTAATAGGCTCCTAGGTTAGTTCTTTGTCCCAGGTGTCTTTGAGATCTAACAGCTTGAATTGAACCCAGGACCCTTGGAAGAGCAACCAGCTACCACTGGTTGATATTTAAGAACTGTTTTTTGTTTTGTTTTTTTTTTTTATTTTGTTTTTGTTTTAAATCATACACCTGGCTGACTCAGCAAGTTAAATAATAGTTTACTTTTTAGGATTTTTGTGGCAGAACCAATGTTAGGATTTAAGCAGAGGAGTACCTTGGCCGCTTGGGGTTTGCTACAAAGATCGCACTACTTGACCAATCTCATGCAAGAGATTTATTGGGAGGGGCGAGGCCAAAAGGCTGTTGCTGAGCAGGACATGAGAGAGAGATAGAGACAGAGGCAGATAGACACGTAAGAGAGTAAGGAGAGAAGGAGAGAGCAGTCTGTGGTGATGGGGCCTGCTAAAGGGCACACTTCTCACATTGGTGACTGGGGCTGAGCTATGGAAGGCAGGCTGGGGCTGACACTACTATTACGAGCAAAAGTAACATTTTTGAAAGTTATATAAATGTTAAATAATAATGCTTATGACTAAGAAAATGACTCAAGTAATTTCAAAGAGTATAAATTAGAAAACAAAGGCCATCACCCCCATTCTCACTTCCAAGAGGTAATGACTAGAGACAAGTCTCTAACATCCTTACTGCAAGTTCTGATGCATCTGAGGTAGATAGGAGAGTTTCTCTTCTGGGCTGCCAGGCAGGTGCTAAACATTGTTAAAGCACTCTTAAAGACTGTCCAATCAGCCACGTATGTTGTTAGCACATGCCTTTAATCCCAGCACTTGGGAGGCTGGGTTCTCTGTGAGTTCGAGGCCATCCTTGTCTACAATCTACAAAATGAGTCCTAGAACAACCAGGGATACACACGGAGAAACCCCTGTCTTGAAAAACAACAACAAAAATAAGAGAAAAAAAAGAAAGAAATCAGTACTGGTATTGATAATGAGTTCTTATAAGCATGACTTCTGATGTTTATTTAGGAAAAAGATTTGGAAGATGGGGCATTTTGACTTTCTAGTGGATAGCTGTTAGATCCCCTCCCACCCCCAGCCCCACCCCCCTACCTCCCACCCCATCCCATGCTCTGGCTGCCTTGAGCAAAGAACTGTCAGTCAAATAGCCAAGCAAACTATCCTTACATCAGCACTGACTGTTTGGAACACTCCATAGATGCCTTGAGAAAGCTACATGACAATCACAGCTGCTTGTCTAGCATCTGAAGCTGTTTCAAACAGTTAGCACCAGACTTTGCCATCACAGGACTCAGTGATCCAACCCCACGTGACCTTGTGACCACCTCTATTCAGGCAGAAGGGGAGGGCACAGAGAAGCGGCTTGACTGGTGCAGAGGCAATGATACTGGTGCAAACACAAACCTCCATTCTCACAGAGAGTTGGCTGTGATTGTTACAAACACCTCTTCTCTGGCTACATAAGCAGGCCGTCACCTCATCTGGCAAGTCTGTTGGGAGACACGGTCCTGTGCTGCTTCCTGCTTTGTTCTAATATTAGGCTCAATAAAAGACTTTTCTGGAATGGCTTTTTCTTGCCAGAGGTCAAAACAGGAAACCAAAGCAGCAGAGACAGTTGGTGAAGTGGTGGACAAGATCATAGAGTGGCCACAGCAGCATGACTGCCCAGCTGTGGAAGTGACAGGGGGACTGGCTGCTTTGATGGCAGAGCCACAGAGACAGCCTTCCAGCCACAGAAGCAGGGCTGTGACCTGTGGGAGCCAAGTGACCCAGAGGAGTGACAGAGATGGAGGTGGTCAGTCAGTGGGTTAAAGAGAAAGCAGCAAAGAGAAACAACTACAGTTGAGACCTGCAGAAGAGGTAGGGCCACCAGCAACCAAAGCTTCAGCAGCACAGAAGGGGAGGGGACCTTGCAGTTGGTATCTGAGCCATGGTGGCTGGTACAGCAGCTCCAGCATAGTACAGGGCAGTGGTCAGGGCAACAGGAACCATGGGTGCAGAGAGAGTAAGAAAGGGCAGAGAGCTGAGATACAATTCCAGAAGGCTATAGTCAGAAGAGAAACTGCCCTGGTCACTGAGAGAGTTCAGAGAGCAGGAACTCGGTCTCAGACTCTGCAGACCCAGGAGCTGTAACGCTGGCCACTGTCATGGGCTTGCAGCTATAGACAGGAACATGGAGAGATGGTTTTTGCCTATCTAAGATTTCTGTCTGGGTAGAGGCAAAGGACTTCAGCCAGCTGATTTCATCACAAGTATATGTAAGAACACTACAGTGCTTTAAACACACACAGACTGGATAATTTTCTATGTAACTCCTTTACAGCTTGGTTTTATCCATTAACAATATACTTAGTATATATTGCATGCATATGTAAACCATCTCATTCTTGTGCACAAGGTTTTTTTTTAGTGTACATAGTCCATTAATCCTCTGTTGTTGGACACGTATTTTGTTTTTTGCCTTATAAGCTATGCTCCAGTGAACATCTTTAAGTGTAAGCTTTGGTTTGCCTTCCTTTTATTCGCTAGTGCTCATTAGCTGTATTTGTAGTGTTAAAATAGACTTTATTATTAAATAGACTTTATTATTACAGAGCAGATGTACAATTATGTGCAGAGCAGATGTGTAATTATGCGGAAGTTTCTGGAACTGGATGTATGTTGTTTAACCTAAGCATTTTAAATCCTTGCCTTTACAAGATGTCCTCTTACTCTACAAAGCACATGTCTAGCTGTGTCCTGCCTGACAGCTGGGCCCAAAACTGCACCGCCCTGCTTTATTATAGCTTGGGAAATTTTCCTCTACTATATCTTTAATGGTTATTTTCTGCTTAATTCTTTCATCTTCCTTCTAGGCCCCCTAAAGTATTTTCCTAGACCGTTTGATATTGTCCCGTAGAGTTCATTAAGGTTTATAGTTTTTCCACTGCTCTTTGGATTGAATGATCTCCAGTGATAAATACTCAAGTTCATCAACTTTTCCATGATCATTACCATTCTTCTATGAAATTTTACTTAGTGTTGTGTTTTTGAGAGAGGATGTTGTCTGTAGATGAAGATGGCCTTGAGCTCTCAAATCTCCTGCTTCAGCCTCAAAGCACTGGGACCATCATGCTCACCTTAAAATTCTAATTTTAATGTAAAATTTATTCTCCTAGTTATTTTACATTTCATATTGTTGTTTTTGAACTTCTGTTGATATTTTTATTATTCTGTTGAGATTCCTCAGTTTTGTGTTTACTGGGAAGACATACATCTCTATTTTGTTGAGCAGAACATATGCTTTAAAATTTGTGAGTGCTCAGCCTATCTTAGGGTGATGCTTCTCTAGAGACTGGACCACAATTTTCTTACTTTTTAGATGTCAAGTAATCTTAGATTGCATCTTGTAGGTGTAGTATGTATTTTATGTTGTTTAGACTTTGAAATTTGTTATATATCCTAGAGTTTTCATAAGCTTGTGGTTGAAGGCAATTAATTCAGTTAGACTGAAGCTGAAACCTGCCTTTTCATTCAGTTCTGTGCTTTCAAGTGGATGTGATATACAGCCTGATTCCTCTTAGTAAACAATGGGAAGAGGAAGAGAGAAGAAGAGAGGGGTACAATCCAGGGGGTGGAGAAGAAGAGAGGGGTACAATCCAGGGGGTGGAGAAGAAGAGAGAGGTACAATCCAGGGGGTGGGGATGAAAATGATCGTAATACATTACATGTGTGGAAATGTCAGCATGAAACTCATTATGGTCATAATTAAGAGGTTATTAAAACTTGCCAGTGTTTGCTGGCTGGTTCATCAGTGCCTATTCAATTTTTTGTTCTCTCCGGCATGGCTTCTTTCCTGTATTAGTTTAAACTCTGCTATCATTTCCAAGTAACTGTTATCTTTTCTGATTTTATTCCACCTCTTGGATTTCTCTGAGTCTTGTTTTTCCGAGAGTTCCTATCGCGTCTTTGGGGGGCACGGAGAGGTGTTTGGCTGAGCTTCTTCAGTCTCTGGAGTGCTCCGTCTGCTGTGAACCTCTACTCTCTTTTGCTTATTGCTTGTCTTCCTCCAGCCTCACAGGCTTGAACCAAGCAAGCCTCACGTTACACCAAAGGATGAATGGATGCAATGGGTGAGCTGCACACCCTGGAGCGCATGGGCCGAGATGAAATCTCCATTCTAGCACACACCACATACTCTCCCACTAAGACCCTGGACAAGTAGATTTCTATCTCGTTAATTATCTTGTAGTGTTGTCTTAGGTTTTAAGTACGGAGTACAGCACCTCATGCACAGTACTCAATATGTTGGAAGAAATACTTCTGCCTATTACTTGTGTAAGGGAGCAATAATACTTTTGCTACTGCTTGACACACAGGCACAAAGATGATTATTTAATTCCCTTTTAGTTAATTCCCCCAAATTCACAATTAGATAAGTTATGATAGCTGTTATCTAACAATATAGACCTATCTCTATCTGATGGCCACACTTAAGAATTAAAATTAGTCTCAGGTTCTTGATCACCCAAGCAGTATACAGGGTCCATCTCTTGGGGTGGGCCCTAAGTAATCAGACATTGGTTGGTTACTCCCACAATCCTTGTGCCACCATTGCCCTAGCATGTTTTGGAGTTGGGACATGATGGTAGATCAAAGGATATATGACTGCATTGGTGTTTATGTTTCTCCTTTAGTACCCTGCAGAGTGCTTTCTGGTAGCAAAGACGATAGAATAAAGGGGTGAAGGCTCTATGTAGGTACCAGCTTGACTTCTTCATTGCAAAGAGAGCTGAGAGCTGTGTCATGTTGTCTTCGGCAATGGGACCTTGTCTCCAGTTTGTGGAGAGTAACCTGTACTTTTGGCAACAGCCTGCGTTGTTTGGGGATTCCAATAGGGCCTCTTTGGATAGTAACTTAATTAGATGTGACCCAATCCCAGTACCAGAAACTTCATTTGGTGACAAGAAATATCTAGTTGGGGATCTGCCTACACCATTATTTGGTGGTTTCATTTGGAGTATACACACACACACACACACACACACACACACACACACACACACACACACTCGTTAGGAAGCCTCTACTATATTAAGTTTCCATCTTTTCCCTCAAATGGCCCTTTAGTTGTAGCTGCTCCCCTCCCCCCTTGATCCTCCCACTCCGGGCTCCCACCATCTGCTCATAGCTCCCCAGTCCCTTACTCTATACCTAATCTCTATGGTTCTACAGGTTGTAGCCTGCTTACCATTGACCTTACAACTAATATCCATATATAAGTGAATACATACCATATTTATTTTTCTGAGTCTTAATTATCTCACTTGGGATGATTTTTTCTAGTCCTATCTATTTACCTGCAAACTTAATGATGTCCTTCTTTTAAACGACTGAGTAATACTTCATTGCATAAACACACCACATTTTCTTTATTCGTTTTTTGGTTGAGAGACATCTAAGTTGTTTTCCAATTCCTGGCTATTATGAATATAATAACAACGAACATGGCTGAGCAAACATCTCTGTGGTAGGACGAAGGGTCCTTTGGGAATATGCCAGAGTGAAATAGCTGGATCTTTAGGTAGCTTGATTACCATCTTCCTTAGGAACTACCACACTGATTTCCACAGTGCCCATATGAGTCTGCACCCCCACCAGCAATGCGTGTTCCCTTTACTCCATAGGGACCCACGGTAAAATGAAATGCTACTGTTTTAAACAACAACAAACATGTAGCAATAAAATGACTCCCAGTGTCATTCTGCTGTACTCATAGATCAGTGCCTTGCTCAGCCATCATCAGAGATGCGTCCTCCTGCAGCAGATGGGGACAGATAGAGAAACCCACAGCCAGGCATTATGCAGAGGGTGAAGACCTCAGAATTCTCATCCCTAAGTGAGATGTCTCCATCAAATCCCTCAGGGATCAGGAATGTCTGAGGAAGAGGAGGTGGAAAGAGTGTAGGAGCCCATGGGAATGAAGGACACCAAGAAAACAAGGCCCTCTAAATAAAAAAAGATCGACGTACATATGAACTCACGGAGACTGGCAGCACGCATAGGGCCTGCACAGGTTTGCACCAGATGGCGGCCTAGAGCTGAGAGGAGAAATGGATAAATGCCTGCATCCCTACCCCAGAAGCAATCTCCTGTTGATAACCACTGGCAAATGAAAATTGAATTTAGGCCAAGGGGATTTCACTGGGTAAACAAACTACTCTTAAGGGTAGGCCCCATGCCCAGCAGTAGATGCCAACAGATGCCAACTCAGGGGCAGCTTTGGAGGTTCCTTGTGTAAGTATGTGTGTCCGGGCTTTCTATTTTTTGTTTCTATGTATATGTATATGATACACACACACATGATGTCTTTATTGCTGTGAACAGACACCATGACCAAGGCCACTCTTATAAGGATAATGGTTAATTGGGGCTGTCTTGCAGGTTCGGAGGTTCAGTCCATTATCATCAAGGCGGGAGCAGGGCAGCATCCAGGCAAGCATGGTGCGGGAGGAGCTGAGAGTTCTCCATCTTCATCTGGAGGCTGCTAGTGGAAGACTGGCTTCCAGGCAGCTAGGACTAGGGTCTGAAAGCCCACACCCCCAGGGACACACCTACTCCTACAAGGTCACATCTACTCCAACAAGGCCACACCTCCAAATAGTGCTACTCCCTGGGCCAAGCATATACAAACCATCACATTATGGCTTCTAGATTAGTGTTTTTATGGGATTCCTGAGTGTGCAAGCAAGTGGTTCTCTGTGTCTGCATCTGCTTCTTGCACCTTTTCTTGGGCTCTTTTTCTTCTGTTTGTTCTGCTCTATTCTGATGTGTTGGTTTTAATTTTATCTTACCTAAAAGCCTATTTGTTTTCTAATAAGAGACAGAAGTTGGAGGGGGGAGGAATCTAGATCAGAGGGGAAGTAAGGAGAAGTTGAGGGAGGTAAACCATAATCAGGATACATTAGGTAAGAAAGAAACCTTTTTTCTATAAAAGGAAAGAAAAGTAAAAAATCTGCTCATCCACAGATGCTTCATGTTGTAGCCACTGTGACCGTCAGTAGCCCCTCCCCTCTCACGCACTGCACACTCATGCACTCTCTCTGCATACTGACACACTCTGCACACACTCAGATTGGTCAGCATCTTGACTTAGTGCTGGCTAATCGAGCACCACTTAATTGGTAAAAGTTTGTCTCTAGCGTGGAATTATTTGTCTTGGGTTCAGGCCACATATATTCCCCCTTTTGCTGAGCTTGACTGCTTCATTGAATCAGCTCCCCGAGTCTGAAACACTGTCCCAGGAAAGAGACCGGCTCTTCGTGCCACTTCCTGGTTTCCCTCTGTGTGCTCACAGCCAATCACAGGAAGCCTTAGCACCACAGTCAGTGCACACAGCGTTTCCATCAGCATTTCACGGGAGAGAAAAGATCTCTGAATTAATCTGTTTGAAAGATGCTATAGAGTGCAGCAGTTAGTATTGCCTGTAACCAAATCACTTCAGCCTGGATAATAAAGACCAAAATCGGCCTTGGCTCTGGGCTTGGACTTTCTGAGATCCAGGCCTTTGGTTAGGGCTTTCCTGGGGTAAAGCAAAGTGGAAATCCATCCCTAACTCCTGAGGACTCTCCCATTGCTGTGGTTATACGCTGTGGCTCAGAGCGTGACCTGGGACGTAAAGAGGAAAGAACACCAGTCCAGCATGGGTGCTCAGCCCCCAGCCCCTGCCTGTGTCGTTCCTACATCATTGGTTACAGCTTTTCTGCTCTGCTTGCTACTGTCTTGTTGCCAAGGTAACACTGGCTGACAAGTCTGTACCCTCCCCTGCCTTCCAAGAAACTATCATTTCCCCCCTTCACATTCAGTATGAGCTCAGTGTGCATCTGCTCCCAGGGCTCTCCAGCTCTGTCTAATTCTCAGGGCCTCAGCCCCTCAGCTTGGGCACCCATAAACACACTCTTTTCCTTGTTCCCAGGGGTGAAGCGCCTGCCACTCACTCTTTCTCTGGGTTCCTAACCTCAGCTTTTTCCTGCTACTTATAACCATGTTCTCCCAGATGCTCCCAAAGCCTCAGACTCTCCCTTGGCCAGCTTCCTGCTTTCCTCTCTACCCCACCTACCACACTGTCCTGACTGTTCTCGGTCACTGGCTCATTCCTTCCACAGGACCCTTCTTCCTCAGGCCTTTGTAATGCCTCAGACTGTTGGGTGCCATCTTTGACACATCCTGGTTCCTTGCTTTTTTTTTTTTGAGACAGGGTTTTGCTGTGTAGCCCTGGCTGTCCTGGGTTTCATTCTGTAGACAGGTTAGCCTTGAGTTCAGAGATTCACTTGACTCTGCCTCCTGAGTGCTGGGATTAGAGGCATGTGCCACCTCTACCTGACCCTGGCTCACATACTGGTTTTTATTGCTCATTTCTTTCTATGGTCCTGTTTCTTGTGACACCCCCTCCCAGCACAGCATTCTACAGTGTGACTGCACACTGCTAACCTCCCCCAAGTCTGCTTCCTCATATGGCATCTGCACTTCCATGACAGTCACTGGCCTGCAGAAAGCCTGTTCGTTGAGAGAATAAATATTTTTTTGCCATTCTAAATCACCTTTTGTTGATCTAGTTTGCTCTGATGTCTCTTTTCTCCTGATTTTGTCAGGGTCTGAAGACTTTTTTAACTTTTAGTTTTGAAGCACTTTCAGATTTTAAAATAAATGGCAAAATTCCCACATACTTTTCAACCTCTAAATGTCAACACCTTGTAACCACAGTACAAGGATCGAAACCAGACATTTACAGTGATGAGTTCTTCAGATTTTGTGAACTCCGTTCTTCTAAACCAGGATCCAGATCCAGGCTCTTGAGTTTTATCAAGTGCTGTGTCTGCTTCTTAGGCTCTCTAATCCAGGCAACTCCTTCTCCCTTTGTCTTTTAAGACATTGAACCTTTTGAAGGACATTGCTTTTCAGCTAAGATTTGGTTTGTGTAACATCTCATGGTCATACATAGGTTTTCACATATTTGCCAAGAAAATCTTTTACGGGTACCATGTATGACAGTGCATGCCTATAATCTCAGCATCTGGGATGAGAAAACCAGAAGATCAGAGTTCAAGGTCAAGCCTGAGTCATCAGTAAGAACCTATGTCCAAAACCAAAGCAACCAACCAAACAAGCAATAAACCCAAATATCGGAGATGTAGCTTGGTGGGTGAGTACTTGCCTCATAACACAAGGCCTCGGGCTCTATTCTTGGTACTGAGGAACAAACAAATCTCAACAATAGAAGTAGCTCCCACCGCACTGTGTTGGGGGCATGGGATGCCTATTTGTGCATCACTGATACTGTGGATATGATCGTTTGACCAAGGTGGTTCTAACAGCATTTGCTACTCTCAAGCTGTTCCTTTCTCTGTGTAATCCAAGGGACCCTTGTAGGAATCTATGCAGCTCTGATCCTTCTCGTCACACTCCTGTGCTGATGTTAGTATCTTTTGTCATTCTGGACTTCAGTGATCATTGTGCTAGTGGTTTTCTGACTCCCAGATTTTAAACGGGGCTGGAGAAGTAATTTATCCATGGTGAATTGTGCAGGAACCAGCTCCAGGATGACCACAATGCTTCCTGCAAGTGAATCTTGGGCATTTCAGGTAGACTCTGGACCACGGGGCACTTTAATATGAATTTCTCCCTTTCCTTTTTTCTTCCCTGCCCACCCCCCAGCTCCTATTTGTGGAGACAAAGAGGCTCTCCTGATGGGATGGTGGTGTTCCTGATGAGACACCAAGAGGGGCTATCACAAGTAAATTGATCATGACTTAATTATTAATTCATGCTCCTAAAGTACATACTGTGGAGATTAGTGCTCTAAGCCAAAAGATCCTTGGCTCACATTTTTAGAAGTACTGTCTTAAAGGACAATTGACTAAGCTAAGATCATCAAGGTAGAATATAATAAATCAAGACCTAATGTCTTTAGGGAAAACATGTCTCAATCCATTAAGAACTGTGCTATGGAACCAGTGACCTTGGGATCTTTTCTAAACACTCAGGTAGAGTGTTGTTGAATTTGGGGGAAGGTAGGAGGCTGTATAAAATGTTTAAAGTGCTATAGTTCTGGGTACTTGCAGAAGGCCTGCTAGATTCGGTTAATCCCTGAAGTCTATTGACTAGAACTAAGTTCAAGTTTAAGTCCATAGATAGTGCGAATTAAAATAATCTTTCTTTTGCAATGCATGTCATAGCTAGATCTCATGGCAATCCAGTTGGAGTGAACACTCTGGCTAGGGAGGCCGAGATGAGACAGATCCACACACTTTTAGGTGAGTGCAAAGCAGACAGATGGTCAAGATTCAGGCTTCTGTGAAAACTCCCTGGGAGGGTGGACCCTGTGCAGTTAGGACTAGGATGAACAAGGAAGGAATGGACTGCCTCTGTTCTTGAGCAGGGGTCAGCACGCTTCCCAGAGAGCAGAGGGCCTCCGTGAAGCCAGAGAGGACACTGGGCTGGCTATCACTGATTTCTGTGGACCTATAGAGAATAATTCTATACAGCAAGTGTGACCTAGAACATACATAAACTAGGGTTTCCCTTGTGATTTAGGCATATATCTTGCTCAGGAACTGATAGATTCTATCAAGCTGACCAGTCTCCAGAGCTGGTATTGTTGCAATAGCATGACTCAGAAAGACACTGGAGAACCAGATGTAGGGTCACAGACTTAAAAATCTCAGCACTTGGGAGGCTCAGATAGAAGGATTAAGAGTTCAAGTCTAGATCACTACACAATGAGTTTCAGCTTGCCTGACCTAGATAGTGAGATTTTGTCTTCCTCCATCTCCTATAGATAGATATTTAATAGGCCTAAAAACCCAGGTTAGAGGGGTGTAGCATGACCAAGCCCCTATCAGGACCATTTTTATAAGGGATATTAATTTGGCTTCCTGTGTAGGCACTGTGTCTTAGTTGAGTTTCCATTGGTGTGAAGAGACACCATGACCAAAACAATTCTTACAAAGGATAGCATTTAATTGGGGCTAGCTTACAGGTTCTGAGGTTCAGTCCATCATGGTGGGAAGCATGGCAGCATCCAGGCAGGCATGGCGCTGGAGGAGCTGAGAGTTTTACATCTTGTTCTGAAGGTAAGCAGGAAAAGACTGTCTCCCACATGGCTAGGAAGAGGGTCTCAAAGCCCACCCCCACAGTGACACACTTCCTCCAACAAAGCCACACCTACTCCAACAAAGCCATGTGCCCCTCCCTGGGGCAAACATATTCAAACCACCACAGACCATTACACAATCCCTCCTCTTCTGAAATATACTTAGGTCATTTTAGAAGAGAAGGCAGGGCAAACTGACCTAACAACAAAATCTCATTCCTTTATTAAGGGAGTCATGTTGCTGTTCAACAAACACCCAGTGTCTGTCTGCTCAGCATCAGGCACTGTGCCAGGCTCAAGAACGTGGGCAAGAAATGGGGCAGATGGGGTCTCACAATAGTGGAATCTGATTGCTAGTGAGGGAGAAATAAGAGAAGAAATAAACGAGTTAGTATATTATAGATGATGTGTAGAATAAAGGTAAGGAGATAGAGAAAGGTGATAGGATTTGTTTGGAGTTTAGGGATAGCTATTTGGCTAGGTACGGTCTCATTGATCTCAATGCCTGGATAAGCCCAGTGAGGTGAAGGTCTAGAGAATAGGAGCTCCAGGCAGTTGAGTACTCTCATGCACAGGCCTGGTGATGAGACTGTGATTGGAAGAACAGAGGGCAGGTAAGTGGAAGAGAAAGGGGCTGGACAGGTGAAGGCAGGACAACGAATCTAGATAAGATGAAACCAATAGGCAGAGGCTACATCGTGGGGTCTCTTGGGTCTAGCAAAGAGTTATATTCTCAAAGAAAGTTTGGAGGTCATCTGGTACAGGCTTTAATTTTTTTCTTCCTTTGAGACCCTGGTTTTATGCAAAACCCAAGGAAACCACAAAGAGGAATGCTCTACACCCTACTCTGAATCCCTACTCCTACCCAGTTGGCCTCTCCTTGTTCATTTAGTACATTCTAGTTCAGTTTAAGCATTAGCCTCTCCATGGTTTCACAGCTGTGGCCTGTTAAAGACAGCTAGAAAGTCTATCACCCCACCATCAGAAGGCGGGACTTACCTCCCTCACCTTGCTTCAAGGTTGATCTTAGGACTGCGTTAACCAAAGGATTAACAGAATCAAAATGGACAGCTTCCACTTCCTTCTCAACAGATGGGCTCTTGCAGCCTCAGCTGCTAAGATGTTCTCTCACCCTGTTGGAAACCCAGGAAGAAACAGACAAGAAGCCCCGAGGGACTGACAGGTGTCCAGGCTGTCCCAATGACTCTAGCTACCATAGTAGCTATCCTGGTGGTGGTGAAGGGCGCCTGGCATTCCATCTCCAGTCCACACCACTCTGGGCAGAAACACACCAATCCTGGCTACCTTGTTGTGAACCTTAGCTTAGTGTCCACACTAAATGGTGGCTGTTTTCATTCCCTTTGTTTTGGGTGGGTTGTACAGCCAGCTGTAGAGATCACTGGAGAAAAACTTTGAACAGAGAATTGGAAAAATCAGTTCTCTGAGCAAGATCAGTGGCTTTCCAAGGAACTCAGACAGCTCAGCTTGGGCAGTGGAGAGGTAGTAGGGAAAGGCAGGTTACCAGACTTCAGAGTAAGACTGTCCTAAGCTGGGATCACAGTTTCACCTCTGTTCCGAGCTTCTTGGTTCCATGCCTTAGAGACCTTATGTCAAATGCTAGTGTGAAGATCGAGGTAGGTAAAAGGAGTTCAATAGTGCCACTATTGGGTAGTCATCAGTGTCTTCTGGGGGGCTCTCAGCAGGGTGCTTGGTTAGGAGTCAACTTGAACAGGCACTATCCTGCTACTCTGGGGTCCTTGGGAAACAGGTTAGGTATAGAGGTAGAGATATGACTCAGGGCTTAAGTGAGCCTTCCAGAGGACTCAAGTTTAGTCCCCAGCACCCACACCAGGTGACTCATAGCCTTACCTGCAACTCCAGCTCAAAGGGATCTGATCTCCTCTTCAGACTTCCACAGGCACATACACACATGTCATATAATCACACAGACAGACAGACAGACACACAAATAAAAGTAATGAATGAATGAATGAATGAATTAATTAATTAATGTGTTGGTGGTGTCGGGGGTGGGTCTGTTATACAAATGTACTGATTGATGAGCTTCCTTATGAATCAGTGTGCCATGTTCACACAGTCCTTCACACAACTGAGTTTGTACCGAGGGCCTTTCTCCTTTAATTTCAGCTGCTGATCGAAAAGGAAAGCAAGTGCTCCTCCAGCCTAACTCCTCTCTACCCTTGCTCATCCACCCTCTTCATTTTGCCTGTGTGCTTGTCTTTGATTTCTGTTTTTCCTCTTAGCAGACAGAAGAGAACTTTAGGCTCAGAGTACTTGGTAAGCATCAGCTCCCTTCACATAGATTAGTTTTTCTTGTATTTTTTTTTTTTAAGAGGGTCCATTGTTTGCTTCCTTTTGAGTGTGATATAAAGATTTTCCAGAAAATAAAGGAAATGAGCTAGTTTTTAAAATTATATCAGGCAAGAATTGTTACGAGTGATACAATTTGACAAGATCAGATGAGGTCCCAGGTGACTGGCACAAAACGCTGCTCTATTGAGTGTCGTCTCCCATGCTTTGTCTAAGGGCCTCACTTTGAGCTGTTACAACCAGGAAGAGCTGACAGAGCCTCTGAGTGTGTGTACTCTCCTCCTGTGTACACTACAGTAGCCTTGAACTCACCAGAGAGGATGGAGGACCTGCAAGGGTCCACAGGGCCGGCCCTAAGCCCATAATGTACAGTTAGTTGGTAGATCCCTCCAGTGGCCCGAGCCACCACGCCTGCCCTGGGACTCTTGCCCAGGCAGTTGTGTGGGCTCAGCTCTCTCTGACCTTCCCTGTCTGCAGCTCCTGCCTCCCTAATGCGCTCAGCACTTTCAGTTGTTCTGTGATAGTCTCTGAGGGCGCAGGGATGAGAGCCTTGCCGAAAATGTGCATCTTCTGCAGAAAAGGGCCATAGAACACTTAGAGAGGAAAAGGGCAAAAGATCAAAGCGGTCTGGAACAGACCGGGAAGAAGGGGCTATAAAATTTGTATGAAGAGCCTGGAAAAAAGAAGCCGGAGAAGGTAGAAAAGGCTTTGTTTGTAGTCAGGGCTAAGAGGAGAAAAGGGAAGAGGAGGAGAGTTCTTTCAAGAAAGGGGCTGCTTAAAAGCTTATGATGTTGATTTCCTCTGATCAAAGCGGCACAGCCTACCCACGCTGTTGATCTCCGGTGCTGAATGGAACCTGCATTTTGCTCTGGCACACAACGTCTCTGCAGCCCCTTCATCCTTCCGGGTGTCACCTCCTCTGGGAAGTCTCCTCAACTCACAGAATCTAAAACAAAACTCTCCTCGCTCCCTAGCTCTGATTGATCTTTTCATGGGTTTCTTTATTATTTGTCAATGGTTGATTTCATTTGGTCATTGCTGACTGACATTAGATAGTAACTCCACAAAGGCAGACACTTTTCCTGTCGGTTTTGTTTCCTCATTCACAAAGGCACCAGGAAACAAATGTTTGGAGAACAAATCCCACCAGTTAATGTGTCCAAGACTTCCTGTATGTCTAAGACAATAATACTAGGAATGAACGATGAATCAGACTGGAATTTCCTAATAATTTATATAACATTACTTGTTTCCGAGGGCTCACTGTGTGCTAGACACTATATATATATTGTGCTTTATTTAATAACCAGAGGTGATGTGCAGTATAACATACTAAGCAGCAGGTACTGTACACACTGACTTAAGCAGCACAGAGATATTGAAGGCTGTGGAGAGCTGAGAGTCAAGGATGCTGCAGAGTTCAAATCACATGAGGGTGGGTGTGGTCTACTCCATATCCCCACTCCTGGAGCATTGCTGTCTTAGCATCCTACTGTGAGCACAGCAGTGTAATGGTCTTTGTTGTCCAAACATCCTTTAGTGGGATTGAGGACGTGGATTCAGGTAGGGTCCTGGGGGAATCTAGACTTCTTTCAGGTTGCCATTTTGGTTCTAATGGATATCTGGTCCAATGGTCATCTAACTAGAAACATGTGAGAAAGGCAGGGTGAGGGAGAGCTTCCCAGAGAGGAATCCATGGGGAAGTTTACAGAATCCAGGGAAGCAGGTAAAGAGTTCCATGGAGCCATGTACTCTCTTGTGTTCTTGGGTGTAACCATATCCTATGAGCATCAGCCGTAGGGGGTGCCAGCAGGCTGGGACTTCTTGCAAGGCTCTCCTGGACCAAATAGTTCTCTGTGAACTTTCCTCTTAGGTGAGAGGTTATGGCGGTGACAGAGCACACTAGTGTCCGTGCTCCTTCTGTTTGTCAGTCCTCAGTGCTGTCAGTTGTCAGAGTCACATTTTCCAAGTTCACAGTTACAAAATAGAGGCTGGTCTCTTGACTGAGCCCAGCAACCACAGCGGACTTTCATGGGGCTCACCACTGAGAGGGAGTTCAGGTTTACCTGGGACAGACAGCAGCTTCAGAACCATCTCAGAGGGTGTGTCTTCCTAATGTTGGCTTCTCTGCTTGCTAAATATGTTCTGACTCCTCCAAGTGCCAACATTCATCATTCGCTTCCAGTATTTACCATGTCTACCTTAATGTGCATGGGCTAGGCTGATGACATGGCTTTATCCTAGAGTTACTTTTGAAAAAGTTAATGACAATGGATAATGTGGATAATGTGCCCTCCAGTGGCTTTTTTGAAACATACCTATGAATTATAATATGCAGGAAAGCAGGTATTTTTGTATTTATCCTGCTGGGTAGGTCCTATTCTCCTATGTTGTGCTAGGAGATTGAGGCTTAGGATAACCAAGGAACATGTCACAGTCTTGTGGGTACCCAGCAGTGGCAATCTGAACCTAGGGAATCTCTGACTCTGGAGCTCAGTGAACCAGGTTCTGCTGCTTGACTCTCATGTTGCCTAGATTTAGTTAAGTTTGGGAGCTACTCAACAAAGAAAGACTTGAGTACTTGCTTCAAGAAGAGCAGAGACCAGATGAGTGACGAGGTTAACCAGGGTAAGACAGTTCAAAGGCAATGTTCTCCAGTGTAAATAGGGCAGACAGGAAATATCACAGGCATTAGACTTTTGGGAGGTTATTGGATACAAGGCTTTCGAAACTTGAAGTTGAAGGAAGCCAAGAAGCACAGAGAAAGCATTGGAACCAGAGGAAGAAAGTATCCTATACAAGGCATGAGCGAACCAGCCTGGGACATCAAGAGACAGAAAAAACAAAAACAAAACCACCACCAACAAAACCAACCAAACAACGTGAAGGCTTGGCAGGGAGAGGAGCAACATGGAGCTGTAGGGCAGGAAGCCATGGAAGAGCATGCTGGGAGTTTGGGCATATCTTGAGGCAGGCCAGAGCCATGGAAGTAGAAAGGGTGAGCCTCTTGTTTATGGGAGAAGATAGGCTGAAGAGTCGGGGTGTGTTGTTTTGTTTAAAACAGGGATCTCTCTTCAGTGAGAATCACAAGAACATGACTCAGGAAACTGAAGAGCCATGGTGTGTTGCTTTGCAGACACCATGATGAGTTGGTCCTTCCTAAGCAAGCCTCCCTTGCTTCTCTGCTTCTAACACTGAGCTGGGAGTATATTCATGCACTGCGTAAATCTTGTGGACTGGGGACAAACAATGATGTCACCCAGCTTCACCTCAAGTCATCTTCCAAGCTTCACTTTCCTCGTCTGTGTAAGAACCATTCTGGGCCAGACATGCTCTAATGGTCACACTGGTGGCCCAAGGCAGTGGAGAACTCCTAATTTATCTCAGCCATGTCCTATCTCTCTTTAAAACCCCAATCTGTGCCCCCTTTCCCTTCATCTTGAAAGGTGTTCATGGCTATTTGATTAGTTTCTGTTTTGAGGTCTTGGTTAATGAAGAGAACATAAAGCATCTGCCTGGTTTTTATGAGGCCTGATACATTCTTGATGCTTCAAGTCTCCGTGCAGTTCTCTGCAGAACAGCGTTTGAGTCATAGACTAAAAGACTACTGGCACAGGTGGATGTTCGCACGCACGCACGCACGTACGTACACACGCACGCTGAAATGTCTGTGGTCAATGAGACGCTGTCTAGGGCGGAAGAGCTCATGTATAACCAGTCTGGCCCCAGTCACTCATTAGTGCAGGTGGAGCATGGAACGTGGAGTTCCATTAAACTATCTTGACTATTTTGTCGTATGTTTAAACTTGTCCATAATACAAAGCTAAAAACCAACACACATGCATGCATTCAGGAAGCCAGGGTGTAGAGAATCCAGGGTGGTTGCTGAGGGGTCACTATGTAGCATCCACAAGACAACCTGACAACGTGGACAAAGAGTATGCCTGATACGCTGGAACAATTGACTGGATGTGGCGAGGGTTCTCTAAGGACCCTGGCCTTCGATCACTTGCTGACACGACTATTTCCTGAGACGGTGTCTGACCTTTGGACATTGTGGCTCAGCATTGTAATCTACAAAAAGTATACTTAAGAACCATTCAGCCACTGAAAGGAAGATTTTTTTTTCCCACTGTCAGAGACAAATGAATTCCAGCTGTCTGGGGCTTCAGCCCCCACACCAGTTGTATTACAAGTTTTTTTTCTTTAAAAAAAAAAATCTCATAATGTTTATGTACTGGGCTACTTTAGTAGCTGTCTTCCAGTCACATTCAGCCTGTGTAGACATATCTGCCAGTGTGAGTTGTTATTTTCCTCTTCATTCCTTAGGGCTTTTGGGTTTTGGTTTCAAGTTCACTTTTTCCCATGGGCCAGCATAGCTGCTCGATATAGGAATGATAGCGGAGCTTTCCAACTATTTGGCACAAAATCCAATTTGAGGGTTTGTGTATATGTGCATATCTCTGTGTGTGTTTATGTATGCATATTTTCATCATTTATAATTGTGGCATCAGGGAGCCAGCCATGGGGTCATGGGGAGCAGGCTTGGAGCAAGAGTGGGGTCAAGATTTGTCTAAATCCTGGAAATCTCATCCTGAGATCTCTTCCCTCTCGGCCCAGGGCCTGCATGCTCTGGCACATGTAGCCCTGTGTCTTCCATCTTTGCCCATCAGAGGAGGTCACTTAGCTGGTAGCCAGGTTAAACTTCCTCTCCCCTTATAAGGTATGTCCACCAGCACCTAGAGTTCCTCCTCATGCAAATGAGCCATCCCCGGCACCCTGGCCTTGGCCAATGATGTACACTCCCCCAGAGCCCCTACGTACCCCCTAAAGGTTTAAATAACCTTCGCTCCCCCCAATAAACAAAACCAGTTCTCCAAAGCTCCTCCCAGGTATGTCTTCTTTACCCACAAATTCACTGCTGACCAAGATCCTGCCTGTACCACCTGTCCCAGCAATAGGGCCTGGCTACCCCAAGGAAGAAACAGACACGGGACAGCATACAGTCACAGCTGAGATGTGTGTTTTTTCAATAACTCTGTTTGTTGAATAGAAGCATTCTGGTATTTCCAGTTGTGTTTAAGTCTGTTCATTTTAGTCCAATATAAAAGGCTGTTTTGCCCTACTAATATGATTTCAAGATCACTAGAGGATTACAGCCTACTGTTTAATAACCAAACTGGTTAGAGGAAAAATACACTGCAGGAAACCTGACATTCAAGACATCTGGTGTGGGGGCTGAAGCCCCAGACAGCTGGAATTCATTTGTCTCTGACAGTGGAAAAATCTTCTGTTAAGTGAGGGAAAGGTCAGATCTGCAGCCCCAGCCAAGGCCTGACGGAAATACTGCCTTTTCACAGGTGTGCTAATGGACGATCAATAGGGAGAGATCACAAGACCTAACAGGAGGAGGATTCAGTCGAGTCAGGCTGTAGGATGTGAGCTTTGAGTTTCAGGACAGGAAAACAAAGATTGTTAGAGACACCTGTGGCAACGTGATAAGGCCATGTGTACCCTTCAGGACGGACCAGATCTGATTTGGATCCCGTGGGTGCCGGACCATTGTGAAACTCCTCTGAATTTCATCTTTTCTCATTAAAATATAAAAATAGTATTTCTGTGATAATGAGATAATGTGTGCTTCTTTATTTTCTTGTGACATTTATTTATGTATGTCTTGGGGGAGTGGGGGGTGTTGTACTGTGGAGTGCATGTGGGGGTCACAGGACAGTTTGAGGGTGTCAATCCTCTTCCTGTGGAATTCACATCACCAGGCTCAGCTGCAGCTACCTTTTTTTAAAAAAAAATTATTTATTTTTATTTCAAGTTTTTCCTGCTCATATGTCTGCATGAGGATGTCGGGTCCCCTGGAACTGGAGTTATAGACAAACTGCCAATGGGTGCTGGGAATCGAACCCAGGTCCTCTGGAAGAGCAGTCAGTGCGCTTCACCATTGAGCCATCCCTCCAGCCCCTGCCACTGCCTTTTACTTGTTGACCCATCTTGCTGGCTCAAAGGAGAAAATTTAATATCGATTCCAAAACTCAACACAAAGGCAGACCTTTCATGATCACTTTCTTCTTTTTCTAGCACAGAGGCCCCGTAAAATTTTCTTCAATGGCAGCTGAACCCAGTGGTAGATTATCCGCAGGGTAAACCTGTCACCTCTACTTTGCCCAGAGCCTTCCTGGAAGGGAGACAACTAGGACAAAATCCAATAGAGACAAGAAAGAAATGCCACCAGACTTTCAGACTAAGTGACCTGGGGCCATCACTTGTCAGATCGAGTCTCTAGCTTCTCCATCACCCAGTGAAAAGGGGAAATACTGCCATCTCCAAAAATCCTCGGCAGCTTACACTTTCTTAGACATTTAGTTTCCTGGGTGTGAACTCAGATTCGGTAGCTCACAGACTTCCTAACAGGGTCCAGTAGGTCAGCAAGTCCTTTCTAGTCTGATCACTGACTAACTTCATAGACACCTAATTCTCCACATGCATATCTCTTACTCCTTATCTCTCCTGTATATCCTTCCCATCTGCCAAAGGGACTCCTGGTGTAACTGCTTCTTCCCCATCCTGTCTCCACTTTGCAGCCAGAGAGAGCTTCACGGGGCAAACTGATGCAGATACCACTGTGTAAAAACCCCAGTGACTGCTCCGTGATCTTCTGTGCCCCACCAAAGAGTCCAAATTCCTGTCCTGTCTGTCTCCCAGGCTCATATTGACCTTCCCAGAACCTTGCACCTTCTGCTTTGTTCATCTGTCCCACTGAACTGCCAATGTGGGACAGCAGGAACAGCGTCTCATGCTACTGAAGTCATTTCAGTACCTGGCACATGGCCAGACCCAAGTCAGACCCTAAGTGAAGGAGCAGATCCTGTGCCGCAGCTGAACAATCCCTTGCTATTTTGCTGCTGGCTCTATGTAGACAAAACCGAGTCTACTACAGTACCATCACTCAGGTGCAAGGATGACTCCAAGGTTTTCAGTGGGGTTGGAAGGGCAAATATAATCCAGGCATCTTTCCCAGACCCTCCGCCACCATGGTAGCCTTAGTATTGGTAGCTGTTCATTATTTCTAGGTCAAGGTCAGTTGTACTGACTCATTTTCTCATTTATCATGGAGATTATCGTCCATTATAGTTTTACTTCCATTTATTGGGTTAAGTGTGCATTTTAAAGCACTCTGTGCTTGATTAGGGGTGTGTATATATGAAGTGCTTCTTGAATGGAAGTTATGGGTAGTCAAAAGGGATAGAATTGAATAATGGTCCATAATGAAGGCAAAACCACTTCAGTTAAATAATTTGCTTGAAGCAGATTGGTAACAAATTTAACAGGTTTGCTTTTATTTCCTGTCACTGGTGGTACTTAACAACAAAACCCCTGTGCCACAATGACAATGAAACTCTAGGCTTGGGGTTCCACACCGTGCAAGCCCTATCCAGGCATCTTCTCAGCAGCACTGGAGATGGCTTCAGAGAGCAAGAAGCACAGGATGATTTATTCATGGGACCGAATAAGCTTTCACAACGGAGTGCTGAGATAGAATGTGGGCAGCTTCCCCAAGCACAGGAGGGGACACAAACCTCTCACTCAGTGTCTCCTAAAGTGGCGATTCCCACATTTTAACTGATTTGGGGGTGCCTCTGAGTCATTTGGGGTGTCAGATGAGATCAACCAGCCCAAGAGTTAGGGTGGAGAGAGGAGCAATAGGTTATCAGTTAGACACATGGTAGGAAATTCTCTTGCGGTGCCTTCATCAAGACTTCTCTCACACATCTGGTCTTGGGGCTTTCTTACTTTTTCTTTTTTCCCCTATTGGTTCAATACATTCAAGACATCACCTGGGCCTGTAGATCTCTCCTCTAACTCTTCCATTCTTATTAAAGTGTCTCAGCTTTTGGTTCTTTGCCCAAGTGGTGTGTCAGCAAGCCAACTGACACAAAGAGAGGAGGAAGCAGGTAAGCCACATAGATCCAGGACAGGAGAGACAGGAACAGTGGGAGGCAGGACTGTCATGTTTTGCTGAGATCTAGTTCTGTTAAAACAAACAAAACAAAAACAAAAGACCCCCCCCCCCATAACAAAAAACCGTTTTGTTGGGTATGGTGGCTCACACCTGTAATTCCAGCCCTTGTGTGGTTGAGGAAGGGAGCTGATGAATTACACACAGCTTGGGTTATATAGTGAGAGCCCAATTCTAACAAATGCAGAAACGAAACCACTTATAATGCTGTTTCTTGTGGAAGTCAATGGCTAGATCATACAATCCATTTTTATCTATAATTTCAAAAGGTTTCCAAACTGTAACATGGAAATCATCAAAGAAGAGGTCCCAGTGCATGCTGGTGGAGAACTGACTGCCATGGGGGATGTTAAGAGATGACAGGAACACGGGAGGCTTGGAGTTAAATCTGAGCGCACCATAAAGACTCCCAGTGAGAAGCTGGCCTGTGACTCTTGGGCTGCACAGCACACTCAGAGAAGGAAACACTGCAGAGAGTCGGGCTGAGGCAAAGCTACCTCAGTGTCAGGCCCCACTTCCTCCCACTGGAAACGAGGAAGAGTTGACACGTAGAAAAGCTAACATCGTTCTCCTGACTAGGCTTGTAGGATTTGACTAGTGAGCCACATGGCACTGTGGTCAGCAGCAGTGGGTACAGGATGGAGACACGGAGCAGCCTGAGCCTTTGAAGAGACCTACACTCAGGTAATGCCTGATACTTGACTCCACCCTACATAAGTGCATGGAAGTGGTACTGGCCTAACCACAGTTTTCACTGAAGTACAATTAGTGGGACAGTTAAATTTTTCATGGCTATCAGGAGAACTGGGCTGTGAGAGGTCAGCTAACTCTCTCCAAGTCACACATTGGATCACGTGGGTCACATCCTTCGATTCCAGCATGATGTTCTCTCCAATTCATGATGAATCCTAAACTCTGCTTTGAACTCTGATCTTCAACCATGTTAAATTTACAAGTAGTATGCACTGACAGGTGTTAGACACATTTGAGAACAAAGACAGGGGCCTCATCCTACAAATGAGCAGAGACAAGTAGGCACATCTATCTCCTTACCTCCACACAGATAGCATCTTCACTGCCACCCAGGCACATACCCACTGTCCCATATTGATGCCAGTGCCATCTGGTGTACCTCCTGTCTCTTCTCCATCAGCTCAATGTTTGTTTAACCCTGAAAGGTACTTCCCTGGAGCAGTATAATGTACCACCATTGGAATCCTTTGCTGCTTTTCATTTTGTATTACATGGAGGACGCCAGGAACTGAGTGCAACTCCCCTGCCACACTCAGATAAAGTGAAAAAAAAAATTGGCCTTTGAACTAGATGGATAGAAAGTAGAAATCTGCAAAGTCACCTTGAGTTAGATATGTTTCTTTACTATCACAAAATACTCCAGATAAGGAACTATAGAGGAAAGGTTATTTTGGCCTACACTCTTAGAAGTTTCGCACCATGGTGAGATTGAATGGTAGAGCAACATAGGCTCACACCGTGAGCCATAAAGCAGAGAGGGGTGAAAGGGATTTAGGGTCCCACAATCCCTTTTAAGGATATACCCCAATCACCTAAAAACCTATTTAAGTTTCACCCTTGCCAGTAAGATCATCCTGGGACCGATGGTTAAGAGAATGGCCTTTCATTCAATATCTGAGCTTCATTACTGGGCATTGTGGTACTTGCCTGTGGTACCAAACAGCGCCTCAGGACACTGAGGTAGGAAGGTCATTTCCAATTGGGGATTTTTGAGTAGCCTGGACAACACAGTGAGATTCAGGCTCCCAAAAATAAACAATAAACTCCAAGCTGTAGCATACCTAAAAGAGAATTGGCAGGTTCCAGGTAGCTCAGCTGCTGAGGGGGGGTGCAAAAACATATGAATTAGCAAAGGATGGTCCTTGAAGTGAATGTTGCTGACATCATTCAAATGTGTGGACCAAAGATGACCATCACTGCATGGGTACCCAGTGGATCATTAGCATCTGATACGACCAAACTTTTCTCTGGTGACCATGGCTACCACCCTGTAGCTTTGTGTTGCAGCTTCTTGTGGCTGTGAATGTTACAGACTAAATGTTTGTGCTTCTTTCCCCATAGTTCATGAAACTTAATCCTCAGTGTGATGGCTTTGGTGGCAGATGAGCCCTTGGGAGGGGATTAGATCATGGATCAATGAAATTAGTGTCCTTAGAGAAGGCTCCCTTGTGGGTCCTCTCACAGGAGGTTGTGATCTATGATTTAGAAACATGTCCCCATCAGACACTGAATCTGCAGGAGGCTTAATCTTATACTGTGAGATCTGTGAGAAATATTGTTTATAAACTGCTAAGTCTTCAACACTCTGTTACAGCAGCCAAGACAACTAGGCAGTCAAATCTAGGACTCTCACAAGACTGAACATCTGACCCCACTAAAGCAATCAGCCAGTGGCAGGGCCCTTGGCCACCATTAATCACCAAGGAAAATGATGTTTCAGGACAAAACCTAACATCAAGTTCTAGTTGGTGATACGTGATCTTAGGACCAAGAATAAAGATCCAGGGAAAAATCGGGCGTGATTACTGCTTGCTGGAGGCCCAAATATCTCTGTCATTTAGTTGCTATGATGTTCAGTAAACCAAGTTATCAAGGCTAGGGGGGATCTCAGGGGAAATCTCGGTAGCAGGATCTTTGAACAACCATACGTTTTAAGTATATTTATCATGAGTGTGTTGGATGGACAGTCTTTATTTAGTTGTATTTCAAAAGCTAGCCCCTCAGAACCCATGTTAAAGCTTGCATTTTGAAACTCCAACAAGAGACCATCTGTACAGTGGACATTAATGTAGTTGCCACTTCACTGGTAGATGGCTCATTGATTTAAAGTGTATGTGTGTGTGTGTGTGTGTGTGTGTGTGTACATTTTCATTGCTTTTCCCCTCCCACTTTTGTGATGATTCATGAAATTTTTATTGCTTATTTGGCCTTAAATGTTTTATAGAGGTTCCTTTATACAATGCAGCCTCATTTATTGGGCGTTTGCTTTGGGTCACCTTGACCAATAAACTGACCTTTGATGTCAGAGCTCTGAGCAGATTCGAAAATGTGTTCTCTAGTGGACAGGGGTGGAGATAAACAATGAGCTGCCATGTCAGATATAATTGCTTCTAGTTTAAGAAAGAAAAATCACATCTGGCCACCTAATAATTCAAAAATACCTACGTTTTCAGGTGTAGGGAGAATTAGAAAGGATTGAGAAGAGTAAAAGAAACTAGAGTTTTCTATGATATCTACAATGTTCTAGATGGAAAAATAGTATCAGGCTGAAGCAAATTGCTTTATCCTGTTATCTTGAGTATGTTCACTGGTACACTCTTCCATTAACGACTAATTGAATATAAATACCATTAAAGGGCACAGGATTCATTTTTTATTTGAAAGAAAGGAGCTTAACTGGCTGGAGGACTCAGTCCATGGAGAATTCCTAACACAAGGCTCAGCATGCTCGAAATCTGCAGTACAAATCACAAAAGCCAAGTCTCATGTGGCAAGCACCCACATGCCATGAGATAAATGGAAGATTATTTGCTTTATAGAATACATTAGTTGCTATGTCCTTGCAATTAGTTCATTGCCAGTTCCAGAGCCCACACAGGATAATTTGATTGAAGAGCTTCCTTTTCCTTCCTAGCAAGTGGTCTAGACTTATAAAAGACATATATATAATCAAAATGAAACTAGAAGGCCTAGAGATGATGGAGTTGAAGACTCAGATGGAGGCAGGTGATGAGGGATCTGAAAATGCAGGGGTTCAAAGCACCAAGGTGCAGACATTTTATATACATATATATATATATATATATGTATATGTATATATAAAGAATAATTCTTAGATCTCAAACAGATGGAGATATTCGGCAGTGGTGGGAGATGAATTAAAAAGCATATCATAATGCAGAAACTGAAAGGCTAGGGTTTAATTGAGAATGTATTTGAACAGGAAGACTCTTAATACAAACTTGATAAACTTAAATGTGTATTTGAGAATAAGCACTTATGAAATGATGGTGTTACCAGTTACTTCTTTTATCTTCTATTTTTATGTTATGATAAAAGAAACAGAAAAAAAATCTATCACAAAAATTTTACAATTAAACTGTCCAGCTGGGGAGATATTTTAGTTATCCAGGGCTTTGATAGACGACACAGTAGGTAAAGTTTGAGGCACTGTGGCATGTGTCTGTACTTCAGTCCTTTGAACAGTGGGGGGCAGTGACAGTAGGATCACCAGAGCTTATTGGCCAGCCAGCCTAGCTGAAATGATGAACTCCAGGTTCAGTGAGAAACCCTGTCTCAAAAAATACGGTGGAGCATGACTGAAAAAAATCACCCAATGTTGACTGACATTTGGCTCTCATGTGTGTGCGCCCACACACAGACACAGACACAGACACACACACACACACAGGTGCACCTACATTCACACAATTATATGAAGACACATGTATAACAGGCACACTAGACGGGTAAAAATTTCTTTTTAAAAATGACAACTGTCCAAGGCTTTCTCCCATGGAAGTCATTCCAGTTCCCCCTCCACTCAAAGAACTTGTACCTTGAACAGCTTGCCTGAACCTCACGTGTTAACAGTTTACAGTTTCTAGGTGAGAGTTCATACTAGTGACTTAACAGCACACATGAAAGCTATAAAACAAAAAGAAGCAAGCATACCCAAGAAGAGTAGATGTCAAGAAATAGTCAAATTCAGGGCTGAAATCAATAAAATAAAAACAAAGAGAGCAGTACAAAGAATCAATGAAACAAAGAGTTGGCTCTTTAAGAAAATCAACATGATGGGTAAACCTTAGCCAAACTAACTAAAAGGCAGAGAGAGAATACCAGGTTTTTAAAAATAAAAAATAAAAAGGGAGACATAAAACCAGGCACAAAGGAAATACAATGAATCATTAGGTCTTATTTTAAAGTCTTCTGCTCCTCCAGTATTCCACAAAATAGAAACAGAATGAACACTACCACTTTCATTTTATGAGGCCGCAGTTATCCTGATATCTAAACCACAAAAAGACCCAACAAAGAAAGAAATTTTCAGACCAATATCTCCCTTATGAACATTGGTACAAAAATATTCAATAAAATCCTTGCAAATTGAATCCAAGAACACATCAAAAGGATCATCTTTCATGATCAAGTAAGCTTCATCCCAGAGATGCAGGTATCATATGAAAATCCATCAATGTAATTCACCATATAAATAAACTGAAAGAAAAAAACCCCACACGATCAGCTCATTAGATGCTGAAGAAGCCTTTGCCAAATCCAACACTCCTTCATGATAAATGTCTTGGAGATATCAGTGATACAAGGCATATAACTAATTACAATAAACGCTATATGCAGCAAATCAATAGCCAATGTCAAAGTAAATGGTGGTTTCTCAGAAAATTGGGAATATTTCTACCTTAAGACCCAGCTATACCACTCCTGGGCATATACTCAAAAGAAGATCCACCATACCTCAAGGCACTTGCTCAACTCTCTTCATAGCAGCTTTATTTGTAATAGCCAGAAACTGGAAACAATTCAGATGTCCCTCAACCAAAGAATGGATACAGAAAACGTCGTACATATAAATAATGGAGAATTATGCAGCCATTAAAAACAATGGCATCATGCAATTTGCAGACAAATGGAACTAAAAAGAAAATATCATCCTGAGTGAAGTAATTCAAACTCAAAAGAACATGTATGGTATCTACTCACTGATGAGTATATATTAGCCATGAAGTACAGGATAACCATGCTGCAAATGACAGACCCAAAGGAGCTAAGTAACAAGGGAGACCCAAGGGGGATCGTGAATCTCACTGAGAAGGGGAAATGGATCAGACAATTGGAGGATGGAGGAAGAGGACTGTTAGGGAGAAATGAGGTTTGAAGAGACCTGGAGGAGATACAACTGGATTAAAGAGTGGGTATCTCTGGAAAGAGCTAGGGCGATGGAAACGCCCAGGAATCTATGAGGGGAATCCTAGCTAAGACTCCTAGCAATGGGGATATGGAGCCTGAATCGGACATCGCCTGTAACCAAGCAAGACTTCCAATAGGGATTGGAACACAAACCCAGCCACAAAACCTTAGACCTACAATTTGTCCTGTCTACAAGATGTGCAGGGGCAAAAGATGGAGCAGAATTTGAGGAAAGGGCCAACCAATGGCTGGCCCAGGTTGAGACCCATTCCATGAAAGGGAGCCCACCTCTGACACTATTAATGAGATTATGCTATACTTGCAGACAGAAACCTAGCATAACTGTCATCAGAGAGGCTTCGTCAAGCAACTGATGGAAACAGATGTGGAGACCCACAGCCAAACATTAAGTGGAGCTTGGGGAATCCTGTGGAAGAGGGGGAAGAAGGACTGAAGGAGGCAGAGGGGTCAAGGACACCACAAGAAAACCTACAGAATCAACTAACCTGGGCCCATAGGGGCTCGTAGAGATTGACTTGTCAATCAGAGAGCATGAATGGGATGGACCTAGGCCTTCTGCACATATGTAACGGTTGTGTAGCTTGGTCTTCATGTGATTCTCCTATGGATCCCTTTCTCCTAACTGGGCTGCCTTGTCTAGCCTCAATAAAAGAAGATGTGCCTAGTCTTACTGCAACTTGGTACGCCAAGGCTGGTTGATATTCATGAAAGGCCTCCCCTTTCTTTGGAGAAGGGGAGGTGGGGTGGATGTGGAGGAAGTGAGGTGAGAGGGAGGGACTGGGAGGAGAGGATGGAGGGAAAGCTTAGATTGGGATGTAAAGTAAATAAACAACTTAACAACAAAAATAATACTCATTGGGGAAATAAAAACAAACAAAAACCAACTCAGGTCAGACTCCTGAAGTTTGAACCAACACTAGCTACGGAGTCATGTTGAACCAAAGTGTCTTCTTGTCTCCTGTAAATCACCACCGCTGGCTGACAAGGTCAAAGAGATTTCCCTGCACCACCCCTCTGAGCCCCTCAAGAAGGAGGCTCTTGGGCTGGTTAAGCATGATTGAAGCTGACCAGGGAAACTTATAATGGCCTATAGCCAGGCCTGAGAAATACGCCACTAGGGTTCCTGCCCAAAGACAGATCTTACACAGTATCTAGGCTATGGAGGGCTTTGTGGAACATGCACTTTCCTTCCCTTGCTAGTTCCCTTCCCTCACTAGTACAAAGTACAAGTGATGCTCACAGATGTTTAGAGCTCCAGAATGCACTTCTCCTCATCAGGGTTACCATAGCAATGCTGAGGCCAACATACATAATTCTGCATCATATTAGACAAAAGTGGATGGCATTTTAACTGAGCAACTGTCAACTCCAGAGAACTGGTGTAAAGAAGTGAGCTAGTTGGCAACACCTGTCTGCACTCAGGATGCCAGGTCTAGAATCCTAGTTCCCTTATTCAGTGGCCACAATTCAGTTTAAATCCATGAGATGAAACCTTCTGTACCTGTTTCTTATTAGTAGAATCGACATCTCAACATCTCCACGTACAGTTGCTAGAGAGGATTAAATGAGGTAATTCATGTGAAGCGGGCCATCTGAAGTGTCAGAGGACAACCTTTATTATTTTTTTCAATTAGTCAGAAAATTTTGTTATAATCCAAAGTATCATAAAAACATTTATATATATTAGCTATACAACTCACTAAAATAGTTTCTTCCACTTGAAAACTAAAATATGAACAAAAGATAATATGCAACAAACAATATGGGAGTCCGAGAGATTTTGGAACAGAAGTACTGAACATTTTGGGGAATCACTTGCCAACAGCAGGTCATTTCTAGTCCTTGGAAGTCTTCTATACAAGTTGTGAGAAAATAAAGGTAAAATAATACTCCAGAAACAATAAATATATAATGGTATTTGGGAGATGCTGTAGATGAAACCTCTTCACAAAGGCATATTTGATGTGTATGTGAAAAAAGGAGGGCAACCTTTATGTATCTTACTCTTTAACTTAAATTTTATGAGTGCTTCACTAATGACATGTGCCAAGTATATCCCCAGGTGTGGGGTGATCAGGCTGCCTGAGGGAGGGAGGTATGGCTTGTGGGTACCCTTTACAGCTTCACAGACAACTCCCAAATCTGCAAGGGTATTGGAGCCACTTCAGTTCCCTGCTTCTATCCCTTTCAAAGTAAACTGTTGTGCCACAGGGCTTTGGGGTTGGAGGCACTAGTTCACATCAGAGAGGGATGGCGGATTTGCTTGGGAAGGAAGCCAGGTCTGAGAGTGTCTGGTGCCAGGTGGCTTATTGCAAGAATGCCAACTCTTTGGACAATTCCCATTCCTATTTGGGAAAAAGCCTGAGTGGCTCAGAACTGCTTTAGAGCTCCTCCTCCTGTCAGACTCACTTTATAGCCCAAGTTGGCCTCAAAGTTGTGGTCTTCCTGCCTCTACATTCCTCTATGGGGATTAGAAGTATGGACCGCCATGCTTAGCTTTATGAATCATTTTCTAAGAAGAAAAAATGTTTCCTGCGTTTGAAAGTAGTAACTGCCATTTTACGCTAACTCAAAATATTTTTAATTATTTACTCTTATTTATAATTTAATTATAAATTAATTATAATATAGTTACAATTTACTCTTATGTATAAATACACTTATTTACTCCTTTCTCTCTCTCTCTCTCTCTCTCTCTCTCTCTCTCTCTCTCTCTCTCTGTGTGTGTGTGTGTGTGTGTGTGTGTGTGTGTGTGTGTGTGTATGCATGTGTGATTGTCATGGTGTGCTTGTGGAAGTCAGATGACAACTCTTATGTATCTTATTCTTTAAATTTTATAAGTATAGATGTTTTGTCTTCATGTATGTTTGTGTACTACATACATGGTGCCTGTAGTTTCCAGAAGAAGGCATTGGACTCCGTGAGACTAGAATTACAGAAGGTTGTGAGCTGCTACATAGGTGCTAGGGACTGAACCCAGGCCCTCTGGAAGAGGAAGCAGTGCTCTGAACCGCTGAGCAATCTTTTAGCTCCTTTGGCTTTTTGTTGTTGTTTGTTTGTTTGTTTGTTTATTACATCATTTCCTCCTTCCCTTTCCTCCTTCCAACCCCTCTCCTTTACTCCCTCTTTGCTTTCTCTTGAAATCATGGCCTCTTTTTCTTTAGTTGTTATTGTTATATATAGATGCCTAGATATTTAAGGACAACCTGCTAAGTCTGTGAATGTGTATTCATTCAGAGATAACCACTTGGTACTGGATAATCAATAAGGTGGCTCATCCTTGGGGAGGACTATTTCTCCCGATCTCAGCATCTCTGAATTGCCTGTAGCTCTTTGTCTATGGACAGGGTCCTGGGCATCTTAGCACTTTCATGTTAGCCTGTTTATTGGTGTCATATTTCTTCAGGTCTTGTTTAAGTAGCAATCCCGTGGTGTTATCATGGGTACAGATAGTGTTCTTCTCATTTCTGACAAGAAAAAAATCTCTCAGCAGGTTTTCTGGTCTTCTGGCTATTACAATTTTTCTGAGCCCTCTTCTGAGATGCTTCCCAAGCTATAGGTGTAGGAATTATGTCATAGATGTATCCACTGGGGCTGGGGCTGGGGCACACCACAATCAGTTGTTTTCTACATTCTGATCAGTTTTGGTTTCCTGTAATCCTCTCCTTCTGTTGCAAAGAGAAGTTTCTTTGATGAGGACTAAGACATATACTTGCTTGTGGGTAAAAGATAGTGTACTGGCTGGTTTTGTGTGTCAACTTGACTCAAGCTGGAGTTATCACAGAGAAAAGAGCCTCCCTTGAGGAAATGCCTCCATGAGATCCAGCTGCATTTTCTCAATTAGTGATCAAGGGTGGGAGGGTCCACTGTGGGTGGTGCAATCCCTGGGCTGGTAGTACTGGGTTCTATAAGAAAGCAAACTTATCAAGCCAGGGCATGCAAGCCAGTAAATAACATTCCTCCATGGCCTCTGCATCAGCTCCTGCTTCCTGACCTGCTTGAGTTCCAGTCCTGACTTCCTTTAGTGATGAACAGCAACATGGAAGTGTAAGCTGAGTAAACCCTTTCCTCTCCAACTTGCTTCTTGGTCATGATGTTTGTGCAGGAATAGGAACCCTGACTAAGACAGATAGATATCCAGGATGCAGTTAGGAATTGTGCTGGTTTAGTAAAATGACAGTAGTAAATTCTTCTCTATGATCTATGACCTCACTGGCCCTGAGTATTTGACTAGGTTTCCAGTACCGGGAATGACTTCCCTCCTGTTGAGTGGGTCTTATGTCCTCTTAGAGAGCTCTTGGTTATGACCTTCATGAGCTATGAATGCCACTATTACATCCTCCTGGTCACTGTGCTGTGGTTCATAGGAGTCACAGCTGGGTAGGACTATCTGTTTCTTCCTTCTCTTGGAAGCTTGAATGGTGCCTTCTGGTACTAAGAAAGCTACTTTGGAGTCTGAAGTGCATGGTTCTTCAGCAGTAGGGACTTACCTTCTACCTCTAAGAGGGCAACAACAATAGTGTATATTATTTGAAGAATCTCTTAGACTTCTCTGAGAACTCAAGAGTGGGTTTCTCATGCTTGGTATTAGATTTTTGTTAGGTAGTCTATGGGTCTAGGGAACAGTATTATCTGTTCAAGTGGGTCAACTTCATTTGAAACACACACACACACACACACACACACACACACACACACACACACACTTCTATGTATTGTTCATGAAATAAATTTAGGTATGATAATATGAATCTGTATGGCTTTTCCAGACCCCTTAGTGTTATTTATCTCCCATCTTCAGTATTGACTTCTTTTCTCCCCAACAACTCCCAGTCTTACCTATTTCCTCCTTCCGTTCACTTATATTCTTCTGTTCTCCTCCAACATGGGAGTTGATTTTCTCCTCCTACTATGTAGGTCTCCGGGATCAAACTCAGGTGGTCAGATTTGATGGAAATTTACCCACTGAGCTGCCTGGTCAGCTCAGTATTTTTAAATTACTCAGCAGCACACATAGAGATGTCATAGCTATGATATCATGGCCTTCTTGTGGAAAATCCACCGGAAGGAGCAGCTCAAGGTATCTACAGTGAATTCTGTGAATGAACAGGAATATACTCTAAAATAATGATGCAAGTCCAACATTGTAAACGTGGTGGTTTGTCGTCACTGTTATGTGCTAGACTTGCCTGCAGGAAATATAAACACAACAATGTTCTGACAGGTATGGACTTATCAGGTGTTAATTTTCAACCCCATCATAACTGCACGAGACTACTAAGGCATATGCATCCAGCACTGACCTCAATGCTATTATGTAATGTACAATTGTATTTTTATAGAAATACACTCCCACGCTGTCCATTTGTTTAAATCATTGTATGCTTCCCAGGCATGCTAGAATCAATACCAACTATCAATCATACACTTGGGCCATCTTTCATCATCTGTCACTTTCTGTAACAGTGCCTGCCATTTTCAAGTGATATGCATGACTGTGAAGACAGCAATGAAATCTGAAGCAAAGTGCAATCGTGGTTTTGGTGTGTGATGTAGCTCACACCAATCAGTGAGTGTGACACTGGGGACTTGTAGGACTTACATGGGAGCCTGGAAAGCAGAGGACAGCAGTTACCCCCAGGGGAAACTAGCCAGCGAGATCTGGCAGGCATGTAGGTGACTCAGTCAACAGCTCCCAAGTTTTCTTACTTGCCTCTAAATTCAAGCTGGGAAGACCGAAACCTCTTTTCCTGGTCTCCCTGCAGCCGGCTGAAACCAGAACACTATCGTTCAAGTCCAGTTTTGCCTCTTACTAGCTATGTGACCCTGAGACATTCACGTCACCTCAGTTTGCAGATCTTCAAAGTGTAACTGCTAAGCATGTCAGGAGGATTAATGACTTATTGTATTTCCTGTTCTCACAATAGTTCTGTTGTGTAGGAAGTGCATAGTCATTGTGAACAGGAGCCAGGGACTCATGACTGGCAGGTATGGACTGTTTATTTGGGATAAGAGATGATTCCTGGAGTTTACTCTGGAATCCAGGCAGGCCAAAGCCTAGAAATACACAAGCCCTACTTACCCTGTCATCCTTGGCCTGAGAGAAAGATGTCAACACCCAGATTGGTGAATTCCAAGGTTATCAGCACTGCCACTCCTACAAGGCTAGTCCAGGGCCAAGAATAGTTTAGACATTCTTTCCTCCTTTTCTGATACCCTTCTATTTTCTTATGCTTGGTTTTCTCAGCTCTGGATCTGCTCACACAGGGTTGTGATTCATGCTCCTTTCCCCTCTGTAATGCTGATCCACAACTGGAGTGTGGAATCTTAGTCAGTTATGTCCTACGGTTGTCAGAAAGTCTTAGCACTGGTCCAGCCATGCCTGTACTTTTCTACTGAAATATTTCAGATTCAAGGTGCAAGAGGGCTCAGAGTTGGATTATCCTTTTGGCTAAGAAGTTTATCAGAAGAGTTATTTACATCATAGACAGACAGACAGACAGGCAGACAGCAGGAAGGCTGGGTTTCTGAGGAGAGTTCAGGGCTATGTGGCAGAATGGCAGTTCCTTCTTACAGATTTCAGGGTAAGCAGGGAGGTTTGTTGCCACCTGGTCGATGAGTTGCCCATAGTATGTGCCTGCAGCCACGCTGTTGCTGAATTAGCCATGAGTGGGGGAGGACAAGATTCCAGAAAAATAACTTACTTTGGAAATTAAATTACTGTCCTTTTAGGGATTGTCACAACCCAATCAAAATGGAAGCGCTTTACAAAATGATGTGGCCCTGGCTAACACCTAGTGCTAGATTTAGTGTTCAATACTTACTCTCCCTTAGTTAGTCTAGGGTGGTAGGAGCTAAAGCAGTGGCTCAGTAGGTGAGGACCACTACTGCTCTTGTGGAGGACCTAGGTTTAGATCCTAGTGTTCAAATCAAATGCTTCATAGCCACTTGGAGCTCCAGCTTCAGGGTCTCAGACACTCTCTGCTGGCCTCTGTGGGCATGGAAGTCACCTCCACACATAGTCACACATCCATACACATAATTCAAAAGAGAAAATATTTAAAAAAAAAGTTTTCTTGAGAAATACCCAAGTGTCTTCTAGTCTGTGTTCTCCCAACAGTGCGTCAACTTTCCCACTCCCCACCTCAGACTCCTTAGAGATCACCAGGCCTTTGTTCAATGAAGGACACCCTGGCTGAAAACCAGGGTGCTATTTTGAAGTTACTTTTGGTCTCTTGAGCATGGTGGGGACTATTTACTGCCTTGGCTAGCAAAAGCACAAAATTTCAATGTCAGTGCAGAAAATGTTCCTGCTATCCTAATAATTTCCTGCCCTCCTCAACTTGGTTCATCTAACCTACAATCATTTTCAAATGATGATGATGTTGGTGGTGGCGGTGGTGGTGGTGGTGGTGGTGGTGGCGGTGGCGGCGATAACAGACAACTCAGTTACAGTCAGGTTTTCAGAGATTTTATTTTATGAGCTCCCATCTTGGACAATAACATGAACCCACCATGTGAAATGTATAAAACAGAGCGCTCTTACTTTCGGCAAGCTGATTCACTGAATCACACGGAACCTCTGACTTCAGCAGAAAATGCATTTCCTAAGGCTACATGGATAGAAAGGACACGATGGTGCCTTGACGACAGGATTCCACCTCGCTCTCTGCAGCGGTTCTGTGTGATAGTTTGACCAGGTTGTTCAGCGTGCACTGTTTAACTGAACCGTTAATCAAAATGTGATCTTAATGTAAAATATTTTAAGTAGGTCAGGGCTGTGTTTTCTATAGGTAAGAGGTGTGGAGGACACAGACCAGGTAAAGAGAATGAGGTTGGGTCAGGCCGCCCTGGTGGGGGCCAAAATATAGAGTTGTTGGCTGGAGGCAGCTTTTTATGCAAGGGCAAAGGGCATTTAGAAGATCGCCGTCCATTGTAAAGACTTTCTTTCACATGTCGTCAAATTTGGTTCCAGTTGTCTGTCCCTGACTCCTTGGGACCTCTCTTTCCCACTGTCCTAAACCAAGGAGAATTTGTCAATCGACTTACATAGTGAGTCAGTAAAGAACAAAGAACTTTATTTAGAGTCTTAGGACTGAAGGGCTATAAGACAGATCAGGGGCTTATGCGGGTGTTGGGGGGGAGGAGCTTAATTAGACAAGAGAAACTTTTATTGAAGTTGGAAAAGAATGTCAAGTCTACAAAGGCTAGAAGATTGGGAAAAGATGTCGATTAAGTGCGCATGCGCACCGCAGACTCGGAAAGGCCATTCTCATAGAGCGCCGATGTGTATCCTAACACGCTGAACACGACGAACCTAATTATCTGGATGCCTGCAGGCAAAGTGGGTAAAGCTCCCGTGCCAAGCAGAACCGAGATGTGCATAAATCCTGCTTCTTGTGGGAGCACCCTGCCTCCACGTGGTTTTCTTTTGTTCACTTGGTTTTGTTTGTGAGCTAAATTATCTCAGGTAGCTCAAGCTGACCTTGAACGTCACATCTGCTTGTCTCAGCTTCCCACGTGCTGGGATCACAGGTGTGCAGCCCTATGCTGGCCTCCTGTTTCTCTTCAGACAGAGCTTCCTTCCACTTTCCTGTTAACATTCACTCCCATTCTCTTCCCAGTGCTGTGGCTCATTGCATCTGAGATGCTTACTGACAGGGTCACACTCTGGGCAAAGACCTATACAAATTTCAGAACAGAGTTGAAGAGGCGGGGCACGGGGCGTAACAGAGGGCGAGGACGAGCAAGTGAGTAAGGAAACAGGTTGTGTTCAGACTATTGTGGGAGGGGAAGTTTGCCTGGCATGAAGGTCAAAGTCTCTCATGAGGGGGGCCTCACTTAAACCTTTAGGGAGAGGAGTCAGCAAAGTGACCTGGCAGCTAGTATTGTATTGTCCTGGGGGAAGTCTATATGTCAGTCAGCTCAACCAGATTTTTGTTTGGGAGAGAAAGCAGGAAACAACTGAACTAACACTTTATGGGAAAGAGAACAGGAAGGGAGGGTCTGTGCCTGGTGCTTCCACAGATAAACAAGGGGTCACTCTGAATCTTATGAAGTCATATTGGGAAGGCTGGTCCTTTATCAAAGTCCTGCTAGCACCTAAGGCTGCAAAATTTCAGAAAACAAAACTTTGTCAGGGAAGTCCAATACTATCAGAGAGACCCAATTCCAGTATGAAGAAAGGATGTCACAGATCCTGGGAGAGGTCTGAATGAAGACACCCCTGCCCCAATGCTGCGCTTCCTTCATGCTCTCACCGCAGTTAAGGCGTTCTTTGCTGCACTGGGCAGGCCTGTTAACTCATGGGACAGTGGGTGCCAGAGTCTGGAAGGCAGATGCCTGCCCAAGGCCGGAGTTGCCCTTAGTGTGACATGTGCGGGTGAGGGCCTGATGTAGAAGGGAGCTGAGTGTTTTCCTGAGAAAGTGGGAAAGCAGACTTTTAAGTGAAACCTAAAGTATTATTTTTTAATTAAAAAGAAAAAGTTAACATTCTAAGTAGTGATTTCATTACGACAAGAAAAATCCACTCTAAAAGTAGATGCTGGGGCTGGAGAAATGGCCCCATGGACAAAGCACTTGCCTAGCAAGTATGAAGACTATAAAGTTCAAATCTCCAAAATCCACATAAAAAGCGAGTGCGACAGCCGCTTGTAAATCCTGGCTTCTGGAGGTGGAGATGGGATCCCAGAGCAAGCTGGTTCCGTGAGAAACCCTTCTTCAATGTAAGATGGTGGAGAGAGGTCTAGGAAGCTACTCAACATCAGCTTCCGGCCTCTACATGCATGGGCATGTATGTGCACCTACACATACATACATATGTGTGCACACACACACACATTTTCAAAACCAAAAAAAAAAAACCCCACAAACAAAAACAAGAACAAAAATTGCTTGATGGTTAAGTGAGTTTTAGAAAAACATTTTCTGAAAAAAACTTTGTGGGTGGGGCTCTTGGTTTAGGCCGAGCTTCCGTTCTAGATCCAACAGCCCAACACAGCTGCTTATCCAACCTTCTAAGACACTAGGCACAAGAGAGAAAGGAAGCGAATTTTCAGAGGATGTTAGCTTTCACACTGAAAGGTGCCTTCTCTGCTTTAGCTTTCGTAAGGAATGTGAGTTGAAACAACCAATCTACTTTTTGTTCTTTGTTTCTGTTTTCTTCAGCCCTTCATGTCTGTGTCTAGTTAGGGTTTTACTGCTGTGGACAGACGCCATGACCAAGGCAAGTCTTATCATTTAATTGGGGCTGGCTTACAGGTTCAGAGGTTCAGTCCATCATCATCAAGGTGTGAGCAGGGCAGCATCCAGGCAGGCATGGTGCAGTCAGAGCTGAGAGTTCTACATCTTCATCTGAAGGCTGCTAGTGGAAGACTGACTTCCAGGCAGCTAGGACTAGGGTCTTAAAGCCAACACCCCCAGAGACACACCTACTCCAACAAGGTCACATCTACTCCAACAAGGCCACACCTCCAAATTGTGCTACTCCCTGGGCCAAGCATATACAAACCATTACAGTCTGCAAAGCCAACCTTCTCCAATCATCAAAAACTTATTCCATTGTATAAAAGGAAGTAATGTCTGATACAACTTTTACAATTAAAAATGAATTCGACTGAAAGGAAATGTATTGTAATGCCATCATTAGACTCTATCTTAGTTACTTTTCCTTGCTCTGAAGAGACAGGATGGACCAAGGCAACTTATAAAAGAAAGTGTCTAGTTGGTGGCATTGGAGTAGTGGCTGAGAGCTTACATCCCCATCTACAGGTGGGAGGCAGACAGAGAGAGAGCAAGATTGGACCTTTTTGAAACCCCAAAGCCACTCTCAGTGACATACCTCCCCCAAAAAGCCACGCCTCCTAATCCCTCCTAACAGCCCCTCAACTGGGAGCCAGTGGCTGAAGAGGCTTGGTAGAAATTCAAGTTTATCTTATCTCTGATCATCCACAGTTTGACTTTTATCTTTCTTATAAATAAGAGAAGAGGCAGCTCAGTGAGTTAAAAGCAGTTGTCATTTACAATTGAAAATACAAAGCATACCCTTGTCTCTGAAAAACAAAACAAATTGAAAACTATTCAAATATACAAGCCTATGGGGGCTATTCTTATTCAAAACCCCACAGACAGCCTTCGAGAAAACAGGAGAGCACCAACTTGTAAACTGCCATGTAAATATGTTTTCTAGTTATAGCCTACAGATATGACTTCATTCCTTCAATGTGAGGAAGGCCCGGCAGCAGATATTCCATGTCACAAGAGGAGATCCATGACAGAGGGGTGAAACGAATCATGAGGGTCACCCAGCTGGTAAGTTTCATAGCCCAAGTCGGAAGCCAGCAGTCTGTGACTATGGCTGCTCCTGTGGCTTCCTGCACAGCTCAGGCCCAATTTCCTCTTCTATGAATAGGGAAAGAGGATCATCTTCCTTTTCTTTTGCAGCTCCAGCTTCTCTCTCTGAGGCACTATGGGCAGCTTCTCTCTCTGGGCAGCCTCTCTCTCTCTCTCTCTCTCTCTCTCTCTCTCTCTCTCTCTCTCTGAGGCATTCTGGGCAGCTTCTCTCTCTGAGGTACTCTGGGTGGCTTCTCTCTCTCTCTCTCTCTCTCTCTGAGGCACTCTGGGCGACTTCTCTCTCTCTCTGAGGCACTCTGGGCAGCTTCTCTCTCTGAGGCACTCTGGGCAGCTTCTCTCTCTGAGGCACTCTGGGCAGCTTCTCTCTCTGAGGCACTCTGGACAGCTTCTCTCTCTGAGGCACTCTGGGCAGCTTCTCTCTCTGAAGCAGTCTGGGTGGCTTCTCTAAGGCAATTTGCAATTCCAAGGAAGACTCAAGCAAGCTTTTGAGCTGTCCTCCAGCTCAGTTTAGAAAGTAGGCTCTGCACTCACTCCCAAGACAGTTGGCTGACTTACTTTTTAAGCTCTTGCCTCCTTCTGTGCAGAATCTAAAACGACAATTGAGAATTTAAGAGAGAAAAGATGAAAAAAAGATCAGAAGAAGGAAAAAAATATTTTATTGGGTTGATGGCCAAGGAACAAGGCAAATCAATTATAAATAACAATGCTTTTTAACTCACTGAGCTACCTCTTCTCTCATTTCTAAGATGAAAGTCAAATTATGGATGTTCAGAGATAGGATAAACTCTAATTTCTACAAAAGTCTCTTCAGCAATCACAGGTGATAGATTCTGTCAGGGCTCAGGTTCCAACACCCCTCAGAAAAGAGCCATGGCATGCTGAGAACTTCAGGCAGACCTTAGAGAAAAAAGTTCTTTCTGACACCCCTTGTCCTGACACCCCTGTCCTGTTTCCTGTCTCTTTCTTTCAAAATGGATCACAGAAAATACACACACACACACACACACACACACACACACACACACACACACACACACACACACACACCGTCTCAAACAGGCATAGACACTAGAAAATCTCCCTCCCCTCCCATTCCCCTCCCTCCCTCAGAAGCCTCACTCTAGTGACCCCTGCCCCATGTGGCACATGCAGCCAAGGAGACTTGAGGGCTTCCCATCACTGTGCGGCCACAGTGACCTTTCACCCAGGCTCGTTCCCACATGGCAGTCTGTTTTTCATTGACTTCAGACATAAACATGGACTTCTTCCGAGTCCAGAGGTCATCACTCTGAGAGTTTGATCAAATACATTTGTTTTAGTTTTGTCTTGCCAACTTGTATTTTATTGTAGAAGTATTGACTTCACATGAGCCCTTTGAAGGGTAGAGTTAGGTACCACATCTGCCTCAACTCTAAGCTAGTTATCTGATTTATCTGGATTTAAAAAAAAAAAAAAATCAAATGTAAAACCAAACTTGTTCTGTTGTTGTTGTTGTTGTTGTTTTGTCTTTGATTTTTTTTCTAGACAGGTGCTTGCTATGTGGCCCAGGCTAGCTTTGAACTCATGACCCTGCTGCCTCAGCTTTTGAGGGTTGAAAAACCAGCTTGTGATACTTTACGATGTCTGAATAAAAGAGTTGATTATGCTATTGCAGATGTTAGCCAGAAAGAAAGGCCTAGGTTCTGGGATAAATTCCCATAAGTACTGGCAGCAGGCTAGGTGGCAGTTGGAAAATATTCATCAGGACAGAGATATGAAGGTAGTATCTGTATGGACACGTCTATGGGCAGTGGGTTAGTAGTATGGGAAGAGGTTGGCATATGCTGTCTCCCTCGATTGCTATTCAGATTACTTTTTGAGACAGGATCTCTCACTGACCCTGGAGCTCATGGGTTTGGTCAGATAAAGCCAGGGATGGGGCTGTGGGGCCATTCAAGCAGATCAGTTTGTTTATCTCTTTCTTTCTTTTTTTTTCTTTTCTTTGTAAGTGAGAAGCATGGATCTAGAAGTCAACGCCCTCTAATTTGACAGCGCAAGACTTAACAAGAAGTACCTGGAAAAGACCTTTTCAATGGGGCCATAAAGTATGTTTATGGAGATACCTTTTTCATGACACCACAGACTTGCCTGAGAGGGGGGAGGGTGACTCTCTCCTTGTCACTGTGAAGAAATGATTTTACCACAGAGTAGATTTTCCTAGCAGCTTTAGTAAGTTCTTGACATCCACAAGAATTCTCTTTGGCTGCGAAAGTGTCTACAGCTACAGGGAAATACACCTCAGTCTTCCTATTAGGATTTAAAAGAGTAAAAAACCTACTTTCTCAAAGAGATGTTCCAGCATCGGTGTTGAGGGTGTCCAGAAGGCTTTGGAGGGTCTTTAATGTCACAGAAATATAGTTCTGACAATGACTGCAAAGCTTGGGAAGCATTGGTACTGAAGATGTCTATAAAGCGTTGGAAGTTCTTTCATGGCTCAGCACCATGGATCCTTGGTCAGTTACTTTGGTTTAATTTTGTGAGGATGAATAAGAGCACTAGTTGCCTCATCATCAGGGGCCAAAGAGTCAACTTAAGCCTGGAAAGCACTTGCTCACAACCTGAGTTCAATTTCTGGGAACTCTGTTGAAGGCAGAAGTACAGAACCAACTCTACAAAGTGTCCTCTGACTCGCACAGGTGGACTGTGACACACACACCACTCTTCCACATCATGTCACATACACAGTAAGAATAACCAATAAAAACAGAGCTGGGCATGGTGACACATGCCTTTAATCCCAGCACTCAGGAGGCAGAGGCAGAGACAAGCAGATCTCTGTGAGTTCAAAGCCAGCCTGGTCTACCTAGAGAGTTATAGGTCTGTCTACAATGCTCCAGGGAAAAGCTGTCATTTGAAGCAAGGGAAATGAACCTGAGTTCCACAGCAGCATGGTCTCAGTATCAGTGTTCAACGTCTAAGAAAACCTAGAAACACTTTTATCAGCTGATCACATCAAATTCCTCCAAGGGCTTCTACTTCCTTTAATCCTTTCATGACTGTCTGTCTTAGTTACTGTTCTATTGCTGTGAAGGGACACCAGGACCAAGGCAACTTACAAAAGAGAGGGGATTCCCTTTTAGTTTCAGAGGATGAGTCTACTATCATCATGGTGGGAGCATGGTAGTAGGCAGGCATCATGCCTGAATAGTAGCTGAGAGCTTACATATTATCTGAAAGTTGGAAACAAAGAAGAGGTGGGGTGGGAAGAAGAGGGGAGGAGAGAGCCCAGGTCTTGCATAGGTTTTTTGGGACCTCAAAGCCCATGCCCAGTGACACACCTCCTCCAACAAGGCCACACCTCCTAATCCTTCTCAAACAGTTCCACCAACTGTGGACCAAGCATTCAAATATATGAGCCTGTAGGGGCCAATCTCACTCAAAGTACCACACTGACCAACCCTGAGCTTTTGTCCTGTGCCTCTCTTGGAACATCCAGCCATTTCATTTTATGCGGAATAATGTTTCCTTCCTTACCTCTGCAGATCTGTACATTCCGTAGCCTCTGTGATGAAGCACAGCTCTCTGCACCAGATTACTTCTTTTCATTTTAGTTCCTGAACAGTGACATCGAGCATTGCTGACCAGTGTTCTACCGGCACCATTCAATAAAGTTTAGACATGCGTCCTTTATTTTTTGAAATACTTTTTGTTTTCTATAAACTTTGTCATTAAAAAGGTTTACAAATAAAATATATCACGATCTGAAACTAACCAGACCCACAGTCAATCCATCTCATGAACTATACAGTTAGAATAGCTACTCTGAGGCTGTGGGGCTTCACCCTGGATTTTACATTTTCTATTTTAATGCTCTGCCTAGGTCACTTCATGCATTTTATGTCTCTGGTTATACCAAAATTTTTGACTGGCAAAAGGAAATTATTATTACTATCAGAACCAAATATACTTAGATTTTAAAAAATATACACAAGAACATGTCAAAGTATATAAAATGTTTGCTTGGTGTGTTGTGGGGAGGTGGTCAGCATGTGTAGAACTTGCCACTTAAACATGAGAAGATTAATTTGAATCTCGAGAACTCATATAGAGACAAATGCAATCACACTCACCTGTAATCTCAGTGCTCCTAAGGTGAGATGGGAGCCGAAACAGAATTCCCAGAAACTCATGGCCTGCTTGGTATACAGATTGACAAACAGCAAAGAAACTGCCTTTTTTTTTTTTTTTTTTTTTGGTTTTTCGAGACAGGGTTTTTCTGTGTAGCCCTGGCTGTCCTGGAACTCACTCTGTAGACCAGGCTGGCCTCAAACTCAGAAATCCGCCTGCCTCTGCCTCCCAAGTGCTGGGAATAAAGGCATGTGCCACCAGTGCCCAGCAAAGATTTATTTGTTCATTTTATGTATATGAGTACACTGTAGTTGTCTTCAGACACACCAGAAGAGGGCATTGGATTTCATTACAGATGGTTGTGAGCTACCATGTGGTTCCTAGGAATTGAACTCAGGACCTCTGGAAGAGCAGTCAGTGCTCTAAACCACTGAGCCATCTCTCCAGCTTGAAGCTGTCTTAAAGAAGAAAGCAAGGACCAAGACTAACTCCAATAAGCCATGGTGTGTGCACTGGTCTACATTTATACACATGAACACACATGCACACACACACTATACACTACACACACACACACACACACACACACACACACACACACGATTCAAACATTCAAACACACATCATACACACACTATTAACAACTAAACTTTTGCTTAATCACTTATATTTTAGTATGTTACCTATTACAATTATTCCTATCATATACATACAGGCAACATTAAATGGAGTCAGAAGGTTGTATCTTTATATTTATGTGCATATATTATGCATACACACATAGGTGTACTTGAAGAAAAGAGCACAACTTTGAGAAGGAATGAGGGGAGATATGAGAGGACTTGGATGGAGAAAGGGAAGAGGGAGGAAATTGTGTAATTATACTTCATTAAAACGTTTTCTCCCAATTAAAACGTATTCACAAGTAATTAGTATCTATTGCTTAATTTAATATACCTTGTTAATATCTCAAGTTATTGAGACAAGTGTGTCTGCATGTGTGTGCATATCTACACGTGTCCTTGCATGTTTCAGAGTGTATGTGTGTGTGCAGGGTTCAGAGACGCTTAAGGCCCTGTTCCTCAGGTGCTATCCACCTTAGTGTCTGAGACGGGGTCTAGCTCAGGTGCTATCCACCTTAGTGTCTGAGACAGGGTCTACCTCAGGTGCTATCCACCTTAGCGTCTGAGACAGGGTCTATCACTGGAAAATAAGCTTTACTTATTAGATGAGGCTGAGGCCCTAGGGATTCTGCCTCCATCTCCCTAGGCCTGGCTTTCTGTTGAGGCTTAAACTCCAGTCCTCAGGATTGCAGGGCAAGCAGCTTTCTGACTGAGCTGTGTCTCCAATCCTGAAATGGATTTTTGAACTATGAAGTGTCCATTTACAAATGTTTAACCCATTTCACACTCCATACACATCCTTGTTATTAACAACTATGTCTGACTTGCCTGTAGAAATTTTATGAGTTAAAACTAGCTAGCTATCATCCCTAGTACCTCTGTTTCATGGTCCGTAGATGGTAGGTCGTCACTGCCTAAGCCAGAGCTCTAACATTAAACACGAGTGTTTTGTGGATTGGAAAACACTCATCTGGCCAGGCATGGTTGGTCACACCTGTTACTGAAGCACTCAAGAGGCAGGAGCCGGAGGACTGCAGTCTCAAGGCCCTTTGGGGTTGCATATCCAGACCTTGTTTTTAAAAGAAGAAAAAAAAAATTAATGAAACTCCAAGATTGAAGTTCACACTGTTTCCTATTGCAGCAGTCTACACAGTGAGACATACACTTACAAATGAGTTTTTAATATAGATATTTATTTTACAGTGAGTTTCACAGTAGTCTTTCAAAATTCCAGATTTTGATTCCAGAACTTGGGAGGTGGAGCCGGGAAGATAAGGAACTCACGGTCCTCCTTGGCTACACAGTGAGCTCCAGGGTAGCCTGTGTTACATAAGAGCCTGCCTCTAAAGACCAGAATTAAAAATCTAGAAAGGTCTAAAGTTCATATTTTGGAAACTGATTTAGTGGTCAGGTATATCTTTCCATGACTGAGACCAAAACTCTACTGGAGCCATGTGCTCAGTTTGCTTTTTCCACAGGCACCAGCTATAGCTTTCTGAGCTCATGGTGATTTCTAAGAGGAAGGGACACTGGGGTAGTAGGGCACACAGCTGTTCAGCCTGTCCTCCAAGAATCTTAGCCTGTTCAAAAGCCTCTAGAGTTTTTCTGTCTCAGCCCCCATATAACAACTCTTTATAAATCACACAGAGGACAGACCACGTAGACAAGATGGGGTATGAACATCTACCAGTATCCTAAAAGTCTCCCAAATCCTCATAGCTTCTTCACATTTACAATCACAGGCTGCTGTAAGATTTTGTCAATAACATGGCCAGGTGTCAGATGCATCGTACCAGACCCCAATCCTGTAAGCACTTTAGAGCCTTCTGAGCCCTTGTTCCTTGTGTATACTGAGCTCCCATCCTTTTTCCTGTAGCTGTATCTATATATGTCTTTAGTGGATTCATAAATCTGCAAAACACTCAGAAGTTAGCATGATGTCTTTTCCAGAGGATGGGCAGGGCAAGGCAACATCCGGAACCATCATCCCATAACAAATAGTGAAGTTACAAAAACGGCCTTGGTGAAGGACCACCAAAGTCCATTGTCATCTGCTCTCAGCAAGGGTCAGGTGATCCCAGACGCTGCCGAGAAGATACTAAAGTGGAGCATAAGCAAAGTCCAATACAGCATGGGAAGGCCCACCTGTAGCAGAATTTTCCCTGTCCAATTAATTTAAATATTAATACAAGAAGAAGCCTGTGATTGGACAGGGAAAAGGGGGCGGAGCTAAGAGCTTCAGAGACAGGGAGAGACACAAGAGGAGGAGAAGGAAGCAAGATGGAGGAAGAACAGGGAGATCCAGATTCCATGTGGCTTTAAATATACACACCCACGCATTTGTGTCAATAGCTTCCTCCACAGGTCGAAGTTGGGTGCCAGGCATGGATAGAAGGCACTAACTTATTTAGTTCTCTGCAGTCCTCAGTCATTTTCTGTGAGCCACCACGTTTCCACTTCATGGATCTCTTCCACAGAGTCTCGCTATATCTTACTACCCTTAACGAACTCAGTACTCAGAGTCATGGAGGATCATGTCCCTGCCCTCTCCAACTGCACCTGTTAGGTCCCTGGGCCAGAGAGACCCTGGGATGGCACTGGATGTAACTGTAGCTGTTGCTTCTCATACACCATACCTAGCTATTGGGGGTTTCCTGGTTGGGCAAACTGTCTCTTAGCCTTAGCACGCATGACCTTTTGCTGTATGGAAATGTACCCTCCTTAGTCCAGGGGGACAATTACTCACCCCAGGAATGTGCTTGATCATCTTTGCCTTTATTGTTCTGTCACAGATGTCTTCTGCTCCAGAGGCCCAGTAGCACGCAGTCTGGCTTCCTATTAATTCTTACTTAGGAGCTCCAGGTTGACATGAATGCTGCTACTTTTGTCTTTGAGTAACCCAGACAGACCTCTTCCTCTGCTTTACCATTTTCTCATCTCCTCTACGTTGTTCTCGCACTTTAAGAACACTCTCTACGTGCTGGTTTAAGTCACTGTATCTGTGAAAGCTCTTTTGTTGCTTGTTTAAAAATCTTTCCAAATTCCAGCAGTTCAAGTGATGAGCATTCCCTGATCGTCCTGGTTTCCTGCATTGGACCATTATTAAGGACTCCATCTTTACATTGGATCGCAGATTTCTCTTCCTTTCCTATTAAAGGTTGGAACCTCAGGGTATCTTCTATTGCTTTACCATATTTTCCTCCTTCTCCTCCATCCCTGAATCCTCCCATGGATTCCAGGTTCTTAGATTTCAGGAGGGGCTTTTGAGCAGAGATACAACTTGTACTCTCTTTTCCTTCTGGCCCCCAATCCCTAAGAAATCGCAAGCCAACCCCTCCATCTCTTCTCTCTTTTACTTAATTTGCTCAGCAGATCAAAGGCTAACATGGAAGATGTGCCTCATCGCCCTTTCTGGTTGCAATTATTCCTTTACACAAACAAGTTCCTGCTTGCCTGCCTTCTCAGCCTCAGACATATTTCTAACCACTCACAACAGTGGTCTGACTACGTCTGCCATGGCTTACATGCAATATCAGTCCTTATTTCAAAGACTGAAAATCAAAGCTGATCTCAAAGACTGCAAAATTACTTCTGTACCTTGAACTGTTTTCAGGGCATCCCTGTATTCACATGGTAGAACTCACTCATCAAGTAGGCATGCCAACCCGTATGACATAGTCAAAGACTGCCATCCTGGGATTCTCCCATAGAGACTTCTAATCCTGATGGCTTGCCATTATGTCACACCATGCATAACAAGAACCATGAAACTGATGTCACGGCACAAAGGCACATTAACACACACCATACAGGAAGGGACAACTCCATTGGAAATTCCCCGGTGGATGCGTCCCCCATAGGCTTCTCAGCCTCAGCTGCGTGCCTTGCTACACATAGCTAGGATCATGCACTCACTCCTCCATAACTTTGTTTCTGTTGTGTCTTTGTTCTGGTGCTAATTATGTTGTAGCAAAACTTTTCCTAGGGAGGGAGCCACAACACACATTTACTCTAGCTAGATAGGGAACCCACTATACACCAAATATGGATACCACAAAACTCCAATTTAGCAAGCCAGGAGTTTAATTGGGATTACTTATAGGAATATGGGTGAGGGTTTACTTACAGCAGCAGAAATGACTCAAAGACAGCTGCATCACTAAAGCCCACCCCAGCATGGGTGACAGCTCCAACAGCTGGAAACCTGAAGCACACTGCTCAGCCTGCAGGCAGCTCCTGTATGAGCTGAGCTTTCCAGGTGCCTCGGTTGGTCTAACCCTCTTCCAGACAGCCTGGGAGATTTCTGCTTCTTCCAGTCAGCTGGTCTGGTCTCAGAGTCTTCCTTGTATCTGGCTTGTCCCAGAAGGACTCTCAACATTTATTGCTTACTATTGCAGGGAGGGGCTTAGTGAATCTGGTCAGTTTCAGAGACGTCCGGAGGCTATTTTGAGTTATTTGCATTCTGGCTCGAGCTCGAAGAGCTTCCCTACAAGATGGAATGTTTCAATCTTGGAGGAAACTGTTACTTAACATGACTCAGCCCTCAAAAGTCACTATCAAGTCTACTTCAAGGGTTCCACCCTGGAAGACAAAGCATAATATTGTTCTCAAGGGCTCTGTCTCAGAAAACTCAAGGATGCCAAGAGTTGATAGATGAAGGGGAGGGAAGGGCAGGGGAAGAGTTGGGAGGGTACATGCCAGGTGTGGTACCAGTCAAAACTGTCTGTCCTGTTCTCAACTTTGCAGCTAACCTTGACCTCCTGGGGCTAGTAACAAGAATACTAGTTTTCTACAAGTTAAAAACCACAGGAGATTTTGTGCTTTGTGTCAGTCAATATGCAGAATTGATGAATATGGATGGGCATTCAGTACTGGTCTGTTATCAGAAGGTGACTAGGAGTTCTGCATTCAGTAAATCTGTAGAATGTTTATGATCTTTCCCCTAAAAATGTTGATTTTCTTTTAAAATCTTAAACTTAATTTTTTATATGCATAGATGTTTTATCTGCATGTATATCTATGAACTACATGCATTTAGTTTGTGCAGAGGCCAGAAGAGAATGTTGGATCCCTTGGAACTGGAGTTGTGAGCTGTCCTGTGGGTGCTGGGATGCCAACCTGTTTCCTCTGGAAAAGCGGTCAGTGCTAACTGCTGAACCATCTCTCCAGACCCAGGAAAAGTTATTTAGCAGTTAATATCTTAGTCATTTAGGTGCAATTTCTCTTTAGGAAGTATTAGCCTAACAAAGGGCAACTTGGAAATTAGTGCCCACTACAGACTTTAGAGAGGTTACCCCATTTTGATTTTTTTAAAAATGTGCACAAGTCGGACCCATACTTCTTACATATGGCACCAGATGGTATTCCTGAAAGGGGGAGTTGAGGAAGTTTTCTTTTTAAACTCACCACAATTTAAAAGAGTTGCTTCCAGTCAACCAAGCCCAGGAACCAGAGGCACTAAATTTTAGTTAAATCGAAATTGTGATTGCACCAAATTGCCACTAGATGTCACTGTAAATCAAAACTATTTTAGGCCAAAATATTCCAAACCACCGGGAAGGTGCATTACTAAACTCAAGTGATTCTCTTTCACAAATACATCAGTTTAGAGGATTCTCTTCACACGACTTGAAGGCATCACCTCCATAGCTCACTGGTTTTTCAAGATTGGTATTTATGCCACAGAAGTCAAGGCAGCCATGTACCAGGTGACTAGGGACAGAAAGCCCAACAGTCCAGATTGAGATGCCCGTGAGTTGCGGGTCAGAGAGCAGGTTGTTCAGCCAGGTGTGAAGAATCCCAACTGGAATATGTTGCCGTACTCAGCCCTGAGAGCATCATGCTCAGATGTGCTTCTTGGACAACCAGATGCTAGATTCTCCTGCTGTCACCGTATTGTTTAACAAAACCCTGGAGACCAAGGGAGCCCAGAGGCAGAAACATACTGCGGAGATCTAGGAAAAGAGTAACTGTTCATAGCGATCCCACATTCTCTGTAGAGAAGGGGAGATTGCAGCGATGGCAGTGGGGCTTTGGGAAGAGATGGGGTGTAAGGACATTTTTGATCCTGAATGGCTTGGGGTTATAAGCTGGATTCCATAGGTGGACTTGGAGTTTTTCCACATAAACTGAAGAGCATGAAGTGAGCTGCAGTGTTAACTGTTTAACCTCCTGCACTTTCCTCCCTCAGTCTTAGACCTTTCTAATTAAATTTAGGATATCTGAGAAATTTCTTTTATATCAGTAATAATTAGATATAATAATAATAATAATAATAATAATAATAATAATAATAATAAAGAAAATGGCTTTTTAAATGAGCAATTCTTAAAATGGGGGTGTCTTATATTCCTTGGCTCCCAGTGAGGCTTTGATAGCTCTCTGCTGTGACTCTACTGCGTCACTCCACCCACGGATTCCATTTTTCTTTTGCCTTGCTTTACGACAGGAATTTCATTTTTTTTCCTGTAGTTTGTGATTAGAAGCTCAGAAGGTTGAGAATCTGGGAAGACAGCCAAAAAGATGTCACCTTCTGAAAAAATAAAAGCCATCAGGATGAAAAGCATGCCACGACCTGATTTCTGAGGAAATAACACTGAAATGATAATTGGTAAGTGGGAAGTGAGTATAGACCAAAGCAGCACCTCCCAAAATGAGTGGGAATAGGAACCTTCTAGAAAGAAAGAATCGTATGGGAAAATAGCATCTTCAAATAGTGGGTGAGAAAATGTCGGAGCGTGTCTGCTTATTGCAGGAGTCCTCATGCACGCATGTGCGTGCGTGTGTGCGTGAATGCGTGGGCCCCAGAAGTTGAAGTTTGGCAAGACTAGCCTCATGGTGAGCTGCAGGGATCCTCCTGCTTCTCTGTTGCCAGTGTGTGCAACCACACCTGGCTTTTAAAATTGTGATTCTGGAGATTGTGCTTAGATGCTCATTCTTTCCCAGCATGCACTTTACTAGCTGAGCCATCTCCTAGCCCCTCCCTCGGAATTTTTGGTATGTGAATGTACATCTCCTCTCTGACAGGAGCACCTAGCTCTCTGGTGTTTGTCCCAGTGGAGGCTGCTGAGAGTTTCCACTGGGAAGACTGGGACATTAAGGGTTGTGACTAAAACCCTTGGCTAAATCACTCGAGCCTCCTCCTGGTGTGCTGAGGTGAATGTGCCTTTTTTTTTTTTTTTTTTTTTTTTTCTGTTGCTATGATAAAATACCCTGAGAAAATCAACTTATGGGAGAAATTTTGACTCATAGTTCAGGTTATAGTCTGTCACAGGTTAAGTCACAGAGGCAAGAATTTGAGAGAACTGGCCACAGCTCATCCACAACCTAAACCAGAGCACAGAGAGTTAATACATGGTGCTTAGGCCTATCTCTCATGTTTACTTAGTCAAGAACCCACATTTAGGGTGGTCTTCATTCCTTAAGTGACAGTGGTCATCTTGGTTTTGGTAAAGCTTGTAATAAATGGTTGCTACCTGCTCTGCGCATTTGATAGCCTCCAGCAAAGCTATGATTCCAGGAGTGTGTTTGAGAAGTGGATTTGTGTTGGTTAGCAGTTACCTTTCTTTCTAAATGGCGGCCTAGACATGAACCACATGGGAGGCATAGACTACTGTGTGGATTATCAAGTCTCACATTTGACCCTAGCTGAAGGGCATGAGCGAGGTAGATTAACTCCAGCTTCCTGTGTGGATGTGGTGGTGTTACCTGCCAGGAGGCCAGGTCTGGCAACCTCCATACAGCTGACAGTTGTATAGATAGCCAGTTCTCATTCATGATGTATCTTCTGCCATCAGTGAAGCAGCCTCAGGACCAGGGAGATGGATGTCACAAAGATCTTGTCTGACAGTTCACAATGGTTTTTAGGCAGGATTGTTGGAGAAGGAGGAGTTGTGTCTGGCAGCAAGGCAGCAAGATTTGGATTTGACAAAGCTGGAAGCTGAGTTGGGGCTTCTATGAGGCATATCTGTTATTTGTGAATTCAGATGTCAGAAAGGCATTGAAGTTAAATGTATCTAGTACCCAGTATGGTAAACATAGTTGATTCCTTCTCCCAGCATTGGCTTGGGGGCTTCTTCAACTGAGAAGGTAGCCTTAGCCACAGCTTGAAGACATGGGCATCCCTGACCAATGCTTGCTCGCTCTCTCTTTCTTTCTTTTCTTTTGTTCTTTCTCTTTTCTTCTTCTCTCCTCCTCCTCACCCTTCTTTTTTCTTTTTTCTTTTATTTATTTATCTATATTTATTTTTGGATATTTACTTTATTTACATTTCAAATGTTTTCCCCTTTGGAAACCCCTTATCCCACCTCCCTCCCCCTGCCTCTATGAGGGTGCTCCTCCACCCACCCACCCACTCCCATCTTCCCTCCCTGGCATTCCCCTACACTGGGGCATCAAACACCCTCAGGCCCAAGGACCTCTCCTCCCACTGATGGCCAACAAGGCCCTCCTTTGCCACTTATGTGGTCAGCACCATGGGTCCCTCCATGAGTATTTAGTTGGTGGTCCAGTCTCTGGGAACCCCAGGGGGGTCTGGCCAGTTGACACTGTTGCTCCCTCCATGGGGCTACAAACTCCCTCAGCTCCTGCAGTCCCTTCTCCAACTCCTCCATCCAGGACCTCACTCTCAGTCCAATGGTTGGCTGCAAGCATCCACCTCTGTATTTGTCAGGCTCTGCCTGAGCCTCTCTGGAGACAGCTTATCATGCTTCCATCAGCAAGCACTTCCCAGCATCCACAAGAACGTCCAGGTTTGGTGGCTATATATGGGATGGATCCCCAGGTGGGGCAGTCTCTGGATGGCCTTTCCTTGAGTCTCTGCTCCACACTTTGTCTCCATATTTCCCCCTGTGAGTATTTTGTTCACCCTTCTAAGAAACACTGACGCATCCACCAATCCTACATCTGATAGAGGGCTAATATCCAATATATACAAAGAACTCAAGAAGTTAGACTCCAGAGAACCAAATAACCCTATTAAAAAATGGGGAACAGAGCTAAACAGAGAATTCTCAACTGAGGAAATTCGCAGGGCTGAGAAGCACCTAAAGAAATGTTCAACATTCTTAGCCATCAGGGAAATGCAAATCAAAACAAGTCTGAGATTCCACCTCACACCAGTCATAATGGCTAAGATCAAAAACTCAGGTGACAGCAGATGCTGGTGAGGATGTGGAGAAAGAGGAACACTCCTCCATTGTTGGTGGGATTGCAAGCTGGTACAACCACTCTGGAAATCAGTTTAGCGGACCCTCAGAAAAATGGACATAATACTACCTGAGGACCCAGCTATACCTCTCCTGGGCATATCCCCAGAAGATGCTCCAACATGTAATAAAGACACATGCTCCACTAGGTTCATAGCAGCCATATTTATAATAGCCAGAAGCTGGAAACAACCCAGATGTCCCTCATCAGAGGAATGGATACAGAAAATGTGGTACATTTACACAATGGAGTACTACTTGCCCTTCTTCTTAAGATTTAATTATTTATTATGTGTACAGCATTCTGCCTGCATGTATACCTGCATGCCAGAAGAGGGCACCAGATCCCATCGTAGATGGGTATGAGCCACCATGTAGTTGCTGAGAATTGAACTCAGAACCTCTGGAAGAGCAGCCAGCACTCTTTTAACCTCTGAGCCATCTCTCCAGCCCCATCTTTCTTTTTTTCTGAGCATGCAAAGAGAAGGGTTTTCTTAGGTCTGACAAAGTCAAGGTAGGGTTGGTGGTAGGGCAATGTCTGAGAGTTGTAGGGCCTTTTGTACATGAGAAGTCAGCTTAGCGGTTTATCTTCAGGGTCAAGTGAGCACCTCATGTGAAGGGTCAGCTGAGTGCCGGCTAGAGGGTCCAGCTGCAATAGCACCCTATCCCTCCCAGAAAGGCAGAGGTACCCATGTCTAAGAGCTTCTTTGTGTCTGGGTGTTTGTCTCTAGAATTAATACCTATCCCCAAAATTTTGCCTCCTGGGAAGATATTTAACCTTGGATGAGGAGACTTTGAAGCCAGTCTTTGTGAGACTCCTATGGTATAACAAGTTTCCTCGTCTGGGCTGTAGATGAGCAGGTCATTTACCCCTTGAAGGAAGACGCTACTGATAACAGCTATAAAGGTGAAGGACCCTTTGCCCAGGTCAAATAGATGGGGCATGCCTCAGAAACCTTGGGGTAGGGTGGTCGACTACTGAGAAACTTGAGAAGTGGGGTTGTGTTACTCAAAGACAAGCTGGAGACAGGGAGTACTGAGATACAGAAAGAAACATCACTCAGGTCTAGGACTATAACCAAAAGTCCCCATAGGCATCTCTCAAGGTACAGGAGTTGGTGTTTGGTACAGCGGGGTATACAGGGAGCACAGTCTGGTTGGTGAACCTAAGGTCTTATACTAGCTGGTGTGCACCCTTGGGCTTTTCACACTCGAGTGTGCTCATGTCGGAAGGGGTATTACAGAGGCTGAGTGGGCCAATGGCCAAAGACTTGGAAATACAAGGCCTTGGCCCTCGTTGGAGGTGAGGGAGTTCTTCAAGGAACAAGGAGAGGAGTTAAAGCTTAAAAAAAAATATTTTTTGAAGATTGCAAACAGTGTGGAGAGAGAGAGAGAGAGAGAGAGAGAGAGAGAGAGAGAGAGAGAGAGAGAGAGAGATTGATTCCAAAACTTCACAAGGAACATTTTGAGAAATAGAGGAGCCTAAACTAATAAGGCTCAAGGACTGATTCTAGAAATGTTGAACTTACAGTTGTTTTATTCTTTTTTTTTAATTATTATTTAAATAATTATTTATTTAAATAATAATTATTTTGATACTTTATTTACATTTCCAATGTTTCCCTCTTTCCAGGTTTCCTCTTTGGAAACCCCCTATCCCCTTCCCCTCCCCCGCCTCTATGAGGGTATTCCACCTCCCTCCCACCCGCCCACCCACTCCTATATTCCCACCTTGACATTCTCCTTTACCGGGGCCTCTAACACCCTCAGGCCCAAGGGCCTCTCCTCCCCCTGATGGCCCACAAGGCCCTCTTCTGCCACATATGTGATCCGAACCATGGCTCCCTCGATGTGTATCCTTTGGTTGGTGGTCCAGCCTCCAGGAGGACGGGCGGGGGGGGGGGGGCGGGGTTGTAAGGCCAGTTGACACTGTTGCTCCCTCCATGGGGTTGCAAACTCCCTCAAATGTGTGTGTTATGTATGTGTGTACTACCTGTTAGCATTCTGTCTAAACTCCACCCCACAGTTACTTGGCAACAGACGGGTATGCTCTGCCCCACAGTTGCCTGGCAACAGCCATGTGGGCCGGGCCCACTCCTCCTCTCTCTCTTATCTCTCTTGCCTCTTTCTTACATCTCTTATCTCTTACCTCTCCCCATTCCCTTTTCCCTCTGTCCACGTAGTCATGGCCAGCCTCTCTCCCTCTCTCTGCCTTTCTCTGCCTCTACTACTCTCTTAACTCCCCTCCCCATGCCCTAAATAAACTCTATTCTATACTATACCTTCAAGTGTGTCTGGTCCCTCTGGGGGAAGAGATGTCTCAGCATGGGCCTGCTGAGGCATACCCTTCCCCCACACTTTCCTCCCCATAACCCATATAACATATATCTCTCTATATTTTTATAAACACATCACTACCTGTGTGTACATGTGTGGAGGCAGAGGCTAGCACTGAGTGTTCTTCTCAGTCACTCTTTACCTTATTATTTGGGATGGTGTCTCTCACTAAGCCTGGAGCTCACCAGTTTGCTCAGTGTTTATGTGGGTATTGAGACTCCGACCTCAAGTCTTCTTGTTTTCATGGCAAACACTTTATCAGCGGAGTCTTCTCCCTGGCCCGAGCCTGTGGTTTTGACAGCAGTGCTGAAGCTGGGTTTGGTAAGATGTCTTTCCCTGGAGGTGGGACAGGACAGCAGCTAACTCTAGGAGCTAACATGTGATGGTGTGCTTTTCTAAGAGGCATGCCAGAAATGTGACATGTCCCTACTGTGGTTCCCTGCTGATTGCCGTGAAGAGGACTCCTGACACATGAACCCAGGGAGGAGGACTCCTGACACATGAACCCAGGGAGGAGGACTCCTGACACATGAACCCAGGGAGGAGGACTCCTGAAACTTGAACCCAGGGAGGAGGACCTTTGAAACATTAATCCAGGAAACCTGCTGAAAGCAGAAGGCATGGCCCCTCACTGACTAAAACTCAGTTCTACATCTCAGATCACCCAAGGCTTTTCCATAGAGATGGAAAGTAGGGAGCCCAGCTGCCTTCAGTTCCCTTTGTTTGAGCTGGGGAAGACCCCTTCCCCCATGAGCTCCTTAAAATCACAGAGCAGAGTCGGAAGTAAGTATTGAAAAATGGAGCATGGAACTGACTGGAAAACCTTTAGGTTCATTTAAGAATTCTGTTGACCCAAATCACTGCATGAGGCTCCAGAGTGTGTCCGACAGGGAGAGCACTTAGGATGACTGTGGGGAGGCTGTGAGTGGGAACTTCCAGTGAGAAAGAGGAAATAAAACAAAAGCTTCCTTGGGCCTTAGTCTCTCAGTGGGAAACAGAGCAGAGGGGTTTAGATCCCGGCCCTGTGTCACTCTGGAACTGGGAGTGTATAGGTGGGAAAACAAGACCAGTTCTCACTGTCCATGACAGCACCTTTAGTGGCCTGTTACCAGAGAAAGCATCACAAAGGCTCCTCCTGTCTGGGGTCTGGGATTTAACAATGAAATAAACATTTCTTGCAGGTAGAGCCCAGCTTGCTGCTCTGCAGACTTGTGTCTGTGACACTCTGCTGTCCCTCCCAGTCTCTGCCGCTTTCTTGCTTCTGGCAAGACTGGCAAGGTGTATGGCCTATGCTTTAACATAGTTTCTATATATTCAGCTGGATGCTCTCCCGGATTCCTAACCCCCCCTTTTAGAGATGTCTCCATCTCCAGAACAAAAAACGCAAAATTTTTCATTCTTGTTTCAGGAGCCTGAAAAGTTCCAGCTAGTTTTTTCCTGTTTGTCATTGTCCATAAAAATAAAATGTAATCGTGTAGCGACAGTGTGACTGAGTGGAATGGGGCTTACCTTGCCTGTGCAAGACCCCAGCTCAATCCCTAGCCCTGCAACAAACTTAAAACCTAAAAGGGCTGTGTGTGAGTATATGTGTGTGAGAGAGCATATGTGAGTATTTATAAGTGTGTGAGAGAGTTGTGTGTATATGTATGTGTGTATGTGAAAGTGTGTGAGAGTTGTGTGAGTGTGTATATGTACGTATGAGTGTGTGTGTGTGTATGTGAATGAGTGTGAGTGTGTGTGTGTGTGTGAGAGAGAGAGAGAAAGAGAGCGAGAGAGAGAGTCTGTGATCTATGCTTGCTGATACATTTTAGTGGTTTGTATATGATCTGCCCAGAGAGTGGCACTATTAGAAGGTGTGGCCTTGTTGCAGTAGGTGTGTCACTGTGGGTGTGGGCTTTAAGACCCTAGTCCTAGCTGCTTGGAAGTGAGCATTCTGCTAGCAGTCTTCAGATGAAGATGTAGAATCTCAGCTCTCCCTGCACCATGCCTGCCTGGATGCTGCCATGTTCCTGCCTTGATGATACCGGACTGAACCTGTAAGCCAGCCCCAATTAAATGTTGTCCTTTATAAGACTTGCCTTGGTCATGGTGTCTGTTCACAGCAGTAAAACCCTAACTAAGACATACATCTTGGATTCTAAAGCTCCTCAACTAGGTCCTTCATGTCAGCAGTCACTTAATACCCTATGTAGTGTGTTGCCAAGAGTCCAAGAGTCCGTTTCTGACCCAGCAAGCCCCAGGTTCTTCTGTATAACAGTGCTCAGGAGTTAGTAGACACCCTAAGAGTAGGCACACACTGGAGATCTAATTGCTGCCTGCAGAAGGTTCTGTCTATTGTGGATTGTCTTGTACTTATTTCTTCTCCTTGGAAACTGAAATTTGAAATTGTTTCTCCATTATTTCTTTCCTCAAATGTCTTTAGCCTTGTTTAAAAAGGAGAAAAAAGGCTTTTATTTTGCGCTGTAAATTCCTCAGGGTTTACTTACATTAGCTTCGGCTGGATTCTTGTTTAAAACATCTTCAGGGGATAAATAATTTATTTGAAAGCTAGTTGAGGAAAGCACTTTAAAAAATTAAACCAAGTCGGTAGATTTGAAAAGGGGCCATGGAGAAAGAAGAGGCAGAGTCCCATTTAGAAAATGTTAATTCTGTTTATTTTCCAATGTAAACAGTGTGTCGATTTATTTGCTTGCTGGTTCTCACAGATAAAAATGACAATAGTTTGAAAAAATATGTAATTTTTATTTTTAATTTTGCAAGCTTTTATTTCCAAGGAGGACCATAAGGCACTTGTTTAATGGTGTGTACCAGGAGACTGAACTTGAAAACTCAATGGTCCACACTTTCATGGCAAGTCCCTGAGCACAGAGATATTCTGACACTCCTAATCGAGGCCCCTGAGCTTGCTGGGCTGCTGTTCCTCATAGAACAGAGAGTTCTGTGGGCTCTGAGACTGCCTTACCCTGATCTTCCACAGCATCGTATAGGAATATTTATCCTTTTTAAAACTTCTCAGTAGTGGTAAATATAAACTGCACTTAACATTTTGGATTTTTCCAACTTTTGCCAAGTGTTTTGTTTTGTTTTGTTTTTCAGGCTAGCAAAATAGGGTTAGCTTTTGATCCTGGACAATAGAAAAAAAAAAATCACAACTTCTAGCCAGTCATGAGACAGCAGGAAACAACCCTTACCTGACTGTGTACTTTGTTGCTAGACTATGATAGCACATAGGTCAGGGGAGCCAAATGCATTCTGGGTTTTTGGTTTTGTTTGTTTGATTTGGTTTTGCATTTATAATGCCAAAGACTTGAGAGTCACTACTAACAGAACAAGGAGTTACTGGCCAAATGATAGAAAAGTGGGATCTCCACTCACAAAATGTCTCCTCTCTAGAGGGTTGGGGAATTTCAGATGTAGAACAGAAATAATGAGGGAGGAAGAGGGTAACAAGGGAAGAAATATCCCCGTGCTTTCTGGAGCAACGGATGCCATTCAGGATCACAGATACCACCTCTCGTTCCCCTCAGAATCTAGCGTTTCTAGTTGAAGGGCTGGAGGGCGGCTGACATCCAGAGGAGTCTGACACACTATGGAGACAGAGCCCGTATATCTTTCCAGCTTTTTCTAGTCACTGTATTGAACTTCTGTCTTAGTTAGGGTTTTACTGCTGTGAGCAGACACCATGACCAAGGCAATTCCTATAAGGACAACATTTAATTGGGGCTGGCTTACAGGGTCAGAGGTTCAGTCCATTATCATCAAGGCAGGAACATGGCAGCATCCAGGCAGACATGATGTAGGCAGAGCTGAGAGTTCTACATCTTCATCTGAAGGCTGCTAGTGGAAGACTGGCTTCCAGGCAGCTACAATGAAGGTCTTAAAGCCCACACCCACAGTGACACACCTACTCCAACAAGGCCACACCTCCATATAGTGCCACTCCCTGAGCCAAGCATATACAAACCATCACAACATTTATAGTCCCAAATAAGTCCCAGCTTATATATTTTTTCTTTTTAAAAATTTTTTAAAAAGATTTATTTATTTATTTATTTATTTATTTATTTATTTATTTAATGTATATGAATACCCTGTTTTCATGCACACCAGAAGAGAGCATCAGATCCCATTATAGATGGTTGTGAGCCGCCGTGTGGTTGCTGGGATTTGAACTCAGGACCTCTGGAAAAGCAGCCAGTACTCTTAACTACTGAGCCATCTTTCCAGCCCTGAGTACTTATATTTTCAACAAAAGTAGTTACTATAGAATCTCAGAAAGTTTACAAATCTCAAGAAGCAACTGAGGGAGCTCCTGAGGCAGGGTATGTGCCATGGACTCCAGGTGAAATATCCCCGGGCATGGAAGCGACAACTGCACTTGGGGTAATAGGCGTTCTCTGTTCCTTCCAGAAGAGCATCGATCCTTTGTTTCACTCCATTTGGCATTTAATAAGAAAATAATTTAGCCTGATGGATCAGTTGTGTGTGTGTGTGTGTGTGTGTGTGTGTGTGTGTGTGTGTGTGTGCACGTGTGTGTGTGTGTGTCCATCACAAAAGCATCTTAGGGACAGGTTTAATTTTGGCTCATGGTTTTTGGCTACAGTCAGTCCATTGTGGCCAGAAGCCATGTCAGCAGGAGTGACAGGCAGCTAGTCACACTACTTTGGAAGTCAGCAAGCAGAGGGGGATAAAGGTGACTTAGTCAGTGTGATGACCCAGCCTGTGGAATGGGGCTACATTCAGGATGCTTCCTCAGTTAAACCTTTCTGGAAAGTCCCCATAAACATACAAAAGGGTGTGGTTCCCTACTGACTCTAGATCAATGGTTCCCAACCTTCCTTATGCTGCCACCCTTTAATCCTCATGTTATGGTGGCCCCAGCCATAAAATTATCTTGCTGCTACTTCAGAACTGCAATGTTGCTGCTGTTATGAATAATAATGTAAATATCTGATCTGCTGGATATGTGATTTGCATCTCGAAGAGGTTGAGAGCTACTGCTTCAATGTTGTTGTTTTTTGTTTGTTTGTTTTTTGCTTTGTTTTGTTTTTCTTTTTTTGGTTTTTCCAGACAGGGTTTCTCTGTGTAGCCCTGGCTGTCCTGGAACTCACTCTGTAGACCAGGCTGGCCTCGAACTCAGAAATCCACCTGCCTTTGCCTCCCAAGTGCTGGGATTAAAAGCGTGCGCCACCACTGCCTGGCTACTGCTTCAGTGTTAACAATGAAGGCTAACCTTCACACTGGGTTATTTATGGAGAACAAAAGTACATTTCTTTCAGGTTCTGGAGGTTGGGAAACCAAGGTCAAGGAGGAGTCTAGGTGTCATTACATGGTAGAATTTAGGCCCCTTTACCAGGACACTAATCCACACTGGGAAAGCCAGCCCTGGGTCCTGATCTCTAACTAATGCTCCCAACTCCAAAACTCTTCTTGCATCGAGGATTAGTTTCCCATGAGGTATGGAAAGAACTGAACATTCAAACCACAACGTCCTTTTACTTGGGAGAACCTCGAGCATTACCAAGTGGGTTCCTGAAGGTCCAGAGTGTAGACAAGCAAGCAGCTCCAGGTCACCAACCTGTGCAGCAGCCCAGGGCAGCCTGCAGGTAAGCTTGTGAGCAGGAAGGTATGCTTTGTACAGTACCGATGCCTGCACGCAGGGTCTCAGAACACAAAGGGCCTTGGGTGGGACTGTAGTCCCATTCTGAGATCCCGCATGCCCTCTGCGAAAGGATGCTCTGTAGACGCTCTATACTGTGCCACAGGTTACCTTTACCCCGCCTTCGCAGCCTTCCTGCAGCTGTCCTCTGCACCGACAGAGCACAGAACCTCCTAGTAACACTTAGACTCATTATCCACTGGTGGCAGCCTGCGAGCACATCCTCGGGGCTGGAGTACGAGGCCCACAGTCTGTACGTGCAGGATAGGTTGCAGCCTCTTCAGGACCGGTCAGCCAGTGCTCTCTTACCATCAACCCAGCAGGGGAAGGCGAAAGCATTCCAGATTTTGCTTTACAAATACAGCCACACTAGATATGCCTGCCTAGCGTGGCTGACGGGAGATCTCTGGGAATACACAAAGCCAGGCCAAGGTTCTGGAATGGAAGACAGGCCTGCTGTTCACGTGGTTCTTCCTAATTCTAGGGCAGCTTTCCTTCCCAGCCTGGTGCGGATTTGGCCAGGGCCCTCTGTCCTCTGAGCTGCAGTTTTCCCCCTGACCAGGAGGTGGCAGTACTTCGGGCTCCAGGCGGGCTTGCAGAGTGCTTGCTTGGGGATCATCAGAGCTGAAAGCTCCCCTGAGCACCGGAATGTTGGGGTCCTGCTCCAGGTTCTAGGATGCAGCCGGTAAATGTTCTACTGTAAAGACTCTGGGGAGCCTTTAGCTTTCCGGAGACCCCCACCACGGAGTCGGGGATGGATGCAGTCAGCAAGAGGATTTTATTATTCCAACGCACTGGGGCAGTACCACACCCGAAGGAGAGGTCTAGACCCCTCCTGACCCATTTGGCGAGCCTTTATACAGTTTTCAGAGCAACAGCCACTAGGTGCAACGTGATTGCAGAACAGTGTGACTTTTTTTTTTTTTTTTTGGTTTTTCTAGACAGGGTTTCTTTGTGTAACCCTGGCTGTCCTGGAACTCACTCTGTAGACCAGGCTAGCCTTGAACTCAGAAATCCACCTGCCTCTGCCTCCCAATTGCTGAGATTAAAGGCGTGTGCTACCACTGTCCGGCGAACAGTGTGACTTTTAAACTGATTTGTCCTTAGGGAATGAGGTGGTCAGAACTTCCCTTGTCTGTAGGTGACCAACGGCTGGTTTGCTCTGCCGACTGTGTTTACTTGCTCGGGGCACCCCCCCTACCTGCAGGTGGCCGGATGGTGTCCCCTACCTGTGGTCTGAGGAATGTAATTAGCCTCCTTTTTCCAAAAGGGAGTGGTGCCTACCTACAGGCTCTGTGACCTTTCTCTTCTAGGAGGGGAGGGGTCTGGTGGAATATTCCAAAGTTACTGAGCTGATGTCTTCACTATGAAGAAGTTGCCAAGTGCCATGCCTTTGCAGCCATGACTGAACTCAGTGTTACTTACTTGCAGATATTTAAATACAACCGGTCATTTGTTTCTACAAGCATATGGTAAATATCTTCATTATCCTTCCCAAGACTTTACCTGATTTTTCACTACTGCAGTTTGAAAGTCAGACAGGTTACAGTGCCCCGACGGCAGGTTTTGGGTTTGAGTCTTCCTTCCATTGAGCCTAGGGTGTTGAGGTAAGCCTGGGGCTGGATAACTGTAAGTTGATGTTTATATTTGATGATGAGGTTGGAACTGCAGGAAATATACATCCAGGAATGACGGAGCTGACAAGAAAATGTCTCTTCTGTCATTGTAGTATGTGCGACAGACGGGCTCTGGCTGTTGGTGGCTGGCGCCTTCCTGCCTATCAGCTCCTTTCACTGTGAGACTTTCCCTGTAGGGAGTTCACTGGCCTGTGTTCACCTGGTCTTGAGAGCTTCCCATTCTCCCCTACCCACAGAGGAGAAAAAGGGCTTTGTGTTAGGTCCTCCTCGAGGTCAGCCTGCCCGGATTTAGAATCACCTGGAAAATGCTCCTCTTGAGAGATTCTTGGAATATTGAGGGACTTTAGGATACACCTCCCCTGACTGTGGGCGGCGCTAGCGGTCCATGAGGGCGACTGCTACATGTAATTAAATAAAGGGGGGAAGGAACAACAAGAACCGTGACCAACTCCCTCGAAGTCTGGCTGTCTCGTTTTTTCCACCTCTATGAATTGTGCCCCCCTGTAAACAGGAAGGTAAAATGAACACTCTTCATTGAAGAGGCTTTTTCAGGGCTTTAGGAGCTGCTGTAGGCAGGATCTATGTATGCAGTGCTGGCTGAGGGAATAGTGTGCTTTGCCATGGATGCAGATCTGGTTTTTAAGAGGACCTGTTTTGTGTAAGATTGGCTCACTCTGCATGCTCCTATAATTGGTTTAATAAAATGAACACATGTAGGGACTGCATTACCAGACACAAAGGTTGCAGCGGCTGGATTGTTTCTTCAGGCCCATCATCGAGACCATATCTCCCAGTTTCAGGTTCGTGCTTCCCCTAGCCCTTTTGAACAGGAATGTAAACAGCAAGAGGGCCTAGGGGTGAAATGAGAGAGCTCGTGTATTTTCTAGAACCATGAAGCTTGGGAAATAATAAATATGTGGAGGAGTTCAGCGTGTAACAAGTCCTGTAGGGAAGGTGACTGTACCATGCTATGGGAGTTGGCACTACAGAGTGCAGCAGAGGGCAATGAAGGGAAGACAGGGCACAAACTGGGAGTGGCCAGCAGCGAAAGGGTCATTTTTCATTTTCAAGCTGTGTAATCATGAGGTAGTTAATTAACATTTCTGAGCCTGAATCTCTGCCTTGGTAAAATGGTTCTCATAGACGTCTTAAAACTATTAAGTGAGGACTGGAGAGATGGCTCAGCGGTGAAGAATACTGACTGTTCTTCAGAGGTCCCAAGTTCAATTCCCAGCAACTACATGGTGGCTTGCAACCATCCGTAATGGGATCTGATGTCGGGCCATGATTGGAAGTCTGTGTTTCTGGTCAAGCTAAGGTTTAAATGTTGCAGGCCCAATGGACTGTCCTCAGCCTACAAGGGATGGCAACTGTTTGCCTAAGCTCCTAGAATACAGCTTCTAACATGTGGCTACATCTCTTCATAGGTCTGTGACATTTGGTCACGTAAAAAAGGGTCACGCCCCCCAAATCCCCTCCTTAGGTAGAGGCGTGGTCACACCCCCAAGCCATCTCCAGGTTAATGAAACACCTGGAGACTTAGCCACGCCCCTTCCCAGTTACTATATCTGCCTCGCCTCTCCCAGAGGGGTGGGGGCACAATTCCATCCACGCCACTCTCCACAATGAAAATAAACGTCTTAGAATTATGGACTGTCTCTTCATCTGGACCCACAGTGGGAAGCGAGGGATCTGGCCCCTGATTAAGGAGCTGAGTCTAATCTCTTGCCTAGGACTTCTCAGTGCTCCCAGACAGTACCCTTTCACCCAAGCCTAAGCAGCTAGCCAGCTGCGCTCCAGCTAGCCTGTCTGTGGCACCTTGCGGTGACTGTGGTGCCCCCGGCTAGAGAACCCACGGAGACGGCTGCCTCGCATTCCCCAAAATGGCCCCCTCCCCCACCCACGAGCAGGGCCTGCAAAGGCTTTCCACAGCCCCCACCTGCCCATCAGACTGTGTGGGAAGACTCGAGGCCACTTCCCAAGTGTCTCCTGTCCCACCCAGAGCCGCAGCGCCCGGAACAGACATGTCGGGCTTCTTTCTACCTCACCAGGTTTGTTCCCACAATCTGATGCTCTCTTCTGGTGTGTCTGAAGACAGCTATGGTGTACTGAGAACATGAAGCTTATAAACACCCATATGTTCAAACACTGTATTCTTCCTGTCTGTTCCTCCATTCCTAGGAGATTCTGACTCAGTGGGCCCAGGAACTGTCCTCACAAGACATGAGATGCACTTTGCACTCTGGTTCTCAGAGATGTCTTAAGAGATGCTATTCTGGGAGGGCGGGGGATGAGCAGCCAGTTTCTGTGTCTTCAACTAGCTGGACACTAAGACAGTCCTGAGCCTGGCCAGGATTTGGGTTTCTTAATATCTTTTTTTAAAGTTAATTTTAGGTCAGCATGCAACATGTTTCTGCCTTGGTAAAGTAGTGTTCATAGACTTCTTAAAAATGTTAAGTGAGGACTGGAAAGATGGATCAGCAGTTAAGAGCACTGACTGCTCTTCCAGAGGTGCTGAGCTAAATTCTCAGCAACCACCTGGTGGCTCACAGCCATCTGTAATGGGATCTGATATCCTCTTCTGGTGTGTCTGATGACAGTGACAGTGTGCTCATATACACTCCAATGGCTCTTTGTACCACTGCATCGACTCTGTGCCCTGGTTTCAGCAAAGCTTTCTAACCCTGTTGTCACCAGCCACCGTAATGTTCTTGTAATACCTTCATGCCACTGTGTGTAATTGATGTATGACCTGAGAGTTAATATTGGTAATTAAGACTAGGGGGAAAGCAGAACCCATGTTTTTAATGGCTACAAGTACCATGTAAAAGCATCTCTCAGTGATTTAAAGCTTGGGCATAGCTTTAAGTCTGCTGCTTTTAAATAACCTGGCATTGTAAGAAGACGTGATTGATCCATGTCACTTGCATCGCCTGCTCACAATATACCCCACAGATATGCACAATTGTTATGTTAATCAAAATATGAAAAAGCTTAACAAGATAGAAATGTTAATTCTCCCTGTATGATCAATATACATTGTATATACATTTCAAATTATTCAACATTCCCCATAATTCTGTACAGTTGAAGTAACTTTTTAAAGGCTTTAAGAACATGAGCATGAAGGAGTGACTCACACCATCTAGGGGGCTTTCAGATGCATGTCTGCTCTTAGCTCTCCAAACCTCCGCATCAAAATGCCTCTCCCTTGCTTGTGACTGGCACCAATTACAAATGATGCTTTTCAAAATGGTCCCATTCTGTTAATCATGAACCCAGTCACCTGACAGAATACAACAAGTGTCAATCAGAATGACACGTTTCCGTTCAAGAAATCAGTCTGGGGCTGGGAGCTGGCTTTGCAGGTAAGGGTTGCTGAAACCTGAGGACCTGAGTGGGAATCCCCAAAACTCGTATGGTCAAAAAGCACTTGTAACCTCAGTGCTGTGAGGAGGGAAGGCAGGAGAACTGCTGGGGCCACATGGTTGGCAGCCCAGCTTCAGGACCCTTCCATATCTACCCACAATGTAGGAGTTACAGGCGCATGTAACCGTGGCTGTAAAATCAGTCCTGTCTTTTACATGGGTGCTAGGGATTCGAACTTGGTTCTCATACTTGCAAAGTGAGTGTTCTTGTCCTTGAGTTTGATTTAATTGTTTTTAAGACAGGATGTTACTACATAGCCTGAGGTGGCCTTGAACTTGTGATTACCTGGTCTCGGCAGACCAGATAGTTTAACTTTTTGGAAACATTTTTAAGTGAGTCTGTGCCTAATGAGATGTTTGTTTTACTTGCTGTCTTAGTCAGGGTTTCTATCCTGCATAAACATCATGACCAAGAAGCAAGTTGGGGAGGAAAGGGTTTATTCAGCTTAGTCGTCCACGTTGCTGTTCATCACCAAAGGAAGTCAGGACTGGAACTCAAGCAGGTCAGGAAGCAGGAGCTGATGCAAAGGCCATGGAGGGATGTTTCTTGCTGGCTTGCTTCTCCTGGTTTGCTCAGCCTGCTTTCTTACTGAACCCAAGACTACCAGCCCACAGATGGTACCACTCACAAGGGGCCCTCCCCCCTTGATCACTAATTGAGAAAATGCCTTACCGCTGGATCTCATGGAGGCATTTTTTCAACTGAAACTCCTTTCTCTGTGATACCTCCAGTTTGTGTCAAGTTGACACACAAAACCAGCCAGTACACCTGCCCTTTTCTGACCTAAGACAACAACCAATTGATATTATTTCTTATGGTTTTGGATTCTTCCTTCAAGGATATGTAATGCTCTGGCAGACACAGACATCTTGTAAAAGGCTAAATCCAAGCGTAGGAAGTAGTCCCAAATGCACGAAGGCATCCAAAACAGAGCTTTGCAAGCAGGTGTTTCCTGGTACGTAGGACGATGCTGCACAGGCAGAGCGTCTGTGATCTCCCACCCTCAGCTGTACAGGTAGAAGCTTCATAAGCACATGGAGAATAAAATGTTTATTTTATTTTAATAACCTCTGTCTCATCAGGCTAGTGATAGCAGTTATCCTCCTGCCTCTGAGCTACATCTTCTGTTCACTTTTATCAACCCGTGCAGATCTTGTCTCCTGGACCTGAGATCTTAGGATGTGAAAGAATGGGGTGAATTACAATCTGATGCTGTAAACAGCCTGTTTTCTGTTTCTGTGTACTTTCATACATGACTGTAAAAAAGAAAGCAATGAAGGTTGTTTGAGTTCAGAAAAACATGTAAATAAACACCAGTAAGCACATACTAAATACTGACAGAGCAGCCTTTCCCTGAACTTTCTCAGGACAGACCAGTTTAAACACAGTTGTCTGGCATGGCTATAGATTATATTTGGGAAAGCTGGAAAGCAAGGCAGGAAGCCATATCCAGAATCAGACTACACTGACCAGATTGGGTCCTGTTCTGGCATCCAACAAGAATAAACGTGTCTTATAAATGGAATGCAAATGTTTCACACAGAAGGCTTGGACTCATGTCCAAGAACCATCCAGGGAACAAAATACTCCTGAGGTCGAAGGCCCTCTGCCTAATTTTCTGGACCCTCTCTCAGGAAGGCATTGTTTGCTATGTACCATTCTTTTAACCATGTTCAGACATCTCCGACCTCAGTTTTTCATATTTGGGCTTTTGAACTCTTTCCATGTAGGTCCTCAACAGACATGTAATAGCTTTCTGCAAACTCTTGTCACACTGCTTTGCTATAGAACACTAGAAATTATCCCCACTGTGTTACTTATTTCAGGACAGGTGCTGAAACATGCTCCCCCACCACGTTCTCTGCATTTCTAAACTCCAGTAGTCACCGTTTATATTATTAGTTTGTAAGGACAACTTTGAGCAACCAGTCACTCCTCTGGTAGTTTTAGACACAGTATATCACTGCAGAGATTTAAAAGGTAGGGGCAGTTTTGATATTAACAGGATCACATTGAGATTTCGTTGATTGTTTAGGTTCAAGATCTGACACAGTAGCCTTTAGATGGCTGCAAGTAGTTGTGTTTGTAATAGAAAAGTTGAATTCATTAAAATTTAGTAAGTGGAAATATCAAGTTAGGAGTACTCATCCATACACCAGGAAGCCACTAGGTGGCATGAGTGACCCCTTAGCGTCGCTCTTCAATCTAGACTCCAGATCCTAGAACAGTTTAAAAGGGACACCTGTGGGACATAGAAGACGGCAGCCCAAATGTTAGATGTTTGTTAGTGAATTGTTGGCTGAGGATGTGATGAGGAGATGAGATCCCGAGGAAAGAGCAGGAAGCAATCTCGCCTCTTCTCTTCTTAAGTCAGCGGAAGCTTGCAAAGGACGGGGCGCTTTGCAGCAAGGGGCTTTTCTGCACCACCGCAAGCACGGCAAGATCACAAAGGTGAACTTGGAAAATGTATTAAGCGGGCGATGGTTTCTGTGGACGTGGGCTTACACCGGCAGGCACAGGTTCTTCCAAGAATACGCTGCAGTTTCTGAGAGATCAGCGCATGCTGCAGATGAGATACAAACAGATCTCTGAGGAAAGCTTCCTTTGCCAGCACTGGGGAATAGCACGGAAGAGACTGGATTTCTGTCCTTGTTTTAGGACACTGCTGTGACATCTGCCTTAGGCTGGAGCTTGCTTAAGAGCGTGGAGCTGGTCAAGGGCAAAGCTGAGTTGGCTGCCATGTGCCAAATACTTTTACTTTTGGGAAACATAAATTACTTTTGCTGCCTATACTTTTTAATTTCAATTTAATTTGACTTGCAAAACAGTTCCACCTGACTTTTCGTTGTGAACATTATACCTGCCTCAGGGTTTCTATTGGTGTGATGAAATACCATGACCAAAAGCAACTTGGAGAGGAAAGGGTTTGTTTGATTTACATATCCTGAATTATAGCCCACTGAAGGATGCTAAGGAAGGAGCTCAAACAGGCAGGAGCCTGGAGGCAGGAGCTGATGCAGAGGCCATGGAGGAGTACTGCCTACTGGCTTGCTCCTTATACAGCCTGCTTTCTTATAAAACCCCAGACTGTCAGCCCAGGGATGTTGCTACCCACCATGGGCTAGGCCCTCCTACTTCAATCACTAATTAAAAAAATACTGTACAGGCTGATCTTATGTAGGCATTTTCTCAGTTGAGGCTCCTTCTTCTCTGACGTGTCTATAGCTTGTGTCAAGTTGACATAAAACTAGCCAGCACACTTTCCTAACAATTATATCATATGAAGGGATAGATTGCTCAGTCTTTAAAAACTGTCACAAAGCAATGGACTGGGAGGAGCCAAAAGAGAGACACCTAAGCGCCCACTCGGGGCCCTGCAATGGGTGCCACTACAATGAGAGAATGAAGATGATGGAGAGAAAGCAAAGCTGAGTGGTCTCTGACTGTAGAGAGAGGGAACTGGAGGGAGATGTTGGTGTAAGAGGATATGAGGTGCCCGAGCAACCACTGGGGTTATGGTGATATCTGTGCCCTGGCTGCCTCCAAGGTCTATAGCCCTACTGCATCTGAGGTCTATGCTGATATCTGTGGCCTGTGTCACCAGGGAAGGGAGGGCATCCTCTTATCAGTGGTCTGGGCTGCTGCCTGAGACTATGTTGATATCTAGAGGCCGCCCATAGTGACTTCCTGGCCCATGCTGCTGCTGGAGCCATGTCTAGATCCAGGGTCCTATCACAGCCAGGGTCTGTGTAGATGTTGGAGGCATGTGTTACCGCCAGAGGCCATGCGAAGGTGCCTGGTCTGGGTTACTGTCTGAAGCAATGCTGATGTCTGAGCACTGTGCTGAGTTGGCCTTGCCCCTTGCCTCTGGCTGGAGAGTTGTCCCTGCCCCTCACCTGGACAGCATGGAGGAGCTGACTCTGGTAGTTTTGGGGTGGGAGAGCTGGCCCCAGTGGAGTGAGTGAGTTAGGGAGAGCTGAACCCGCCCTGTACTGGGTGTAGTACTAGGAAGAACAGGCAGCCGCTTTCCTGAGGAGCACAGTAGAGCTGGCCCTGCCCCTTACCTGCCGTGAGGTGGTATGGGTGAAGGAGGGATGTACCCTGCCTGTTGTTGAAATTTTCAATTCTTATCCAGGGTTTCTACCCCACCTTTGATCATTCAGTTCCCAAAGAAAAGCAAAGATAACCTCTATATTTACATAAGCCTTAAACAGCACAAGAACTGGGCAGACATCTGCCCTCTATGCTATAGAATCTACTTTCCTATCGATAACACGGAGTTATTACTTTCTATGTTTCATCTGGGCTGCTCTTAACTTCAATTGGCCACCCTTAGGGCCAAGTTCTCATGACTCCTAACCCTTGGCATTGTCCTCCTCCTCTTTCACCTTCTTCTCCCCTTGGGTGATTCTCCCAAGCCCAGAAATCCTAAATCCCACCTATGTCTCTTCTGCCGTCAGCACCTTTATGTTGGAGATTGGGTCTAATGCTTTGATTCAATCAGGAATCAGCATGTCCAAACACTAAAGGTTCTTCTCCCCAGTTGGTTTTTGATCAGTCAGTAAAGATGCCAATGGTCAATGACTGGGCACAGGGCAGGACCCTTAGAGATTCGAGGACAAGGACACAGAGAGAAACAGGACAGACTCTCCATGACTTGGGGTAGAAGGATGGGATGCAGAAGCGGCCAACCAGCCTTGTGAGACTGGAGCAGCCGCGGAAGATTTAGGAGTGGCCAGCCTTTGAGGTAGCCAGTACATTTTAAAAATAAGCTAGTGTGTGTGTGTGTGTGTGTGTGTTTCAATCATGGATCCAAAGACAGCTCTTGGGCAGGTGCGTGCGTGCGATCCGTTGGGAGCCAAAGCTGTGTAGCTGAAACTCACCACAACATCTTTATTTACCAATCAGAAATAACTTGGGGGCAAGGTCACACAGTGTCATTTGGGTCTACATGAAGATTCTCTCTGGGACAACCAGGCCTTGGTGCCCCATATTAGCATTAGAATACAAGCAGCATCAAGCCAACCCACTACACCTACCCACCTCCTGCAGGCAGATGAGCTACCCCCCCAGGTTGTGAAAGCAAGAAGAACTGGCCCCACCACTCATTGGCTATAGTACACATAAGAGTGGGCCCTGCACCTCACCTGGGCAGCATCGTAGAGCTTCCCCTGCTTTCATCAGTACAGGAGAACTGGTAGGCTCACCAACTCAGCTCCCACCCAGGCCCAGATCCAGGGCTTTGAGTTGGCCCACTCCAACATCCACCCTATCTACGAAATACTAGAATACTTGAAGGGGCCAGTCCTGCAGACCCAAAGCTGTAGGGTCTCCATGACACAGGGCAACAACAGGATATCCTAGAGGAGTCTCGGTGAGGATCGAGTATTGATAGTGTAACAGAAGCCAGAGGCCTCCAACAGACCACTGGCTCATGAGTGTTTGCAAGTAAAGCTGTTTGGGCAAAGGCGTATACTGTGGGACACACCACAGCTTCCACAGTGACATTTATTTATTCATTTATTTCTATTCTTTGTTTTCTTTTGGGGGGAAGGTTGCAAAGACAGAAGGCAGGTATGAAAGGATGGGGAAATGAGTGGGATTGGGGTACAAGATGTGAAATTACAAAGAACCAATAAAAACTTTAAAAAAGAAGCAGTGAGCTTTTGGCTGTGTAGGTGTATCTTAAAGGTGGTTACCATGTATCTTAAAGGTGGTTAACATGTGCTTCTTAAATAAGGAGTTTGTTTTGTGAGTATAAAACTGTGGGGAAATATTAAATGCCTCATCCATTCTTATGTAGAATGAAGACCGAAATGCCCTGAGCAGATCTGTAGTCATTTGCCCTGGCTAGGAGGAGGGGAGAGTGGGTAACAATGGCTTTCACCCAGCTGGAGCAGGAAGATAGCAATACTGATGACGTTAGACCCAAGTCACAATATGGTATAACATACACATTGAGATCACTGAATTCGAGGCAAGATGGGGCAGTGTGCTGGTCTTGCCCAGCATTTTGATAACTGTTTGGAAGATGTCATCCCTGCCCTGGAAGGTGAGCAGGAAATTATCTGAATTAATTGCTTATGTGGAATCAACGTGAGTTTTAGGGAACAGCCATTTCTAATATGGAAAGTGTTGGTTGTTTGCTTACAAATTTGAGTTCAGAGAAGTATGCAAATTCTGTGGTGAGTACAGGGCTACCACCGTTCAGTGACTCATGTGGCAGTTAGACGAAGGGCTGGAATTCCAGTTCAGGTGACCTCACTAAGCGCTTACTAGTCTTCAAAGCCTCTGTTCCCATCTGCTCCAGGAGTGCAACATTCACTCTGAGAGTGATAGACACAGGTGCTTGTCAAATTCTAGGCAGGCGAGAAGTCTCAGTAAAGGGTAGATGATGGCTATCTGCTATCAGCTAGTATAGACTGAGCCTTCTGATCTCCAGGCACTGAAGCAGTGCTCACGGAGGCCACTGGGTGGCACCAGTGAGGCTTGCCCACACAGCAACAGAACACCGAAAACCAGTAAGGACCACAATTGTCTGGACTCAATCCAAACCACTGGGTTCATTCTTCTGTTTTTAAGCTCCTCTCTGTCTCTCTGTTGGTCTCTGTCTCTTTCTGTGTGTCTCTGTCTCTGTTCCTTTCCTCTCCACCCCCATCACATTGTTACTCCTGAGCTCAAAACAATTCAATCTTTTGATTATTTATTATTTATATGATCAGAACACTGACTTGTTTTTCGTGGAACTCTACTTATGCATTTTCTACTCTAAAAATGCAAACGTGTATAAATGTGCCATTAACGAACACTAGAAGTCCAAACAGTTTCAAGCATGTGTGGTTAATCTTGAGTTTTTGCCGTGACAGGACTTAGAATCACCTAGGAGACACACTTTGGCTGTGCCTGTGAAGGTCACTCTGCATGTGGACAGCATCAGCTGAGGCCCTAGACTGAATAAAAGTGGAGAAAGGAGAGATCTGAGCCCCAGGCTCCATCTCTTTCAGGTCCCTTACTGCTGACGATGCAGTACACAGAACTGCTTCACATAGAACGTCTTACACCGTCATGTCATGCCCACCATGACAGTCCTCTGTATCCCGAAACTGTGACCACCCCCCTAAATAATCTCTTCACTCCTTCAGTTGCTTCTTGTCAGATATTTTGTCACAAGAAGAAAAGTAACTAATAAGGAGGCTTCTCTGTGCCGGAGCAATTGCCCAGCGTCTTGGAAGCCTTGAAGCGATCCCCAGAAATAGGGGGGAAACAAGCAAGCAAGCAAGCAACCAACCAACCAAACATCAAATGACTTCATCTCAGAGTGCTATTCCAGGCAGGGCTGTCTGCTTCCTGAAATGCCAAGCTCTTTTCCAGGACATTTCCTGAGATCTGCTGCCCTCTGGCGTTTGCATACGGAACCTTCACCTTTGCCTGAGACACTGTAATACTCTAATTCTCTCACACCAGAGAGCTGGGGTGTGCTGGTTTCTCCGGAGAAATTCAAGTATCTTTTCAGAGGACCCCCAAGTTTCATTCCCCCGCCCCAGTAAAACTACAAGGTCTGATGCTCAATTCAGGGTTGTTTACTTTGGGAATCTGGGAGAACGCATAGCAGAGATACGTTTACTTGAACCAAAACCAAGAGAAAAGTATCTGTTCTCTCTGTCTCTCTGTCTGTCTGTCTCTGCCCCACCCCTGCCTCCCAGGGATCAAGCAAGTATCTCAAGCACCTGCCTTATCATTAAAGGATTCTCTTAAGAGAATAATGAACCCCACCGATTCTTGGAGTTGGGAAGCTGTGTGGGGAGAAGACTGGTGGATGTGGCCCTCTCCAGGAATTTTGTTGGTGGAAATTAACATGATAGATATGTTTATTCATCTGTTTTTAAAAAGAGTCCACAAATTGTAGACGAAGAGACATCCTCCTTTAACAGCTATTCCTGTTTTCTTTGTACACTACTCAAACTCAGGGTTGTGCATTTGCTACCTAAGTGATGTACTATTATGCCTCGCTCCCAATTCTGTGAGTCACTTTTTAACTGTTTTATTTTGAAATTTTGTGTGTGTGTGTGTGTGTGTGTGTGTGTGTGTGTACAGGTGAATGCATGGCCAATAGAGATCACAAGAAAGCATCCCCCCCCCACCCCGGAGTTACAGGTGAGCCACCTGATGTGGGTACTGGGAACCAAACTGGCATCCTCTGAAAGAGTATGGCTCTTAACCACTGAGTGTCTAGCCCCAAGAGTCACTTTTTAAAGCATCCTCTTCTGAGACTGTTGTCATCTTGGTTCTGTGGGCAGCAGATGGTTTCGAACCCAGCTCCCTGGTGCTTGAACCAAGGCTCAGTGAATGTAGCTCAGATAAAGTAGCTCACACAGATATTGTCACTGGTTTGGGACAACTGTATGTTCCCCTGGTTCCTTTATTAGAAGAGTGAGCAGAGCCTCCTAATTTCCATGATGTTTTTATTTAAACTGAATATTTTACTATTAATTCCTGATCAGGATGAGGGAGGAGGAGGAGGAAGAGGAGGAGGAAGAGGAGGAGGAGGAGGAGGAGGAGGAGGAGGAGGAGGACTTTCTGTGTCCTGGGCTCACTGTTATATTGGTGCTTGGGTTTACAATGTAGAAGCATATTTCATGCCATTCTCTAAGGACCCCTGCTTGATGGTTATGTCCCTGTGAGAATGGTGGGTTCTAGCAGGTGGGGCTGGACATTTGTCCATGGTCTGGAGTTCCTGGGGAGAGCATTTGGTGCCTGCTGAAAGGCTTAACCCCAGGTTAGGGGACCAGAGATGCAGTGCTGTGGTGGAGATTTCAGGCAACATTTCCAGGCCTCCCTGACACAAGGGCTGGTCTGTGGAGTTCTGACAATGGCTTTCCAGCTACTGAAGCTGGTGGGAGGCCTGGGTGAATTCTGGCTGCTGGCTGAAGTCAGTAGATGGAGTTACGTCCATTTTGCCCTATGTTGATGGACATTCCTTGGTTAGAGTCCCTTGGGGCAGTCATCCACCTTCATCCTGCGGGAGCCCATTCACCGATGGCTCCTGTCTCAGAAGGGCTGAACACATTTGCTACAAGCTTGATTTTTCAGCCGAGAAGGTGCTTCTTGCATTCATAGCAACATTTTTCTTCTCAGGCAAGCTTGAAAAGCTAAAAAGCAAAAGGTAAAAGCTAAAGGTTCTGTTGCTTACAGAAATAAGGACATGAGTGACTTGAATGAGTTCAGGGAGCTTTTGTCTTTGCCTTAGTTTCAAAACCTGTTTGAGTAAGAGTATTACTTCCATTTCCGGTCTCTGTCAAGAATGACTTCAGAAAGGAGGGCTTTGTTTGTCTCCTAGTTGGAGAGGATACAGTCCATGGGCTGGGAAAGACTGCGGCAGCAGTGGCTGCGGCACTGTCGACAGTGTCCGGTGATGCAGTTGGTTACATCATGGCTGCCTCGAGGATGTAAAGGGCTCGAGCTAGCAGCTGACTGAGCTAATATCCTAAAAGCCTGAACCCGATGACCTATTTCTTCCATCCAGACCTCATCTTTTAAATTTCACAACCTTTCAAAATCGTGTCAGTAGTTGGGGATCAAGTATTCAAACAGCTGAGCTTTTGTGGGTGCATTTTACAGATACACCATGATAGGAAATAAAACTTAACCTGGAGCACGCACTGAACAAACACTCAAAAGTGGAGTCGCTGTGTAGGCAGTCACTGAGGAGCGAGGCTTTGGGGAGGTGCAGTTACTAGGAGTCCATTGGGACCCTCGAGCTGCGTCTGTTGGGAGCAGTGTGGAACAGAACACGCAATGTTTGCTTGATGTTATGGTTTGAATCTGAAATGTCGTCTGAAGGCTCAGTCTTGGTTGCCTGCTGGTGGCACTTTGGGAGTGGTGGAAACTCTAGAAGGTGGGGCACAGTTGGAGGACAGAGGTCACAGTCACTTGGCCTTGAGGATTTGTACGATCCCTACACCCCACACCCCTTGCTCTTTGCTTCTGCTCCACTATGATGTAAACCACTTTGTTCTAGCTTCGCTCCCAGCCCTGGGTCTGCCTCCTCATAAAAGGGTGCAGAAGCAATGGAGCCAATTCCCCGGAACCTCCGAGATGCTGGGAATTAACACAGCCTTGTGACTGCTAGACAAATAGTTTACGAACTGAACTACCCATCCGACTCAGGATGTGTTTCTGACTGGTGCCTCCGAACAGGAAGGAAGCCACACTGACCACTGTGGTATGCTCTGCCAGCAAGGAATTATTTTTAAAGTATGGTAACCACTTAACCCCCAACCAGATATTTAAATTATTTTTTACTTAAAAGGTGCACTTATACACCTCGTCTGTTATAACATGTATAGTTATTTTGAAGGAAGCAAGCATGTGTGTTTGTGTGTGTGTGTGTGTGTGTGTGTGTGTGTGTGTGTGTGTATAGTTAATGTTTTACCTTTGCTTTGGTAATTGGAAATAATTTATGAAGAATGCTTTGTTGACTATACTTTGTTTAGAAAAGGAAATGAGAAACCTGGGGAAGCCTGTGGTACTTTTTCTTTTAATTTAAATTATTTTATTTATTCACGTTCCAGTTGTCCCTCCCCTCAGTCCCCCTCCCACGGTTCCTCATCCTGTCCCTCCCCCTTGTCGAGGGGACACTATAGGCTATGCCTGAGCATGGCTTTAAGGTGAGGGGTTTGGTCTGAGAAGTTCAGGCTCTCAGCCTTTGTTCTTGGAGGGTGAGACCTTGACTTTTGTCAGCACCTTTCCCAAGCAACCTTTTTGGCTCAGCACACGCTAGCTGAGTGCCCTGGAGGGTCCAGTGCCTTTGTCTGCTAAGCCATCTCATTGGCCCTGCCTGGTGGGACCAGTGAGAGGGATCAAAGGCAATAACCTCAGAACATTAACAGTTTGACTCAGAGCACCCATTAGGCACCTGCAGTGCCTATTTATTGCGTGTGTGCTTTTGAGACAGGTCTCCTTTGGCCCAGGCTGGCGTCACACTCACATGTAGTAAAGGCTGGCCTTGAACTTGTGATGTTTCAGCATCTACTTCCCGAGTGTTGGGATTACAGTCATGTGCCCCCACACCTGGCTCCATCACTGTCTCATTTAATCCTTACTACTCTCTTAAACTCCACCAATGATAAAACAACAAAGGGTTCAATTACTTGGTCTGAGTTGCCATTCCCAAAGACGAGTAGTAACCCTTAAAATTTACAAAGATTTGTCAGGCACTGAGGGCCAGGCAAATGCTTTGCCCAAATCATTTTCTTTAACTATCACTGATCCTTGGAGGAAAATCAGAATATAATCGTCATGTCTTGGAAGAGGGCACAGGGGGAGAGCTATTAAAAAGCTTGGTCAGAGTACATACACACTACTGCACATATCTAGGAAGATGTGAGAACTAACTATGGATTGAGGAATGGAATTTGTCATGAAGACCTCACTTGGCCCAGTTGGGTTTGCTTTTGGTTTGTCTGAGATATGGACTTGGCCTGAAGCTTAGGCTGACTTTGAACTCATAACCTCCCAAGTGTTAGAATTGCAGGCATGCACCACCATGTTCACCTCCAGTCATTATTTGAAGCACATTTCATATTGATGTGTAGGACAAATGTAACAAGTGTGTTCCTCTACACGGACACAAGTCTGGAGGAGACCTTCTCTTGCTGGGGCTTGATTCAAAGAGGACACAGACAGCAGGTGTCATTCTCAAGAAGGAGTAGTCAGCTACCCCATAGCCTGTGAGAGTCCCTGTGACCTGAGATGTGCAAAGGAAAATAAAACAACCCTTTCTGGGAGGAGGCCTGGCCTGGGGGAAACTCCTGCCTGAGAAGAGCCTGTGAATTTGGCCTCCAGTGATTTCTGTCTGATGATGGGCAGAGAGTGAGAATCTGGACAGTGAGTTTGTCACAGAGGAGAGGCCAAACTTATTTTCCTCTGGACCCCTGAGGATGAATGGGGGACCTGGTGTGAAGAAACAACTTAGAAAAGGTGCCTCACTAAATAAAGGCCTGAGAGTCCTTTTCCATTAGGAAGGAACATGGTTACCCTAGAACCAAATGATGTGGTACTCTGTTGCGGGACTCTTTAAATTCACGTGGCTTAAAGAACTAGAAAGACAGAATTAATACTAAGACCAGAAGGAAGACACTTCTCAAACCAAAGGAAGGCAATTATACATGGGGTTCAGGAAAGCATTCTATATAATTTGGGCAAGTAGAGAGTTTTTCTATTTGTAATTTAAAAAGGGCTTCCCTCTGAGAGCCCAAAGGGTCACACAAATTGGAATAAGTTAGAGAACCTCATAGGACACTTTTTCCAAGTTGAAGAGTATGATAATGTATTTGTTTAATGCACAGCAGGTCATGGCCTGAGGTTGTCAGGGAGAACATTTCTGTATGTTTTACTTTGAGATTCAAATGTTGAACAAAATAGCTAAGTAATCTTTAAAAACCGAAATTCACACAGCCACTTGAGTATTGAGGCCAGCCTGGTCTCCCAGAAAAAAAAACAAGATTAAAGGGTCTGGGAAATGAGTCAGAACACTCTGACCATTTTTTTTCATGTATATATCTGTGGTATATACTTGTGTAATTGCTTTAAATGTGTGTGGACGCATAGGTGTGTGCATGTGTCCTTCTTGATTACGCGCCACCTTGTATACTGAAGCTCAGTCTCTCACTCAGACCTAGAGTTCAGCTCAGCCAGCTTGCTTCAGTAGCCCCCAGTTTGCCTGGTGAACCCTGGGGATCTGAACTCTGGTTGTCACACTTGTGAGAGGAAAACTTTGCCCACTGGGCCATCCCCCGAGCCATCATGGCCGTCTTTGCAAGATATTTTGTTCAAATGTCATCAGAATTTTTGTGCTTGTTTGTTTGTTTTGTCAAATCGTCTTTGCAAGATATTTTGTTCAAATGTCATCAGAATTTTTGTGCTTGTTTGTTTGTTTTGTCAAATCGACACAAACTAAGGGCATCTAGGAAGCAAGAACCTCAATTGAAAAAAAAAGTCTTCATCAGATTGACCTGTAGGCAAGTCTGAGGGGGCATTTTCTTTATTAATGATTGATGTGAGAGGGCCCAGCACTCTGTGGGCAGTGTCAGTCCTGGTCTGGTGGTCCTGGGTTGTCTAAGAAAGCCAGCTAAGCAAACTATGGAGCACAAGCCAGTAAGCAGCATTCTCCATCCTCTCTGGATCAGGTCCTGCCTCCAGGATGCTGCCCTGATATCCCTCAGTGATAGACCCTAAGCTGTAACATGGCATTTGCCCCTCTACCCAGTTTCTTTTGGTCGTGGTGTTTGTTTATCAGAGCAATAGAGTGCAAACTAAGACAGTTTTCTTGCAGTGTATCTTGGTATCTTAAATACTCTAGTTAGTTGGGCAAAGTGATAGGTTGTGCCCCCAGCATTCAAGAGGCAGAGACCAACTGATCTCTGTTAGTCAGAAGCCAGTCTGGTCTACACAGTGAGACCCTGTTTAAGTAATTAAATAATCTATAGATAGATAGCTAGATAGATAAATAGATACTCCAAGAACATCTGTGAAGTGCTTGCATTACTTTATTAGAACCACAAAACAAGGTATGTTTCAAATTCATAATAAAAATATTATAATAAATAGAAAATAAATAAATATAAATAGGCTCATATTACTTTCATGAGTATAAAATATAGCAATAAATATTTTTAAATAAGGGGTGACTGAGTGTTTTCATAAACACTTTGAAATAAAAATAATAGCTTATCAGTTCTTGTTCTGCTGACACACTGAGGGAGGACTATTCTCTCCTTAACAAAATTTTGATGAAAACTTACAAACAACTTGTATAGTAAATATGAGAGAAGTGAAGGAGGCAACCATGCTGAGGTAGCTGTGCCACCTTTGGGGGTACGAGAATGTGTCAGGAGAACAGATTCCTGTGGGAACTGAAGGTCAACCAGGCCAAGACCTCCGATTCTTAACCCGCCTCTTATTAACCTTTCTTTGGTTCCTATTTTTGTGAAGAGGGCACAGTGGGGAAGGGCCTTGAGCCCTTCAGGAGGAGCTCAGATAGCTCATCACCCTGTTGATCGTCATGACCCGGGTGCTGAAGGCATGGAGCAGGATGCAGAGCTTCATTTTCACTCTGTAAGGGTCTGCTTCTCCCACGGGAGGTTTCTGGTGCAGAGTCTCGCCGTTACGATTCAGAGACTACAAAGAAACACCAAGCATAGCATACATACAATTTAAAAATTAGAACATTTATCTGCAAAAAAGGGATACAGTCAATGCACAGTCCAGGGCCTGCAACCTAGTCCCTCATTACACGCCTAGACTCCTCTCATATCTACTCCTGCTGGGTTCCTGGTGGAAAAGAGGGAAGACATGCTCTTTTGCAAGCACATATTTAAGTCTTTAATAATCTTTGACAAGACCCCTAAACTGCCCAAAAAATACAATCGACATTAGAGTTTGTCTCTCAGAAGGTATGAGTCATGAGGTGGCATCTGCAGCAATAGCTAATTAAGTTTTATAAGCTATGTTGAGAAGCCCTGTCCTTTTAGAGGAGGGAGCTGGGATGGGTGAGTGTCTATGGGTAGAGCTCACTGCTGACGACAGACCCATTTCTGATAGACATGCTATTTGTGTTAGATAAGCAAGCCAGTACCATGTTTCCCACTTGCTCCTTTGATTTCATAACACAGAATAAGAGCTTATGTTTCTATGAGGTTTAAGATTTTTGCTTGCTCCTCACAAAATTCCGAGAGAGAGAGGGTGTTTAATGACATCCTATTTACAAACAGGCAGACAGGAGTTAGCTCTATTAGCATAGTTGACTGGTCCCTGGTAGACCTCTTTCTACTACCCAAATCACCTGACTTCTGGACTTGTATATGCAATATCCATCACAGATCTCTGTTTGGTAGGTTGCTTGACACCTGCATAAACTTTACTGTCTTTCAAATAAGTCATCTGGCAATATGCAATGTCCTGGGTGGTTTTATGTTAACTTGTCAAAGCTAGAGTCATTTTGAGAGAGGGAAACATCAATCGAGAAGAACACTTCAAGCCAGATTGGCCAGTGGGCAAGCCTGTGGTCATTTTCTTGATTGATGGTTGATGTGGGAGGGCTCAGCTCACCCTGGCCTGGTGGCCCTGGGTGCTACACAGGCAAGCTGAGCAAGCCACACGGAACACTCCAGTCACCAGGGTTCCTCTACAGCATCAGCTCTGCCTCCATTCCCCTGGGTGACAGACTCCCTACATTCTATAAGACGAAATAAACCCTTTCCTCCCCAACTTGCTTTTGGTCATGATGCTTTATCAAAGAAATAGAAACCCTAACCCAGACAGTGCGTATGGAATGAAAATAATTGCTTTTCAGACAGTGACTTCTGAACACGCTTTCAGCCCTGCCTTAGTGGCCAAGGCGCTCATCTCTGTTGCGTGCGCATTTCTGTGCCTTGTGTAACCGTTGTGCAGCAGGTTCCCACAGATGGCTAACGGCATTTCCTAGATGTAAGATCCCTTTTCATTTTGGTTCAAAATAGATTGAAATTGGACACCAGCCCCACATGTTTTCCTTAGTAATATTTGAATATGTATGCAGCCCCTACAGTGTCCATCCTGTACATTTTAAAAAGGACACGTGTATGTTTGCGTGTATTGTATGTGCTCACACATGCACATATCTGTGCCTACACCATGCAAAAGCCAGAGAAGGGATCCTGTGTCTCTCCATCTTATCTCTTTGAGGCAGGCTCTCTCCATGAACCTGGAGGTTTCATGGCTAAATCTGCAGCAAGAAAGCCTTCATGGTCCTCTGGTCTCCACTCTCTGGAGTTAGAGAGCAGTTCAAGACCATGCCCTGTTTGTAACATAGGAGCCCCAGGCTAAACTCAAGTCCTCATGGCTGCATTGCAAGTGCTCTTAATCACTGGACTGTCTCTCCAGTCCTAATCTTGAACCTTTAAGAGAAGAATGTATTTAAAACAACAACAACAACAACAACAACAACAACAACAACAACAACAACAAAATCCTTTTGTAGGGGACCTAGTTCATCCTCTTAAGCTTCAGTTTCCTCCTCTGTACAGACCGTATTTGCTTGTTGTGGGGATGGAATGGGAAAAGGCATTTGAAAAGAGCCTGATTTGTACCCCGAAGTCAACAAGTAGAAGGCTGCTTGCATTTGCCCTTACTGTAGAGGGCACCCTTGAGGCTGTCTTAGCAAATGTAACCTTGCAAGGCCTTTCCTGGGTGGGAGATGGGGGATGGGAGGGGACATTCAGGTCTCTCCCAATCTGAGACGTGCTGATTTTATTATATCTAATAAAGGACCTCTCTTCAATGTGAAAGGGAGCCCTTGCTGCCAGCCATTGCTGACAGGAGGAAGCCTTACCTGCATCAGCTCATCAATAGCGATCAGCATGTTTTTGTCCAGAATGATCTGCTGGTGATTATGATTCTGAAGCGCTGCATTTATGGCCTGGAACTCTGTCTGGTACATCTTCAAGTCCTCATAGATGCTACCAAGGCACAGGGTCTAAAGGGCAGGACAAAATGGGGAAGGAACCATTGAGACGGGCTGGAGCTACATGATCCTGCTGTATTTCAGAAAAGTGGTGTGGCTTACCATCATCAAAGAAGTCTTTTGTGGGGGCAGGCAGCTCCCTCTCTAGAGGAAAGAATGATCAGGCATCAGTGTTATGAATCTGCTATGAGGAAGGAACCTTTAGAGTGCTTACTTACTATTATGGAAGAAGTCTCTCTAGTAGCCAGGCAACTCTCGTTCTAGAAGAAAATAATATACCAAGAATGACATCATCGTCGTCGTCATCATCATCATCGTCATCATCATTTGTTTTTCTGAGACAGGGTTTCTATTGTAGCCCTGGCTGTCCTGGAACTTACTCTGTAGACCAGGCTGGCCTCAAACTCACAGAGATCCATCTGCCTCTGCCTTTTAAGTGCTAAGATTAAAGGCATTTACCATCACCACCCCCTGGTCATTCATTCTTAATATAAATCTCTCTGATATTTTTTTCTCAATCTAACTTTTCATTGCAGTAAAAAGCATAAGGAACACTGCCATCATAACTACGTTTGGGTGGAAATGTATAGGTATCCCATGTACACGTGCATGCAGGTGCGTGTACGTGTGGAAACCAGAGGACGAACCTTGGGGTCTTTCTCAAGTGCGTCTCCAGACAAACTTTTTTTCTGACACAGGTTCTGTCACCGAGCCTGCAGCTCATTGATTCAGCTAGACTAGCTGGCCCAGGTATCCTCCTGCCTCTGCCTACGCTTGCACTGAGGCTGCATGTGAAGCCGACACACCCGGCTTTTATATAGCTGCTGTGGATCCGAATTTAGGTCCCCAGGCTTGTGGAGTAAGCACCTCACTAAGGAGCGTCACCTGCTACCCCCTCCCCTTTCTTTCTAAAGACGGAATCTTGTTGTGTATCCCTGGCTGGGCTGGAACTCACTATGCATACCAGGCTGTTAACAGAAGCCAGCCTTCCTCTACCCACTAAGTGCTGGAATTAAAGGTCTATACCATCACGCCCAGCTCGTTCCTGACTATATCCTTCAGTTTCTAGAAGTATTTGTATGGTTGAGACTTTTTTTTATGAAACTCTCATGTCTGATAGCTATAAATAAATGTCTGGAGACAGCTGAGGTCAACTGCACAGCTCTTAATTGTGGTTTTTTTGGGGGGAAGTCTTCCATACCTTGTGTAGTTCCAGGGGTAAACAGGCCTCCAGTGTACTGGTTTTGTCCCGTGTGATGTCTTCATGATTGACGTCTTCAGCAGTGCAGGAATAATGTTTTAGTTTTTCTCTGGCCTGGGAAAACCATAAGGAGAAGCTGAGGTGAATCTCTCAGCAAGATAGCTGGGTCCCTCTGAGATCCCAGCCGATCAGCAGAGCCTAGGCTGGCCACTCTGAACTGTCATCTTTCTAGTTTGTAGGACACTCAGTCAGCAGAGCCTAGGCTAGCCACTCTGAACTGTCATCTCTTTGGTTTGTAGGACACTCAGGCTCTCCCTAAGATGAGAAGAGACCGACCTCCCGCACACTCTCCCCACCCTTCCTCCCCCTTTTCTTAGGCAGGCTGCCAGCAGGATATTTTCCCACCATGTGAACGCAGGGGTGGTTGCCACAGGCTGTGCTAATCAGCATCAGCACCACCCTGTGCGGCTGGCTTCTGGAGATTCCTGTTGTTTTTCCTTTTGCCAAGCAGCTGTGCCCTCTGAATATCTTTTTTCAAGTATAACTTCTGAAGGGGAAACTGTTAACGCCACAGCTTGATGGCTGTAACAAACTTGCAGGCCTGAAATACTAGTTGAGCTTTAATTTACATGCACAGGAGCTGTCTCTTACTCCCTGGTGTGCTGGAAAGCACCACTGAACAGAATTACACAACATATTAAGAAGTCAACAGCTCTCTGACTGAAGGTTGGGGTGACTTTTCCATTCAACTGTGGTACTGGGGTGTGAAAAGAGCAGGGGGCAATGTGCCCTCCTGGATTCCAAGTTCAAATAGAGAGCAATGGTGACCCAGACTAAGACAAAGTTGAATTCTATTGTGTCTTGAAGCCCAGCACTGTTATTTGGCAATAGAGGAGTGAGGAGCATCTCGGTAGCTTTGAATGCCTTCATCCCTTCCATACAGAACCTCACCTTAGGAAAACAGTCTCTCCTTTTTGCAGGGATTCCTTAGGGAACCGCCCTTAAGATTTTTCCTTGATTTTAAGGTACAAGTGTGCTGCCTGCATGTATGTCTGTGTACCACATGCACAGTGCCCACAGAGGCCAGAACATGACAGATTCTCTATGACCAGAGTTACACATGGTTGTGAGCCACCATGTGGGGGCTGGGAAACTCCGGACCTGTGGAAGAGCAGTCAGCTTTCTTAACCACGGAGCCATGTCTCCTGCCTGGGAAGAGCTCTGAGGAACAATCAGCACATTATGCAAGATTAGAAGGGAAGGAAGGAATTCTCCAAGAAGGCCCGTGGAGTGGAGCTTATCTTGGGATAGTCAGAAGACAAGTGAGAAGATCTTAAGAAAGATTTAAAAACACAACAGAATGACAGGAGTTCCCCTCCTCCCTCCTCTGTTCTGTGTGCTTATGAATGCTCACCCCGTTGGAGAAAGAACTCAGGTACTCATTCATGATTAAGCCAAATTCTACCATGGAGCTCCAGCCCCAGCAGCTGCAGGATATCTTGAAATGCACATTAGCACTTGCTGTAGCTTTGTAGCAATAAGTGAGAGGAAGCTGTGGCAATTTTACAACAGAAAAGGCTATTTTGCATTCAAGTATGAAACCTGAGAAAAGCGAATGGAGCTGTGAATAAAACTGGATCACACTTGCCCAGAAAAATGGAGGTTGGACAGGACATCTGATATCTGAGTCCTCCCTGAGATATATCCATCCAACATGGAACTGCATCACTGTGCTGAACATTGGTGAGCAGTGCGAGAGACAATCTAACTCATCTCTATGGCTTGTGAAGCACAGAGAGTACCTAGTGATGGTCTCCCTGTTCCACCTGCCGTGAAGCAGAAGCAGAGAGCACCGACATGCCACACAGGCAGGCAGGCTGGGAGGGACATTGTAAGCACCCACTTTCCTTTGGGGAGACACAGCCCAAACTGATGCCATTGTAATTTATTACCGTTCTTCCTTTCTCTGGAGACACAGTTTCCTTTAGATTATATTTAGAAGGTTTGCAAAGTTTCCTCTACCGTTCCTGCCAGCTACCCATAACTATGGCTTCCCAGCAGATACCAGATAGGTTAGAAGTCATTTCAACAGCAGAGCTTTGAAGCCAGATGGACACGAGAAACTCACCGTCTTCACCATGTCATCCGTGGTCTTCAGCAGGTTTTGGGACTGGCTAAGACACTTGGCAGGTCCAGAGACTGGTAGGACCCTGGCCAAACTGAGGTGGTTTAGGAGGACAAGGGTGGCCAAAACGAGGAGGTCTGGAAGGGAAACGAGGGGTAGGTGGAGCTGGTTAACCTGGTTTTGACCTGCCTCTTTCTTCAGCCATTCTGGCAATTTTTGTCATTTCTTCTGGGTACTGACATCCCTCCACCCAATATTTAACCTCTTCCTCGGGGCTAACAGATGAAGCAAGACCTCCCAGATCTTGTTTGGGGACTGGCTGAGACCTGTATTTTCCTTACTCTAGCTTCAAGGCTGGACTTTAGTTTTCTTCCGTGAAATGGGCATAGCGATAGCCCTCCCGGGTTGTTCTATAATGAGGAGACCATGCCAGATGCAGCGCAATCTAGCACGACCATCCTTCCCCTCTTCCTTCCCTTGGCCTGCAATCGCTGGCCACCCATTAGTCTCCCTTAGTGGGTCCAGGGCTTCGGTCTGCTCTTTTCCAAGGCTTCCCTGATCAGGTCACCCTGGTCCCCGGCCCTCAGCTACTTACAGCGTGATTGACACATGCTGAACCGGCACTGAGAGGAGCAGCTGGATGCCGAGGGTGAGGCGGTTGGAACACTGACCCTGGGGGACACATTTTTATAATTGTCTGGATAGCCGGCAGGACTTTCCCAGGACTGTGTCTCTTGCTTTCTCTCTCTGTCTCTACATCAGCTTCTCAAGGACAAGTGCGTCGATCGCCCCCTGGGGCGCGTGGCGCTTTCGAATTAACTCTCGGAGTGCCCGTCTGAGGAGATTCGGGACCGTCCCACTGCCCACCGCACTCAGAGCGAAAGCAAAACCGGCATGCGAGTAGCCGCCTTGTCCTTGGACAGGTCTGCCCCGCCCCACTAACCCCCTAGCCTTAGCACGCTGCCCAGTGCCCCTTCCAAAGAATCCCAAGCTACCTACTTGTCTCTCCACCATGGACACTGAATCCCTGACTCAATGTGTTTTGCGAATGTGTCTTGCCTTGAACATTAAAAGGAACAAAACCGATGTGGTGGCTATAGATCACTTAAAACTCGGTTCTGGCAGTTTTAATTTAGTGCTACGACTACACTGTATCTTGGCAGAAAAAAGGCCCAGAGGGAGAGCAAGGCCATCGCTCTGCAGGAGGCAGCAAAGACTGCTTCCTGCAAGCCTCAGGATCTGCAAGGAGGCATTACCTGGCTGGGAATGAACACAGTAGAGAGGCAGAGGGGAGATGGGAACGGAGAGTGCTACAAGTTGTGATACTGGTGGGGATACATCTTGCCATTGCGGAGAGATTTTGGACAACATCCTTAGCCTCTCTGGAATTTTAGCATAGAGATACCCTTGGATGTGCATGATGGAAGGATCCCTTCAGCAGCAATGTAGACGCTGAACGCAAGGGTCCAGCTCAGATCCAAGAGAGTAGATGGCAGGATATGGCCATTCCAGGGCTCCATTCAAGATGGAGAACAAAGGAGAGCTGAAGGGATTCCCAGTGAGGCAACAGGCTTGCTAATTCCCCAGGCTGATTGAGCGTAGTCCCAGTTGCTGCAGCGGAGGTGCGAGAGTTCGAAGCTTGCAATGGCAAGTTGTATTTTGGAGGTTTGGGGTAGGAGGTTCCTTGGAACTTTACTCCTTTCTACCCCAAGAGAGCCTCACTGGCTGTGCAGAGAGAGGAGGCCTTGCTTGGTCATTGACTTGGAGCCAGCCATGTGTCCGGCTTCCCAGAGACCCATCCAGCTGACAGAGTCCGCCTCCTATTGAGGCAACCATATCCATAATTAGCTTTTGGGAGCACAGGAGAGAAGGGTGGATGCTTCTTCCTTCTGAAGTCCACAGAGGAGGTCAGTGTCAGCTGACATGCCGTGAGACTCAGCAGTTTGGGCCTCTGCTGAAAAGGGCAGGGCAAGGCCAATAAGAAGGACGCCATAGAAGCTCTGATCTGTAAGGTCCCTGTGGCTGTGAACTGAGGACAAGGAACAATCGATGATTAGAATCACGGATGACATAATAGTTTACGTAGAACTGAGCTTATGTTCAGAAAGTTAAGATGAAGCTGTCGTAAGGGAGAATCATAAGGTAGCCGTCCCTTTCCTAGAGGGCAAGCCTCTTACAAAACAGTAGCTGCTGCCACCCAGGTGAGCCCAGAGCCTCTGTAGTTCCTGCCATCCACCCAGATGAGCCCAGGCCTCCACTAACGCTCCTTCACTCTCTTCTAACTGTCACGTCCTAACTTACTTAAATGAAAACTCACTGTTTAATGTGTGCTGTTTGTACACTCATAAGTCGGGAGCAGAGTCAGCTAACAAGGGGCCACAACCCACCCTCCCAACGCCTGAATATCCCTCCTGAAGAAGTCATCAAATGTCATAGTCCCTCAGCCAGGCGCAGGGCTTCATGAACTCCTTCCCTCCGTGTTGGAATCTTGCCTGGGTAATCCTGCAAATGTGTTGTGCAAACCACCAGAGCTGCGCTGGGTTGGTGAGTGCAGCCTTGCTGTATTGTTGTTAGAGAAACACTGTTTCTCCTCAGTCTTCCCTGACCTCTGCCCTTTACCCTTTCACCCTACCCTCTTCCTCACGGTCCATAAACCTTGCAGTGAAGGCTGTGATACAGATGTCTCATTCCTGGGTGAGCACTCCACAGGTGAGCACCCCACAGGTGAGCGTGAACACTCAGTGGGTACTTATTCTCTGTATATGTTTGCCAAACATTTTCTGATGTTTTACTATCTTCTGTAATATTACTTTCTTTACGTTTGTTGGGTTATTTTTGTTTTTGTTTTTGTTTTGTTTTTTTGCCTATTAGCCCTAATAGATAGTATTTAGTACAGTATTAGAGATGGAGGTCAATGCTATAAGGAAAGAAAAACAAATGAGAGATTTTAATGCTGGAAATCAAAAGACAAGACCATCATTTTAACGTAATTTGGTAGAAACTGAGCTAGTGAGTGGTACAGGCCTCTAATTCCAGCTATGTGTGAGGCTGAGGTACAAATTCAAGGCCTACCTGCCTACAGAGTGGCAGGCCATCCTGAGCAATTAAATGAGAGCTTGTCTTAAAACTAGAAACAGTTTTTTAAAGAGGGCTGTGATATATCTCAGTGGCAGAGCATTTGCTTAGTACAGGCAATCTTGTGTGTGATACAGAGGACTATTTTCAGCTGTTCAGAGGATTATTTATGACGGCCATAGTTTCAGTTTTGAGTGGGTGAATCTATTAAGCTTAAAGCAAGTGAAAGTAAAATAAATAAATAATAAATAAATAAATAAATAATAAATAAATAAATATCAAGTGGCAGTAGAAACAGGAAGGAGATAAGAACACATCATCAACTCAGGAATTCACAAAGTCCAGCAGAGATGACTGCAGGGCCTTACAAACGCCAGAAGAAACTGACTGGGGAAGTTGAGGCAGTCAGCTGGAGTTCCAGGTTGAGCTCGCTCTCCAGGAGTCGGGAGCCTGGTTAAATCAGTGTTGGAAAGTTCTTCGCTATGAATTAGCGCTTCAAATGATGCCTGCAGTTTCCAGCTTGATCTCATTTCAGGTTCCCATCCACAACCTCCTGGGATTCCAACCAGACCTGCAGACAACCTCTTGAGACCTTACGCATATCTGATGATGCTTTTTGGAATTTCCTCCTCCTTCCTAAGAACTGGGGTCAGGTGACTCCATCTGCCCATTTTCTATCAGTGCACTGTTCTAGGTTGTTCATACTTTCTTCACTTAGGTCTCAACAACTGCTAAGTTCTTTTATTGAAGGTTGACTTTAGTTACTGTCTGCTTGTTTGTTTTAATTTTTTGGTACTAGAATTTCTACTTGGCTTTTAAAATTCTATAGACTTCAGGTCCTTGAGGCAGTCCCCCATTTTGTATCCATCCTTCTTACCATGTTGACGGTTGTTATGTTCTGAGTCTGATCATTCCAATCAGTGTCTGGATTATTTGTGTGTGATCTGAAGGTACATTTTGCTCTGGACGCTGTCTCTCCATGGCTGGTAATTTTCTATAGACTTGTAGGCATTACACACACACACACACACACACACACACACAATGTGTGTGTGTGTGTGTGTGTGTGTGTGTGTGTGTGTGTGTGTGTGTGTGTGTGTGGTTTGTGTTCAGGGGTGTCCACAATCAGACCAAACCCAGAAGCCCCTGAATCCATCAGGGATCAAGCTGGCTTGAGGTTTCATTTCTAAAAGCTTGTCTTTATGTATTTGTACTTATTTCTAGATTGAGGCTCCACGAGTTTCTACTGAAAATACAAGGGGCTTCCCAAGGCTTCCCTGCTCTGGTGGGCTCTGAATCTCAGAATTTATTTGTTCATCTCCACAGGACCACACTTACCTTTGCAAAATTTCTTGTCAATTTTTGTTCTGCCTAACACCTGCCCTGCTCGACTTACTAATGAGGAAGGACACAGGAGCTAAGAGCAGCTCTGTCTATACAAGAATCTCCATTTTACATTCTCCTTAGGGGATTTTGCTGAAGCCCTGGTTAACTTGGTGTAACTGAATTTCAGCTTTTTTTTTTTTTTTTTTTTTTTTTTGAGCCTCCCCAAGCCTGATTCTCTCTCCTGCTAACAGCCATTTTCTGCCCAGTGTCTCAGCTTTTGATTCATGCCCTCTGTGCTTATGAATTGGCAAATGCCTGAGTAGAGAGTGCCAACAGTCAGGCCTTTTCCAGGGAGTTCTCCATCTTTCAAAGATCTTGGCTTCTCAAGGCCCTGGCTGCACAGACAGCTTATTAATGCATTTGGAATAGAAGAAATGTTAAAAAAAAAAAAAAAAAAAAAAAGATAAAGAAAGGAAAAGATTCTTCTAGTTGTTTTATGGAATAGTCCCCCTACAATCAGAAACCGGAAGTGTCTGGGGGAGATGTGGGGGATGGGCCCCAGGGCTTTGCAAACCTTCTTCCTCTGAGACACTCTCCCACTCAATGCAAATAGATGTGCCTTTGAATGTGGAATGTGATCAAAGTTCCAAAATTGAAGTTTTAACCGCCTATGTTCTTTTTAAAAAATAGTATACCATTCCCAATATTCTTGGTACTAGACGAGCTCTGATAGATGGAGATGATAATAGTGTAAGCCGACACTGTTATTGTTATCCCTGAGATGACTAGTTTTAATTGTCTGCTTGATTGGATTAAGAAATGGCATGGGGTTAGTGCAGCCCATCTTTGAATATGTCTGTAATGATGTTTCAGAGACAACTGGGTCATGGATTAATCAATGGATTGATCCCTTGTTGAATGCATAATATGATAGCATTATTAGGATCTGGCAAAGGGGAGAAGACACGTAATCAGAGGAAGTGTGTCATTGGCAGTGGGGGTTGGGATGGCGTGGAGTAGGCTTGGGTTATTTGTCATCTGGCTCTTCTGTTTTGTTTTGTTTTGTTTTAAATTTCTGTCCTTCTTTAAACTTCCTGTCTGCCAACAAATTAAGATGCTTCTCAGTCACATAATCCTGTCACCCTAGTATCCTACCTGACAGTGGGCCCAGCAACAGAGCCACTGACCTTGGACTGAAAGCTTCACAACCCTCAGCCAAGGTAAAATCTTCCCTTAAATCTCTTCCGTCATATATTTTGGTCACAGTTTTACAAAAGTAACTGATACAACTCTCATTTTTACAAACCAAGAAACCAAGGCACAAGGCGTCGCCTTAGCTAGTGTGAGCAGCAGCCACTGAGGTTTGAATCTATGTGGTGAAATCTTCCTTTTCACACCCTGAAGTTCTGTACATAACCAGGCATGCGGGCATTCGCTGTAAAGCATTTGGATTTGCAAGTGAACCGAAATCTAAAGTTGTGCTCTATCATTTGTCCCTGTGACTTTTCTTGTGATTACTACTGAAAATATTTGTGAAAATGAGACATAATGGGACCAGAGAGATAGTTCAGTGGGTAAGAGCCGGTGCTGCCCACTAAGACCTGAGTACTGGTTCCAGCCTGTACCCTGGTCTGGGAAAGGACAACCCACAACTGCCTGTAACTCCACCCTCAGGGGATCAGGCCTCTGGGGGCACCTGCAGCCTTGTACACATATTCCCCACACCGACATGCATATGTAAACACATAATTTAAAAAAATAGTGAAGGGGAAAAATCTTATAGAACCCTACCCCTAAAGAAAGCTACAGATAGCTAAGGAGAATTAATCCTCTCCAGGGATGAGCCTTTTAATCAGCTATCCAGTATCAACTTGTCATCCCTGAGCTCATACACAAACAAGCAGCAGAAGATGGACTCAACAGGTTGTGTTCATATTTATGCATATGGATGGAATAGTACCAATTAAAGAAAAAGTGGCCACGAATCTATGAGCAGAGACAGGGAAGTTTGGAGGGAGGAACAGAAAGGGGGAGGGGACAGTGTGATTATATTTTAATTACAAAATAAAAAAAATTTAAAGAAAATGAGAGTTGTGATTGTGTAGTCCAGGGTGAGGAGGTAGTTGAGGCAAAGACTCTCTGGTGCTTTCTGGACCGAGCTGGGTTTCTCCATGCACTGTGGAAGAAGCTGCAGCTCACTCTGGGCAGTTCTAGATTGTAGCGACTCCCTAATTCATCTTTGCCAGGAAGACGTTCTGAACCTGCAGTTTATTGTTACACACCTCTGTTTATTCCGTGACCCATTGCTTGGGAAATTCACATGGACTGAGGCCATTGGTTTCAAAGAAAGGAGAAGGAAAACAGGAAAACACAGGGCCAATTTGTGTTTCAAAGGAAAAAGTCAGATCAGCTTTCTGTCCTAAATGTTTCCTTTAGTGTCAGAACAAAGCTTTGTATCTAGTTGGTTTTCAGAGAAGCAGCTGCAGGAGGGAGACCTTTCTGACATCCCACAATCTCATTTCCTCTGGTGTTTTCACAGGGAGAGAGCTCCAGTGTTCTCTCCCGAGTAAGGACAGGAACTTAACTCAGTGAAAGAACTCCAAGGATCTGAGACCACATTCTGTGCATTACCTCTGCTGATAGCATCCTCTATGTAACAGGTATGGAACAGCTTTGAGTGTTTTTTCTCTAGACACTAGATAGTAATATTCCCACATCCAAAAAATATATAGCTCTATAAAGAGATTAAGCAAACGCATTCATGTAATGCAATAGAAAATGATCTATTTTGTATTTAAATAGGGCTAAACTAATTTGCTGCAATGGTTTCAGGGCAGCCATTATGGATTCTACAAATTCTACAAAAAGCCATTATCATCTGAACCAAGAATCGGGAATGTAGCAAACAAAGAGTCACTGAGTTGTGCACAAAGTTCTACAAAGACTTCCAACTTAATAAGAATGGGTTTTTTTTGACCAAACTGCTTAGGGACTTTTCTTAAATAAAAGCTTCGTAACTCAGACCTCTTTGCTGAGTTAAGGACAGTTGGACCCCTCCAGGGCTGGGCTAGGGGATGAACTATGAGACTCTTGACATTGAAACCATGACTTTCTGAAAAAGCATGCCTTCTAAATTGGAGCTATTTCCCCTTAAAAACCAAACCAAACCAAACCAAACCAACAATAATTGTTGCCTTTGGAATAATAAAGAAAAATATATCATTGTTAAAATAATATATAGAATGCAGGAAATGCCTTTCAGAAGACTGTTTACTCCAGTAGGAACCAAATAGGCTGGTTTTTTTTTTTTTTTTTTTGATTTGTTTGGTTTCTCGAAACAGGGTTTCTCTGTGTATCCCCGACTGTCCTGGAACTCTCTGTGAACATGGAGACTCTCTGGCCTCTGCCTCCTGAGTGCTAGGATTAAAGGTGTGAGCCTCCGCTGCCCAGCAAGGCTATTATTTCTTAATGTCAGCATCTTCTATGTCAACCAAATAGTTGAGTGTCTTCAGTCCTTGTGTAATGTTGTCCTCCAGGGAAGCTCGGTACTTTTTCCACTTGTGTTTAGGGGAGTTTTTACCCCAAATATTCTAGCTAGCGTGATTCAGGGAAGAGTAGCATTACTACTTGCTGGTGACAGTTGCTAATGTTTATTGTGTTCGTGTTGTTGCCAAGGACTGTCACAGACAATTTCCCATTATCATTTTGTCCAGTCCGCATAAACCCTATATGCCAGATGTCACTGCTGTCACTGTTTTACAGACCAGGAAACAGCTTTAGAGAACTGCACATAACCTCCTGAGGTGGGCTTTGAACCCAGTACGTTGAGAGGGATGCCTGAAGATAGGAAAGTATTATGCAAATACAACCTTTTGGGAAAAGCCTTTAAAAACAACTTAAAAAAAAATCAAGTAATTCTCGTTTTGAGGCCCCAGTTAACAGTGTTAGCTAACATTTTGGACAGTGATGATATAGTAGAGACACAGAGGAAGATAGAGTGGCTGCTTTTTCTCTGCTCTAATACTCAATGTGAAACGCTTCTGCATCCAGATGGAAGTAAGATTTTTGGCCACTTCTGTCTTTGGTGTAGCTAATAATATCTATTATGTTTCGTTGCTGGTGTGTAGCTGGTGCAGTTGTTCACCT